>OU342745.1:471914208-473114208 GCA_910589775.1 Avena eriantha
CCCACAGTTTTCGGGTTCTAGGGCGATTTACTACGGCCGTAAGACCGATACATATTTGAGAGATATGATGAAAAAACTTGTTGTTTTCATATTTTATGGCCGTTTTCATGTGCTATGCCCACAGTTGAGGGGTTCCAAGGCGATTTGCATGGCATATCCGACCCGATATATGTCTGAGAGATATGACCAAAAACTCGTCGTTTTCACGCTTTATGGCCGTTTTCATATGGTATTGCCCCGGAAGTCAAATGTCCGAAGGGATCGTCCTGCCTGGAGGGTGGATTCCGACGCTGCTGGTGCTAGGGGAGAACTGGGAATGGATTGGTGAAATTGGTCAACGCATCCAATCCACTTAGCTTCTTGATTTTCCTAAGAGGTTGCCACGTTGGCGCCCGGGTCACGAACAGATGACCGACATGAGGGTCCCGACTGTCTACTTCACTGGGCGGTTTACGGAATGTTTGAATTTGCAGGGGTGAGATGAGTTTACCTCGAAATGCCTCTCTCAGTAGTTGGCGGGCCAAATTTCGAAACGCGATAATTTTAGGCAACTTAGGTACCGCCATGCGCTGGCATACGAACTTTGGTACCACAGACGAACAAGCCCCGTTTTCATGATCTATTGCCCACAGTTTTGGGTTCTAGGGCGATTTACTACTATCGTAAGACCCGATACATATTTGATAGATATGACCAAAAACTCGTTGTTTTCATGTGTTATGGCTGTTTTCATATGCTATTGCCCATAGTTTCTGAGTTCCAAGGCGATTTTCAACGACCGTACAACCCCATACATGTTGGAGGGATAGGACCAAAAACTCGTCGTTTCTGCGTTTTATGGCCATTTTCATGTGATATTACACATAGTTTCTAAGTTCTAGGGCGATTTGCATCACTCGTAAAAACCGATACATGTTTGAGAGATATGACCAAAAACTTCTTGTTTTCGTGTTTTATGGTTGTTTTCATGATTTATTGCCCACAGTTTTCAGGATCTAGGGAGATTTAAATGACAGTAAGACCCGATAATTGTTTGAGAAATATGACCAAAACTCGTCGTTTTCTTTTTTCGCCGTTTTCGTGAGCTATTGCCCACAGTTTTGGGGTTTCACGCTGATTTACAACGACCGTAAGACCTGATATATGGGTGAGAGATATGACCAATACTCGCCATTTTCTTGTTTTATGGCCGTTTCATGTGCTATTGCCCACAGTTCAGAATTCCAGGGTGATTTACATCAACCGTACAAACCGATACACGTTTAAGAGATATGACCAAAAAATCGTCATTTTCGCATTTAATGGCTATTTTCATGAGCTATTGCCCATAGTTTTGGGATTCAAAGGCGATTTAAAATGACCGTAACACCCAATAATGTTTGAGAAATATGACCAAAAACTCGTCGTTTCACGTCATACGTCCGTTTTCATGAGCTATTGCCCACAATTTCGGGGGGTTCTAGGGCAATTACAAAGACCCGGTACATGTTTGAGAGATATGGCCAAAACTCGTTGTTTTTGCGTCTTACGTCCATTTTCATGAGCTATTGCCACAATTTCGGGGTTCCAAGGCAATTTACAAAGACCGTAAGATCCGGTAGATGTGTGAGAGATATGACCAAAAATTCATCGTTTTCGCGTTTTATGACCGTTTTGATGAGCTATTCCCCGCAGTTGAGGGGTTCCAAGGCGATTTGCATGGCATATTAGACCCGATACATGTCTAAGAGATATGACCGAAAAACTTGTCGTTTTCGCGATTTATGGACGTTTTGATTGAGTTATTGCCCATAGTTTTGGGATTTAAAGGCGATTTAGAATGGCCGTAATACCGATAATTGTTTGATAAATATGACCAAACACTGATCGTTACGTGTTTTATGGCCATTTTCGTGAGTTATTGCCCACGTTTTGGGGGTTTCATGGTGATTTATAATAAGCGTAAGACCCAATATATATTTGAGATATGTGACCAAAAACTCGTTGTTTTCGGATTGTAGAAACTGTTTTCATGATCTATTGCACACAATTTTTGGAGAGATATGACCCATAAGTAGTCGTTTTTCGCATTTTAGTCCGTTTTCATGAGCTATTGGCCACATTTTCGAGGTTCCAGGGCGATTTACAATGACCGTAAAACCCGATACATATTTGAGAGATATTACAAAAAAACTCGTTGTTTTCGTGCTTTATGGCTGTTTTCATTATCTATTGCCCATAGATTTCGGGTTCTAGGGCGGTTTTACTATGACCGTAAGATCAGATACATATTTGAGAGATATGACCAAAAACCCGTCGTTTTCGTGTTTTATGATCGTTTTCATGAGCTATTGCCCATAGTTTTTTAGGTTCCATGGTGATTTACAACGATCGTAAGAACCTGATACCATGTTTGAGAGATATGACCAAAAACTCATTGTTTTCGTGCTTTATGGACGTTTTCATGATCTATTGCCCACAGTTTTCGGGTTCTAGGGCGATTTACTACGGCCGTAAGACCCGATACATATTGAGAGATATGATGAAAAACTTGTTGTTTTCATATTTATGGCCGTTTTCATGTGCTATTGCCCACAGTTGAGGGGTTCCAAGGCGATTTGCATGGCATATCCGACCCGATATATGTCTGAGAGATATGACCAAAAACTCATCGTTTTCACCGCTTTATGGCCGTTTTCAGAGTTATTGCCCCGGAAGTCAAATGTCCGAAGGGATCGTCCTGCCTGGAGGGTGGATTCCGACGCTGCTGGTGCTAGGGGAGAACTGGGAATGGATTGGTGAAATTGGTCAACGCATCCAATCCACTTAGCTTCTTGATTTTCCTAAGAGGTTGCCACGTTGGCGCCCGGGTCACGAACAGATGACCGACATGAGGGTCCCGACTGTCTACTTCACTGGGCGGTTAACGGAATGTTTGAATTTGGCAGGGTGAGATGAGTTTACCTCGAAATGGGCCTCTCTCAGTAGTTGGCGGCCCAATATTCGAAACGCGATAATTTTAGGCAACTTAGGTACCGCCATGCGCTGGCATACGAACTTTGGTACCACAGACGAACAAGCCCCCGTTTTCATGATCTATTGCCCACAGTTTTCGGGTTCTAGGGCGATTTACTACTATCGTAAGACCCGATACATATTTGGATAGATATGACCAAAAACTCGTTGTTTTCATGTGTTATGGCTGTTTTCATATGCTATTGCCCATAGGTTTCTGAGTTTCCAAGGCGATTTTCAACGACCGTACAACCCCATACATGTTGGAGGGATAGGAACCAAAAACTCGTCGTTTCTGCGTTTTATGGCCATTTCATGTGATATTACACATAGTTTCTAAGTTCTAGGGCGATTTGCATCACTCGTAAAAACCGATACATGTTTGAGAGATATGACCAAAAACTTCTTGTTTTCGTGTTTTATGGTTGTTTTCATGATTTATTGCCCACAGTTTTCGGGATCTAGGAGATTTAAAATGACAGTAAGACCCGATAATTGTTTGAGAAATATGACCAAAAACTCGTCGTTTTCTTTTTTCGCCGTTTTCGTGAGCTATTGCCACAGTTTTTGGGGTTTCACGCTGATTTACAACGACCGTAAGACCTGATATATGGGTGAGAGATATGACCAATACTCGCCATTTTCTTGTTTTATGGCCGTTTTCATGTGCTATTGCCCACAGTTTCAGAATTCCAGGGTGATTTACATCAACCGTACAAACCGATACACGTTTAAGAGATATGACCAAAAACTCGTCATTTTCGCATTTAATGGCTATTTTCATGAGCTATTGCCCATAGTTTTGGGATTCAAAGGCGATTTAAAATGACCGTAACACCCAATAATTGTTTGAGAAATATGACCAAAAACTCGTCGTTTTCACGTCATACGTCCGTTTTCATGAGCTATTGCCCACAATTTCGGGGTTCTAGGGCAATTTACAAAGACCCGGTACATGTTTGAGAGATATGGCCAAAACTCGTTGTTTTTGCGTCTTACGTCCATTTTCATGAGCTATTGCCACAATTTCGGGGTTCCAAGGCAATTTACAAAGACCGTAAGATCCGGTAGATGTGTGAGAGATATGACCAAAAATTCATCGTTTTCGCGTTTTATGACCGTTTGATGAGCTATTCCCCGCAGTTGAGGGGTTCCAAGGCGATTTGCATGGCATATTAGACCCGATACATGTCTAAGAGATATGACCGAAAAACTTGTCGTTTTCGCGATTTATGGACGTTTTGATGAGTTATTGCCCATAGTTTTGGGATTTAAAGGCGATTTAGAATGGCCGTAATACCCGATAATTGTTTGATAAATATGGCCAAACACTGATCGTTACCGTGTTTTATGGCCATTTTCGTGAGTTATTGCCCACAGTTTTGGGGTTTCATGGTGATTTATAATAACCGTAAGACCCAATATATATTTGAGATATGTGACCAAAAACTCGTTGTTTTCGGATTGTAGAACTGTTTTCATGATCTATTGCACACAATTTTGAGAGATATGACCAATAAGTAGTCGTTTTTCGCATTTTAGTCCGTTTTCATGAGCTATTGGCCACATTTTCGAGGTTCCAGGGCGATTTACAATGACCGTAAAACCCGATACATATTTGAGAGATATTACCAAAAACTCGTTGTTTTCGTGCTTTATGGCTGTTTTCATTATCTATTGCCCATAGATTTCGGGTTCTAGGGCGGTTTACTATGACCGTAAGATCAGATACATATTTGAGAGATATGACCAAAAACCCGTCGTTTTCGTGTTTTATGATCGTTTTCATGAGCTATTGCCCATAGTTTTTTTAGGTTCCATGGTGATTTACGACGATCGTAAGACCTGATACATGTTTGAGAGATATGACCAAAAACTCATTGTTTTCGTGCTTTATGGACGTTTTCATGATCTATTGCCCACAGTTTTCGGGTTCTAGGGCGATTTACTACGGCCGTAAGACCCGATACATATTTGAGAGATATGATGAAAAACTTGTTGTTTTCATATTTTATGGCCGTTTTCATGTGCTATTGCCCACAGTTGAGGGGTTCCAAGGCGATTTGCATGGCATATCCGACCCGATATATGTCTGAGAGATATGACCAAAAACTCATCGTTTTCACGCTTTATGGCCGTTTTCATGAGTTATTGCCCCGGAAGTCAAATGTCCGAAGGGATCGTCCTGCCTGGAGGGTGGATTCCGACGCTGCTGGTGCTAGGGGAGAACTGGGAATGGATTGGTGAAATTGGTCAACGCATCCATCCACTTAGCTTCTTGATTTCCTAAGAGGTTGCCACGTTGGCGCCCGGGTCACGAACAGATGACCGACATGAGGGTCCCGACTGTCTACTTCACTGGGCGGTTTAACGGAATGTTTGAATTTGGCAGGGGTGAGATGAGTTTACCTCGAAATGGCCTCTCTCAGTAGTTGGCGGCCCAATATTTCGAAACGCGATAATTTTAGGCAACTTAGGTACCGCCATGCGCTGGCATACGAACTTTGGTACCACAGACGAACAAGCCCCGTTTTCATGATCTATTGCCCACAGTTTTCGGGTTCTAGGGCGATTTACTACTATCGTAAGACCCGATACATATTTGATAGATATGACCAAAAACTCGTTGTTTTCATGTGTTATGGCTGTTTTCATATGCTATTGCCCATAGTTTCTGAGTTCCAAGGCGATTTTCAACGACCGTACAACCCCATACATGTTGGAGGGATAGGACCAAAAACTCGTCGTTTCTGCGTTTTATGGCCATTTTCATGTGATATTACACATAGTTTCTAAGTTCTAGGGCGATTTGCATCACTCGTAAAAACCGATACATGTTTGAGAGATATGACCAAAAACTTCTTGTTTTCGTGTTTTATGGTTGTTTTCATGATTTATTGCCCACAGTTTTCGGGATCTAGGGAGATTTAAAATGACAGTAAGACCCGATAATTGTTTGAGAAATATGACCAAAAACTCGTCGTTTTCTTTTTTCGCCGTTTTCGTGAGCTATTGCCCACAGTTTTGGGGTTTCACGCTGATTTACAACGACCGTAAGACCTGATATATGGGTGAGAGATATGACCAATACTCGCCATTTTCTTGTTTTATGGCCGTTTTCATGTGCTATTGCCCACAGTTTCAGAATTCCAGGGTGATTTACATCAACCGTACAAACCGATACACGTTTAAGAGATATGACCAAAAACTCGTCATTTTCGCATTTAATGGCTATTTTCATGAGCTATTGCCCATAGTTTTGGGATTCAAAGGCGATTTAAAATGACCGTAACACCCAATAATTGTTTGAGAAATATGACCAAAAACTCGTCGTTTTCACGTCATAACGTCCGTTTCATGAGCTATTGCCCACAATTTCGGGGTTCTAGGCAATTTACAAAGACCCGGTACATGTTTGAGAGATATGGCCAAAACTCGTTGTTTTTGCGTCTTACGTCCATTTTCATGAGCTATTGCCACAATTTCGGGGTTCCAAGGCAATTTACAAAGACCGTAAGATCCGGTAGATGTGTGAGAGATATGACCAAAAATTCATCGTTTTCGCGTTTTATGACCGTTTTGATGAGCTATTCCCCGCAGTTGAGGGGTTCCAAGGCGATTTGCATGGCATATTAGACCCGATACATGTCTAAGAGATATGACCGAAAAACTTGTCGTTTTCGCGATTTATGGACGTTTTGATGAGTTATTGCCCATAGTTTTGGGATTTAAAGGCGATTTAGAATGGCCGTAATACCCGATAATTGTTTGATAAATATGGCCAAACACTGATCGTTACCGTGTTTTATGGCCATTTTCGTGAGTTATTGCCCACAGTTTTGGGGTTTCATGGTGATTTATAATAACCGTAAGACCCATATATATTTGAGATATGTGACCAAAAACTCGTTGTTTTCGGATTGTAGAACTGTTTTCATGATCTATTGCACACAATTTTGAGAGATATGACCAATAAGTAGTCGTTTTCGTATTTTAGTCCGTTTTCATGAGCTATTGGCCACATTTTCGAGGTTCCAGGGCGATTTACAATGACCGTAAAACCTGATACATATTTGAGAGATATTACCAAAAACTCGTTGTTTTCGTGCTTTATGGCTGTTTTCATTATCTATTGCCCATAGATTTCGGGTTCTAGGGCGGTTTACTATGACCGTAAGATCAGATACATATTTGAGAGATATGACCAAAAACCCGTCGTTTTCGTGTTTTATGATCGTTTTCATGAGCTATTTCCCATAGTTTTTTAGGTTCCATGGTGATTTACGACGATCGTAAGACCTGATACATGTTTGAGAGATATGACCAAAAACTCATTGTTTTCGTGCTTTATGGACGTTTTCATGATCTATTGCCCACAGTTTTCGGGTTCTAGGGCGATTTACTACGGCCGTAAGACCCGATACATATTTGAGAGATATGACGAAAAACTTGTTGTTTTCATATTTTATGGCCGTTTTCATGTGCTATTGCCCACAGTTTCTGACTTCCAAGGTGATTTTCAACGACCGTACGACCCAATACATGTTTGAGAGATATGACCAAAAAGTCGTCGTTTCCGTGTTTTATGGCCATTTTCATGTGATGTTACGCATAGTTTTTAAGTTCCAGCGTGATCTGCATCACCCATAAGAACCGATACATGTTTGAGAGATATGACCAAAACTTGTCGTTTTCGTGTTTTATGGTTTTATTCATGAGTTATTGCCCACGGTTTTCGGGTTCCAGGGCGATTGAAAACGATTGTAAGACCCGATAATTGTTTGAGAAATATGACCAAAAACTCGTCGTTTCCTTTTTCTGGCCGTTCTCGTGAGCTATTGCCCACAGTTATTGGGTTTCACGGTGATTTACAACGACCGTAAGACCTGACATATGGTTGAGAGATATGACCAAAACTCGCCGTTTTCTCGTTTTATAGCCGTTTTCATGTGCTATTCCCCACAGTTTCGGAGTTCCAAGGTGATTTACACCAACCGAACGAACCGATACACGTTTGAGAGATATGACCAAAAACTCGCCGTTTTCACATTTTATGGTCATTTTCATGTGCTATTCCCCACGGTTGAGGGGTTCCAAGGCGATTTGCATGGCATATCCGACCCGATATATGTCTGAGAGACATGACCAAAAACTCGTCGTTTTCACGCTTTATGGCCGTTTTCATGAGTTATTGGCCCGGAAGTCAAATGTCCGAAGGGCTCGTCCTGCCTGGAGGGTGGATTCCGACGCTGCTGGTGCTAGGGGAGAACTGGGAATGGATTGTCGAAATTGGTCAACGCATCCAATCCACTTAGCTTCTTGATTTTCCTAAGAGGTTGCCGCGTTGGCGCCCGGGTCACGAACAGATGACCGACATGAGGGTCCCGACTGTCTACTTCACTGGGCGGTTTAACGGAATGTTTGAATTTGGCAGGGGTGAGATGAGTTTACCTCGAAATGGCCTCTCTCAGTAGTTGGCGGCCCAATATTTCGAAACGCGATAATTTTAGGCAACTTAGGTACCGCCATGCGCTGGCATACGAACTTTGGTACCACAGACGAACAAGCCCCGTTTTCATGATCTATTGCCCACAGTTTTCGGGTTCTAGGGCGATTTACTACTATCGTAAGACCCGATACATATTTGATAGATATGACCAAAAACTCGTTGTTTTCATGTGTTATGGCTGTTTTCATAGGCTATTGCCCATAGTTTCTGAGTTCCAAGGCGATTTTCAACGACCGTACAACCCCATACATGTTGGAGGGATAGGACCAAAACTCGTCGTTTCTGCGTTTTATGGCCATTTTCATGTGATGTTACACATAGTTTCTAAGTTCTAGGGCGATTTGCATCACTCGTAAAAACCGATACATGTTTGAGAGATATGACCAAAAACTTCTTGTTTTCGTGTTTTATGGTTGTTTTCATGATTTATTGCCCACAGTTTTCGGGATCTAGGGAGATTTAAAATGACAGTAAGACCCGTTAATTGTTTGAGAAATATGACCAAAAACTCGTCGTTTTCTTTTTTCGCCGTTTTCGTGAGCTATTGCCCACAGTTTTGGGGTTTCACGCTGATTTACAACGACCGTAAGACCTGATATATGGGTGAGAGATATGACCAATACTCGCCATTTTCTTGTTTTATGGCCGTTTTCATGTGCTATTGCCCACAGTTTCAGAATTCCAGGGTGATTTACATCAACCTTACAAACCGATACACGTTTAAGAGATATGACCAAAAACTCGTCATTTTCGCATTTAATGGCTATTTTCATGAGCTATTGCCCATAGTTTTGGGATTCAAAGGCGATTTAAAATGACCGTAACACCCAATAATTGTTTGAGAAATATGACCAAAAACTCGTCGTTTTCACGTCATACGTCCGTTTTCATGAGCTATTGCCCACAATTTCGGGGTTCTAGGGCAATTTACAAAGACCCGGTACATGTTTGAGAGATATGGCCAAAACTCGTTGTTTTTGCGTCTTACGTCCATTTTCATGAGCTATTGCCACAATTTCGGGGTTCCAAGGCAATTTACAAAGACCGTAAGATCCGGTAGATGTGTGAGAGATATGACCAAAAATTCATCGTTTTCGCGTTTTATGACCGTTTTGATGAGCTATTCCCCGCAGTTGAGGGGTTCCAAGGCGATTTGCATGGCATATTAGACCCGATACATGTCTAAGAGATATGACCGAAAAACTTGTCGTTTTCGCGATTTATGGACGTTTTGATGAGTTATTGCCCATAGTTTTGGGATTTAAAGGCGATTTAGAATGGCCGTAATACCCGATAATTGTTTGATAAATATGACCAAACACTGATCGTTACCGTGTTTTATGGCCATTTTCGTGAGTTATTGCCCACAGTTTTGGGGTTTCATGGTGATTTATAATAAGCGTAAGACCCAATATATATTTGAGATATGTGACCAAAAACTCGTTGTTTTCGGATTGTAGAACTGTTTTCATGATCTATTGCACACAATTTTGAGAGATATGACCAATAAGTAGTCGTTTTCGCATTTTAGTTCGTTTTCATGAGCTATTGGCCACATTTTCGAGGTTCCAGGGCGATTTACAATGACCGTAAAACCCGATACATGTTTGAGAGATATAACCAAAAACTCGTTGTTTTCGTGCTTTATGGCTGTTTTCATTATCTATTGCCCATAGATTTCGAGTTCTAGGGCGGTTTACTATGACCGTAAGATCAGATACATATTTGAGAGATATGACCAAAAACCCGTCGTTTTCGTGTTTTATGATCGTTTTCATGAGCTATTGCCCATAGTTTTTTAGGTTCCATGGTGATTTACAACGATCGTAAGACCTGATACATGTTTGAGAGATATGACCAAAAACTCATTGTTTTCGTGCTTTATGGACATTTTCATGATCTATTGCCCACAGTTTTCGGGTTCTAGGGCGATTTACTACGGCCGTAAGACCCGGTATAGATTTGAGAGATATGACGAAAAACTTGTTGTTTTCATATTTTATGGCCGTTTTCATGTGCTATTGCCCACAGTTTCTGACTTCCAAGGTGATTTTCAACGACCGTACGACCCAATACATGTTTGAGAGATATGACCAAAAAGTCGTCGTTTCCGTGTTTTATGGCCATTTTCCTGTGATGTTACGCATAGTTTCTAAGTTCCAGCGTGATCTGCATCACCCATAAGAACCGATACATGTTTGAGAGATATGACCAAAAAGTTGTCGTTTTCGTGTTTTACGGTTGTTTTCATGAGTTATTGCCCACGGTTTTCGGGTTCCAGGGCGATTTAAAACGATTGTAAGACCCGATAATTGTTTGAGAAATATGACCAAAAACTCGTCGTTTCCTTTTTCTGGCCGTTCTCGTGAGCTATTGCCCACAGTTTTTGGGTTTCACGGTGATTTACAACGACCGTAAGACCTGACATATGGTTGAGAGATTTGACCAAAACTCGCCGTTTTCTCGTTTTATAGCCGTTTTCATGTGCTATTCCCCACAGTTTCGGAGTTCCAAAGTGATTTACACCAACCGAACGAACCGATACACGTTTGAGAGATATGACCAAAAACTCGTCATCTTCGCGTTTAATGGATATTTTCATGAGCTATTGCCCATAGTTTTGGGATTCAAAAGTGATTTAAAATGACCGTAACACGCAATAATTGTTTGAGAAATATGACCAAAAACTCATCGTTTTCACGTCATACGTCCGTTTTCATGAGCTATTGCCCACAATTTTGGAGTTCCAGGGCGATTTACAAAGACCGTAAGACCTGGTACATGTTTGAGAGATATGGCCAAAAACTCGTCATTTTTGCGTCTTACATCCATTTTCATGAGCTATTGCCACAGTTTTTGGGTTCTAGGGCAATTTACAAAGAACATAAAACCAGGTACATGTTTGTGAGATATGACCAAAAATTCATCATTTTCGTGTTTTATGGCCGTTTTGATGAGCTATTGCCCACAGTTGAGGGGTTCCAAGGAGATTAGCATGGCATATCAGACTCGATACATGTCTAAGACATATGAACAAAAACTCGTCGTTTTCGTGCTTTATGACCGTTTTCATGAGCTATTGCCCATAGATTTGGGGTTCTAGGCCAATTTACTATGGCCATAAGACTCGATACATGTTTGGGAGATATGACCAAGAACTCGTTGCTTCTGCGTTTTATGCCCGTTTTGATGAGCTATTGCCCACTTTTTAGGGGTTCCAAGGTAATTTCCATGGAACGTCAAACCCGATACATGTTTGAGATATATGATCAAAAAACTCATCCTTTTCGTCCTTTATAGCCGTTTTCAGGAGCTATTGCCTATAGTTTTGGGGTTCCTGGCATATCAGACCCGATACATGTTTGAGAGATATGACCAAAAACTTATCGTCTTTGCGATTTATGGCCGTTTTCATGAGCTATTGCCCATAGTCTTGGGATTTAAAGGCGATTTAGAACGGCCATAATACCCGATAATTGTTTGAGAAATATGACCAAAAACTGATCGTTACCTTGTTTTATGGCCATTTTCGTGAGTTATTGCCCACAGTTTTGGGGTTTCACTTCAATTTACAATGATCGTAAGACCCAATATATGTTTTAGATATGTGACCAAAAACTCGTTGTTTTCATATTTTAGAGCTGTTTCATGATCTATTGCCCAAAGTTTTGAGAGATATGACCAATAAGTAGTCGTTTTCACGTTTTAGTCCGTTTTCATGAGCTATTGGCCACATTTTCGGGGTTCCAGGGCGATTTAAAATGACCGTAAAACCCGATACATATTTGAGAGATATAATCAAAAAATCGTCTATTTCGTGCTTTATGGCTGTTTTCATTATCTATTGCCCATAGTTTTCGGGTTCTAAGGAGATTTACTACGACCGTAAGACCTGATACATGTTTGAGAGATATGACCAAAAACTCGTCGTTTTCGGGTTCTATGGCTGTTTTCATGAGCTATTGCCCAGAGTCTTTGAGGTTCCATGGCGATTTACAACGATCGTAAGACCCGATACATGTTTGAGAGATATGACCAAAAACTCGTTGTTTTCATGCTTTATGGATGTTTTCATGATCTATTGGCCACAGTTTTCGAGTTCTAGGGCAATTTACTACGACCGTAAAACCTGATACATATTTGAGAGATATGACCAAAAACTCGTTATTTTCATGTGTTATGGCCGTTTTCATGTGCTATTGCCCACAGTTTCTGAGTTCCAAGGCGATTTTCAACGACCGTACAACCCAATACATGTTTGAGAGATATGACCAAAAACTCGTCATTTCCAAGTTTTATGGCCATTTTCATGTGATATTACGCATAGTTTCTAAGTTCTAGGGCCATTTGCATCACCCGTAAGAACCGATACAAGTTTGAGAGATATAACCAAAAACTTGTCGTTTTCGTGTTTTATGGTTGTTTTCATGAGTTATTGCCAACATTTTTTAGGTTCTAGGGCGATTTAAAACAACCGTAAGACCTGATAATTGTTTGAGAAATATGACCAAAAACTCGTCATTTCCTTTTCTGGCCGTTTCGTGAGCTACTGCCCACAGTTTTGGGGTTTCATGGTGATTTACAACGACCGTAAGACCTGATATATGGTTGAGAGATATGACCAAAACTTGCCGTTTTCTTGTTTTATGGCCGTTTTCATGTGTTATTGCCCACGGTTTCAGAGTTCCAGGGTGATTTACTCCAACCGTAGGACCCAATACATGTTTGAGGGACATGACCAAAAACTCGTCGTTTCTGCGTTTTATGGCCATTTTCATGTGATATTACGCATAGTTTCTAAGTTCTAGGGCGATTTGCATCACTCGTAAAAACCGATACATGTTTGATAGATATGACCAAAAACTTCTCGTTTTCATGTTTTATGGTTGTTTTCATGATTTATTGTCCATAGTTTTCGGGATCTAGGGTGATTTAAAGTGACAGTAAGACCCAATAATTGTTTGAGAAATATGACCAAAAACTCGTCATTTTCTTTTTTGGCCGTTTTCGTTAGATATTGCCCACAGTTTTGGGGTTTCACGGTGATTTACAACGACAGTAAGACCTGATATATGGTTGAGAGATATGACCAAAACTCGCCATTTTCTTGTTTTATGGCCGTTTTCATGTGCTATTGCTCACAGTTTCAGAGTTTCAGGGTGATTTACATCAACCGTACGAACCGATACACGTTTGAGATATATGACCAAAAACTCGTCATTTTCGCGTTTAATGGCTATTTTCATGAGTTATTCCCCATAGTTTTGGGATTCAAAGGCGATTTAAAATGACCGTAACACCCAATAATTGTTTGAGAAATATGACCAAAAACTCGTCATTTTCACGTCATACGTCCGTTTTCATGAGCTATTGCCCACAATTTCGGGGTTCCAGGGCAATTTACAAAGACCCGGTACATGTTTGAGGGATATGGCCAAAACTCGTTGTTTTTCCGTCTTACGTCCATTTTCATGAGCTATTGCCACAATTTCGGGGTTCCAAGGCAATTTACAAAGACCGTAAGATCCGGTACATGTGTGAGAGATATGACCAAAAATTCATCGTTTTCGCGTTTTATGGCCGTTTTGATGAGCTATTCCCCGCAGTTGAGGGGTTCCAAGGCGATTTGCATGGCATATTAGACCCGATACATGTCTAAGAGATATGACCAAAAACTTGTCGTTTTCGCGATTTATGGCCGTTTTCAAGATTTATTGCCCATAGTTTTGGGATTTAAAGGCGATTTAGAACGGCTGTAATACCCGATAATTGTTTGATAAATATGACCAAACACTGATCGTTACCGTGTTGTATGGCCATTTTCGTGAGTTATTGCCCACAGTTTTGGGGTTTCACGGCGATTTATAATGACCGTAAGACCGAATATATGTTTGAGATATGTGACCAAACACTCGTTGTTTTCATATTTTAGAGCTGTTTTCATTATCTATTGCCCATAGTTTTGACACATATGACCAATAAGTAGTCGTTTTCGCGTTTTAGTCCGTTTGCATGAGCTATTGGCCACATTTTCGAGGTTCTAGGGCGATTTAAAATGACCGTAAAACCTGATACATATTTGAGAGATATAATCAAAAACTCATCGTTTTCGTGCTTTATGGCTGTTTTCATTATCTATTGCCCATACTTTTCGGGTTCTAAGGCGATTTACTACGACCGTAAGACCCGATACATGTTTGAGAGATATGACCAAAAACTCGTAATTTTCTTGTTTTATGGCCGTTTTCATGAGCTATTGTCCATAGTTTTTGAGGTTCCAATGTGATTTACAACGATGGTAAGACCCGATACATGTTTGAGAGATATGACCAAAAACTCGTTGTTTTCGTGCTTTATGGATGTTTTGATGATCTATTGCCCACAGTTTTTGGGTTTTAGGGCGATTTACTACGACCGTAAGACCCGATACATATTTAAGAGATATGACCAAAAACTAGTTGTTTTCATGTGTTATGGCCATTTTCATGTGCTAGCGCCCACAGTTACTGAGTTCCAAGGCGATTGTCAACGACCGTACGACCCAATACATGTTTGAGAGATATGACCAAAAACTCGTCGTTTCCGCGTTTTATGGCCATTTTCATGTGACATTACACATACTTTCTAAGTTCTAGGGCCATTTGCATCACCTGTAAAAACCGATACATGTTTGAGAGATATGACCAAAAACTTGTCGTTTTCGTGCTTTATGGTTTTTTTCATGAGTTATTGGCCACAGTTTTTGGGCTCTAGGGCGATTTAAAACGACCGTAAGACCCGATAATTGTTTGAGAAATATGACCAAAGACTCATCGTTTCCTTTTTTGGCCGTTTTCGTGAGCTATTGCCCACAGTTTTGGGGTTTCACTATCATTTATAACGACCGTAAGACCTGATATATGGTTGAGAGATATGAGCAAAACTCGCCGTTTTCTCGTTTTATGGCCGTTTTCATGTGCTATTGCCCACAGTTTCGGAGTTCGAGGGTGATTTACACCAACCGTACGAACTGATACACGTTTGAGAGATATGACCAAAAAACTCATGATTTTCGCGTTTAATGGCTATTTTCATGAGCTATAGCCCATAGTTTTGGGATTCAAAGGCGATTTAAAATGACCGTAACACCCAATAATTGTTTGAGAAATATGACCAAAAACTCGTGGTTTTCACGTCTTACGTCCGTTTTCATGAGCTATTGCCCACAATTTTGGGGTTCTAGGGCAATTTACAACGATTGTAAGACCCGATACATGTTTCAGAGATCTGACCAAAAACTCGTTGTTTTCATGCTTTATGGATGTATTCATGATCTATTGGCCACAGTTTTCGAGTTCTAGGGCAATTTACTACGACCGTAAGACCTGATACATATTTGAGAGATATGACGAAAAACTCGTTATTTTCATGTGTTATGGCCGTTTTCATGTGCTATTGCCCACAGTTTCTGAGTTCCAAGGCGATTTTCAACGACCGTACGACCCAATACATGTTTGAGAGATATGACCAAAAACTCGTCATTTCCAAGTTTTATGGCCATTTTCATGTGATATTACGCATAGTTTCTAAGTTCTAGGGCCATTTGCATCACCCGTAAGAACCGATACATGTTTGAGAGATATAACCAAAAACTTGTCGTTTTCGTGTTTTATGGTTGTTTTCATGAGTTATTGCCAACATTTTTCAGGTTCTAGGGCGATTTAAAACAACCGTAAGACCTGATAATTGTTTGAGAAATATGACCAAAAACTCGTCATTTCCTTTTCTGGCCGTTTTCGTGAGCTATTGCCCACAGTTTTGGGGTTTCATGATGATTTACAACGACCGTAAGACCTGATATATGGTTGAGAGATATGACCAAAACTTGCCGTTTTCTTGTTTTATGGCTGTTTTCATGTGTTATTGCCCACAGTTTCAGAGTTCCAGGGTGATTTACTCCAACCGTACGTACCGATACACGTTTCTGAGACATGACCAAAAACTCGTCATTTTCGCGTGTAATGGCTATTTTCATGAGCTATTGTTCATAGTTTTGAGATTCAAAGGAGATTTAAAATGACCGTAACACCCAATAATTGTTTGAGAAATATGACCAAGAACTCGTCGTTTTCAAGTCTTACGTCCGTTTTCATGAGCTATTGTCCACAATTTCGGTGTTCCAGGGCGATTTACAAAGACCGTAAGATCCGGTACATGTTTGAGAGATATGGCCAAAAATCGTTGTTTTTTGTGTCTTACGTCCATTTTCATGAGCTATTGCCGGAGTTTCGGGGTTCCAACGCAATTTACAAAGGCCGTAAGACCCGACACATGTGTGAGAGATATGACCAAAAATTCATCATTTTTGCGTTTTATGGCCGTTTTGATGAGCTATTCCCCAAAGTTGAGGGTTGCAAGGCGATTTGCATGGCATATCAGACCCGATACATGTCTGAGAGATCTGACCAAAAACTTGTCGTTTTCGTGATTTTTGGCCGTTTTCGTGAGCTATTGCCCATAGTTTTGGGGTTTAAAGACAATTTAGAACGGCCGTAATACCTGATAATTGTTTGAGAAATATGACCAAAAACCGATCGTTACCGTGTTTTATGCCCATTTTCGTGAGTTATTGCCCACAGTTTTGGGGCTTCACAACGATTTATAATGACCGTAAGACCCAATATATGTTTGAGATATGTGACCAAAAACTCGTTGTTTTCGTATTTTAAACAGTTTTCATTATCTATTGCCCATAGTTTTGAGAGATATGACCAATAAGTAGTCGTATTCCCGTTTTAGTCCGTTTTCATGAGCTATTGGCCACATTTTCGAGGTTCCAGGGCGTTTTAAAATGACCGTAAAACCCGATACATATTTGAGAGATATAATCAAAAACTCATCGTTTTCATGCTTTATGGCTGTTTTCATTATCTATTGCCCATAGTTTTCGTGTTCTAAGGCGATTTACTATGACCGTAAGTCCCGATACTTATTGAGATATGACCAAAAACTCGTCATTTTCGTGTTTTATGGCCGTTTTCATGAGCTATTGTCCATAGTTTTTGAGGTTCCAATGTGATTTACAACGATGGTAAGACCTGATACATGTTTGAGAGATATGACCGAAAACTCGTTGTTTTTGTGCTTTATGGATGTTTTCATGATCTATTGCCCACAGTTTTCGGAATTTAGGGCGATTTACTACGACCGTAAGACCCGATACATATTTGAGAGATATGACCAAAAACTCGTTGTTTTCACATTTTATGGCCATTTTCATGTGCTATTCCCCACATTTGAGGGGTTCCAAGGCGATTTGCATGGCATATCCGACCCGATACATGTCTGTGAGATATGACCAAAAACTCATCGTTTTCACACTTTATGGCCGTTTTCATGAGCTATTGCCCCAGAAGTCAAATGTCCGAAGGGATCGTCCTGCCTGGAGGGTGGATTCCGACGCCGCCGGTGCTAGGGAAAGTCGGAAATTGATTGGTGAAATTGGTCAACGCATCCAATCCACTTAGCTGCTTGATTTGCCTAAGAGGTTGTCGCGTTGGCGCCCGCATCGCGGACAGATGACCGACATGAGGGTCCCGACCGTCTACTTCACGGGTCGATTTAACATAATGTTTGAATTTGGCAGGGGTGACATGACTTTGCCTCGAAATGGCCTCTCTCAGTAGTTGGCGGCCCAACATTTCGAAACGCGGTAATTTCAGGGAACTTAGGTACCGCCATGCGCTGGCATACGAACTTTGGTACCGCAGACGAACATGCCCCGTTTTCATGATCTATTGCCCACAGTTTTCGGGTTCTAGGGCGATTTACTACTATCGTAAGACCCGATATATATTTGATAGATATGACCAAAAACTCGTTGTTTTCATGTGTTATGGCCGTTTTCATGTGCTATTGCCCATAGTTTCTGAGTTCCAAGGCGATTTTCAACGACCGTAGGACCCAATACATGTTTGAGGGACATGACCAAAAACTCGTCGTTTCTGCGTTTTATGGCCATTTTCATGTGATATTACGCATAGTTTCTAAGTTCTAGGGCGATTTGCATCACTCGTAAAAACCGATACATGTTTGATAGATATGACCAAAAACTTCTCGTTTTCGTGTTTTATGGTTGTTTTCATGATTTATTGTCCATAGTTTTCGGGATCTAGGGTGATTTAAAATGACAGTAAGACCCAATAATTGTTTGAGAAATATGACCAAAAACTCGTCGTTTTCTTTTTTGGCCGTTTTCGTTAGATATTGCCCACAGTTTTGGGGTTTCACGGTGATTTACAACGACAGTAAGACCTGATATATGGTTGAGAGATATGACCAAAACTCGCCATTTTCTTGTTTTATGGCCATTTTCATGTGCTATTTCCCACAGTTTCAGAGTTTCAGGGTGATTTACATCAACCGTACGAACCGATACACGTTTGAGATATATGACAAAAACTCGTCATTTTCGCGTTTAATGGCTATTTTCATGAGTTATTCCCATAGTTTTGGGATTCAAAGGCGATTTAAAATGACCGTAACACCCAATAATTGTTTGAGAAATATGACCAAAAACTCGTCATTTTCACGTCATACGTCCGTTTTCATGAACTATTGCCCACAATTTCGGGGTTCCAGGGCAATTTACAAAGACCCGGTACATGTTTGAGGGATATGGCCAAAACTCGTTGTTTTTCCGTCTTACGTCCATTTTCATGAGCTATTGCCACAATTTCGGGGTTCCAAGGCAATTTACAAAGACCGTAAGATCCGGTACATGTGTGAGAGATATGACCAAAAATTCATCGTTTTCGCGTTTTATGGCCGTTTTGATGAGCTATTCCCCGCAGTTGAGGGGTTCCAAGGCGATTTGCATGGCATATTAGACCCGATACATGTCTAAGATATATATGACCAAAAACTTGTCGTTTTCGCGATTTATGGCCGTTTTCAAGATTTATTGCCCATAGTTTTGGGATTTAAAGGCGATTTAGAATGGCTGTAATACCCGATAATTGTTTGATAAATATGACCAAAAACTGATCGTTACCGTGTTGTATGGCCATTTTCGTGAGTTATTGCCCACAGTTTTGGGGTTTCACGGCGATTTATAATGACCGTAAGACCGAATATATGTTTGAGATATGTGACCAAAAACTCGTTGTTTTCGTATTTTAGAGCTGTTTTCATTATCTATTGCCCACAGTTTTGATACATATGACCAATAAGTAGTCGTTTTCGCGTTTTAGTCCGTTTTCATGAGCTATTGGCCACATTTTCGAGGTTCTAGGGCGATTTAAAATGACCGTAAAACCGGATACATATTTGAGAGATATAATCAAAAATCGTCGTTTTCGTGCTTTATGGCTGTTTTCATTATCTATTGCCCATAGTTTTCAGGTTCTAAGGCGATTTACTACGACCGTAAGACCTGATACATGTTTGAGAGATATGACCAAAAACTCGTCATTTTCGTGTTTTATGGCCGTTTTCATGAGCTATTGTCCATAGTTTTTGAGGTTCCAATGTGATTTACAACGATGGTAAGACCTGATACATGTTTGAGAGATATGACCGAAAACTCGTTGTTTTCGTGCTTTATGGATGTTTTCATGATCTATTGCCCACAGTTTTCGGAATTTAGGGCGATTTACTACGACCGTAAGACCCGATACATATTTGAGAGATATGACCAAAAACTCGTTGTTTTCACATTTTATGGCCATTTTCATGTGCTATTCCCCATAGTTGAGGGGTTCCAAGGCGATTTGCATGGCATATCCGACCCAATACTTGTGTGTGAGATATGACCAAAAACTCATCGTTTTCGCGCTTTATGGCCGTTTTCATGAGCTATTTCCCCAGAAGTCAAATGTCCGAAGGGATCGTCCTACCTGGAGGGTGGATTCCGACGCCGCCGGTGCTAGGGAAAGTCGGAAATGGATTGGTGAAATTGGTCAACGCATCCAATCCACTTAGCTGCTTGATTTGCCTAAGAGGTTGCCGTGTTGGCGCCCACATCACGGACAGATGACCGACATGAGGGTCCTGACTGTCTACTTCACGGGTCGATTTAACATAATGTTTGAATTTGGCAGGGGTGACATGAGTTTTCCTTGAAATGGCCTCTCTCAGTAGTTGGCGGCCCAACATTTCGAAACGCGGTAATTTCAGGGAACTTAGGTACCGCCATGCGCTGGCATACGGACTTTGGTACCGCAGACGAACATGCCCCGTTTTCATGATCTATTGCCCACAGTTTTAGGGTTCTAGGGCGATTTACTACTATCGTAAGACCCGATATATATTTGATAGATATGACCAAAAACTCGTTGTTTTCATGTGTTATGGCCGTTTTCATGTGCTATTGCCCATAGTTTCTGAGTTCCAAGGCCATTTTCAACGACCGTACGACCCAATACATGTTTGAGGGACATGACCAAAAACTCGTCGTTTCTGCGTTTTATGGCCATTTTCATGTGATATTACGCATAGTTTCTAAGTTCTAGGGCGATTTGCATCACTCGTAAAAACCGATACATGTTTGATAGATATGACCAAAAAGTTCTCGTTTTCGTGTTTTATGGTTGTTTTCATGATTTATTGTCCACAGTTTTCGGGATCTAGGGCGATTTAAAATGACAGTAAGACCCAATAATTGTTTGAGACATATGACCAAAAACTCGTCGTTCTCTTTTTTGGCCGTTTTCGTAGGTATTGCCCACAGTTTTGGGGTTTCACGGTGATTTACAACGACAGTAAGACCTGATATATGGTTGAGAGATATGACCAAAACTCGCCATTTTCTAGTTTTATGGCCGTTTTCATGTGCTATTGCCCATAGTTTCAGAGTTCCAGGGTGATTTACATCAACTGTACGAACCGATACACGTTTGAGATATATGACCAAAAACTCGTCATTTTCGCGTTTAATGGCTATTTTCATGAGTTATTCCCCATAGTTTTGGGATTCAAAGGCGATTTAAAATGACCGTAACACCCAATAATTGTTTGAGAAATATGAGCAAAAACTCGTTATTTTCACGTCATAAGTCCGTTTTCATGAGCTATTGCCCACAATTTCGCGGTTCCAGGGCAATTTACAAAGACCCGGTACATGTTTGAGGGACATGGCCAAAACTCGTTGTTTTTGCGTCTTACGTCCATTTTCATGAGCTATTGCCACAATTTCGGGGTTCCAAGGCAATTTACAAAGACCGTATGATCCGGTACATGTGTGAGAGATATGACCAAAAATTCATCGTCTTCGCGTTTTATGGCCATTTTGATGAGCTATTCCCCGCAGTTGAGGGGTTCCAAGGCAATTTGCATGGCATATTAGACCCGATACATGTCTAAGATATATATGACCAAAAACTTGTCGTTTTCGCGATTTATGGCCGTTTTCAAGATTTATTGCCCATAGTTTTGGGATTTAAAGGCGATTTAGAACGACTGTAATACCCGATAATGGTTTGATAAATATGACCAAAAACTGATCGTTGCCGTGTTTTATGGCCATTTTCGTGAGTTATTGCCCAAAGTTTTGGGGTTTCACGGCGATTTATAATGACCGTAAGACCCAATATATGTTTGAGATATGTGACCAAAAACTTGTTATTTTCATATTTTAGAGCTGTTTTCATTATCTATTGCCCACAGTTTTGATACATATGACCAATAAGTAGTCGTTTTCGCGTTTTAGTCCGTTTTCATGAGCTATTGGCCACATTTTCGAGGTTCTAGGGCGATTTAAAATGACCGTAAAACCTGATACATATTTGAGAGATATAATCAAAAACTCATCGTTTTCGTGCTTTCTGGCTATTTTCATTATCTATTGCCCATAGTTTTCGGGTTCTAAGGCGATTTACTACGACCGTAAGACCCGATACATGTTTGAGAGATATGACCAAAAACTCGTCATTTTCTTGTTTTATGGCCGTTTTCATGAGCTATTGTCCATAGTTTTTGAGGTTCCAATGTGATTTACAACGATGGTAAGACCCGATACATGTTTGAGAGATATGACCAAAAACTCGTTGTTTTCGTGCTATATGGATCTTTTCATGATCTATTGCCCATAATTTTTGGGTTTTAGGGCGATTTACTATGACCGTAAGACCCGATACATATTTGAGAGATATGACCAAAAACTAGTTGTTTTAATGTGTTATGGCCATTTTCATGTGCTAGCGCCCACAGTTACTGAGTTCCAAGGCGATTTTCAACGACCGTATGACCCAATACATGTTTGAGAGATATGACCAAAAACTCGTCGTTTCCGCGTTTTATGGCCATTTCATGTGACATTACACATACTTTCTAAGTTCTAGGGCGATTTGCATCACCCGTAAGAACCAATACATGTTTGAGAGATATGACCAAAAACTTGTCGTTTTCGTGCTTTATGGTTGTTTTCATGAGTTATTGGCCACAGTTTTTGGGTTCTAGGGCGATTTAAAACGACCGTAAGACCCGATAATTGTTTGAGAAACATGACCAAAGACTCATCGTTTCCTTTTTTGGCCGTTTTCATGAGCTATTGCCCACAGTTTTGGGGTTTCACTGTCATTTATAACGACCGTAAGACCTGTTATATGGTTGAGAGATATGAGTAGACCTCGCCGTTTTCTCGTTTTATGGCCGTTTTCATGTGCTATTGCCCACAGTTTCGGAGTTCGAGGGTGATTTACACCAACCGTACGAACTGATGCACGTTTGAGAGATATGACCAAAAACTCGTCATTTTCGCGTTTAATGGCTATTTTCATGAGCTATTGCCCATAGTTTTGGGATTCAAAGGCGATTTAAAATGACCGTAACACCCAATAATTGTTTGAGAAATATGACCAAAAACTCGTCGTTTTCACGTCTTACGTCCGTTTTCATGAGCTATTGCCCACAATTTTGGGGTTCTAGGGCGATTTACAAAGACCGTAAGACCCGGAACATGTTTGAGAGATATGGCCAAAACTCGTTGTTTTTGCGTCTTACGTCCATTTTCATGAGCTATTGCCACAGTTTCGGGGTTCGAGGGCAATTTACAAAGACCGTAAGACCCGGTACATGTGTGAGAGATATGACCAAAAATTCATCGTTTTCGCGTTTTTTGGCCCATAGTTGAGGGGTTCCAAGGCGATTTGCATGGCATATCAGACCCGATACATGTCTTAGAGATATGACCAAAAACTTGTCGTTTTCGCGATTTATGGCCGTTTTCATGAGCTATTGCCCATAGTTTTCGGGTTCTAGCGCGATTTACTACGACCGTAAGACCCGATACATGTTTGAGAGATATGACCAAAAACTCGTCGTTTTCGTGTTTTATGGCCGTTTTCATGAGCTCTTTCCCATAGTTTTTGAGGTTCCATGGTGATTTACAATGATCGTAAGACCCGATACATGTTTGAGAGATATGACCAAAAACTCGTTGTTTTCGTGCTTTATGGACGTTTTCATGATGTATTGCCCACAGTTTTCGGGTTCTAGGGCGATTTACTACAACCGTAAGACCTGATACATATTTGAGAGATATGACCAAAAACTCGTTGTTTTCATGTTTTATGGCCGTTTTGATGTGCTATTGCCCACAGTTTCTGAGTTCCAAGGCGATTTTCCACGACCGTACGACCCAATACATGTTTGAGAGATATGACCAAAAACTCTTCGTTTCCGCGTTTTATGGCCATTTTCATCTGACATTACACATACTTTCTAAGTTCTAGGGCGATTTGCATCACCCGTAAGAACCGATACATGTTTGAGAGATATGACCAAAAACTTGTCATTTTCGTGCTTTATGGTTGTTTTCATGAGCTCGTTTCCAAAGTTTTGAGGTTCAAAGGCAAGTTAGAACAACCGTAAGGCCCGATAATTGTTTGACAAATATGACCAAAAACTCGTCGTTTTCAGTTTTATGGCCGTTTTCGTGAGCTATTTACAACGACCATAAGAGGCGGTACATGTTTGAGAGATATGGCCAAAAGCTCATCGTTTTCGTGTCTTACATCCGTTTTCATGAGCTATTGCCCATAGTTTCGCGGTTACAGGGCAATTTACAAAGACCATAAGACCCGCTATATGTTTTAGGGAATATGACCAAAACTCATCGTTTTATGGCCATTTTCCTGAGCTATTGTCCACAATTGTGGGGTTCTAGGGCGATTTACATTGACCGTAAGACCTGATGGCCGAAAATATCGAGCTCGTTGGGGAACCCCAAGAGGAAGGTATGATGAGCACAACAGCAACTTTTCCCTCAGTTATGAAACCAAGGTTATCAATCCAGTAGGAGCAAGGAAACTTCCCCAAAGGTGTTGCTAGCTGAACTTTGGTAGGGCGCACTATCGGTGCCAGCAGCAACGTGGAGACATGCACAACACAACCATAGAACTCTGCCCCAACTTGCGATGAGGTTGTTAATCTCACCGGTTTTGCTGAAAACAAAGGATTAAATGTATCGAGTGGAAGAAAGTAATAGTTTGGAGAATGTAAACACAAAGCAGTAAATAGTTGATTGTAGATTGATGGTAAAGAAAGAACTGGGGTCCATAGTTCACTAGAGGTGGCTCTCCTTAAGATAGATGACATGTTGGGTGAACAAATTACAGCGGGGCAATTGAGAAACATCGAGAAAGCATACAAGCATATACTACTCATCTTGACTCCTTTGAGGTTCGATTGGGCATTACAACATTATACATAGACCACCATCCAACTTCATCTATGACTAATAATCCATCTTCAGGTTATCATCCGACCCCCCCTCCAGTATTAAGTTGCATGCAATGGATAATTGCATTACGAATTGCGTGTAAAGTAAACAATACGATTGTTCTATGAACAAAGGATTATTGTTTTCTCCCTAGTAGCAACAACACATCTAGTACCTTAGAGATTTCTGTCACTTCCGCAGATTACTAGAGGCATGAACCCACTATCGAGCATAAATACTAACTCTTGGAGTTGTTAGCATCTACTTGGCCAAGATAGCTACTAACAACGGAAAGCATGCAAGATCACAAATAACAAAGACATGATAGAATCAATAATCAATCTGAAATAGCATCTCAATATCCGTCGGATCCCCGCAAACACAACATGTAGGAATTACAAATAAATGCTCTTAATCACGAACGAGGCTCACAATATCTAAACATGATAGCTCAAAGGAGAAGAACCAGCCATCTAGCTACTACATGGACCCGTAGTCCAGAGATGATCTACTCACGCATCACACCGGAGGCTTGCATGATGATGAAGGAGGCCTCCAGGGTGAATTCCCCTCTCCGGCAGGGTGCCAGGAAGAGCTTTAGATCCCTCCCGATCTAGCGATGGAGATGAAGGCGGCTACAGACTCTTTCATGGAATTTTGATCGAGTACTTAGGGTTTCTGTATCGGAGGCAACTTATAAGCGGAAGGAGAGGCCGGGGGGTGCCTGGGGCAGCCAGACCACCCCCTGGCGCGGGCCAAGCTTGGCCGCGCGGCCAGGTGGTGTGGTCGGGCCCCAGCCCCTCTCCGTCTCGTATTTTGGCTCCAGGTATCCCTCGGTGAAAAACTGACTTGGGCTTTTGTCCCGTCCAATTCCGAGAATATTCATTTTCTGACTTTCCTGGAACCAAAAACAGCAGAAAATAGGCAGCTGGCACTGTGTCTCTTGTTAATAGGTTAGTCCAAGAAATCATATGAAAAGTACTCCAAAGTGTGGACAAAACATAAGAAAGTAGATAAAAGCAAGCATGGAACATCAAAAATTATGGATACGTTAGCAACGTATCAACATCCCCAAGATTAACTCCTGCTCGTCCTCGATTAGGTAAGTGATAAAAACAAAGAATAATTTTGAGGTGAGATGGAGCATCATAAACTTGATCAAAGTATTTGTAAAACATTGATAGCTGGGATCATAGTACTTCAATCATAACATGAAAGACACAGTTCTAGCAATAAGGCAAAGCAAGTATGTTGCAACATGATAAGGGATAAACACAAGATTCATGAATAACAATGCTTTGCAAGATCTTTGTTTATTTCACATAAAAAAACATAGCATAGTGGCATTCAGCTTGTCCCTCATAGAGTAGCAAACATAAATGCATAGGACAACTTCAAAGGTCATAAGAGTGACTAGGTACAAATAGTTTAAAACAAGCAATATCAAAGCTATGCATCAATCAACCAGTCTTGTGACATTGCACATAGAACTAAGAATGGCCACTATGCTCTCAAAGTAGGTGCATAAAGATAGAAGGTGGAGACTCAACATAAAAGTAAAAGAAAGGCCTTCATAGAAGGAAGTAGGGATTCAAGTCTCATAAAGAGCTTCCAAAAATTATGGTACTTATTAGCTTTCAGCTCTCATTGCCCCTATCATAAGCATCTTGAAGGTGATTAAGGTTAAAGTGACACAACTAAGAGGATATGCTTGACAAGTTATAAGCTGAAATGTCATGCCCCTTACTTACGAAGACCGAACCTCATGCGACTCAACTTTAGTCACAAGTAAGCTCTTGTCATTGTAAGTACATATGTATCATAGAGAACCGCCAACGGGGTACCCCTTACACATGATACATGAGCTATCCCATAATCAAAATGACAAGGCAAGCAGACAATGAGCATCTCAGCGATATTTTTATTTGCTATTTGCATAGGTTTTTATTGAGGATGCTTCATAGAGTGCTCATTATGGTGATGCTGCAAGTTTCCACCATGATTAGGCATGGCTTAGGCTAGCGGCCCAGGCATTTCTCTAACACACATACAAACTCCATGATCTTACAAGTTCCACTTTTATTTCACACCGTCGGGATCCATAAGCAAAAGAACATGATATCAACGCGGTACATAGTACAGGTGCAATGTTGAAAGCGTTCCCCATGATACATGGTTCTGCTAACTTCAACTTATAAAGCGCAAGCATATACGCAACAAAGAAGGTCCCAATGGTTCAAGTTTATTAAATGCAAGAAAGTAAAGTGTGCCATCAAGTTCGTGAGAGCTTTAATCACTAATTTTCACATAACAAGTTTAATTTGGAAGGTACACAAAAACTTGAATATACTTGGAATAGCATATGCTAATAGGTAGGTATGGTGGACTCTTTGGAATAACTTGGTTTTAAGGAGTTGGATGCATGAGTGGAAATCATACTTGATTACGAAGGCTAGCAAAAGACTAGCAGTGACAAACTAAGAGAGCAATAATGGCCATAATCATGCAGAGCGACAAAACATCATTGATCAAAGCATAAAGTGATACTACAAGTTGAAAACTAAAGGAACATCAAGGCTATGGTGCCTTGGGATAGTCATAACATGGTGTGAACATGCGCCAAGTCAACCCATTTAAAGCATCAAAGGAGAATACCACTATACTATGCTTTAATATGCTAAAACAACGCATGATTCTTCAAAGGCACATTAAGCACTCTCAATTGTTTATAACAAGTCATGCTACATCAAAGAATACTAAGCATAAAGCCAAAACAATATCAAACATGGCATGACAAAGCATGGGCCACAGTCAAAAACAAGCTCTGTTTACCACTTAAGCATGAAGTTTCCTACTCTTTTCCAATCCAAACCAAACTATTTGAAAACTAATGTATGAAAGAGGGTGTACAACCAATTTATTCACCAAACTAAGCAAACCAAGCAAATGAAAAACCAAAACGAAAACGAAAAAGAAGACGCTCCAAGAACAACACAACTGTGCATGAAACAATAAAAATGAAGCGTTTGGAAAGAACCTAGGATTTTTATTGATGAAGAAGGGGATGCCTTGGGCATCCCCAAGCTTTGATGCTTTGACCTTTAGTCCATCCTTCATCTCATTACTCATTCCTTCCATACACCTGAAATTTTTCGTTCATACAAAACTTCACACAATCTTTATTAGCAACATTAGTGCACTCAAGATAATAAGTCTTTAGGTTCAGTTCCAACACCAATAAAACTTCCATTAAAACACTAGCAACTGTAGCACTTTCCTCAAAAAAGCTCAATTCCCCATAAGAACTCAAAAAGGAACCAACAAGAAGCAAATGCAAATAATGGCAAAAATCTATCAAAACAGACCAGCAGGTAAAGACGAATTTTTTCGAAGACCTTCTGTTGCTCAAATCGAAAATTGTTGAACTAACGAAAGTTAGATAACAACCTGGGGCATAATCACGAAAATTCACCACTCAAAAGGACGTACAGAGATATCACACGAATTTTTACGGTGAAGCATAGAAATCTATTTCGGGACAACAACTTTCCCAATCATTACTTCTCTCTCATTAGAGATTACTCTTGGCACAAAAAGAAAATAAAAAGGATAAGGAGCGGTTATTACTGAAGTAATAACTTCCAGGACTAATCTAAAACTTTTGGGTTATCTCCCAATAAGTACTTTTCTTTAACGCCTTTAAGTTAGGCACAAGAAGCAAGAAAAATGAATCAAGTATTCTCAGATGAAGAAGCTTTAAAATCAAATTTGTTGCCCTTACCTCTCTTACTTTTATTCTTATCCTTGGGGAACATATGAATACTTGGTGGAGAAACAAAGTGCATGGTGCCCTTTTCCACATCTATTATTGCTCCAAGGAGTTTCAATATGGATCTTCCAAGTGTGATTTGTCCTTTTCCTACACATTCAATAACAAGATAATCAGTAGAAACCATTTTCCCCAGGATCTTTGTAAACACTCCTTCAGATATTCCAATGGGTAATATTGTGGCATTATTAGCAAGAAAAATTTCTTATCCTCCTTCAAAAAGCGCCCAAAGATTCAAAGATTCATAAATATCTTTGGGCATAAGACAAAATTCAGACATGATATCACAACGAGCATGAAAAATTTCATTGTTTATAGCAATCTTTACCGTGGGAAACCTTTTTGAGGTTTCATAATTTATTAGAACATAGTTACGATGCTCTCTAAGTGTATTATAGAAATCGTTTTAAACTAGCAGTGCTGGTCTCAAGAGTATTCAATCTAGCAAATATGTTTATGAAGGGAGAATCAGATTTTCTAGGCAAGTTGTAAGTAAAGACCAACTTCTTTATGGCATTAACGGCATCATCCTCATTGGATTGGAGGAAATCTCCTCCCACTACAGCATCCAAAGCATATCTATAGCAAAGATAAATTCCAAGGTAAAAACTGCTAAGGAACAAGCTTTGTGTCATTTTAGGTTCAGTTTTTTCATGTAGATCAGAGATTCTACACTAAGCTTCTTTGAAACTCTCTTCGATTCCTTGTTTAAAAGTTAAAATCATTTCCTCAGGTGACATAGTGATTGGAGCAATGCTAGACATAATGGCAACTTAAGATAGGAACTAATTTTTTCTGTTTTTAATAACGAAAGCAAACTAGTAAAACTAACTTTTTTGTGTTTTTGGTAAAGAAACAAGCAAACAAAACAAAAGTAAACTAAGCAAAACGAAAACAACAAAGTAATGAGATTGCTTATGAGAGACTCCCCATGTGAAGATGTCCTTGACTCCCCGGCAATGGCGCCAGAAAAATAACTTGATGGCCCAAAATATCGAGCTCGTTGGGGAACCCCAAGAGGAAGGTATGATGAGCACAGCAACAAGTTTTTCCTCACTTATGAAACCAAGGTTATCAATCCAGTAGGAGCAAGGAAACACCCCAAAGGTGTTGCTAGCTGAACTTTGGCAGGGCGCACTACCTGTGCCAGCAGCAACGTGGAGACCTGCACAACACAACCACATAATTCTGCCCCCAACTTGCGATGAGGTTGCCAATCTCACTCGTTTTGCTGAAAACAAAGGATTAAACGTATCGAGTGGAAAAAAGTAATAGTTTGCAGAAAGTAAACACAAAGTAGTAAACAGTTGATTGTAGATTGATGGTAAAAGAAAGGACCGGGGTCCATAGTTCACTAGAGGTGGCTCTCCTTAAGATAGATGACATGTTGGGTGAACAAATTACAGCGGGGCAATTGAAAAACATTGAGAAAGCATACACGCATATACTACTCATCTTGACTCCTTTGAGATTTGATTGGGCATTACAACATTATACATAGACCGTCATCCAACTTCATCTATGACTACTAATCCACCTTCAGGTTATCATCCGAACCCCCTCTAGTATTAAGTTGCAAGCAACAGATAGTTGCATTACGAATTGCGTGTAAAGTAAAGAATACGATTGTTCTACGAACAAAGGATTGTTGTTTTCTCCCTAGTAGCAACGACAACTCTAGTACCTTAGAGATTTTTGTCACTTCCCCAGATTACTAGAGGCATGAATCCACTATCGAGCATAAATACTAACCCTTAGAGTTGCTAGCATCTACTTGGCCAAGATTGGCACTAACAACGGAAAGCATGCAAGATCACAAATAACAAAGACATGATAGAATCAATAATAAATCTGAAATAGCATCTCAATATCCATTGGATCCCCGCAAACACAACATGTAGGAATTACAAATAGATGATCTTGATCATGAACGGAGCTCACAAGATCTAAACATGATAGCGAAAAGGAGAAGAACCAGCCATCTAGCTACTACATGGACCCGTAGTCTAGAGATGAACTACTCACGCATCACACCAGAGGCTTGCATGATGATGAAGAAGGCCTCCAGGGTGAATTCCCCTCTCCGGCAGGCTTGCACGATCTAGGAATGGAGATGACGGCGGCTACAGACTCTTTCGTGGAATTTTGATCGGGTACTTAGGGTTTCTGTATCGGAAGCTACTTATAGGCGGAAGGAGAGGCCGAGGGGGTGCCTGGGGCGGCCAGACCACCCCCTGGCGTGGGCCAAGCCAGGACTCGTGGCCAGGTGGTGTGGCCAGGCCCCAGCCCCTCTCCGTCTCGTATTCTGGCTCTAGGTGTCCCTCGGTGAAAAACTGACTTTGGCTTTTGTCCCGTCCAATTCCGAGAATATTCATTTTCAAACTTTCCTAGAACCAAAAACAGCAGAAAAAAGGTAGCTGGCACTGTGGCTCTTGTTAATAGGTTAGTCCAAGAAATCATATGAAAAGTACTCCAAAGTGTGGACAATACATAAGAAAGTATATAAAACCAAGCATGGAACATCAAAAATTATGGATACGTTTGCAACGTATCAAGACCCGATACAATTTTGAGAGATTTGACCAAAAACTCATCGTTTTCGCATTTCATGGCCATTTTCATCAGCTATTACCCACAGTTTTGTGCTTCCAGGGCGATTTACAACGACCGAAGACCAGATACAGTTTGAGAGATATGACGGAAAACACATTCTTTCCACGTGTTATGGCCGTTTTCATAAGCTATTGCGCATAGTTTTGGAGTTCCAAGGCGATTTGCATCACCCATAAGAACCAATACATGTTTGAGAGATATGAACAAAAACACGTCGTTTTCGTGTTTTATCGTTGTTTTCATGAGCTATTGCACATACATTTCGGGTCCAGGGCGATTAACAACGACGGTAAGACCCAGTACATGGTAGTGAGATATGTCCAAAAAAATCGTCGTTTTTGCGTTTTATGTCCGTTTTCATGAGCTATTGTCCACAGTTTTGGAGTTCTAGTGCGATTTACTACGACCATAAGACCCAATACATGTTTGAGAGATATGACCAAAAACAAGTCGTTTTCGTGTTTTATGGCCATTTTGATGAGCTATTGCCCACATTTTAGGGGTTCCAAGCTAATTTCTATGGAACCTCAGACACGATACATGTTTGACAGATATGACTAAAAAATCGTCCTTTCCGTGCTTTATGGCCATTTTCATGAGCTATTACCCACAGTTTTGGTTGTTTTCATGAGCTATTGCACATAGTTTTGGGGTCCAAGGCGATTTAGAACGACTGTAAGAACCGATAAATATTCGAGAGATATGACCAAAAACTCATTCTTTTCTTGTTTTATGGCCGTTTTCGTGAGCTATTGACCACAATTTTGGGGTTTTGGGGGAGATTTACAACGACCGTAAGACCCAGTACATGGTAGTGGGATATGACAAAAAAATCGTCATTTTTGCATTTTATGGCCGTTTTCATGAGCTATGGCCCACAGTTTGGGAGTTCTAGTGCAATTTACTACGACCGTAAGACCCAATACATGTTTGAGAGATATAACCAAAAACATGGCGTTTTTGTGTTTTATGGCCGTTTTGATGAGCTATTGCCCACATTTTAGGGGTTCCAAGGTGATTTCTATGGAACTTCAAACACGATACATGTTTGAGAGATATGACCAAAAATCGTCTTTTTCGTGCTTGATAGCCATTTTCATGAGCTATTGCCCACAGTTTTGGCGTTCTACGACTGTATACAACGATCGTAAGACTCCTCGTTTTTGCGTTCTACGACATTTTAGAATTTTTGAGAGGTATGACCAAACATTCGTCGTTTTCGCATTTTATGCCTTTTTTCATGAACTATTGCCCATAGTTTTGAGTTTCTAGGGCGATTTACAACGACTATAATTAGCATTTGGAAGCCTTTCAAACTTTTCAAAACCTTTTTCGTTTTCCTCGTTGAGTCTCCACATATTCTATGAGCACCTTCTTGAGAGCATAGTTGTCATTCTTAGTGTAATGTGCTTGCCTCAAAACTTGATTATTTGTGTGATGACTTTGATGCTTGTATCTTTGATATCTTTACTTCTAGTCTTCACCTGAACTTCAGAGGTGCCTTGGCATTCATAATCAAAGGCAAGCGAGATACCACTCTATCATACCTTGTTCTAAGCATTGTAATGTTGCTTATGTTTATGTTTCATACTACTTATTATTTTTGAGTTGGAATCTCTTCATAGCTTGCAATGCCTATTAAGTAAACTTAGTGGCACACTCCTTATTATGAATTGTCTAAGTAGTTGATCACATGCTGAGAATATATACATCATATGAAGCAAATGTGTTCGTGGAAGTTTCTTTTATCGCACTCAGTTTTCAACTGAATTGCTTGAGGACAAGCAATAAACTAAGCTTGGGGGAAGTTGATACGTCCAAAACGTATATACTTTCCCGAACACTCTTGCTATTGTTTCTCCTCTAAACTTGTGTGATTTGGATGCAACTAACACGGACTGACGCTGTTTTCAGTAGAATTGCCTTGGTGTTTAGTTTTTGTGCAGAAAATCAACTATCAGGAAAAATCCCGGAAAATATGCCAAAAATCCTATTTCACCAGAAGATTCCCGGAACCAAAATACGAGACGGAGGGGAGCTGGGCCCATGCCACACCAACTGGCTGCGCGAGCTAGCCCAGGCCACGCCAGGGGGTGGTCTGGCCGCCCTAGACACCCCCTCGGTCTCCCTCCTCGCCTATAAGATGCCTTCTGACCAAAAAACTCAGGGGGGTTCAATGTTTTTCCAGAAAGAGTTCTGCTCCGCCGCCACCACCAGATTCCACGATTCGGAACCAGAAACGCCGTTCTGGCACCCTGACGGGACGGGGAGATGGAGGAGATGATCGCCATCATCATCACCATCGCTTCTCCATAGACCATCCATGTTTCCCCCATCTATGAGTGAGTAATCCCCGCTGTAGGCTATGGGGATGGTAGTGATTGGATGAGATCGTTCATGTAATGGCATTGGATTGTTAGGGCATGGTGCCTAGTATCTTCTATTAGTCATTTTTGACTTTGTTGCAACTTGTTATGCTTAATGCTTGTCACTAGGGCCCGAGTGCCATGATTTTAGATCTGAACATGTTATTGATTCATTATGATAGTATTGTTTTTGGTCTTATCTTCAAGTTGTATACACACGTTGTTGTCCTGAACCAATGGCTCCGAGGTGATAGAAATCGGAATAACCTGAGGGAATGGCTTCGATATGACGATCACATGTGTTCACGGAGTGTTAATTCTTTGCTCCGGTGCTCGATTAAAAGGAGCACCTTAATTGCCAGTAGTTCCCTTGAGGCCCCGCTGCAAACGGGCTGGCAGGACAAAAGATGTTGTGCAAGTTCTCATTGCGAGCATGTATGACTATATTTGGGACACATGCCTAGGATTATCTAGTACTTGGATGCTTTATCTTATTTATCAGCAATTGCCCTATGTTCTGATTGTTATGTAAATTGTCTTGTCCATCCAAAGCCCGTCCATCCATCCCTATGCCTACCGCACTCGAATCCTACTGTTTACTGCTATTGTTACTACTGTCTTTACTTTACTACTGCTATTACTTTACTATTCTTACTACAAAACTGTTGCTACTGATAAACTGCTGTGAGCAAGATTGTTTCCAGGTGCAGCTGAATTGACAACTCAGTTGTTAAGGCTTGTAAATATTCTTTGGCTCCCCTTGTGTCGAATCAATAAATTGGGTTTCACTTCCCTTGAAAATACTGTGATACACCCCCTATACTTGTGGGTCATCTATGGCGTGGAAGATACTAAAGGCAAACTGAAATAAAGATGGAAGCAAGAAAACATGTAACATATCTAGTTGCAAACGGTGTTTCAATGATAGGAAACACGGCCTAGGGATCATACTTTGACCACTGAACACTCTCATATAAATATATTCTTCTTTGTGATACTACGCTGAACTAATCTCCGGTTAGATACTCTAATTGTTGGTAGGGCTATAACAGCACACCTCAAAGTTCATCTTTCCCACCTAGATAACCCCACACTGTCACCTTGAGTACTAGATGGTTCAAACAAACATCACAATTTCATAAAGACATCAACCTCCAAATATAACTCATAACAAGTATTTGAAATCTCTAGCCTAAGTGACACCACGGTGTGCATATTGTCAACTTCACACACATGGGGAGAGCAGAGATCTATTAAAGCACTTGAGTAGCAAGGTAGATCTACTTGATTAGAAACCTCATGATCTTAATACGATCATGCATAGAGAGAGAGATGAACACATAGCTATCGGTAGAACCCTTAGCCTCGAGAGAGAACTACTCCCTCCTCATCATGGGAATCAGCAACGGTGATGGAGATGGTGGTGGTGATCGATGGAGATGGCTCCAGGGGCACTTCCCCATCCCGCCAGGGTGCCGAAACAGAGACTTTTTGTCCCCCGAATCTCCCCTTCCGTGGTGGTAGCGCTGCGAAACTTTTCGTGGCGGGAGGCTAGATGATTTAGGGTTTTTATATCGGGAGTCATCTTATAGGCAACGAGGCAAGGTCGGTGGGTGGCCAGGGGGCCCACACCACCTGGTGGCGCGGCCATGGCTAGTCCGCGCCACCATATGGTGTGGCCAACTTGTGGCCCCTCTCCGTCTCGTCTTCTGGCCCCGTGAGTCTTCCGGTAAAATATCGACTTTGGTTTTTGTCCGGTCCAATTCCGAGAATATTGATTTTTTGACTTTCCTGGAACCAAAAACAGCAGAAAACAGGCAACTGTCACTATGGCACTTGTTAATAGGTTAGTCCAAGAAAGTGTATAGAAAGTACTCCAAAGTTGGAACAAAACACAAGAAAGTAGATAAAACCAAGCATGGAACATCAAAAATTATGGATATGTTAGCAACGTATCAACATCCCCAAGCTTAACTTTTGAGGTGACACGCACCATCATAAATTTGATCAAAGTATTTGTAAAACATTCGAAGCTGGGATCATAGTACTTCAATCATAACATGAAAGACAAAGTTCTAGCAAAAAGACAAAGAAACTATGTTGCAACATGAAAAGGCATAAACAAAAGATTCATGAATAACAATGCTTTGCAAGACGTTTGTTTGTTTCACATTAAGAAAACATAGCATAGTGGCATTCAGCTTGTCGCTCATAGAGTAGCAAACATATATGCATAGGACACCTTCAAAGTTCATATGAGTGACTAGATACAAATAGTTTAAAACAAGCAATATCAAAGCTATGCATTAATCAACAAGTCTTGGGACAATCCACATAGAACTAAGAATGGCCACTATGCTCTCAAAGTAGGTGCATAAAGATAGAAGGTGGAGACTCAACATAAATGTAAAAGAAAGGCCTTCATAGAAGGAAGTAGGGATTCAAGTCTCATAAAGAGCTTCCAAAAATTATGGTACTTATTAGCTTTCAGCTCTCATTGCCCCTATCATACGCATCTTGAAGTGATTAAGGTTAAAGTGAACAAACTATGGTGTATATGCTTGACAAAGTATAAGTTGGAAATCTCATGTCCCTTGAATACGAGGGTCGCTCCTCATGCTACTCAAGTTTAGTCATTGGTAAGTTCTTGTCATCGTAAGTACATGTGTATCATAGAGAACCGCCAACGGGGTACCCCTTGCCCGATGATACGGAAGAATCTCCATATCAAAATGACAAGGCAAGCAGACAACGAGCATCTCAGCAATCTTCTTATTTACCATGGGAATATGGTGCTTTTTTCTCTATTTCCTCTTTTCATAATCTCTTTTTTCTTTTTCTGTTTTTTTTTCAATATCGGACTCTTTTTTTATAAGAAGAATTCTTCATAGACAACTCATTATTGTTACGCTGCAGGTTTGCACCATGTCAGCATGGATTAGACCAGCGGCCCAGGCGTTTCTCTAACACATATACATAACTCCATGGACTTACACGCTCCCCTTTCATTTCACACCGACGACATCCATAGACAAAAGAGCATGATATCAACTAGGTACAAAGTACCCGTGCAATGTTGAAAGCGTTCCCCATGACAGCATGGTTCTGCTAATCCCCAACAAATAAGTGCAAGCATATACAACATAGATGACACAATGGTTCAAGTTTATTAAGGGCAAGAAAAGAAAAGTGTGCCATCAAGTTCGTGAGAGCTTTAATCACTAGTTTTCTCATAACAAGTTCAATTTGGAAGGTAAACAAAAACATGAATACACTTGGAATAGCATATTCTAATAGGTAGGTATGGTGGACTCTTTGGAATAACTTGGTTTAAGGAGGTGTATGCATGAGTGGAACTCATACTTGGTTACGAAGGCTAGCAAAAGACTGGGAGCGACAAACTAAGAGAGCAATAATGGCCATAATCATGCAGAGCGACAAAACATCATTGATAAAATCATAAAGTGATACTACAAGTTGAAAACTAAAGGATCATAAAGGCTATGGTGACTTGGGATAGTCATAACATGGTGTGAGCATGCGGCAAGTCAACCCAAATAAAGCTTCAAAGGAGAATACCACAATACTATGCTTTAATATGCTAAAACAACGCATGATTCATCCAAGGCACATTAAGAAATCTCAATTGTTTATAACAAGTCATGCTACAGCAAAGAATACTAAGAATAAAGGCAAAACAATATCAAGCATGGCATGACAAAGCATAGGCCACAGTCAAAGCATGGCATGACCTTTCCTACTCTTTTCCAAACCAAACCAAACTATTTGAAAACCAATGTATGAAATAGGGGGTCCAACCAATTTATTCAGAAAACTAAGTAAAGAAAGCAAATGAAAAACCAAAACGAAAACGAAAAAGAAGACGCTCCAAGAACAACACAACTGTGCATGAAACAATAAAAAAGAAGCGTTTGGAAGAAACCTGAGATTTTTATTGATGAAGAAGGGGATGCCTTGGGCATCCCCAAGCTTTGATGCTTGTACTTCTTGGATATTTCTTGGGGTGACACACATGGAATCCCCAAGCTTGAGCTTTAGTCCATCCTTCATCTCATTACTCATTCCTTCCATACACCTGAAATTTTTCCTTCATACAAAACTTCACACAATCTTTATTAGCAACATTAGTGCACTTAAGATAAAAATTCTTCTAGGTTTAGTTCCAACACCAATAAAACTTCCATTAAAACACAATATACTGTAGCACTTTCCTCAAAAAGTTAGATAACAACCTGAGGCAGAAGCACAAAAATTCACGCCTCAAAAGGACGTACAGAGATTTTACACGAATTTTTATGGTGAAACACAGAAATCTGTTTCGTGACAGCAACTTTCCCAATCATTACTTCTCTCAAATTAGAGGTTACTCTTGGCACAAAAAGCAAATAAAAAGGATCAGGAGCGGTTATTACTGAAGTAATAACTTCCAAGACTCAACTAAAACTTTTGGGTTATCTCCTAATAAGTTAGGCATGATAGTTTGAGAAGATGCTCACATAAGAAATATGAATTGAAGTAAAAGATAGCATCAAGAAGCAAATTCAAAGCACAGTTAAGTCTAACCCACTTCCTATGCATAGGAATCTTGTAAATATACAAGACATGAAAGCACAAAACAAGAAGCATAGTAAAGCAAAAGCAGTGCAACTTTGAGACTTTCAACATAAAGAGGGGAAACTTAATATTATTGAGATGCATAAAACCATGTTTCCCTCTCTCATAATAACTTTCAGTAGAATCATGAATAAAATTAACAATATAACTATCACATGAAACATTCTTATCATGAGCCACATGCATAAAAGAATTAATACTCCCCACATAAACATAGTCATTCTTATTAATTATAGTGGGAGCAAATTCAACAAAATAGCTATCATTATTATTCTCATCACCATAATCATCAAATATAGGAGGCATATTGTAATCATAATTAATTTTCTCATCAATAGTAGGTGGACTGAAAATATCATATTCATCATTGCAATCATCATATATTGGAGGTATAGTATCATCCTAAGCAATAGAATAGTTATCTTCCAAAGTGTGTTCATTTGTAAACATATCATCATTGGAAGGAACATGGATATCACTAATAATACAATGATTATTAATATCATCATTTTCAGAATTGGTACCGAAGAGATTTTCAATATCAAAAGTAGTGTGCTTTTCCCAATCATGATCACTACTATGTGTAACAGGCATAGGAACATCATCGAGTTCAGACTCATCAAAAACTATAATAGGAGCAACATGCTTAGGGGAAAATACCATTTCCTCTCTCCTTTTACTCCTCCTTTTCTTCTTTTTCTTCTTCTCTTTAGGAGGGAGAGGCTTGAAAGGAAGCTTCTCCATATACCCTGGTTCATTGTTAGAGACAATAGAAGAAACTTTGGAGGATTCCTCCTTTTCATTAATAAGAATAAAACACATATTAGTCCTGTCATATTTTGGTAAAACCTCATCTTTTATAATATTTTGTATGTAAGTATTTGTGTGGCAATTATCAACACAATAAATATGACAACCATGCAGGACACTATTCATATCAAAGGCACCCATATCTGCCAACGAGTTTTTCTTGATAACTCTCCACATCCCAAAAATAATGTAAGTTCATCATGCTGATTAGGAGTGATCATGTCATCACAATACAAACTTGCAGTACTCATTGGATTAGAAGGGATATTATTATGGCCTGAGCATTGAAAATTGAAATGACCAACTTCAAAGCAAAGTTCACAAATAAAAGGATAAAGGGCACAATTTTTTTTACCAAGATCATTTAAAGCCCTATACCACGTTCTAGTTTTTTCATTCTTGTGGGTGATACAATATTCTTCTTCAATTTGATTATTCTCAAAAGGTATATGTATTCCACAAAAATAAACATGCTTATAAGAAATAGTACTTTCAGAGGTTTGAGCATGTTTATTGCTATCATTAATAACAATTTCATTTTTCATGCACGTGTCTTTCAAAGGCTCATGATACATGTCCTTTTTTTTATTTAGGAGCATTAATATGAGAAGCAAAGGTTCTAAAACAATCAATAAGAATTTGAGGATCAAGACCATATTTAGTACTAAGCTCTTGAAAATCGACAGTTTCAGCGAAAGACTTAATGCAATCATACTCATAGTTTATACCTGGTTCTTTACCTTTGTTGTTATCACAATCTTCGGTATTACTTTGAATTGTTTCAAGAAGATACCACTTAGCTTTGACCTCCTTACTTTTGAAGAATCCCTCTAAACAAGTATCTAGATAGTCCTTGTAATGTCCTGAAAGCCTTGCATAGAAATTATTAATAACAATATTACTGGGGAGCTCATGAATGGGACATTTGAGCATTAGTGACTTCAATCTCTCCCATTCTTGGGCAATACTTTCTCCATCATGTGGATGAAAATTATAAATGTAACTCCTATCTTTATGAATTTCATGAGGAGGATAAAATTTAGAGTAAAAGAGAGATTTCAGCTCCTTCCACTCCAAATGATGAGGATCATCTAGTAGCTTTGCCCTTAAGTGATAAAGGGAATAGCTTCCTCTTAACTTGGTTCATTGAAATACCTGCACACTTGAATAACCCGCATAATTCATGTATAAGGAGTAAATGATCACCAGGATGGACAAATCCATCTCGAAAATAAGAGTTGTTCATAACACGTTCAACAATTTTTATAGGTATTTTAAAAGAGATGCTTTCAGTATGTGGATTTAAAATATCACAAGTATCATTAGAATAACCACATATGGGAGAAAAAGTATCATCAGAGCAAATTTTCTTCTTTAAAGCTGGGGAACTGATGACCCACAAGTATAGGGGGTGTATCGCAGTATTTTCAAGGGAAGTGAAACCCAATTTATTGATTCGACACAAGGGGAGCCAAAGAATATTTATAAGCCTTAAAAACTGAGTTGTCAATTCAGCTGCACCTGGAAACAATCTTGCTCACATCAGTTTATCAGTAGCCACAGTTTTGTAGTAGGAATAGCAAAGTAGCAGTAGTAGTAAAGCAAAGACAGTAGTAACAAAAGCAGTAAACAATGGGATTCGAGTGCGGTAAGCATAGGGATGGATGGACGGGCATTGCATGGACAAGACAATCCACATAGCAATCAGAACATAGGGAAATTGCAGATAAAAAAGATAAAGCATCCAAGTACTAGATAATCCTAGGCATGTGTCCCATATATAGTCATACGTGCTCACAATGAGAACTTGCACAACATCTTTTGTCCTGCCAGCCCGTTTGCAGCGGGGGATCTAGGGAACTACTGGCAATTAAGGTGCTACTTTTAATAGAGCACTGGAGAAAAGCATTAACACTCCGTGAACACATGTGATCCTCACATCAAAGCAATCCCTTCGGTTATCCCAATTTCTGTCACTTAGGGGCCATTGGTTTCGGACAACAACGTGTGTATATAACTTGCAGATAAGAACAAAAACAATACTATCATAATGAATCAATAACATGTTCAGATCTGAAATCATGGCACTCGGGCCCTAGTGACAAGCATTAAGCACAACAAGTCGCAACAAAGTCCTAAAGCACTAATAGAAGATACTAGGCACCATGCCCTAACAATCTGATGCCATTACATCAACGATCTCATCCAATCCCTACCATCCCCATAGCCTACATGGGGGGTTTACTCACTCATAGATTGGGGAAACATGGATGGTCGATGGAGAAGCGATGGTGATGATGATGGCGATGATCTTCTCCAATTCCCCATCCCGACAGGGTGCCAGAACGGAGTTTCTAGTGCTATTTCGTGGAATCTGGTGGTGGCGGGGGAATGGAACTCCTTCTGGAAAAAAACGTCGACCCCCCTAGCTTTTAGGTCAGAAGGCTCCTTATAGGCGAAGAGAGAGGCAGAGGGGGTGCCTGGGGGCCTACACCACCCCCTGGCGCGGCCTGGCCTGGCCCCCGCCACCAGGTGGTGTGGCCACCCCCTGGCTCTTCTCCATCTCGTATTCTAGCTCCTAGAGTCTTCGGGTGAAATAGGATTTTTGGCATATTTTCCGGGATTTTTCCTGATAGTTGATTTTCTGCACAAAAAGTAGACACCAAGGCAATTCTGCTGAAAACAGCGTCAGTCCGCGTTAGTTGCATTCAAATCACACAAGTTTAGAGGAGAAACAATAGCAAAAGTGTTCGGGAAAGTAGATACGTTTTGGACGTATCAACTCCCCCCAAGCTTAGCTTATTGCTTGTCCTCAAGCAATTCAGTTGAAAACTGGGTGCGATAAAAGAACTTTCACGAACACATTTGCTTCATATGATGTAAATATTCGCAACAATGCGGTCAACTACTTGGACAATTCATAATAAAGAGTATGCAATCAAGTCTACTTAATAGTCTTTGCAAGCTATGAAGAGATTCCAACTCAAGAATAATAAGTAGCATGAAGCACAAACATAAGAAACATTACAATACTCATAAAAAGGTATGATAGAGTGGTATCTCGCTTGCCTTTGATTATGAATGCCAAGGCACCTCTGAAGTTCAAGTGATGACTAGAAGTAAATATATCAAGGATACAAGCATCAAAGTCATAACATAAATAATCAAGTAATGGAACAAACACAAAGAATGACAACTATGCTCTCAAGAAGTTGCTCAAAGAATATGTGGAGACTCAACAAGTAGAAGAAAAGGTTTTGAATAATTTGAAAGGCTTCGAAATGCTGAAAGTATGGTACTCGTTAGCTTTGAGCTCTCATTGCCCCTATCATAAGCATCTTTAATGTGGTTAAGGTGAAAGTGACACAACTAAGAGGATATGCTTGACAAGTTATAAATCGAAGTCGCATGCCCCTTACTTACGAAGACCGATCCTCATGCTACTCAACTTCAGTCACAAGTAAGCTCTTGTCATTGTTAGTATATACGTTTCATAGAGAACCGCTAACGGGGTACCCCTTGCACATGACATGGGAGATGTCCCATAATCAAAATAACAAGGCAAGTAGATAATGCGCATCTCGGCGATCTTTTTATTTACTATGTGCATAGATTTTTATTGAGGATGCTTAATAGAATGCTCATTATGGTTATGCTGCAAGGTTCCACCATGATTAGGCATGGCTTAGTCTAGCGGCCCAGGAGTTTCTCTAACATACACACAAACTCCATGATCTTACAAGCTCCACTTTTATTTCACACCGCCGGGATCCATAAGCAAAAGAACATGATATCAACTAGGTACAAAGTACCTATGAAGTGTTGAAAGCGGTCCCCATGATACATGGTTCTGCTAACTTCAACTCATAAAGCGCAAGCATATGCGCAACAAAGAAGGATGCAATGGCTCAGGTTTATTAAGTGCAATAAAATAAAGTGTGCCATCAAGTTCGTGAGAGCTTTACTAACTAACTTTCTCATAACAAGCAAACATTTTATTCGGAAGAAAACAAGGCATAATAAATATGCACGGAGGTAGCAAATGATGCTAATGGGTAGGTATGGTGGACACTTTGGAAATAATTGGTTTAGGGAGTTGGGAACTTGATTAAAACATGCTCAGTGAAAGTGAAGGCTAGCAATAGTAAGGGAGCAACAAACGAGAGAGCAATAGCTGTCATTATCATGCTTGCAACAAAACATGACTACTCATGGCATGAAAGTTATTCAAGATCCTCAAGGCAAAATAATTCATCAAGGCTTAACTGATTATCACAGTCATTTGCATGCGTGAGCATGTGCCAAGTCAATTCAAGTGAAACATTCAGAGGAGGATACCGCGGTGTCATACCAATTTATGAATAGAGCAATGCAAGCAAACATTCATAAGACATGCTACAAACTATTAGTGAGCTGGAGCTTATCATAAGAAATCAAGAAATACTAAGCATCCAAAGATAACATACACCCTACTTGAACGGACTAAGAAAGCTCACAATGATGAGTATATGTACAAAATGAAAACAAATAGAGTTCGTTACCAGCCTCTTACCACGCCTCAAGTTGTCATTGATCCTCATTATTGCTCTTCACTTGTGTGGCTTGAATAATCATATGAAACCAATATCCATTGAGGACTGCTGAACCCTGTAGCAAACTCGCAAAAACCAAAGAAGAACGAAAAATATTTTTGGTGTTTTCGATTTTTAAACAAGAACCAAAAGAGAAAAACAAGCAAAACAAAATCTTTTTGGGTTTTTTGAATAGTTCAAACAAAGCAAAAAGGGAAAAGCAAACCAAGGCAAAAAGAAGAAGCAAACCAAAGAGAAACAACAAAAATATTTTTGGTCTTTTTGTGTTTTTAGAAAGCAAAAGCAAAGAAGAACGAAAACTAAAAAGAGAACAAAAACATGAATATACAAAGTACCGACGCAACATGATATGGACATGAGTGCGGTGTGGGCGTACCTCACCCCAAGCTTAGGCATTTGGCCTAAGTGGGTAGCAATCCCAAGCTGGCCAGGATGAAGTGTCACCCTCGTACGACGAAGAGGTCCCCTCATCCTGGTGCGAACTTGAGTACATCCCTCCGTAATGCGCGGAGTAATCATAGGAGGGCACATCCTCCTAGTGCTGCTCGTGGAAACCAAGCAAGCGAAGCTGCTCGTCCACCTCCTCCTTGGAGCGCGACCACGGTCTCCTGTGAACACTAAACAAAGCAGGCTGTGGCAAAAGGATCTCCCTTTCATTCCCGTCAGTGAAAAGCATCCTATATACTAGATTGTTCAAATCAGAGGTAGCAGTGACAAAGTGATGAGTTTTCATGGCAACAAGGTCAAGCCTCTGTGGTTCCAACATAGCATCATAGGGATCCACTGAAAGACCTAATGCATTGACTATACGCGATGCAATGATGCCACCATAGATAGGCCCCCTAGCAGCTAGGCGGCGAGCAATAAGCGAGCCAAGATTGTACTGAGTATCATTGTTAAGCGCAGCAGCAAGGAATGCTAAATGATAGTTGGAGATATTACTTGTGTTCTCCCTACCCAGTACACTAGTAGCAAGATAATATGCAAAGTATATAAGAGCAGGGAGTTGGATATTTCTTATCTTTCCGAGCTGCGCCACGCGGTCATCATCATTGGTCACCCCTCGATAAAGCTCCAACAAATCAGCCGGTCGCCCTTATATTTTCTTCACGGTCCCTGTCATGCGCACACCTACAATACTGCAAAATCTCTCCAAAGGCATGGTGAAGGGTAGATCATAGATTTTAAAAGAGACAGTAGACTGATAGGGTGTGTTAGTAAACGTGAAGCTCTCAACAAAATTTTTGGTGAGCATAGCGTATTGCGCACTCTCATCTTGCATATATGAGGTCAAACCAACCCTCTCAATCAGTAGCAAGAAATCATCAAGAATACCTGCAGCTTGTAAGAAAGTAAAACAAGGAAAAGAGGATGGGTGAGCATCCCCATCATCCCTTTCACTACCAATACGAGTTGCAATGAGATCTTCATTGCATGATTGCCTAGCTTGAGACGCTGTCCTTGAGGGCCTCGACCTCCTAGGTGCATCACTCTCAAATATCTCTCCAAAAGTATGGTTGTTGATGCTTGGTATTCTGAAATTTAAACACCTTTAAACAAGTGATTGCAAAGTAAATATAATGAAGGATTCTACTCATAGGGACTTGCAAGAGGCCTAAACATGCATCAAAACTATATCTCTAAGCATCAAACAAGCTTACAAGCCCTCATAAGCAGTCACCTACAGCAGAAAAATACTCAACATATAATCCACTAAACACAAATCTACTTGGACAAGGGGAGGAGTCACATACCAGCGAACAAATGCTCCAAATTTCAGAAAGAAAGATGGGCTGAGCAAGGAGATCGAAAAAAATCGAGGGCAAGCACAGCAAGAACGCGATTTTGAGCTACAAACTGGAGCTTACTCGGGAGAGAGAAGAAAGTGGCAGGTGAGAGAGTTAGTGGGGGGGTAGGGGTGGCCCACACCAGGGCGTGGCGCCACCCAAGGCTGGTCGCGCCACCATGTGGTGTGCCTGCCTGGTGGGCCCCCCTGGTACCTCCTAGGTACTCCTCTGCCCCTTTTTCACGTAAAAAATTAATATGAATTTTCTGGAATTTTTGGAGACACTTTATTTTTGGGCATTTTCAGGCATAGAAGAATGATTTTCTGGCAGACAGATTTTTTTGGAAACATGATGCAAGGACACAATAAAGCCAGAACTACAGAAGTTCTAAGACACTCTAACATGCAAGCAACTAACAACAAAAAGAAAACTAAACGAAATCAAAAACTAGAATGCAAAGGATAGAAATAAACGGAGATAATCATAATGAAAACAATGTTTTGTTCAATGGAATCCTTTTGTTAACAAGGTTGATCAAGTATTGCTACCAAAACAATTTCATATGAGAAAAAACTTTGTACTCCACTAATGATTATGTTACCTCAACATTGATAGCAATGGTCCCAATCATAATAGTTTCAAATTTTTCTCTTGGTATGGGACAATATATTTCTCCAAATTGAATGCCTTCAACATGTTCAATTGAATTCAAACCATAAGTCCTTTCAATCTTCTTGGGGAAATAGACAGTATGTTCCTTGTCATTAATATTGAAGGTCACCTTTCCTTGATTACAATTAATAACAGCTCCTACAGTATTAAGAAAAGGTCTCCCAAGAATAATAGACATATTATCATCTTCAGGCATCTCAAGCACAACAAAATCAGTTAATATCAAGCAATTATGAGCCACTTGAACATGTACATACTCACATATACCCATAGGAATAGTGGTAGATTTATCAGCCATTTGCAGAGATATATCAGTTGGTATTAATTTTTCAAGTTGAAGCCTCTTATAGAGAGAGAAAGGCATAAAACTAACTCCAGCTCCAAATCACACAAAGCAGTTCTAACATAACTGTTCTTAATAGAGCAAGGGATAGTTGGAATCCCCGGGTCTCCAAGTTTCTTAGGAACCTTACCATTGAAGGAATAATTAGCAAGCAAAGTAGAAATTTCTTCATTAGGGATCTTCCTTTTATTCGAGACAATGTCCTTCATATACTTTGAGTAAGGAGGCAATTTAATAGCATCAGTCAAAGGAATTTGCAATAATAAAGGCTTCATCCACTCAGAAAACTTATTATAGTGTTCATCTTCCTTTGACTTGTGTTTCTTATCAGGGAAAGGCATAGGTTTTTGGACCCACGGTTCTCTTTCACTACCATGTTTCTTAGCAATAAAATCTTCTTTGGTGTATTTAGTATTCTTAGTGTGGTTTTCAGGTTCTTCTTCAACTTTCACTTCATTAGGAACAACATTTTCTTCATTACCACTTTCAGTTTCAGCATCAGAGATAGATATACTATTAGGATCTATAGCAGGTTCAGAGGGTTCTACAACAGTTTTATGTTTCTTTTTCCTTTTCTTACGAGTAGAACCACTATTTTCAGCTTGTTGAGAATCCTGCTCAATTCTTTTGGGATGCCCCTCAGGATATAGAGGATCCTGGGTAGCAGCACTACTTCTAGTTGTAATTTCATAAGCATGTTTTTCTTTAGCAGCATTAACTAGCAAGTCGTTTTGCACTTTAACGAGTTGATCTATTTGAGTTTGAACCATTTGAAAGTGTTTAACAATCATTTTAACATCATTAGAGGTTCTTTCCACAATATCTTTCAACTCAACAATAGCTCTAGTGTTTTCCATTAGATGATTTTGCACCCTTTTATTAAAGTTATCTTGCTTAATAATAAAGATATCAAATTCTTCTAAGCATTGATCAAGAGGTTTAGAGTAAGGGATATCACCTTCATCAAAGTGTTGGACAGAGTGTACCTCAATAGTGGATGAGTAGGGAATAGGCTTACATAATTCTTCTATAGGTGGTAAATTCTTGACATCTGCAGCTTTAATTCCCTTCTCCTTAAGACATTTCTTAGCTTCCTTCATCACTTCATCATTTAATTCAATAACTCCCCTCTTCTTTGATGTTGGAATAGGCACATGAATAGATGGTTCAGGTACAATTACTTCAGGTATAGCTTGTTTAGGAGGAGTCCAATCTTCATAATTCTTGCTTATTTTAGCCATCAATTCCTCAGCTTCCTCAGGAGTCCTATTCCTGGAAACACAATCAGCACAACTATCTAGGTATGTCCTAGATTCTTCGGTTAGTCCATTATAAAATATATCAAGAAGTCATTCTTAGGTAATGGACTTCCAGCATGTGCATGAATCAAAGCACAAAACATTGCCCAAGATTCGGGCAATACCTCTTTTTCTCCCTGTTTAAAATCAAAAAGTTCCTGCAAAATAGCATGTCTAGCACTAGGAGGAAAATATTTCTGCAGGAAAGTACTAATCAAGCACTCAGGGATATCAATACATCTAGAAGGTAAATTACTAAACCAAGTTTTAGCTTCTCCTTTCAGTGAAAAGGGAAAAATCTTAGCAACAAAGTAAGTACGCATCTTAATATCATCAGAAAACAAGCCACTCATGGTAGAAAGTTCATTCATATGTCCCACAAAAATGTTATTTCTCGACAATAGCTATGTCAGATAGATCGAGAGAGAAATCATAATCTTCATCTATAATGTTTATGGGAGAAGCAGCAAACTGAGCAGAAGGGGATAATTTGGGTCTAATAGTACGCCTCTCAAGGAGACTCTTAGCAGCGCTCCTATCATGGGTGTTCTTACATTCTTTAATAAACTCATTGGTCATCTCAACATAACCATCTTCAATATCATAACTCTCACTAGACTCAGGTGAGCTAATAGGTGTGGTAGTGTCTTCATTAGGAGTTTCGGTATTTGCAGCTATAGTTCTAGCAATCGTAGCATCTGGGAAAGGACCTAATGAACCACTCTTATGAAGCACAGTAGAAGCAGCATCATAAGCATCAGAAGTTTCAGATTCAGCAGTAGTAGAAGTGTGTGTAGCATGTGTATGTGGTGGTGTAAGGAACTTACTCAAAACAGACGGTGAGGTGTTCAGAACCGTACCTCTTCTTGTAGTGGATGGTAAAATAGGAACCTTGCCATCACGAGACTTACCTATGATGGATGGATAACAACAAACAATAGAGAATCCAAGTGAACTTGATAAATAAAGCTATGCTCCCCGGCAACGGCGCTAGAAAATAGTCTTGATGATCCACAATTATAGGGGGTGTTTCGCAGTATTTTCGAGGGAAGTGAAACCCAATTTATTGATTCGACACAAGGGGAGCCAAAGAATATTTATAAGCCTTAACAACTGAGTTGTCAATTCAGCTGCACCTGGAAACAATCTTGCTCACATCAGTTTATCAGTAGCAACAGTTTTGTAGTAGGAATAGCAAAGTAGCAGAAGTAGTAAAGCAAAGACAGTAGTAACAAAAGCAGTAAACAATGGGATTCGAGTGCGGTAGGCATAGGGATGGATGGACGGGCGTTGCATGGACAAGACAATCCACATAGCAATCAGAACATAGGGCAATTGCATATAAATAAGATAAAGCATCCAAGTACTAGATAATCCTAGGCATGTGTCCCATATAGTCATACGTGCTCGCAATGAGAACTTGCACAACATCTTTTGTCCTGCGAGCCCGTCTGCAGTGGGGCCTCTAGGGAACTACTGGAAATTAAGGTGCTCCTTTTAATAGAGCACCGAAGTAAAGCATTAACACTCCGTGAACACATGTGATCCTCACATCAAAGCCATTCCCTCCGGTTATCCCGATTTCTGTCACTTCGGGGCCATTGGTTCCGGACAACAACGTGTGTGTACAACTTGAAGATAAGACCAAAAACAATACTATCATAATGAATCAATAACATGTTCAGATCTCAAATCATGGCACTCGGGCCCTAGTGACAAGCATTAAGCACAACAAGTCGCAACAAAGTCATAAAGCACAAATAGAAGATACTAAGCACCATGCCCTAACAATCTGATGCCATTACATGAACGATCTCATCCAATCCCTACCATCCCCATAGCCTACAACGGGGGATTACTCACTTATAGATGGGGGAAACATGGATGGTCGATGGAGAAGCGGTGGTGATGATGATGGCGATGATCTCCTCCAATTCCCCGTCCCGGCAGGGTGCCAGAACGGAGTTTCTGGTGCTATCATGGAATCTGGTGGTGGCGGCGGAGGGGAACCCCTTTTGGAAAAAACGTCGAACCCCCCAAGTTTTTAGGTCAGAAGGCTCCTTATAGGCGAAGAGAGAGGCCGAGGGGGTGCCTGGGGGGCCCACACCACCCCCTGGCACAGCCTGGCCTGGCCCGTGCCAGCAGGTGGTGTGGCCACCCCCTGGCTCTTTTCCGTCTCGTATTCTGTATCCTGGAGTCTTCGGGTGAAATAGGATTTTTGGCATATTTTCTGGGATTTTTCCTGATAGTTGGTTTTCTGCACAAAAAGTAGACACCAAGGCAATTCTGCTGAAAACAGCGTCAGTCCGTGTTAGTTGCATTCAAATCACACAAGTTTAGAGGAGAAACAATAGCAAAAGTATTCGGGAAAGTAGATACGTTTTGGACATATCAGGAACTAAAAACATCATTTTCATAAAAACTAACTTCCCCAAGATTAGGCGTTTCCATAGAATTAGTAACAAAGGTGTTCCAAAGATTCATACTAATAACGTTGCTATTAGCATCCAAATAAAGTTCCATGGGTTTTTTAATTTTCTTTTCAGACAATTCGTGTTCTACATTAGGAAAAATAGTAAAAAGCTCTCTAATTTTGCTGTTGTTTTCCATTAAGCCTAATTAGTGAAAACAAGAAATAAAAAGACAAAATTGCAGAATCTAAAGGAAATAACTTCGAGCCCTCACACCGGAGGATGTGAGTACCTTTTACCTTACCTCCCCAGCAACGGCACCAAAAAATAGCTTGATGTCTACGCACTTCTATTCTTGTAAACAGTTGTTGGGCCTCCAAGTGCAGAGGTTTGTAGAACAGGAGCAAGTTTTCCCTTAAGTGGATCACCCAAGGTTTATCGAACTCAGGGAGGAAGTGGTAAAAGGTATCCCCTCTCAACCAACTCTGCAATCAAGATATAAGAAGTCTCTTGTGTCCGCAACACACCCAATACACTTGTCAGGTATATAGGTGCACTAGTTCGGCAAAGAGATAGTGAAATACAAGTGGTATAGATATAAGGCAACGGTACAAGAAAATAGCTTGATGGCGTGGAAGAGACTAAAGGCAAACTGAAATAAAGATGGAAGCAAGCAAACATGTAATAGATCTAGTTGCAAACGGTGTTTCAATGCTAAGAAACAAGGCCTAGGGATCATACTTTCACTAGTGAACACTCTCATATAAATATATTCTTCTTTGTGATACTACGCTGAACTATTCTCCGGTTGGATACTCTAATCGGTGGTAGGGCTATAACAGCACACCTCAAAGTTCATCTTTCCCATCTAGATAATGCCACACTGTCACCTTGAGTACTAGATGGTTCAAACAAACACCACAATTTCATAAAGACATCCAACTCCAAATATAACTCATAACAAGTATTTGAAATCTCTAGGCTAAGTGCCACCATGGTGTGCACATTGTCAACTTCACACACATGGGGAGAGCAGAGATCTATTAAAGCACTTGAGTAGCAAGGCAGATCTACTTGATTACAAAGCTCATGATCTCAATAAGATCATGCATAGAGAGAGAGATGAACACATAGCTACCGGTAGAACCCTTAGCCTCGAGAGAGAACTACTCCCTCCTCATCATGGGAATCAGCAATGGTGAAGGAGATGGTGGTCGAGATCGATGGAGATGGCTCTGGGGCACTTCCCCGTCCCGGCAGGTTGCCGAAACAGAGACTTTCTGTCCCCCGAATTTCCCCTACGGTGGCGGTGGCGCTACAGAACTTTTCGTGGCTGGAGGCTGGATTAGGGTTTTTGCATCGGGAGGCATCTTATAGGCGAAGAGGCAAGGTCGGTGGGCGGCCAGGGGGCCCACACCACCTGTGGCCCCTCTCCGTCTCATCTTCTGGCTCCGTGAGTCTTCCGGTAAAATATCGACTTTGGCTTTTGTCCGATCCAATTCTGAGAATATTGATTTTTTGACTTTCCTGGAACCAAAAACTCGTCCTTTTTGTGCTTTATGGCCGTTTTCATGAGCTATTGCCCACAGTGTGGGGGTTATAGGAAGATTTACAACGACCGTAAGACCTGATACATGGTTGAGAGATATTACCAAACACTCGTCATTTTCACGTATTATGGCCTTTTTCATGGGCTATTGCCCATAGTTTTCAGGTTTTAGGGCGATTTATAACGACTGTCAGACCCGATAATTTTTTGATAGATATAACCAAAAACTCGTCATTTTTTTGCGTTTTACGTACGTTTTCATGAGCAATTGTCCATAGTTTCGGGGTTACAGACCTATTTACAAAGACCGTAAAACCGTTACATGTTTGAGACATATGACCAAAAACTCTTTTTCACGTTTTATGGCTGTTTTGATGAGCTATTACCCATAGTTTAGGGGTTCCAAGGCGATTTGCATGGAACATGAGATCTGATAGATGTTTGTGAGATATGACAAAAAATCTCGTCCTTTTTGTGCTTTATGGCTATTTTCATGAGCGATTGCCCACAATGTTGGGTTTTAGGACGATTTACAACGAACGTAAGACCCGATATAAATATGAGAGATATGACCGAACACTCATCCTTTTCACGTTTTATGGCTTTTTTCATGAGCTATTCCTGATTGTTTTGAGGTTCCAAGGCGTTTACAATGATTGTAGGACCCTATAATTTTTTGAGAAATGACCAAAAACCTATTGTTTTCACATTTTACGTCCTTTTTCATGAGCTATTGTCCATAGCATCGAGGTTACATGGCGATTTACAAAGACCGTAAGACCCGATACATTTTAGAGAGATATGACCAAAAACTCGTTGTTTTCGCATTTTATGTCCATTTTCATGAGCTATTGCCCACAGTTTTGGAGTTCCAGGGCGATTTACTACGACCGTAAGACCTGGTTCATGTTTGAGAGATATGACTAAAAACTTCTTTTCGCGTATTATGGCCGTTTTGATGATCTATTGCCCACAATAATGGAGTTCCAAGGCGATTTACTACGACTGTAAGACCTGGTTCATGTTTGAGAGATATGACCAAAAACTCTTTTTCGCATTTTATGGCCATTTTGATGAGCTATTGCCCATAGTTTAGGGGTTGCAAGGCTATTTACATGGAACGTGAGACCCGAAACATGTTTGTGAAATATGACAAAAAACTCATCCTTTTTGTGCTTTATGGCCGTTTTCATGAGCTATTGCCCACAGTGTTGGGGTTACAGGACGATTTACAATGACCATAAGACCTGATACATGTTTGAGAGATATTACCAAACACTCGTCGTTTTCACGTATTATGGCCTTTTTCATGGGCTATTGCCCATAGTTGTGTGGTTCCAGGGCGATTTACAATGACTATAAGACACGATATTTTTTGGACAGATATAACCAAAACCTCGTCATTTTCGCGTTTTATGTACGTTTTCATGAGCGATTGTCCAGAATTTCAGGGTGACAGAACGATTTACAAAGACCGTAAAACCGTTACATGTTTGAGAGATATGACCAAAAACTCTTTTTCACGTTTTATGGCTGTGTTGATAAGCTATTACCCATAGTTTAGGGGTTCCAAGGCGATTTGCATGGAACATGAGATCTGATACATGTTTGTGAGATATGACAAAAAATCTCGTCCTTTTTGTGCTTTATGGCCATTCTCATGAGCGATTGCCCACAATGTTGGGTTTCAGGACGATTTATAACGAACGTAAGACCCGATATAAATATGAGAGATATGACCAAACACTCGTCGTTTTGCATTTTATGTCCATTTTCATATTCTATTGCCCATAGTTTTGAGGTTCCAGGGCAACTTACAACGACTGTAAGCCCGAAATTTTTTGAGAGATGTGACCAAAACTTGTCGTTATCGCGTTTTACGTCCGTGGTATGAGATATTGTCCACGGTTTTGGGGTTACAAGGCGATTTACAAAGATCATAAGACCCCGCACATGTTTGAGAGATATGACCAAAAACTCGTCGTTTTCGCATTTTATGGCCATTTTCATGAGCTATTGCCCACAGTTTTGGAGTTTCAGGGCGATTTACAACGACCGAAGACCCGATACAGTTTGAGAGATATGACGAAAAACCACAATGTTTCTGCGTTTTATGGCCATTTTCATAAGTTATTGCACATAGTTTCGAAGTTCCAGGGAGATATCCGTTGCCCATAAGAACTGATACACGTTTGAGAGATATGACCAAAAACTCGTCGTTTTCGGGTTTTATGGCCATTTTCGTGAGCTATTGCCCACAGTTTTGGGGTTTCAGGGCGATTTACACTAACCGTAAGACCCGGTACATGGTTGAGAGATATGACCGAAATACGTCGTTTTAAGTTTTATGGCCATTTGGATGAGCTATTACCCACATTTTAGGGGTTCCGAGGCGATTTCCATAGAACGTCAGACCCGCTACATGTTTGAGAGATATGACCAAAAACCTCATCCTTTTCGTGCTTTATGGCCGGGTTCATGAGCAATTGCCCATAGTTTTGGCATTTCAGGATGATATACGATGATCGTAAGACTCCATAGAAATATGAGAGATATGACCAAACACTCATCCTTTTCACGTTTTATGGCCCTTTTCATGAGCTATTCCCCATTATTTTGAGGTTCCAAGGCTATTTACAATGACTGTAGGACCCGATAATTTTTTCAGAAATGACCAAATACCTATCGTTTTCGCATTTTATGTCCTTTTTCATGAGCTATTGTCCACACCTTCGAGGTTACAGGGAAATTTACAAAGACCGTAAGACACGATACATTTTTGAGAGTATGACCAAAAACTCATCGTTTTCGCATTTTATGGCCATTTACATGAGCTATTGCTCACAGTTTTTGAGTTTCAGGGTGATTTACTACGACCATAAGACCTGGTTCATGTTTGAGAGATATGACTAAAAACTCTTTTTCGCATTTTATGGCCGTTTTGATGATCTATTGCCCACAATTTTGGAGTTCCAGGGCGATTTACTACGACCGTAAGATCTGGTTCATGTTTGAGAGATATGACCAAAAAACTCTTTTTCACTTTTTATGGCCGTTTTGATGAGCTATTCCCCATAGTTTAGGGGTTCCAAGGCTATTTGCATAGAACGTGAGACCCGAAACATGTTTGTGAAATATGACAAAAAACTCGTCCTTTTTGTGCTTTGTGGCCGTTTTCATGAGCTATTGCCCAAAGTGTTGTGGTTCCAGGACGATTTACAACGACTGTAAGACCCGATACATGTTTAAGAGATATGACCAAACATCTCATTCTTTTTGTGCTTTATGGCTGTTTTCATTAGCGATTGCCAACAGTGTTGGGTTTCAGGACGATTTACAACGAACGTAAGACTCGATACAAATATAAGAGATATGACCACACACTCGTCGTTTTCGCGTTTTATGTCCGTTTTCATAATCTATTGCCCATAGTTTTGAGGTTTTAGGGCAACTGATAGCGACTGTAAGCCCGATAATTTTTTGAGAGATATGACCAAAAACTCGTCGTTTTCACGTTTTACGTCCGTTTGCATGAGATATTGTCCACGGTTTTAGGGTGATAGGGCGATTTACAAAGACCATAAGACCCGGCACATGTTTGAGAGATATGACCAAAAACTCGTCGTTTTCGCATTCTATGGCCATTTTCATGAGCTATTGCCCACAGTTTCAGAGTTCTAGGGCGATTTACAAGGACCGAAGACCCGATACAGTTCGAGAGATATGACGAAAAACCACATTTTTACTGACTTTTATGGCCATTTTCATAAGTTATTGCACATAGTTTCGGAGTTCCAGGGAGATCTCGGCTGCCCATAAGCACCGATACACGTCTGAGAGATATGACTAAAATCTCATCGTTTTCGCGTTATATGGCCGTTTTTGGTGAGCTATTGCCCACAGTTTTGGGGTTTCAGGGTGATTTACAATGACTGTAAGACCCGGTACATGGTTGAGAGATATGACCGAAATACGTCGTTTTAAGTTTTATGGCCATTTTGATGAGCTATTGCCCACATTTTAGGTGTTCTCGAGGCGATTTCCATAGAACGTCAGTTCCGATACATGTTTGGGAGATTTGACCAAAAACCTCATCCTTTTGGTGCTTTATGGCCGGTTTCATGAGCAATTGCCCATAGTTTTGGCATTTCAGGACGATTTACAACGATCGTAAGACTCCATAGAAATATGAGAGATATGACCAAACACTCATCCTTTTCACGTTTTATGGCCTTTTTCATGAGCTATTTCCCATTGTTTTGAGGTTCCAAGGCGATTTACAACGACTGTAGGACCCGATCTTTTTTTGAGAAATGACCAAAAACCTGTCGTTTTCGCATTTGACGTCCTTTTTCATGTCTATTGTCCACAACTTCAAGGTTATAAGGCAATTTACAAAGACCGTAAGACCCGGTACATTTTTGAGAGATATGACCAAAAACTCGTCGTTTTCCCATTTTATGGCCATTTTCATGAGTTATTGCCCACAGTTTTGGAGTTCCAGGGCGATTTACTATGACCGTAAGACCTGGTTCATGTTTGAGAGATATGACTAAAAACTCTTTTTCGCGTTTTATGGCTGTTTCGATGATCTATTGCCCACAGTTTTGGAGTTCTAGGGCGATTTACTACGACTGTAAGACCTGGTTCATGTTTGAGAGATATGACCAAAAACTCTTTTTCGCGTTTGATGGCCATTTTGATGACCTATTGCCCGTAGTTTAGGGGTTGCAAGGCTATTTGCATGGAACGTGAGACCCGAAACATGTTTGTGAAATATGACAAAAAACTCGTCATTTTTGTGCTTTATGGCCGTTTTCATGAGCTATTGCCGACAGTGTTGGGGTTACAGAACGATTTACAATGACCGTAAGACCTGATACATGTTTGAGAGATATTACCAAACACTCATTGTTTTCACGTAATATGGCCTTTTTCATGGGCTATTGCCTATAGTTTTGTGGTTTCAGGGCGATTTACAATGAGTATAAGACTCGATAATTTTTTGACAGATATAACCAAAAACTCGTCGTTTTCATGAGCTATTGCCGACAGTGTTGGGGTTACAGAACGATTTACAACGACCGTAAGACCTGATACATGTTTGAGAGATATTACCAAACACTCGTCGTTTTCACGTATTATGGCCTTTTTCATGGGCTATTGCCCATAGTTTTGAGGTTTCAGGGCGATTTACAACAACTGTAAGACTCGATAATTTTTTGACAGATATAACCAAAAACTCGTCGTTTTCGCGTTTTACGTACTTTTTCATGAGCTATTGTCCATAGTTTCGGGGTTTTAGACCGATTTACAAAGACCGTAAAAACCGTTACATGTTTGAGAGATATGACCAAAAACTCTTTTTCACGTTTTATTCCCGTTTTGATGAGCTATTATGCATATTTTAGGGGTTTCAAGGCGATTTGCATGGAACGTGAGATCCGATACATGTTTGTGAGCTATGACAAAAAATCTCATCCTTTTTGTACTTTATGGCCGTTTTCATTAGCGATTGCCCACAGTGTTGGGTTTCAGGACGATTTACAATGAACGTAAGACTTGATACAAATATAAGAGATATGACCACACACTCGTCGTTTTCGCGTTTTATGTCCGTTTTCATAATCTATTGCCCATAGTTTTGAGGTTTTAGGGCAACTGACAGCGACTGTAAGCCCGATAATTTTTTGAGAGATATGACCAAAAACTCGTCGTTTTCACGTTTTACATCCGTTTGCATGAGATATTGTCCACGGTTTTAGGGTTATAGGGCGATTTACAAAGACCATAAGACCCGACACATGTTTGAGAGATATGACCAAAAACTCGTCGTTTTCGCATTCTATGGCCATTTTCATGAGCTATTGCCCACAGTTTCAGAGTTCTAGGGCGATTTACAACGACCGAAGACCCGATACAGTTCGAGAGATATGACGAAAAACCACATTTTTACTGACTTTTATGGCCATTTTCATAAGTTATTGCACATAGTTTCGGAGTTCCAGGGAGATCTCCGTTGCCCATAAGCACCGATACACGTTTGAGAGATATGACTAAAATCTCATCGTTTTCGCGTTATATGGCCGTTTTTGGTGAGCTATTGCCCACAGTTTCGGGGTTTCATGGTGATTTACAATGACTATAAGACCCGGTACATGGTTGAGAGATATGACCGAAAACACGTCGTTTTAAGTTTTATGGCCATTTTGATGAGCTATTGCCCATATTTTAGGTGTTCTCGAGGCGATTTCCATAGAACGTCAGTTCCGATACATGTTTGGGAGATTTGACTAAAAACCTCATCCTTTTGGTGCTTTATGGCTGGTTTCATGAGCAATTGCCCATAGTTTTGGCATTTCAGGACGATTTACAACGATCGTTAGACTCCATAGAAATATGAGAGATATGACCAAACACTCATCCTTTTCACGTTTTATGGCCTTTTTCATGAGCTATTTCCCATTGTTTTGAGGTTCCAAGGCGATTTACAACGACTGTAGGACCCGACCTTTTTTTGAGAAATGACCAAAAACCTGTCGTTTTCGCATTTGACGTCCTTTTTCATGTCTATTGTCCACAACTTCAAGGTTATAAGGCAATTTACAAAGACCGTAAGACCCGGTACATTTTTTAGAGATATGACCAAAAACTCGCCGTTTTCGCATTTTATGGCCATTTTCATGAGCTATTGCCCACAGTTTTGGAATTCCAGGGCGATTTACTATGACCGTAAGACCTAGTTCATGTTTGAGAGATATGACTAAAAACTCTTTTTCGCGTTTTATGGCTGTTTCGATGATCTATTGCCCACAGTTTTGGAGTTCTAGGGCGATTTACTACGACCGTAAGACCTGGTTCATGTTTGAGAGATATCACCAAAAACTCTTTTTCGCGTTTTATGGCCATTTTGATGAGCTATTGCCCGTAGTTTAGGGGTTCCAAGGCTATTTGCATGGAACGTGAGACCCGAAACATGTTTGTGAAATATGACAAAAAACTCGTCCTTTTTGTGCTTTATGGCCGTTTTCATGAGCTATTGCCCACAGTGTTGGGGTTACAGAAAGATTTACAACGACCGTAAGACCTGATACATGTTTGAGAGATATTACCAAACACTCGTCGTTTGCACGTATTATGGCCTTTTCATGGGTTATTGCCCATAGTTTTGAGGTTTCAGGGCGATTTACAACGACTGTAAGACTCGATAATTTTTTGACAGATATAACCAAAAACTCGTCGTTTTCGCGTTTTACGTACTTTTTCATGAGCTATTGTCCATAGTTTCGGAGTTATAGACCGATTTACAAAGACCGTAAAACCGTTATATGTTTGAGAGATATGACCAAAAACTCTTTTTCACGTTTTATTCCTGTTTTGATGAGCTATTACCCATATTTTAGGGGTTTCAAGGCGATTTGCATGGAACGTGAGATCCGATACATGTTTGTGAGGTATGACAAAAAATCTCATCCTTTTTGTGCTTTATGGCCGTTTTCATTAGCGATTGCCCACGGTGTTGGGTTTCAGGACGATTTACAACGAACGTAAGACTCGATACAAATATAAGAGATATGACCACACACTCGTCGTTTTTGCGTTTTATGTCCGTTTTCATAATCTATTGCCCATAGTTTTGAGGTTCTAGGGCAACTTACAACGACTGTAAGCCCGAAATTTCTTTGAGAGATATGACCAAAAACTCTTCGTTTTCATGTTTTACGTCCGTTTGCATGAGATATTGTCCACGGTTTTGGTGTTACATGGCGATTTACAAAGACCATAAGACCCGGCACATGTTTGAGAGATATGACCAAAAACTCGTCCTTTTCGCATTTTATGGCCATTTTCATGAGCTATTGCCCACAGTTTTAGAGTTATAGGGCGATTTACAACGACCGAAGACCCTATACAGTTTGAGAGATATGACGAAAAACCACATTGTTTCTGAGTTTTATGGCCATTTTCATAAGTTATTGCACATAGTTTCGGAGTTCCTGGGAGATTTCCGTTGCCCATAAGAACTGATACACGTTTGAGAGATAAGACTAAAAACTCGTCGTTTTCGTGTTTTATGGCCGTTTGCGGTAGCTATTGCCCACAGTTTTGGGATTTCAGGGCGATTTACAATGACTGTGAGACCCGGTACATGGTTGAGAGATATGACCAAAAATACGTCGTTTTCAGGTTTTATGGCCATTTTGATGAGCTATTGCCCACATTTTAAGGGTTCCGAGGCGATTTCCATAGAACGTCAGACCCGCTACATGTTTGAGAGATATGACCAAAAACCTCATCCTTTTCGTGCTTTAAGGCTGGTTTCATGAGAAATTGCCCATAGTTTTGGCATTTCAGGATGATTTAGAACCAACGATCGTAAGACTTCATACAAATATGAGAGATATGACCAAACACTCATCCTTTTCACGTTTTATGGCCTTTTTCATGAGCTATTCCCCATTGTTTTGAGGTTCCAAGGTGGTTTACAATGACTGTAGTACCCGATTTTTTTTTGAGAAATGACCAAAAACCTATCGTTTTCGCATTTTACGTCGTTTTTCATGAGCTATTGTCCATGGCTTCGAGGTTACAGGGCAATTTACAAAGACCGTAAGACCCGATACATTTTTGAGAGATATGACGAAAAACTCATCGTTTTCGCATTTTATGGCCATTTTGATGAGCTATTGCCCACAGTTTTGGAGTTCCAGGGCGATTTACTACGACCGTAAGACCTGATTCTTGTTTGAGAGATATGACTAAAAACTCTTTTTTGCGTTTTATGGCCGTTTTGATGATCTATTGCCCATAGTTTTGGAGTTCCAGGGCGATTTACTACGACCATAAGACCGGGTTCATGTTTGAGAGATATGACCAAAAACTCTTTTTCGTGTTTTATGGCGATTTTGATGAGCTATTGCCCGTAGTTTAGGGGTTCCAAGGCTATTTGCATGGAACATGAGACCCGAAACATGTTTGTGAAATATGACAAAAAAACTCGTCCTTTTTGTGCTATATGGCCGTTTTCATGAGCTATTGCGCACAGTGTTGGGGCTATAGGACGATTTATAACGACCGTAAGACCTGATATATGTTTGAGAGATATTACTAAACACTCATCGTTTTCACGTATTATGGCCTTTTTCATGGGTTATTTCCCATAGTTTTGAGGTTCCAGGGAGATTTAGTCGATAATTTTTTGACAGATATAACCAAAAACTTATTGTTTTCGCGTTTTACGTACGTTTTAATGAGCTATTGTCCACAGTTTCGAGGTTACAAACCGATTTACAAAGACCGTAAAACCGTTACATGTCTGAGAGATATGACCAAAAACTCTTTTTCACGTTTTATGACCGTTTTCATGAGCTATTACCCATAGTTTAGGGGTTCCAAGGCGATTTGCATGGAACGTGAGATCCGATACATGTTTGTGAGATATGACAAACAATCTCGTCCTTTTTGTTCTTTATGGCTGTTTTCATGAGCGATTGCCCACAGTGTTGGGTTTCAGGATGATTTATAATGAACGTAAGACCCGATACAAATATGAAAGATATGACCAAACACTCGTCGTTTTCGCGTTTTATGTCCATTTTCATAATCTATTGCCCATAGTTTTGAGGTTCCAGGGCAACTTACAACGACAGTAAGCCTGATAATTTTTTGAGACATATGACCAAAACTTGTCGTTATCGCGTTTTACGTCCTTTACATGACATATTGTCCACAGTTTTGGGGTTACAAGGCGATTTACAAAGATCATAAGACCCAGCACATGTTCGATAGATATGACCAAAAACTCATCGTTTTCGCATTTTATGGCCTTTTTCATGAGCTATTGCCCACAGTTTTGGAGTTGTAGGGCGATTTAGAAGGACCGAAGACCCGATATAGTTTGAGACAAATGACGAAAGACCGAAGGCTTTATGGCCTTTTTCATGGGCTATTGCCCATAGTTTTGAGGTTTCAGGGCGATTTACAGCGACTGTAAGACTCGATAATTTTTTGACAGATATAACCAAAAACTCGTCGTTTTCGCGTTTTACGTAGTTTTTCATGAGCTATTGTCCATAGTTTCGGGGTTATAAACCGATTTACAAAGACCGTAAAACCGTTACATGTTTGAGAGATATGACGAAAAACTCTTTTTCACGTTTTATTCCCGTTTGGATGACCTATTACCCATATTTTAGGGGTTTCAAGGCGATTTGCATGGAACGTGAGATCCGATACGTGTTTGTGAGATATGACAAAAAATACCATCCTTTTTGTGCTTTATGGCCGTTTTCATTAGCGATTGCCCACAGTGTTGGGTTTCAGGACGATTCACAACGAACATAAGACTCGATACAAATATAAGAGATATGACCACACACTCGTCGTTTTTGCGTTTTATGTCCGTTTTCATAATCTATTGCCCATAGTTTTGAGGTTCTAGGGCAACTTACAACGACTATAAGCTCGATAATTTTTTGAGAGATATGACCAAAAACTCGTCGTTTTCTTGTTTTACGTCCGTTTGCATGAGATATTGTCCACGGTTTTGGGGTTATAGGGCGATTTACAAAGACCATAAGACCCAACGCATGTTTGAGAGATATGACCAAAACCTCGTCGTTTCCGTATTTTATGGCCATTTTCATGAGCTATTGCCCACAGTTTCAGAGTTCTAGGGCGATTTACAAGGACCGTAGACCCTATACAGTTTAAGAGATATGAAGAAAAACCACATTGTTTTCGAGTTTTATGGCCATTTTCATAAGTTATTGCACATAGTTTCAGAGTTCCAGGGAGATATCCGTTGCCCATTAGAACTGATACATGTTTGAGAGATATGACTAAAAACTCGTCGTTTTTGGGTTTTATGGCCATTTTCGTAAGCTATTGCCCACAGTTTTGGGGGTTTCAGGGCGATTTACACTAACCGTAAGACCTAGTACATGGTTGAGAGATATGACCAAAAACACGTCGTTTTCAGGTTTTATGGCCATTTTGATGAGCTATTACCCACATTTTAGGGGTTCCGAGGCGATTTCCATAGAATGTCAGACCCGATACATGTTTGAGAGATATGACCAAAAACCTCATCATTTTCATGCTTTATGGCCGGGTTCATGAGCAATTGCCCATAGTTTTGGCATTTCAGGACGATGTACGATGATCGTAAGACTCCATACAAATAGGAGAGATATGACCAAACACTAACCATTTTCACGTTTTATGGTCTTTTTGATGAGCTATTCCCCATTGTTTTGAGGTTCCAAGGTTATTTACAACGACTGTAGGACCTGATAATTTTTTCAGAAATGACCAAAAACCTATCGTTTTCGCATTTTACATCCATTTTCATGAGCTATTGTCCACAGCTTCGGGGTTACAAACTGATTTACAAAGACCGTAAAACCGTTACATGTTTGAGAGATATGACCAAAAACTCTTTTTCACGTTTTACGGCCATTTTGATGAGCTATTACCCATATTTTCGGGGTTTCTAGGCGATTTGCATGGAACGTGAGATCCAATACATGTTTGTGAGATATGACAAAAAATCTCATCCTTTTTGTGCTTTATGGCCGTTTTCATTAGCGATTGCCCATAGTGTTGGGTTTCAGGACGATTTACAACGAACGTAAGACCCGATACAAATAACAGAGATATGACCAAACACTCGTCGTTTTCGCATTAATGGCCATTTTCATGAGCTATTGCTCACAGTTTTTGAGTTCCAGGGTGATTTACTACGACCGTAAGACCTGGTTCATGTTTGAGAGATATGACTAAAAACACTTTCTCGCGTTTTATGGCCGTTTTAATGATATATTGCCCACAATTTTGGAGTTCCAGGGCGATTTACTACGACCGTAAGACCTGGTTCATGTTTGAGAGATATGACCGAAAAACTGTTTTTCGCTTTTTATGGTCGTTTTGATGAGCGATTGCCCATAGTTTAGGGGTTCCAAAGCTATTTGCATAAAACGTGAGACCCGAAAAATGTTTGTGAAATATGACAAAAAACTCGTCCTTTTTGTGCTTTGTGGCCGTTTTCATGAGCTATTACCCACAGTGTTGGGTGACAGGACGATTTACAATGACCGTAAGACCTGATACATGTTTGAGAGATATTACCAAACACTCATTGTTTTCACGAAATATGGCCTTTTTCATGGGCTATTGCCTATAGTTTTGTGGTTTCAGGGCGATTTACAATGAGTATAAGACTCGATAATTTTTTGACAGATATAACCAAAAACTCGTCGTTTTCGCGTTTTACGTACTTTTTCATGAGCTATTGTCCACAGTTTCGAGGTTACAGACTGATTTACAAAGACCGTAAAATCGTTACATGTTCGATAGATATGAGCAAAAACTCTTTTTCATGTTTTATGGCCGTTTTGATGAGCTATTACCCATATTTTAGGGGTTTCAAGGCGATTTGCATGGAACGTGAGATCTAATACATGTTTGTGAGATATGACAAAAAATCTCATCCTTTTTGTGCTTTAGGGCCGTTTTCATTAGCGATTGCACACAGTGTTGGGTTTCAGGACGATTTACAACGAACGTAAGACCCGATACAAATATGAGAGATATGACCAAACACTCGTCGTTTTTGCGTTTTGTGTCCGTTTTCGTAATCTATTTCCCATAGTTTTGAGGTTTTAGGGCAACTTACAACGACTGTAAGCCCGATAATTTTTTGAGAGATATGACCAAAAACTCGTCGTTTTCGTGTTTTACGTTCGTTTGCATGAGATATTGTCCACGTTTTTGGGGTTAGAGGGCGATTTACAGAGACCATAAGATCCGGCACATGTTTGAGAGATATGATGAAAAACTCGTCATTTTTGCATTTTATGGCCATTTGCATGAGCTATTGCCCACAGTTTTGGAGTTCCAGGGCGATTTACAACGACCGAAGACCCGATACAGTTTGAGAGATATGACGAAAAGCCACATTGTTTCTGAGTTTTATGGCCATTTTCATAAGTTATTGCACATAGTTTCGGAGTTCTAGGGAGATTTCCGTTGGCCATAAGAACCGATACACGTTTGAAAGATATGACTAAAAACTCGTCGTTTTTGCGTTTTATGACCGTTTTCGTGAGTTATTGCCCACAGTTTTGGAGTTACAGAGCGATTTACAATGACCGTAAGACCCGTATATGGTTGAGAGATATGACCAAAAACACGTCGTTTTCAGGTTTTATGGCCATTTTGATGAGCTATTATCCACATTTTAGGGGTTCCGAGGCGATTTCCATAGAACGTCAGACCCGATACATGTTTCAGAGATATGACCAAAAACTCATCCTTTTCACGTTTTATGGCCTTTTTCATGAGCTATTCCCCATTGTTTTGAGGTTCCAAGGCGATTTACAACGATTGTAGGACCCGATATTTTTTTGAGAAATGAACAAAGACCTATTGTTTTCGCATTTTACGTCCTTTTTCATGAGCTATTGTACACAACTTCAAGGTTATAGGGCAATTTATAAAGACCGTAAGACCCGGTACATTTTTGAGAGATATGACCAAAAACTTGTCGTTTTTGCATTTTATGGCCATTTTTATGAGCTATTGCCCATAGTTTTGGAGTTCCAGGGCGATTTACTACAACCGTTAGACCTGGTTCATGTTTGAGAGATATGACTAAAAACACTTTTACGAGTTTTCTGGCCGTTTTGATGATCTATTGCCCACAATTTTGGAGTTCCAGGGCGATTTACTACGACCGTAAGACCTAGTTCATGTTTGAGAGATATGACCAAAAAACTCTTTTTCACTTTTCATGGCCGTTTTAATGAGCTATTTCCCATAGTTTAGGGGTTCCAAGACGATTTACTACGACCGTAAGACCTGATTCATGTTTGAGAGATATGACTAAAAACTCTTTTTCGCGTTTTATGGTCGTTTTGATGATCTATTGCCCATAGTTTTGGAGTTCCAGGGCGATTTACTACGACCGTAAGACCTGGTTCATGTTTGAGAGATATGACAAAAAATTCTTTTCCGCGTTTTATGGCGATTTTGATGAGCTATTGCCCGTAGTTTAGGGGTTCCAAGGCTATTTGCATGGAACGTGAGACCCGAAACATGTTTGTGAAATATGACAAAAAACACGTCCGTTTTGTGCTTTATGGCCGTTTTCATGAGCTATTGCCTACAGTGTTGGGGTTACAGGACGATTTACAACGACCGTAAGACCTGATACATGTTTGAGAGATATTACCAAACACTCATCATTTTCATGTACTATGGCCTCTTTCATGGGTTATTGCCCATAGTTTTGAGGTTCCAGGACGATTTAATCGATAATTTTTTGACAGATATAACCAAAAATTTGTCATTTTCGCGTTTTACGTACTTTTTCATGAGCTATTGTCCATAGTTTCGGAGTTATATACCGATTTACAAAGACCGTAAAACCGTTACATGTTTGAGAGATATGACCAAAAACTCTTTTTCACGTTTTATGGCCGTTTTCATGAGCTATTACCCATAGTTTAGGGGTTTCAAGGCGATTTGCATGGAACGTGAGATCCGATACATGTTTGTGAGATATGACAAATAATCTCGTCCTTTTTGTGCTTTATGGCCGTTTTCATTAGCGATTGCCCACAGTGTTGGGTTTCAGGACGATTTACAACGACCGTAAGACATGATACATGTTTGAGAGATATTACCAAACACTCATTGTTTCACGTATTATGGCCTTTTTCATGGGCTATTGCCCATAGTTTTGAGGTTTCAGGGCGATTTACAATGACTACAAGACTCGATAATTTTTTGACAGATATACGTGTTTTACGTACATTTTCATGAGCTATTGTCTATAGTTTCGAGGTTATAGACCGATTTACCAAGACCGTAAAACCGTTACATGTTTGAGAGATATGAGCAAAAACTCTTTTTCACGTTTTATGGCAGTTTTGATGAGCTATTACCCATATTTTAGGGGTTTCAAGGTGATTTGCATGGAACGTGAGATCCAATACATGTTTGTGAGATATGATAAAAAATCTCATCCTTTTTGTGCTTTAGGGCTGTTTTCATTAGCGATTGCCCACAGTGTTGGGTTTCAGGACGATTTACACCGAACGTAACACCCGATACAAATATGAGAGATATGACCAAACACTCATCCTTTTCATGTTTTATGGCCTTTTTCATGAGCTATTCCCCCATTGTTTTGAGGTTCCAAGGCGATTTACAACGACTGTAGCACCCGATTATTTTTTGAGAAATGACCAAAAACCTATCGTTTTCGCATTTTACGTCCTTTTTCATGAGCTATTGTCCACAACTTCAAGGTTATAGGGCAATTTATAAAGACCGTAAGACCCGGTACATTTTTGAGAGATATGACCAAAAACTCGTCGTTTCCGCATTTTATGGAAATTTTAAGGAGCTATTACCCACAGTTTTGGAGTTTCAGGGCGATTTACCACAACCGTTAGACCTGGTTCATGTTTGAGAGATATGACTAAAAACTCTTTTACGCGTTTTATGGCCGTTTTGATGATCTATAGCCCACAATTTTGGAGTTCCAGGGCGATTTACTACGACCGTAAGACCTGGTTCATGTTTGAGAGATATGACCGAAAAAGTCTTTTTCGCTTTTTATGGCCGTTTTGATGAGGTATTTCCTATAGTTTAGGGGTTCCAAGGCTATTTGCATAAAACGTGAGACCCGAACATGTTTATGAAATATGACAAAAAACTCGTCCTTTTTTTGTGCTTTATGGCCGTTTTCATGAGCTATTGCCCACAGTGTTGGGGTTACAGAACAATTTACAACGACCGTAAGACCTGATACATGTTTGTGAGATATTACCAAACATTCGTCGTTTTCACGTATTATGGCCTTTTTCATGGGTTATTTCCCATAGTTTTGAGGTTTCAGGGCGATTTACAACGACTGTAAGACTCGATAATTTTTTGACAGATATAACCAAAAACTCGTCGTTTTCACGTTTTTACATACTTTTTCATGAGCTATTGTCCATAGTTTCGGGGTTATAGACCGATTTACAAAGACCGTAAAACAGTTACATGTTTGAGAGATATGACCAAAAACTCTTTTTCACGTTTTATTCCCATTTTGATGAGTTATTACCCATATTTTAGTGGTTTCAAGGCGATTTGCGTGGAAAGTGAGATGCGATACATGTTTGTGAGATATGACAAAAAATCTCATCCTTTTTTTATGGCCGTTTTCATTAGCGATTGCCCACAGTGTTGGGTTTCAGGACGATTTACAACGAACGTAAGACTCGATACAAATATAAGAGATATGACCACACACCCGTCGTTTTCGCGTTTTATGTCCGTTTTCATGATCTATTGCCCATAGTTTTGAGGTTCCACGGCAACTTACAACGACTATAAGCCCGATAATTTTTTGAGAGATATGACCAAAAGCTCGTTGTTTTCGCGTTTTACGTCCGTTTGCATGAGATATTGTCCACGTTTGGGGGGTTAGAGGGCGATTTACAGAGACCATAAGATCCGGCACATGTTTGAGAGATATCATGAAAAACTCGTCGTTTTCGTATTTTATGGCCATTTGCATGAGCTATTGCCCACAGTTTCGGAGTTCCAGGGCGATTTACAACGACCGAAGACCCGATACAATTTGAGAGATATGACGAAAAGCCACATTGTTTCTGAGTTTTATGGCCATTTTCATAAGTTATTGCACATAGTTTCGGAGTTCTAGGGAGATTTCCGTTGTCCATAAGAACCGATACACGTTTGAAAGATATGACTAAAAACTCGTCGTTTTCGCGTTTTATGACCGTTTTCGTGAGCTATTGCCCACAGTTTTGGAGTTTCAGAGCGATTTACAATGACCGTAAGACCCGTACATGGTTGAGAGATATGACCAAAAACACGTCGTTTTCAGGTTTTATGGCCATTTTGATGAGCTATTGCCCACATTTTAGGGGTTCCGGGGCGATTTCCATAGAACGTCAGACCCGATACATGTTTGAGAGATATGACCAAACACTCATCCTTTTCACGTTTTATGGCCTTTTTCATGAGCTATTCCCCATTATTTTGAGGTTCCAAGGCGATTTACAACGACTAGGACCCGATATTTTTTTGAGAAATGAACAAAGACCTATTGTTTTTGCATTTTACGGTCTTTTTCATGAGCTATTGTACACAACTTCAAGGTTATAGGGCAATTTATAAAGACCTTAGGACCCGGTACATTTTTGAGAGATACGACCAAAAACTTGTCGTTTTTGCATTTTATGGCCATTTTTATGAGCTATTGTCCATAGTTTTGGAGTTCCAGGACAATTTACTACAACCGTTAGAAATGGTTCATGTTTGAGAGATATGACTAAAAACTTTTTTACGCGTTTTATGGCCGTTTTGATGATCTATTGCCCACAATTTTGGAGTTCCAGGGCGATTTACTACGACCGTAAGACCTGGTTCATGTTTGAGAGATATGGCCAAAAAACTCTTTTTCGCTTTTCATGGCCGTTTTGATGAGCTATTTCCCATAGTTTAGGGGTTCCAAGGTGATTTACTACGACCGTAAGACCTGATTCATGTTTGAGAGATATCACTAAAAACTCTTTTTCGAGTTTTATGGCCGTTTTGATGATCTATTGCCCATAGTTTTGGAGTTCCAGGGCAATTTACTACGACCGTAAGACCTGGTTCATGTTTGAGAGATATGACCAAAAACTCTTTTTCACGTTTTATGGCGATTTTGATGAGCTATTGCCCGTAGTTTAGGGGTTCCCAGGCTATTTAAATGGAACGTGAGACCCGAAACATGTTTGTGAAATATGACAAAAAACTCGTCCTTTTTGTGCTTGATGGCTGTTTTCATACAGGACGATTTACAACGACCGTAATACCTGATACATGTTTGAGAGATATTACCAAACACTCGTCGTTTTCATGTATTATGGGCTTTTTCATGAGCTATTGCCCATAGTTTTGAGGTTCGAGGGCGATTTACAACGACTATAAGACTCGGTAATTTTTTGACATATATAACCAAAAACTCATCGTTTTCGCGTTTTACGTACGTTTTCATGAGCTATTGTCCACAGTTTCGGGGTTACGGACCGATTTACAAAAACCATAAAACCGTTACAAGTTTGAGCGATATGACCAAAAACTCTTTTTCACGTTTTATGGCCGTTTTCATGAGCTATTACCCATAGTTTAGGGGTTCCAAGGCGATTTGCGTGGAAAGTGAGATGCGATACATGTTTGTGAGATATGACAAAAAATCTCAACCTTTTTGTGCTTTATGGCCGTTTTCATTAGCGATTGCCCACAGTGTTGGGTTTCAGGATGATTTACCACGAACGTAAGACCCGATACAAATATGAGAGATATCACCAAACACTCGTCGTTTCCGCGTTTTTTTGTCCGTTTTCATAATCTATTGCCCATAGTTTTGAGGTTCCAGGGCAACTTACAACGACTGTAAGCCCAATATTTTTTTGAGAGATACGACCAAAACGCGTCGTTTTCGCGTTTTACGTCCGTTTGCACGAGATAATGTCCACGGCTTTGGGGTTACATGGCGATTTATAAAGAACATAAGACCCGACACATGTTTGAGAGATATGACCAAAAACTCGTCGTTTTCGCATTTTATGGCCATTTTCATGCGCTATTGCCCACAGTTTCGGAGTTCCAGGGCGATTTACAACGACCGAAGACCCTATACAGTTTAAGAGATATGAAGAAAAACCACATTGTTTCTAAGTTTTATGGCCATTTTCATAAGTAATTGCACATAGTTTGGGAGTTCCAGGGAGATTTCCGTTGCCCATAAGAACCAATACACGTTTGAGAGATATGACTAAAACCTCGTCGTTTTCTTGTTTTATGGCCGTTTGCGGTAGCTATTGCCCACAGTTTTGGGATTTCAGGGCGATATACAAATACCGTAAGACCCGGTACATGGTTGAGAGATATGACCAAAAACACGTCGTTTTCAGGTTTTATGGCCATTTTGATGAGCTATTGCCCGCATTTTAAGGGTTCCGAGGCGATTTCCATAGAACGTCAGACTCACTACATGTTTGAGAGATATGACCAAAAACCTCATCCTTTTCGTGCTTTATGGCCGGTTTCATGAGCAATTGCCCATGGTTTTGGTAATTCAGGACGATTTACAACGATCGTAAGGCTCCATACAAACATGAGAGATATGACCAAACACTCATCCTTTTCATGTTTTATGGTCTTTTTCATGAGCTATTCCCCATTGTTTTGAGGTTCCAAGGTGGTTTACAACGACTGTAGGACCCGATAATTATTTTAGAAATGACCAAAAACCTATCGTTTTCGCATTTTACGTCCTTTTTGATGAGCTATTGTCCATGGCTTTGAGGTTATAGGGAAATTTACAAAGACCGTAAGACCCGATACATTTTTGAGAGATATGACGAAAAACTCGTCGTTTTCGCATTTTATGGCCATTTTCATGAGCTATTGCCCATAGTTTAGGGGTTCCAGGGTGATTTACTACGACCGTAAGACCTGATTCATGTTTGAGAGATATCACTAAAAATTCTTTTTCGAGTTTTATGGCCGTTTTGATGATCTATTGCCCATAGTTTTGGAGTTCGAGGGCGATTTACTACGACCGTAAGACCTGGTTCATGTTTGAGAGATATGACTAAAATCTCTTTTTCGCGTTTTATGGCGATTTTGATGAGCTATTGCCCGTAGTTTAGGGGTTCCAAGGCTATTTGCATGGAACATGAGACCCGAAACATGTTTGTGAAATATGACAAAAAACACGTCCTTTTTGTGCTTTATGGCCGTTTTCATGAGCTATTACCTACAGTGTTGGGGTTACAGGACGATTTACAACGACCGTAATACCTGATACATGTTTGAGAGATATTACCAAACACTCATCGTTTTCATGTATTATGGCCTTTTTCATGGGCTATTGCCCATAGTTTTGAGGTTCGAGGGCGATTTACAACGACTGTAAGACTCGGTAATATTTTGACATATATAACCAAAAACTCATCGTTTTCGTGTTTTACGTACGTTTTCATGAGCTATTGTCCATAGTTTCGGGGTTACGGACCGATTTACAAATACCATAAAACCGTTACATGTTTGGGCGATATGACCAAAAACTCTTTTTCACGTTTTATGGCCGTTTTCATGAGCTATTACCCATACTTTAGGGGTTCCAAGGCGATTTGCATGGAACGTGAGATCCGATACATGTTTGTGAGATATGACAAAAAATCTCATCCTTTTTGTGCTTTATGGCCGTTTTCATGAGCGATTGCCCACAGTGTTGGGTTTCAGGACGATTTACCACGAACGTAAGACCCGATACAAATATGAGAGATATAACCAAACACTTGTCATTTTCGCGTTTTTTTTGTCCGTTTTCATAATCTATTGCCCATAGTTTTGAGGTTCCAGGGCAACTTACAACGACTGTAAGCCCGATATTTATTTGAGAGATACGACCAAAAACTCGTCGTTTTCGCGTTTTACGTCCGTTTGCACGAGATAATGTCCACGGCTTTGGGGTTACATGGCGATTTAAAAAGAACATAAGACCCGACACATGTTTGAGAGATATGACCAAAAACTCGTCGTTTTCGCATTTTATGGCCATTTTCATGAGCTATTGCCCACAGTTTCGGAGTTCCAGGGCGATTTACAACGACCGAAGACCCTATACACTTTAGGAGATATGAAGAAAAACCACATTGTTTCTGAGTTTTATGGCCATTTCCATAAGTTATTGCACATAGTTTTGGAGTTCCAGGGAGATTTCCGTTGCCCATAAGAACCGATACACGTTTGAGAGATATGATTAAAAACTCGTCGTTTTCTTGTTTTATGGCCGTTTGCAGTAGCTATTGCCCACAGTTTTGGGATTTCAGGGCGATTTACAATTACCGTAAGACCCGGTACATGGTTTAGAGATATGACCAAAAACTCGTCGTTTTCAGGTTTTATGGCCATTTTGATGAGCTATTTCCCACATTTTAAGGGTTCCAAGGCGATTTCCATAGAACGTCAGACTCACTACATGTTTGAGAGATATGACAAAAAACCTCATCCTTCTCGTGCTTTATGGCCGGTTTCATGAGCAATAGCCCATAGTTTTGGCATTTCAGGACGATTTACAACGATCGTAAGTCTCCATACAAATATGAGAGATATGACCAAACACTCATCCTTTTCACGTTTTATGGCCTTTTTCATGAGCTATTCCCCATTGTTTTGAGGTTCCAAGGTGGTTTACAACGACTGTAGGACCCGATAATTATTTGAGAAATGACCAAAAACCTATCGTTTTCACATTTTACGTCCTTTTTGATGAGCTATTGTCCATGGCTTCGCGGTTATAGGACAATTTACAAACACCGTAAGACCCGATACATTTTTGAGAGATATGACGAAAAACTCATCGTTTTCGCATTTTCATGAGCTATTGCCCACAGTTTTGGAGTGCCAGGGCGATTTACTACGACCGTAAGACCTAATTCATGTTTGAGAGATATCACTAAAAACTCGTTTTCGCGTTTTATGGCCGTTTTGATGATCTATTGCCCATAGTTTTGTAGTTCCAGGGCGATTTACTACGACCGTAAGACCTGGTTCATGTTTGAGAGATATGACCAAAAACTCTTTTTCGCGTTTTATGGCGATTTTGATGAGCTATTGCCCGTGGTTTAGGGGTTCCAAGGCTATTTGCATGGAACGTGAGACCCGAAACATGGTTGTGAAATATGACAAAAATCTCGTCCTTTTTGTGCTTTATGGCCATTTTCATGAGCTATTGCCTACAGTGTTGGGGTTACAGGACGATTTACAACGACCATAATACCCGATACATGTTTGAGAGATATTACCAAACACTCATCGTTTTCATGTATTATGGCCTTTTTCATGGGCTATTGCCCATAGTTTTGAGGTTCGAGGGCGATTTACAACGACTGTAAGACTCGGTAATTTTTTGACATATATAACCAAAAACTCATCGTTTTCACGTTTTACGTATGTTTTCATGAGCTATTGTCCACAGTTTCGGGGTTACAGACCGATTTACAAAGACCATAAAACCGTTACATGTTTGAGAGATATGACCAAAAACTCTTTTTCTCGTTTTATGGCCGTTTTCATGAGCTATTACCCATAGTTGAGGGGTTCCAAGGCGATTTGCATGGAACGTGAGATCCGATACATGTTTGTGAGATATGACAAAAAATCTCATCCTTTTTGTGCTTTATGGGTGTTTTCATGAGCGATTGCCCACAGTGTTGGGTTTCAGGACGATTTACCACGAACGTAAGACCCGATACAAATATGAGAGATATCACCAAACACTCGTCGTTTTCGCGTTTTATGTCCGTTTTCATAATCTATTGCCCATAGTTTTGAGGTTCCAGGAAAACTTACAACGACTGTAAGCCCGATATTTTTTTGAGAGATATGACCAAATACTCGTCGTTTTCGCGTTTTACGCCCGTTTGCATGAGATATTGTCCACGGTTTTGGGGTTACAGGGCGATTTACAAAGAACATAAGACTAGACACATGTTTGAGAGATATGACCAAAACCTCGTCGTTTCCGTATTTTATGGCCATTTTCATGAGCTATTGCCCACAGTTTTGGAGTTCCAGGGCGATTTACAACGACCGAAGACCCTATACAGTTTGAGAGATATGACGAAAAACCACATTGTTTCTGAGTTTTATGGCCATTTTCATAAGTTATTGCACATAGTTTTGGAGTTCTAGAGAGATTTCCGTTGTCCATAAGAACCGATACACGTTTGAGAGATATGACTAAAAACTCGTCGTTTTCGCGTTTTATGGCCGTTTGCGGTAGCTATTGCCCACAGTTTTGGGATTTCAGGGCGATTTACAAATACCGTAAGACCCGGTACATGGTTGAGAGATATGACCAAAAAAACGTCGTTTTCAAGTTTTATGGCCATTTTGATGAGCTATTGCCCACATTTTAAGGGTTCCGAGGCGATTTCCATAGAACGTCACACTCGCTACATGTTTGAGAGATATGACAAAAAACCTCATCCTTTTCGTGCTTTATGGCCGGTTTCATGAGCAATTGCCCATAGTATTGGCATTTCAGGACGATTTACAACGATCGTCAAACTCCATACAAATATGAGAGATATCACCAAACACTCATCCTTTTCACGTTTTATGGCCTTTTTCATGAGCTATTCCCCATTGTTTTGAGGTTCCAAGGTGGTTTACAATGACTGTAGGACCCGATAATTATTTGAGAAATGACCAAAAACCTATCGTTTTCGCATTTTACGTCCTTTTTGATGAGCTATTGTCCATGGCTCCGAGGTTATAGGGCAATTTACAAAGACCGTAAGACCCGATACATTTTTGAGAGATATAACGCAAAACTCATCGTTTTCGCATTTTATGGCCATTTTCATGAGCTATTGCCCACAGTTTTGGAGTGCCAGGTAGATTTACTACGACCGTAAGACCTGATTCATGTTTGAGAGATATCACTAAAAACTCGTTTTCGTGTTTTATGGCCGTTTTGATGATCTATTGCCCATAGTTTTGGAGTTCCAGGGCGATTTACTACGACCGTAAGACCTGGTTCATGTTTGAGAGATATGACCAAAAACACTTTTTCGCGTTTTATGGCGATTTTGATGAGCTATTGCCCGTAGTTTAGGGGTTCCAAGGCTATTTGCATGGAACGTGAGACTCGAAACATGTTTGTGAAATATGACAAAAAACTCGTCCTTTTTTGTGCTTTATGGCCGTTTTCATGAGCTATTGCCCACAGTGTTGGGGCTACAGGACGATTTACAACGACCGTAAGACCTGATACTTGTTTGAGAGATATTACCAAAGACTCGTCGTTTTCACGTATTATGGCCTTTTTCATGGGTTATTGCCCATAGTTTTGAGGTTCCAGGGCGATTTAATCAATAATTTTTTGACAGATATAACCAAAAACTTGTCGTTTTACGTACATTTTTTATGACCCACAAGTATAGGGGGTGTATCGTAGTATGTTTGAGGGAAGTGAAACCCAATTTATTGATTCGACACAAGGGGAGCCAATATTTATAAGCCTTAACAATTAAGTTGTTAATTCAGTGCACTTGGAAACAATCTTGCTCACAACAGTTTATCAGTTACAACAGTTTTGTAGTAGGAATAGCAAAGTAATAGTAGTAGTAAAGCAAAGACAGTAGTAACAAAAGCAGTAAACTGTGGGATTCGAGTGCGGTAGGCATAGGGATGGATGGACGGGCGTTGCATGGACAAGACAATTCACATAGCAATCAGAACATAGGGCAATTGCAGATAAATAATATAAAGCACCCAAGTACTAGACAATCCTAGGCATGTGTTCCATATATAGTCATACGTGCTCGCAATGAGAACTTGCACAACATCTTTTGTCCTGCCAGCCCGTTTGCAGCGGGGCCTCTAGGGAACTACTAGCAACTAAGGTGCTCCTTTTAATAGAGCACCGGAGCAAAGCATTAACACTCTATGAACACATGTGATCCTCACATCAAAGCCTTTCCCTTCCGGTTTTCCCGATTTCTGTCACTTCGGGGCCATAGGTTCCGGACAACAACGTGTGTATACAACTTGCAGGTAAGACCATAAACAAGACTATCATAATGAATCAATAACATGTTCAGATCTGAAATCATGGCACTCGGGCCCTAGTGACAAGCATTAAGCATAACAAGTCGCAACAAAGTCATAAAGCACTAATAGAAGATACTAGGCACCATGCCCTAACAATCTGATGCCATTACATGAACGATCTCATCCAATCCCTACCATCCCCATAGCCTACACCGGGGGATTACTCACTCATAGATGGGGGGAACATGGACGGTCGATGGAGATGATGGTGAAGATCAATGGAGATGGCTCCGGGGGCACTTCCCCGTCCCGGCAGGGTGCCGGAACAGAGACTTTTTATCCCCCGAATCTCCCCTTCGGTGCCGGCGGCGCAGCGTAACTTTTCGTGGAAAAACGTCGAACCCCCCGAAGTTTTTAGGTCAGAAGGCTTCTTATAGGCGAAGAGGGAGACCGAGGGGGTGCCTAGGGCCACCACACCATGCCCTGGTGCGGCCAGGCCTAGCTCGCGCCTGGGGGGTGTGGCCAGCCCCTGGCCCTCCTCCGTCTCGTATTCTGGCTCCTGGAGTCTTCTGGAAAAATAGGCACTTTGGCTTTTGTCCCGTCCAATTCCGAGAATATTCATTTTCTGACTTTCCTGGAACCAAAAACTGCAGAAAACAGGCAGCTGGCACTGTGGCTCTTGTTAATAGGTTAGTCCAAGAAATCATATGAAAAGTACTCCAAAGTGTGGACAAAACACAATAAAGTGGATAAAACCAAGCATGGAGCATCAAAAATTATAGATACATTTGCAATGTATTAGTTTTCATCAGCTATTGTCCAAAGTTTCGGGGTTACAGACCGATTTACAAAGACCATAAAACCGTTACATGTTTGAGAGATATGACCAAAAACTCTTTTTCATGTTTTATGGCCATTTTCATGAGCTATTACCCATAGTTTAGGGGTTCCAAGGCGATTTGCATGGAACGTGAGATCCGATACATGTTTGTGAGATATGACAAAAAATCTCATCCTTTTTGTGCTTTATGGCCGTTTTCATGAGCGATTGCCCACAGTGTTGGGTTTCAGGACGATTTACCACAAACGTAAGACCCGATACAAATATGAGAGATATCACCAAACACTCGTCGTTTTCGCTTTTTATGTCCGTTTTCATAATCTATTGCCCATAGTTCCATGGCAACTTACAACGACTGTAAGCCCGATATTTTTTTGAGAGATATGACCAAAAACTCGTCGTTTTCCCGTTTTACGTCCGTTTGCATGAGATATTGTCCACGGTTTTGGGGTTACGGGGCGATTTACAAAGAACATAAGACCCGACACATGTTTCAGAGATATGACCAAAAACTCGTCGTTTTCGCATTTTATGGCCATTTTCATGAGCTATTGCCCATAGTTTCGGAGTTCCAGGGCGATTTAGAACGACCGAAGACCCTACACAGTTTTAGAGATATGACGAAAAACCACATTGTATCTGAGTTTTATGGCCATTTTCATAAGTTATTGCACATAGTTTTGGAGTTCCAGGGAGATTTCCGTTTCCCATAAGAACCGATACACGTTTGAGAGATATGACTAAAAACTCGTCGTTTTCGCGTTTTATGGCCGTTTGCGGTAGCTATTGCCCACAGTTTTGGGATTTCAGGGCGATTTACAATGGCCGTAAGACCCGGTACATGGTTGAGAGATATGACCAAAAACACGTCGTTTTCAGGTTTTACGGCCATTTTGATGAGCTATTGCCCACATTTTAAGGGTTCCGAGGCGATTTCCATAGAACGTCCGACCTGATACATGTTTGAGGGGTATGACCAAAAACCTCATCCTTTTCGTGCTTTATGGCCTGTTTCATGAGCAATTGCCCATAGTTTTGGCATTTCAAGACGATTTACAAAAATCGTAAGACTCCATACAAATATGAGAGATATGACCAAGCACTCATCCTTTTCACGTTTTATGGCCTTTTTCATGAGCTATTCCCCATTGTTTTGAGGTTCCAATGCGGTTTACAACGACTGTAGGACCCGATAATTTTTTGAGAAATGACCAAAAACCAATCGTTTTCACATTTTACGTCCTTTTTCATGAGCTATTGTCCACGGCTTCGAGGTTATAGGGCAATTTACAAAGACCGTAAGACCCGATTCATTTTTTAGAGATATGACCAAAAACTCATCGTTTTCGCATTTTATGGCCATTTTCATGAGCTATTGCGCACAGTTTTGGAGTTCCAGGGCGATTTACTATGACCGTAGGACCTGGTTCATGTTTGAGAGATATGACTCAAAACTCTTTTCCGCATTTTATGGCCGTTTTGATAATCTATTGCCCAAAGTTTTCGAGTTCCAGGGCGATTTACTACGATTGTAAGACCTGGTTCATGTTTGAGAGATATGACCAAAACCTCTTTTTTGCGTTTTATATCCATTTTGATGAGCTATTGCCTATAGTTTAGGGGTTCCAAGGCTATTTGCATGGAACGTGAGACCCAAAACATGTTTGTGAGACATGACAAAAAACTCGTCCTTTTTGTTCTTTATGGCCGTTTTCATGAGCTATTGCCCACAGCGTTGGGGTTATAGGACAATTTACAACGACCGTAAGACATGATACATGTTTGAGAGATATTACCAAACACTCGTCATTTTCACGTATTATGGCCTTTTTCATGGGCTATTGCCCATAGTTTTGAGGTTCCAAGGCGATTTACAACGACTGTAAGAGTCGATAATATTTTGACAGATATAACCAAAAACTCGTCGTTTTCGTGTTTTACGTATGTTTTCATGACCTATTGTCCACAGTTTCGTGATTACAGACCGATTTAACAAGACCGTAAAACCGTTACATGTTTGAGAGATATGACCAAAAACTCTTTTTCACGTTTTATGGCCATTTTGATGAGCTATTAGCCATGGTTTTGGGGTTCCAAGGCGATTTGCATGGAACGTGAGACCCGATACATGTTTGTGAGATATGACAAAAACTCGTCCTTTTGTTGCTTTATGGCCATTTTCATGAGCTATTTCCCACAGTGTTGGGGTTATAGGACGATTTACAATGGCCATAAGACCTGATACATGTTTGAGAGATACGACCAAATGATGTCTATGCACGCTTCTATTGTTGTAGACAGTGTTGGGCCTCCGGGTGTAGAGGTTTGTAGAACAGCAGCAAGTTTCCCTTAAGTGGATCACCTAAGGTTTATCGTACTCAGGGAGGAAGTGGTGAAAGGTATCCCTCTCAAGCAACCCTGCAATCAAGATATAAGAAGTCACTTGTATCCCCAACACACTCAATACACTTGTCAGGTGTATAGGTGCATTATTTCGGCGAAGATATAGTGAAATACAAGTAATATGGATGATTATAAGTGGTAATTGCAATCTGAAATAATAGTGACAGCAAGCAAACATGTAATAGAACTGATTGTAAACGGTGTTTCAATGTTTTGAAACAAGGCCTAGGGATCATACTTTCACTAGTGGACACTCTCATATAAATATCTTCTCTTTATGATGCTACCCTGAAGTACTCTCCGGTTGGGCGATGTAGGGCTATAACAACACACCTTAAAGTTCGTATTCCCAATCTAGATAACCCCTCACTGTCACCTTGAGCGCTAGATGGTTCCAACAAACACCACAATCTCTTCGAGACATCCAACTCAAATTATACTCATGATAAGTATTTATGTAACCTTAGCCAAAGTGCCGCACGGTGTGCACACTGTCCACTTCACACACGTGGGGATAAGCAGAGATTCATTAAAGCACTTGAGTAGCAGAATAGATCTATAGATTACAAAGCTTATGATCTCAATAAAATAATGCATAGAGAGAGATGAACACATAGCTACCGGTAGAGCCGTTAGCCTCGAGAGATAACTACTCCCCCCTCATCATGGGAGTCAGCAACGGTGATGGAGATGGCGGTGGAGTCGATGGAGATGGATCCGGGGGCACTTCCCCATCCCAGCAGGGTGCCAGAACAGAGACTTCTGTCCCCCGAATCTCCTCTTCGGTGGCGGCGGCGCTACGGAACTTTTTGTGGAAATCTGATCTTGTCCCTAGGGTTTTCGTTCTAGGGGGATTTTATAGGTGAAAGGGCAATGTCGGTGGAGGCCTAAGGGGCCCACACCACCCCCTGGCGCGGCCTGGCCTGGCCTGCGCCACCAGGTGGTGTGGACCGCCCCTTGCCCTCCCCCGTCTCGTCTTCTGGCTCCATGAGTCTTGTGGTAAAATATTGACATTGGCTTTTGTCTGGTCCACTTCCGAGAATATTTCTTTTCCAGCTTTTCTGAAACCTAAAACAGTAGAAAACAGGCAACAGGCACTATGGCATCTTGTTAATAGGGTAGTTCCAGAAAATGTGTAAAAATACTCCAAAGTGTGGACAAAACATAAGAAAGTAGATATAAAACAAGCAATGAACATCAAAAATTATAGATACGTTTACGACGTATCAACATCCCCAAGCTTAACTCCAACTCATCCTCGAGTAGATAAGTGATAAAAAAGAATAATTTTTGAGGTGACATGCACCATCATAATCTTGATCAAGGTATTCGTTAAACATTGTTAGCTGGGATCATAGTACTTTAACATAGCATGAAAGATATAGTTCTAACAATAAGACATAGAAACTATGTTATAACATGAAAAGGTACAAACAAAAGATTCATGAATAGCAATGCTTTGAAAGACGTTTGTTTGTTTCACATATAGAAAAGATAATGAGAATGGTATTCAGCTTGTCCCTCATAGTGTAGCAAAATATAAATGCATAGGACACCTTCAAAGTTTATAAGGGTGACTAGATACAAATATTTTAAGAACAGGAAATATCAAAGTTATGAATCAATCAACAAGTTTTGGGACAATGCATGTTAAACTAAGAATGGCCACTATGCTCACTCAATAGGTGCATAAAGATAGAAGATGGAGACTCAACATAAAAAGTAAATGAAAGGCACTTCATAGAAGGAAGCGGGGATTCAAGTCTGATAAAGAGCTTCCAAAAATTATGGTACTTATTAGTTTTCAGCTCTCATTGCCCCTATCATAAGCATCTTTAGGTGGTTAAGGTTAAAGTGAACAAATATGAGGATATGCTTAACAAGTTATAAGCTGAAAATCTCATGCCCCTTACTTACGAGTACGTTCCTCATGCTACTCAAGTTTAGTCACAAGTAAGTTCTTTCATTGTAAGTACATGTGTATCACATAGAACCACCAACGAGGTACCCCTTGCCCGATGATACATAAGATTTCCTATATCAAAATGACAAGGCAAGCAGACAATGAGCAGCTCAGCAATCCTTTTATTTCCTATTTGCATAGGCCTTTTTTTCTTTATTTCCTATTTGCATAGGTTTTTTATAGAGGATGCTTCATAGATTGCTCACAATGGTTACGCTATAGGTTTCCACCATGATTAGGCATGGCTTAGACCAGCCGCCTAGGCGTTTCTCTAACACAGATATGAACTCCATGAGCCTTACAAGCTCCCCTTTCATTTCACACCGCCGAGATCCATAAGCAAAAGAACATGACATCAACTAAATAAAGTACAATGTTGAAAGCGTTCCCCATGGTAACATGGTTTTTCTAATTCACAACTTACAAAACGCAAGCATATACGCAACATAGATGGGCACAATGGTTAAAGTTTATTGAGTGCAAGAAAGTAAGGTGTGCAATCAAGTTCGTGAGAGCTTTAATCACTAATTTTCACATAACAAGTTTAATTCGGAAGGTAGATAAAAACATGAATATACTTGGAATAGCAATAATGCTAATAGGTAGGTATGGTGGACTCTTTGGAATAACTTGGTTTTATTTGGAGTTAGATGCATGAGCAGAACTCATACCTTGTACATGTGGAGGCTAGCAAAAGACTGGGAGCGACCAACTAAGAGATGAATAATGGCCATAGTCATGCAAAGCGACAAAACATTATTAAATAAAGCATTAAGTGATATTACAAGTGAAAAGTAAATGATCATAGAGGCTATGGCGACTTGGAATAGTCTTAACATGGTGTGAGCATGCGCCAAGTCAACCCAAATAAAGCATCAAAGGAGAATACCACAAGATTATGCTTTTATATGCTAAAACAACGCATGATTCTTTCAGGGCACATTAAGCAATCTCAATTGTTTGTAACAATTCATGCTACAGCAACAATCACTAAGCATAAAGTCAAAACAATATCAAGCACGACATGATAAATCCTAAGCCACACTCAAAAACAAGCTCCTTTTATACCACTTATAAGCATGAACTTTTCTCTCTTTTCCAACACCAATCGAAAACTAAACCTAAACGCAGTGCTAGCAAAGGAGAACACTCACAGAACAATAAGAGTGAAAACTAGAGTTTTCTAGGCAATGAATAACGGGGTGTATCTCCCTCCAAAAGAAGTGTGTTGAGATCCAACTAACTTATTTAAGCAAACCAAACAAAAGAAAACTAAAAACAAAAACAAAGACGCTCCAAGAACAACACAATTATGCATGAAACAATAAAAATGAAATGTTTGGAAGAAACCTGAGATTTTTATGATGAAGAAGGGGATGCCTTGGACATCCCCAAGCTTTGACGCTTGTACTTCTTGAATATTTCTTGGGGCGACACGGGTGGCATCACCAAGCTTGAGCTTTCATCGATACTTCATCTCATCACATTGTTCTTCCCTACACTTGAAAATTTCCTTCATACAAAACTTCATACAATCTTCATTAGCAACATTAGTTTATTCAAGATAATTGGTCCTATGGTTTAGTTTAAATACAAGTAAAACTTCTATCAAAACACAATCTACTGTAGCACCTCCTTTAAAAAGTTCAACTGATCAAAGAGAACTCAAAGATAAAGAGATTAATAGGTAAATGCAAATAATGGCAGAAATCTGTCAAAACAGACCAACAGGTAAAAACCGATTTTTTTCGAAGACCTTCTGTTGCTCAAATCGAAAAGTGTTGAACTAACGAAAGTTAGATAACAACCTGGGGCAGATGCACAAACAATTACAGCTCAATCCGACATACAGAGAATTTTCGCGAATTTTTACAGTGAAGCATAAAAATCTGTTTCAGGACAACAACTTTCCCAAGTCTCACATATCTCTCATTAGAGGTTATTCTTGGCACAAAAACTACACAAAAAGGATAAGGAGAGGTTATTACTGAGGAAATAACTTCCAAGACTCAACAAAAACAAAAATAAACTAAAAGTAAAAATATAATGGGTTGTCTCCCAAAAGCTCTTTCTTTATAGCCATTATGATGGGCATGATAATTTGATGATGCTCACATAAGAAATATGAATTGAAGTAAAAGAGAGCATCAGGAAGAAAATATAGAACAAATTTAAGTCTAATCCACTTTCTATGAAAAATAATCTTGTAAAGAAACAATTCATGAAAGCACAAAGCAACAAGCATAGGAAGGCAAAACAAGTGCAATTTCAAAAATTTCAACATAAAGAGGGGAAACTTAATATTGTTGAGATACATAAAACCATGTTTCTATCTCTCATAATAACTTTCAGTAGCATCATGAATAAACTTAACAATATAACTATCACATAAAACATTCTTATCATGAGCCAAATGCATTAAAGAATTAATACTCTCCACATAAACATAGTCATTCGTATTAACTGCAGTGGGAGCAAATTCAACAAAGTAGCTATCATTATTATTATCATCACCATAATCATCAAATATATGAGGCATATTGTAATCATAATTAATTTTCTCCTCAATAGTAGGTGGACTGAAAATATCATATTCATCATTGTAATCATCATATATTGGAGGCATAATATCATCAAAGTAAATTTTCTCCTCCGTGCTTGGGGGACTAAAAATATCATGCTCATCCAAACTAGCTTCCCCAAGCTTAGACTTTTCCATAGCATTAGCAATAATGGTGTTCAAAGAATTCATACTAATAACATTGCTATTAGCATGCAAATAAAGTTCCATAGGTTTTTTAATTTTCTCTTCAAACACTTCATGTCCTAACTCAAAATAAATACTATAAAGCTCTCTATTTTTTGTTGTTTTCCATTAAGCCTAACTAGTGAAAATAAAAACAAGAAACAAAAAGATATAATTGCAGAATCTAAAGGAAATAAATTCGAGCACTCACACACTAGCAACAGTACTAGAAGATAGCTTAGTAGCCAGAGGATGTGAGTACCTTTTACCTTACCTCCTCGGCAACGGCACCAGAAAATAGCTTGATGTCTACGCATGCTTCTATTCCTGTAGACAATGTTGGACCTCCAAGTGAAGAGGTTTGTAGAACAACAACAAGTTTCCCTTAAGTGGATCACCCAAGGTTAATCGAACTCAGGGAGGAAGTGGTCAAAGGTATCCCTCTCAAGCAACCCTGAAATCAAGATACAAGAAGTCTCGTGTCCCCAACACACCCAATACACTTGTCGGGTGTATAGGTGCACTAGTTCGGCAAAGAGATAGTGAAATACAAGTAATATGGATGATTATAAGTGGTAATTGCAATATGAAATAATAGTGGCAGCAAGCAAACATGTAACAGAACTGATTGTAAATGGTGTTTCAATGCTTAGAAACAAGGCCTAGGGATCATACTTTCACTAGTGGACACTCTCATATAAATATCTTCTCTTTATGAGGCTACCCTGAACTACTCTCCGGTTGGACGATGTAGGGTTATAACAGCACACCTTAAAGCTCGTATTCCACATATAGATAACACCTCACTGTCACCTTGAGCGCTACATGGTTCCAACAAATACCACAATCTCATAGAGCCATCCAACTCAAATTATACCCATGATAAGTATTTATGTAACCTTAGCCAAAGTGCCACACGGTGTGCACACTATCAACTTCACAAACGTGGGGATAAGGAGAGATTCACTAAAGCACTTCAGTAGAAGAATAGATCTATAGATTACAAAGTTCATGATCTTAATAAGATCATGCATAGAGAGAGAGATGAACACATAGCTACCGATAGAGCCCTTAGCCTCGAGAGAGAACTAGCCCACGCTACCGATAGAGCCCTTTTTCTGGAAATCTAATATTGTCCCTAGGGTTTTCGTCCCGGGGGAATTTTATAGGCGAAAGTGAAAGGTCGGTGGAGGCCTTAGGAGCCCACACAACCCCCTGGCGCGGCCTGGCCTAGCCCACGCCACCAGGTGGTGTGGCCAGCCCTTGGCCCTCCTCCGTCTCATCTTCTGGCTCCACGAGTCTTTTGGTAAAATATTGACTTTAGCTTTTGTCCGGTCCAATTTTAAGAATATTTATTTTCTAGCTTTTCTGAAACCAAAAAGAGCAGAAAACAGGCAACTGGCACTGTGGCATCTTGTTAATAGGTTAGTTCCAGAAAATGTGTAAAAATTATCAAGCATTGAACATCAAAAATTATAGATACGTTTACAACGTATCACTAAACACTCGTCGTTTTCACGTATTATGACCTTTTTCATGGGCTATTGGCCATAGTTTTGAGCTTCCAGGACGATTTACAACGATTGTAAGACTCGATAATCTTTTGAGAGATATGACGAAAAACTCGTCGTTTTCGTGTTTTACCTATGTTTTCATGAGCTATTGTCCCCAGTTTCGGGGTTATAGTGCGATTTGCAAAGACCGTAAATCCGGTACATGTTTGAGATATTTGACCAAAAACTCATTTTCACGTTTTATGGCCGTTTTGATGAGCTATTTCCCATAGTTTAGGGGTTCCAAGGCGATTTGCATGGAACATGAGACCCGATACATGTTTGTGAGATATGACAAAAAATCTCGTCCTTTTTGTGCTTTATGGCCGTTTTCATAAGCGATTTCTCACAGTGTTGGGGTTTCAGGACGATTTGCAACAAACGTAAGACCCGATACAAATATGTTATGACCAAACACTCGTCGTTTTCGCATTTTGTAGCCGTTTTCATAATCTATTCCCCATAGTTTTGAGGTTCTAGGGAAACTTACAATGACTGTAAGACCCGATAATTTTTTGAGAGATTTGACCAAAAACTCGTTGCTTTCGCGTTTTACATCTGTTTGCATGATCTATTGTCCACAGTTTCGGAGTTACAGGGCAATTTACATAGACCATAGACCCGGCACATGTTTGAGAGATATGACCAAAAATTCGTCGTTTTCGCATTTTATGGCCATTTTCGTGAGCTATTGCGTACAATTTTGGAGATCCTGGGCGATTTACAATGACCGAAGACTCGATACAGTTTGAGAGATATGATGAAAAACCACATTGTTTCCGTGTTTTATGGCCGTTTTCATAAGTTACTGCGCATAGTTTTAGAGTTCCAAGGAGATTTTATCGCCCATAAGAACCGATACACGTTTGAGAGATATGACCAAAAACTCGCCGTTTTCCTGTTTTATGGCTGTTTTCGTGAGCTATTGTCCACAGTTTTGGAGTTTCATAGTGATTTACAACGACCAGTAAGACCCGGTACATGGTTTAGAGATATGACCAAAAACGCGTCGTTTTCACGTTTTATGGCCATTTTGATGAGCTATTGCCCATATTTTAGGGGTTCCGAGGCGATTTCCATAGAAAATCAGACCCGATACATGTTTGAGAGATATGACCAAAAAACTCGTCCTTTTCGTGCTGTATGGCCGGTTTCATGAGCAATTGCCCATAGTTTTGGCATTTCAGGACGATTTACAATGATCGGAAGACCCCATACAAATATGAGAGATATGACGAAACACTCATCCTTTTCACCTTTTATAGCCTTTTTCATGAGCTATTGCTCATTGTTTTGAGGTTCTAGAGAGATTTACAATGACTGTAAGACCCGCTAATTTTTTGAGTGATATGACCAAACACTCATCTTTTTCGCGTTTTACGTCCGTTTTCATGAGCTATTGTCCACAGCTTTGGAGTTGCAGGGCGATTTACAAAGACCGTAAGACCCGGTACATTTTTGAGAGATATGACAAAAATCTCGTCGTTTTTGCATTTTATGGCCATTTGCATGAGCTATTTCCCATATTTTTGGAGTTCTAGGGTGATTTACTACAACCGTAAGACCCGGTTCATGTTTGAGAGATATGACCAAAAACCCTTTTTCGGGTTTTTTGGCTGTTTTGATAAGCTATTACCCATAGTTTAGGGGTTCCAAGGCGATTTTCATGGAACATGAGAGCCGATACATGTTTGTGCGATATGACAAAAAATCGTCTTTTTTATGCTTTATGGCCGTTTTCCTGAGCGATTGCCCATAGTGTTGGGGTTGCGGGACGATTTACAACGACTGTAAGACCTGATACATGTTTGAGAGATATGACCAAACACTCATCGTTTTCACGTATTATGGCCTTTTTCATGGGCTATTGCCCATAGTTTTGAGGTTCCAGGGCGATTTACATGACTATAAGACTCGATAATTTTTTGAGGGAGATGACCAAAAACTCGTCGTTTTCGCATTTTAGGTACGTTTTCATGAGCTATTGTTCACAGTTTCGGGGTTACAGTGCGATCCCGTAAAACCGGTACATGTCTGAGAGATATGACCAAAAACTCTTTTTCACATTTTATGGACGTTTTGATGAGCTATTGCCCGTAGTTTAGGGGTTCCAAGGCGATTTGCATGCAACGTGAGACCCGATACATGTTTGTGAGATATGACAAAAAAACTCATCCTTTTTTTGCTTTATGGCCGTTATCATGAGCTATTGCCCACAGTGTTGGGGTTTCAGGACGATTTACAACAAACGTAAGACCCGATACAAATATGAGATATATGACCAAACACTCGTCGTTTTCGCGTTTTATGGCCGTTTTCATATTCTATTCCCCATAGTTTTGAGGTTCTAGGGCAACTTCCAACGACTGTAAGACCCGATAATTTTTTGAGAGATATGACCAAAAACTCGTCGTTTGCGCGTTTTACGTCTGTTTGCATGAGCTATTGTCCATAGTTTCGGAGTTACAGGGCGATTTACAAAGACCAGAAGACCCGGCACATGTTTGAGAGATATGACCAAAAACTTATCGTTTTTGTATTTAAGGCTATTTTCATGAGCTATTGCCCACGGTTTCGGAGTTTTAGGGTGATTTACAACGACCGAAGACCCGATACAGTTTGAGAGATATGACGAAAAACCACATTGTTTCCGTGTTTTTTGGCCATTTTCATAAGTTATCGCGCATAGTTTGGAGTTCCAGGGAGATTTGCGTCGCCCATAAGAACCGATACACAACCGATACACGTTTGAGAGATATGAACAAAAACTCGTCGTTTTCGCGTTTTATGGTTGTTTTCGTGAGCTATTGCCCATAGTTTTGAGGTTTCAGGGCGATGTACAACAACCGTAAGACCTGATACATGCTTGAGAGATATGACCAAAAACACGTCGTTTTCAGGTTCTATGGCCATTTTGATGAGCTATTGCCCACGTTTTAGGGGTTCCGAGGCGATTTCCATAGAACATCATACCCGATAGATGTTTCAGAGATATGACCAAAAAACTCATCCTTTTCGTGCTTTATGAACGGTTTCATGAGCAATTACCCATAGTTTTGGCATTTCAGGACGATTTACAACAATCGTAAGACTCCATACAGATATGAGAGATATGACCAAACACTCATCCTTATCATGTTTTATGGCCTTTTTCATGAGATATTGCTCATTGTTTTGAGGTTCTAGGGAGATTCACAATGACTGTAAGACCCGATAATTTTTTGAGAGATAGGACCAAACATTCATCGTTTTTGCGTTTTACGTCCGTTTTCATGAGCTATTGTCCAGAGCGTCGGGTTACAGGGCAATTTACAAAGACCGTAAGACCCGGTTCATTTTTAGAGATATGACCAAAAACTCATCGTTTTCGCATTTTATGGCCATTTTCATGAGCTATTTCCCATAGTTTTGGAGTCCCAGGGCAATTTAGTACGACCGTAAGACCTAGTTCATGTTTGAGAGATATGACCAAAAACTCGTTTTCGCGTTTTATTGCTGTTTTGATGAGCTATTACCCATAGTTAAGGGGTTCCAAGGGGATTTGCATGGAACGTGCGACCCGATACATGTTTGTGAGATATGACAAAAAACTCGTCCTTTTTGTGCTTTATGGCCGTTTTCATGAGCTATTGCCCAAAGTGTTGTGGTTCCAGGACGATTTACAACGACTGTAAGACCCGATACATGTTTAAGAGATATGACCAAACACTCATCGTTTTCACGTATTATGGCCTTTTTCATCGGCTATTACCCATAGTTTTGAGGTTCCAGGGCGATTTACAACGACTGGACGACCCGATAATTTCTTGAGAGATGTGATCAAAAACTCGTTATTGACCAAAAACTCGTCATTTTGCTTCATCACGATAGAATTTCTTGGTAGTGCACACTAAAGGGGGAACACTACGGTTGTCATTAATTTGCGATAATCTTATCATTGCTACCGCCGCGTATGTAATCTAAGAAAAATAAGATGCCTACATGATTAACATCACATGGAATTCATAATGTGTGATATGATATGGTCATTCATGTTCTGCGCCTTGATCTCCGTCACATGCCTATCAGCATGATGCCAAGTCCACACTGCCGACAGTTGATCGTCCACCACTAATACGGTCCAGTAACAACACATAAACTACTTTTCATCATGATCTTGGCACGCATGCCATAACAATAGAAGACCAACCCAGTGGATCCTGCTGGTTGTCTTACATGAAAGGGAATTGAATACAATAATACAAAATTGACCATATCACATCACTTGTCCCTGCAAAATAAAGTTAGACGCATCTATCTTTGTATCTTGCATGTTTTACATGGCTATTGGGCGTACAAGATAGAAACGTTCATACCTACGAATTTCAACCATAACATATATCAAATAGTTGCCTCCACTACCCCCTTTTCAGGGACCTCCTTTACAAATGCCATATCAACAACTATGAGACATATAGACACCTACAAGCCACTTATATGGTATATGCAGTATGTCGAGCGTGCAACCAGTCTCGTGTAAGATTACGTGTAGGGTCGGTCAGGGCCGCTTCATCTCACAATGTCGTGATATGAAAAAGTACATGTGGGAGGTAACAACTTAGACGATCAATGCCCACATTCAACATGTTTTCTACCAGTAATAGATAACTCCGCATAGATCAGCTCTAATACCACTAAAGGGGTTCGTAGCAGAAAACAAAAATTTACCTAGCCATCGGAACACTAATGTCAGGATCTATCTATGAGTTAGGAAGTAACATGGATGGAGATTTTAGTGGCATAACCCTGTAGACCAAAAGCAGTCAACATCCTACAGGGAACGTTGATGAAGTAATCGAACTCGTAGCCAACCTCAAGGCCGCGAAGCTCCTCGCACGTTACATCATGGTCCTTGCATAAAAACCAAGGTGCAACTAGTGGTAGAACCTCCGTGGTTTCGCATAAGTCCAGTGTCCAATGACGACTCCCGTTCTCCTTGATCCAGCTAGGATGCAGAAGTAGACCCTCTAGAACTAGGATCCAGCTACGCGACGATGTGTCGGGGTGATGTCGTTTCTCACGTATGCAGTTCTTCTTGCAACCGCACTCGTGAGATTCAACGGAGAGAGAGAGAGGAGAAATTCCATAAGGAAAAAGGCCTTAGGAAATCCCCTTTTATTGTGTATTTTCCCTCACCTATTCCCATCTTTATATAGGAAAAAGGGTGGCGCGTGGCGACCAAGGTGGCCGGCCGTCCTAGGTGGGTCCCACCATGCTGGCCCGCCCGCCCGCCGGCTCGCCCATGTGGCGGACCCTAGGCCCTCGACTGGTGGGGCCTAGGCGGTGGCGGCGGCTGCCCTCCTGGTTGTCTCCCTCTTGGGCACTTTTCTCTTTGGGAATTTGGCCCATTAGTGGAGTTTGCCCAATAATTTTAAAAAAAATATTATTTCATTATTAGTTACAATAATTAATATTAAAACATATTTAAACATTTCCTCATGATCAACAACTCCTATTTTATCACTCTAAATGACTTTGGACTTTACCCGAAACATTTCTGGCTTTCTCTCTTCTTTCCATATGTGATCCCAATACTTTCATGTTGATATTAGTACACTGTAAGACCGTTAAGTGTTAACATAGGGTTCGGTTATGACATATACATGATTGAGATCACTCTCAATCAATGATCAATAGAGGGACCGGTATGGCCATGACCTCCATGCATTCCATGATGCTTTGTCATCTGAACCACAAACTTCGAGTCCAATTTCATTTGTTTCTTTGATACATAATTTGGCTGAGACTTGACAATTAATCTCGTTACTAACAAGTTCACTTAACTCATTATCGCTATATTGTATCCCTCATGACCTATTCATATGGTTGCAACGTATTGGATACAATCTCACTGAATGGGCCCAGTGTATCTTACCATCAAGCGGGTGAAAAATCCCAATCTTGATGCATACTCCTCAACATGTCGGAATAAATGTTTATGCACCTTTATGGTCACCCTGCAACGGTTTGACGGTTGATACAGTAAAAGTAGCCGCAAGTGACAGTGATTAAATATGATCTCACAATATAAGAAGAATGTCACTTAGTTTCTAATTATTACAACGTTCAAACCATGTGACTTGATCATGTTGTGGTTGTTATGTGGGTATTTCCATCACATCATTTACCGATGAAGTGACTTCATTGTCAACTCGTATAAACGCTCAATAATCAGAAAACCTCGATCATCGGTTGCCCAATGGACTAGTTAAATAGAGGCTATTAGTGACTGCGGTTTATTTATATAGCACACCCGCATCAATGTTTCCTCTTGGTAAAGTTATAGCATGGTACAAAATTATTATGAACTAATTGAGATATGATAATAAACCTGTTTATTATTTGCATCTAGCGCATGACTCCTTCAGAAACGAGGATGAGGCTTGAGAGAGCCATCCCCCACCTAGGATGGCCACGAATATAGATCCCTTATCCTAGGAGAAAATGCTTGACATGAGCGCGCACAACCCACTACAGTATGCTCATCCAGGGTCGACATGACGAACTCCTGAAACATGTGATGAGTCGGCAGCGAGGCCCTTACCGGGGAAAGAGGCGAAAAAGGTTGCCATGTCGGATTTGGCCCGATCTAGGAGACATCGGCTCGTCTCCTTCAGAGCATGTCTCCTCAGCAACTGACTAGAAGCAACCCCATCGTGGTAGCAGGGCCTAGGCGTCAGCTGGAGGGGCGTGTAGAGGAAGGCCGGGGGAAGGACGGAGGGGGAAGTCCGAATGTGGGTGCAGGGGCAGAGGGGATGGCCATACGTGGGAGGGGGTGGAGGGGCCACGCTATTAGTTGTGGTCGACACATTCCTTCTTTTAGTGACGCATGGAAGAGGATAGTTAGAGCATCTCCAACAGAAGTGCTAAAACGCATGCGCAGGGTAAAACCTTTCATTTAGAGCCCGAGCAGGCGCCCAAGATGCTCCATCGTATGTGCAAAAGTATTGTGCACGGGAAAAAGCGGCAACAGGCGTGCTAAATTTGTTGCGCCGGCTCCATCGCGTTGGATAAAACGTGAGCACGCGTTCACAAACCGCCATTGAATGTTCACTTGTTTTATTCTTCTTCTCCACTGGTTGCCGACCTACCGCTCGTCCAGCACCCGCCACCACACCGCTTTTGCCGCCATTGAGATGGTGCGATGCTACTGGAACTCATCCTACTATCGCGGGGTGCGCGCCTGCCCTGCTAGCAACAACTACACTAAGATTCACGACGGCGAGCACATCGTGCTTGGAAAATTCGACACCGCGCAAAAGGCGGCACGCTTGCCCCGTGTCTAGACATGAACTTCGACGACGTGCAGACGAAAGAGCAGGCGGAGAAGCTCGCACCACCGCCGCGCCTCATCATATATGAGGAGAAGTCGCGCCTCATCACGCCGGGGAAGACGAGTGGCTTAGGGAGGAGTGGGCCGCCGGCTTCCCAGAGGACGTCGCAAATGAGGTCGCCTTGTACACACAAAAGAAGGAGGAGCGCAAGGCGGCTCGGGCAGCGAGGATGGCCGACAAAGTATGGCATCGGGCGTTCATCCTCGTGCAGCAGGTCAGCCCGCAGACGATCGACAACAACGACCGCTGACTTCACATCATCTTGCCGACATCAGTGGAGTCCTTCATAAAGGATGAATCCGAGTTCGATTTTTAGTTTAGTAGTATTTCAATGTAGGATGAGGATGACAACTATGTTCTACATTTATCGTTTTAATGAACTATATTTTATGTGTTTTTATTTTGCCTTTTTGATCTATGTTGTTTGCATTTTGCTTCCAAAATGTGTTTGTGGTACTATATTTCCGTGCGTCTGGTAAAGCGTTGCGCGCTGCGCCCTGCAATTTAGCGCGTCCGGTGAAGCTGCAGCTAAAAGTGCAAAACTGGGGCTGCAAATCGATGTTGGGGATATTCTTAGGAAGGAGCAATGATTGCTGAAAAAATGTGATCGCTATCAATCCACAACCAGCCCATGTCGTCCAGCGCACATCCTCTTTGCCCAGCTATAATTGGAATACTTCTATCTTAAACAGATCGAGCTCTCCTTCCTTCTTTCACGTTATTCCTCTGGCTAGAATGGGAACGATGATTGTGCAAGAAGCCGATCATGAAGACACTCGGACATGCCTGTAGAAGAAGGTGACTAAAAAGGTCTTGCCACGACCAAATACCATCATACGCCATTGTCATTGTTTCCTTCAAAGCCACCACACGGGCGCCTTCCATTCTCAATGTCGTGCAACCCACCTCCAGCAAAGCATGAAGGGGAATGATGATCCTAGAGGTGCAAACCTACAGAGGAAAGTGATGTGGGAGACTTTAATTGATCTTTGATGTAATGTACTTTGTAATAAACTTCAAATTATAATGAAAAAGAGATGCATGCATCAATCGATGCAGAGGTTTGGACTAGGTTCCCCTTTCGAAAAACGAATTATGAGAAATGGTACAATATATAGTGAATCTTCCTTTGCGCTTGTCTTTCACATCTTTTTTTTGTTCCTATGTCGATGTACCAAATATTGAAATAAAGAATCAATTCAGTGCATTTGATCTTTGGAGTACGATAAAACCAACAACCTTCTTTACACCGGCATTTTAAAGCACTTACACGTGGTCTCTCCTCACGTAGATATAGCGACCACGTTTCTCCGACTAGCAATTTGCTTGCAACATAACTCTAGATTTTGTTAGACTAATTCATAGTCTCATATCTTGAACATTAGTACAAGGGCTTGGTCTCCAACGTATTAGGGTGAGGACAGTGCCACAGAGAAATACACCATCATCCGAGTATAAGCGGGTGTAGATAACAAAACTAGATGGCTAGCCCTTCCCTACTCTCTGTTACATTGATATTATAATCTAATCTCCCTAAAATAACAGAATCATACCGTTCAAATGAATAATGATTTGCCGGATACAACAATTGGCAAGACAGATCCTAGTAGGTGCATATTCGACCAAAATAAAGTTGTCATCTCTATTATTTGAGATCTTATCATAACTCAGAGAATCTCCTCCATCTCATGGAACATTAAATGAATGAGGTGTGCTTGGGTGTCCTCCCCCTCCTTCCAAAGTTCGGAAATTGAGAAGACAAGGAGGGTCACAATTGACCAATGCCCCGTCGGTTCAGGGGCATGAAGCGTATCGATCAATCATGGCCATTATTGTGTTTTCAGTTTTCTAGTTTTGGGAGGAAGAGGAGGACACCGAAGAAAAACTCAATTTCTGAAGAAAAACATGAAGATAGCATCACATACTATACAATAGATTGTAAATTTTAACATCTTGTAAACACCAACTTACGCTTTTAACACTCTAGGTTGGCGTATTTTACTGAAACTGATATAAAAACTTGACGTGAATGGTGGTGCAATATCTAGGAACTATTATTTTTAGAGCGGTCATTTTTTGCATCTAGTTATCTGAGAATTTAGATGAAACAGACTCCTCAAATTCCAGTTCCTAAGTTGTCTGTCCAAAAGGAAGGTCATAATTTCAATCATTTTTCTAACTAGTCAACTGAGGTAACCTTAGGAATGCATAGGTGTTCCCAATAGTGATTTACTATTCATTTTGTGTCATTAATGTACCGTCCTTCAGTAAGAAACAGAGAAATCATCACGTCACAGAAGCTGGAAGAGAGGAATGTAATCGAGTGGCAATGTGGCATATTTGCTTTGTCCATAAGTCATAGTTTCAGCTTTACTTTCACACACTAGTCAAAGGATATTTTGTACTAATGATAGAAAACAATCTGCAGTCCAAAGTCAACGCTAATAGAAGGCTTAAAGTTGCTCAAATAATTCTGTCCACTACAAATAGCCTCGACATTGTGAAGACCAAGGTTCTGGACGTGGCAAAGCGCATGAAGACTACGTAATTGTATGCATGTTCATAGGTTGGGTTTTAGTCCCGGAGAAGATTTCCCAGCCTTGAATGGAGATATTTGGATTATATGTCCTACATTCGATAATGTTATTATTATCAGTGTGTGCATGAAAATTTACTTAGAAATACCCGTCCTACCTGGGCGGTAATTTTACACATGTAATTCTTTTTTTTTAACATTTACACATGTAATTCTTTTTTAAGTCTTGTGACTTTTGTGAGGCTCCTGTGAATCGGCGAACGGTACTTACCTGAGCAATATGTTCAGCTTCCGTCGGCCATGCATGCAGCAATACTCGCACACCTTTTTTGCTAATCTTTGCCGAAGTTTATGCACATGCACCAGTTTAGCAATACGGTCAGCTTCCATCGGCCATGCAGCAATACACGCACATGCACCAGCTTATATGATATGTACTTCAGGATGCAGCTGGACACGTCCGCGATTTCCGTTGCAACAAATGCATCAGCCGTATCAGCTAGTTCATCTGCTTGCGTGTTCCGGGTAAACTAGTTTCCGGACACCAGACAAGTGAATTGTATTTGGAGAGAAAGAGAGAGTAAAAGGCGGGACTGACGGTGCGGTACAACCGGTAATTTTGAAGCTCACAGAATAAGATGAAGCCTTTTACTACTACAGAAGGTCGCACTAATTATTAGAATGAATAGTACTCCACATTCTGCACTGAATTGTAGCACTGCACGAGTAGTAGCACCGCACTGATTTTCGAAGATTGGGGGCCGTAATCAGGTGGAGGCCCTGTGCACTTGCACATTCTGAACATGCGAGTCCCATACGGGCTTGATACTGGGCAGCAAAATATTGTAATAATACGAGATAAAAATTTACATGCATATGGAGGTAATAGTTTACTAACATCAACTATTTTGTCCACACGTTTTTGCATCACACGAGAAAATATAAAAAGCCGTACGTACGTAACAGCAAATCAACATCAACCAATCGTACTATGTAGCAGTTCTACTCTTCTTGGCTCGGCACTTGCATCTCGGCAATATTCCTGCATTTCACCACAATGAAAAATTGTTACACAAAAGTTAAATAAATAAATAATGTCACAACTACTGATGATATGAAAAGTCTTACCTAGGATGGTTTTTGCATTTAATGCTTTTTTTGTTATGGCATGGCATCTTGCAAGCGTGCAATGTCTTACCCGCTTTTTTTCATCATATGCTAGTGGTCTACCATTTTTAGTCACAAAAGCATTCTTATCTTTCTTCTTTTTAGGGGCACCTTTAGTGTCAACTTTAACAGGATCACCTACCAATGGTGCTTTACTTGCACTATTCTCTGTATCTTTTTTAGCCGACTTTCTCGGACGACTTGCTCTTGTATCATATGATTGCCTCGATGATATTATTTCTTTCAGGCTTGCCTTTATTTTAGTGTACACCTCTGGGTCATTGCATGCGACATGTAGAGCTTCCGAGGCTGAGACACTGAGCTCGGTATACCGCCTTCGCTCCTCCGCCCCAGAAAATCCCCATCCAAACAGATCACTTGTGCGCCTCGCAGGCAACCCGTGCCTGACATCTTTTGATAGTCGTCTAAGGACTAAACACGGTGGTACTTCCATCAAATTTAGCTCCGTGAGAACAAAGAGAATATGCTTTCATGGGAGGCCCCTGCGGATCATCCTTCTGCATGTGCACTATACTTTGCTTCGGGTTGCTCGGTGTATAGTCCACATAAAATTTGTTGCATCTATTATTTGACCATGCCACAAGGTATTTCCGAGATTCGTCAATTTCATCACTTTTTTCAACAACCTCTATGCCATCAATCTTACCGAGCACTTCTTGCAACATGAAAAAATTGGGTGCTGTGAAGACATTGGCCAATGCTGTCTCTAGTAACACCCATTTAGAAACCGTCACCGGTGTAGTCTGTGAAGCCGTACAGTCATCTCGCGCCTCGTTCTCTCGCAGACGAACAATGGCATTCTCATAGTGCACTATTAAATCCACAAGTGTCATCCCATAATCAAGATGGAGGTAAAGGCATGAATTAAGGCTTTCACTACGCTGGTTGCAATTCATACCTAGCCAAAAACCATCTGCGAGGTACGCGGCCACCCACATTTTCTTCTTCTTATACATTCTCTTCAACCAACCTTTTGTCTTCTCCGACTTCCACTTCCTTACATAAGCCTGCCACCCCTCCTCAAAATTTGCAGTACTGGCGGCGTAGTATAAGAGGGACCAAAACTCTGGCAATGATTTCTGACTTAGGTGGATACTCACATTTTTTTCAATATGCCATGTACATATACGGTGCCACACATCTGGAAATACACTCCGAATCGCTCTTATCATCGCAGCGTCCGCATCCGTGATTACAGACTTTGGCATCTTCTGACACATTGCTCTCATAAATGTTTTCAGTAGCCAAGTATATGTTTTTTCAGTCTCATCTGATATGATTGCACACCCAAATACCGTAGTCTTACCGTGGTTATTCAGGCCTACAAATGGAACAAATGGCATACCATACCTATTGATCTTGTAGGTGTTGTCAAAGACCAACACGTCACCATAATAATCCTGGTAATCCTGACGTGACTAAGAATCGCACCAAAACAAACATGTCCACTATCCCTTGTCATCAACCTGATGCTCAAAGAAAAGTCACTGTCCTTTTTCCTGCCGACTATGCATAATGCCAATGGCCGTGGCCACATCACCGCTTGAAAGCAACTTCCTCTTCTCCCTTGAGCACATGTTATACAAATCTTTCCTCGTAAATCCAACATGACTGTACCGCCCGTACTAGCGGCTATTGCTAATATCTCAGTTCTCTGGAAATCTTTGATCCTTCTATGGGACCAAAGAAATGGTACCTCATCCGGTCTAGCCAACAAATGATTGTGATGGTCATCAAATTTCCGAATGGTCCATACCCCGGTAGATTTATCAAGCTTCATGATCAATTCCTCCTTGCATCCACAACGAGACTCTACTCTTGGCCTATATTTGCGTCCCTCCAGGGTAAGAACTTGCTTTGACGTTTCCCCTCCCTCGAACACACAAACTGCCTCTTACATATTTCCTCTGATCCCGCTTTGCTATACTTGCATTTGTTCTTTCTAATGCTAAAACCGTGGTCTCTAGCATAGGTGTTGTAGAAAACATATGCCGCGGCTTCAGAAACAAATGTCATGTCCATTATCTTCCGGTACTTCTCCCGCTCATCTCCGGGATAGCCAATATCCTTCTCACATTCCTCCACTTGTTGTTTCCCTTTATGAACATCCCCTGTCATCTAAAAATTCATAACAAAAGAACACAAATTATGAGTACGTTACCCCTGTTAGTACGATTCACTGTCCAGTACCTCCGAATTTTTCTGCTCAGTATGGACATCAATATCCACCTACACAAATTATATAACCACTCTCCATAATTTGAAATATTCTAGCTACCTACAATATACATGACGACACATAAATTGCAAGAACTACACTCACATTATCGTCCGAGTCATCACCATCGTCGTGGCCATTGATAGGCCCGTCTTCGGGCTTGTCGATCCCATGATCCGACATAGAGGAATCACTGTCCACGTATCTGTCATCATCCTCCATCATGCTCGAGCTACTACGGTTGTCCGCCATTACCTACTGCAGTACGAATCATGATCCGAAATCCAACCATACAAAATCGAAGCAGCTGTCTGATCAAAAACTACATGTGATCAACAAGATGGGAGGCGGATTTACCTCACGAAAAAAAGACAGAGAAGACAGCGGCGATCTGTTCACGGACGACTCCAAAACCCTAGAATCGGGTTGATCCAACCTGGCCTCTTCCGACGCGACAGAGATCGACATCGATCTACAGCGGCAACCAGGGCATTAGGGATCAGGCGTCGAGAGGCTTGCTTTGGCGGCGGTAGATGGGTTCATGCCGTCGATCTATTCCGGCGTCGTCCGAGTGGCCGAGTCGTCCCGTACATGCAACATGCGGTATCAGGTACGTGAGTTGATTGCAGGTCCCGATCATCCCTAGTCAGGTCCCTTACGACACGAGGTATCGATCAATCGCACTGCTCTTTTTTTCACGATAGTCCATGTACAATACGACTATAAAGTGGGCAATAGGGGGGGGGGTGTACCGAAGCAAGGCTCCTGGAAGAGAGGAATGTACTCGAGTGGCATACTTGCTCTGTCCATTAGATTCCTTGGAAGGAATGTAATCAATGTTGGAAAAATGTGATCGCTATCAATCCACAACCAGCCCGTGTCGTCCTGTGCACATCCTCTTTCCTCAGCTATAATTGAAATACTTGTATCTTACATAGATCGGGCTCTCCTTCCTTCTTTCACGCTATTCCTCTAGCTAGAAGGGGAATGACGATTCTGCAAGAAAACGAACATGAAGATACTCGGACATGCCTGTAGAAGAAGGTGACTAAAAAGGTCTTGCCACGACCAAATCCCATCATACGCCATTGTCGTTGTTGCCTTCAAAGCCAACACACATGCGCCTTCTGTTCTCAATGTCCAATGTCGTGCATTTGATCTTTGGAGTACGAGGCTACGATAAAACCAAAAACCTTCTTTACACCGGAATTTTAAAGCACTTACATGTAGGAACACCAACTTACACTTTTAACACTCTAGGTTGGCGTATTTTACTGAAACTGATATAAAAACTTGACGTGAATGGTGGTGCCATATCTAGAAACTATTATTTTTAGAGCGATCATTTTTTGCATATAGTTATCTGAGAATTTAGATGAAACAGACTCCTCAAATTCCACTTCCTAAGTTGTCTGTCCAAAAGGTAGGTTATAATTTCAATCATTTTTCTCACTAGTCAACTGAGGAAACCTTAGGAATGTATAGGAGTTCCCAATAGTTATTTACTATTAATTTTGTGTCATTAATGTACCGTCCTTCAATAAGAAACAGAGAAATCATCACGTCACAGAAGCTGGAAGAGAGGAATGTAATCGAGTGGCAATGTGGCATACTTGCTTTGTCCATAAGTCATAGTATCAGCTTTACATTCACACACTAGTCAAAGGAGTTCTTCAGATTACTAATCTTGTTAATGTCACCTCGATGCTTCAGGGTCTGCTCACATGCCAAAAATATATTTGAGGGTACTGCAGTGAAGGAGGAACTCTTTGGAACATCCTCCAAATCGAAAATGTCAGCAGCTAGCGGCTATCTGTTGTATTCCATAAGGCCGTTGTCAGCGGTGGGATGCTAAGAGCTCTAGATTGTTTCAGCCGGCGGCATCATCGACCTCCACTGCATCCCAAACCATATCTTCTATGCTGTTCTGCATCCCTGCAATGTACACCATCCTCCACTACTAAAAAAAGGCAAAAGACTAAAGGTTCCAGCAATACAGTGCCTTGTAGCAATGGCAGATCACCGGACGCTGCCGTGCTTGTGCGGCTTAGTTCCCTGATGCCTCTCAAGCCTCACTAGCTCATCTGAACTGTATGAAGAGATTAAACGGGAATATCAATGCTAGATCCGCACATCATTTTCAGTTCAGTTCCATGGTTTCCATGCCTGATTCATCACTCGAAAGAAGATCTCATTGTTGCTATCTGATAGCTTCCTAGAACTAAATCGTTTGCAATTTATAGTGGTGAATGACTATTGCTCGAGTTTCATCAATGCGTGCTATGGCCTTTAGAAGTTATGACGATTTTATTATTTTCATTATTGTTTCCAAAAAATAGTGGCTCAACCAAAAATAGACTAAAACATGTCTAGATGCATGCTAATCTAGATAAATTCAACTCACTTAATGTCAAACATAGGGATTAGGTTTTTCTTTCAAAAAGCTATTTAATTTATAGCTTAAATATAGAGCTACAATCGGTTTCAATAGCTACGTGAATCTCCCAAACCAAGTCCACTCTCAAGGGTTCACGATCCTTCCCAAACAATTACTTGGGATGATATATACTTCTCAACTTGTGAAGTAGAGGCATGCTTCAGCGCTCCTCTCTCCCCCAAATTTAAAAGAGTAATCTGGTCTTTTGACATTAATTAATATCTAATCCTCTATTAATAATATTGGTCAATTAGAGCTAAACTTAAACCCAGATTATCCATGTGTATACCCACGTATACCTATATGGAGATCGATCTAGCTACCCGCCGTACTTGACATAATCGCCCTGATAGAAGTAGGTGACGACGAGGACATGGCCGCCACGAGACATGAAGGGAGCGGCAGGGCACCATTTCATCTTCAGTTGCCCCTCCCTTCCACCTTGTACCGAGTTCGCCGTCTTTCGCTAGCCAATTATAAACCACTGCATGTGGAATTAGAGTATCGAATTCGCGTTGATCAATGCTTATGGTGACAACGATGCTTGATACTTTTAGGAGAACACTACTGCTCGCCGCCGGCCATGCCTAGATATGCCATCACTCGCCGCCGAAGAAGACGGAGATACCACGAATCGTGAGCGACAATGACGGACACACCATGATATATAGATTACTTACATATATAGCCTAAATGGGTTTATTCATGCTATATATAGAAATTAATTATTCGTTAAAGACCATCATGACGTTAGTTAGGAAGGGGTACGGAGTGATCTCAGCTATTGTTGTGTTTCATATTTGGATAGGGATGAGCTGAGAAAATGAGAAAAAACCACCACATTTTCGGTACGGTGACAATCCGTCAGAAAAAAACCCACCGAAAATCTGGTGGGTGTTTGGTGAGTTTGCCTAAGTGTGGTGGTTTTTAGTCATTTACTCGGATAAGCACTGAAGCAAAAGTGGGTGAATATAATATTTCCATTTTCCCGTGGCCATCCATATGCACCTGAATCATGGTACTTGATGAGGTGAAGTACTACGTACTGCTGAAACTTGCCTACCTACTTCTGGTTAGCTTTGTCACATGTTAAGGTCTCACCAAATGGAAGCAATGTTTGACTCCATGAAGCTGCAAAACGTTTCTCCTCTCGTACCAAGAGAAACGACCCAAGACCGCACAGTTTCCTGCATGATCGGGTTTTCTCCGACATAGGTTTCAAATGTTCAAATTCAGTATGCTTCCATGCCAATTGGCTTTACAAAATTACACATGAGTCGTGGTCTAAATTTAAATACACGGTGGCTTTTGCATGGAATAATTGCATACACAAGTCAGCTATATGTCCAAAGCTAGCTACCGGCAGGTTCTATATATATCACCGGCCGGCCACCATTATCGAGATCTTACAGTGTCGTAGTAGTTGCACTAATCAATGGTTCATTTATTTTCTCGGGATGGCATACCAAATGACTTAAAAGTAGTTTTCTGGCTTCATATGTAATCATGGCAGAACCATTAGATGCTCCTAATTAAAAGTACTGAAAATTATAAGTCAAAAAATACATGAGATGCTCCTAATTAGGTCACATCACAAAATATTAAACATAATTTTTTATCTAATTTCACCAAAGGTGCTCCTACTTGGATTTGAACTAAATATTTTTTTATTAACTCCATGTAACCAAATATCATCGATCAAATTCATGAGTTGATATGTTAAAAGACATGTGGACCATCCACCATATAAGCTTGGCTAGTGGAAAAATTATAAAAAATGTTGAATTGTTTCATATTGTCTACAAAAACAAGTTTTCATATTTCCTTGCCAATTTTGATTAGCGAGAATATCTTTAGGTAGAACGACGCTAGGATAGAAGAATCACCTTTTCATACTTCCTTGCCAACTTTTCATATTTCTTGTACTTGTCAATTTTCCAAACAGACATGTCTACTTGATTGCATAAGTGTACATTCATTTACCATTCCTCTAATTGCATCCATTTTACATTTTTATTCCCAGTTAATGCCCTTCTGAACTTAGTGTTTAGTCAATTGTGTGAAATAATGATGGCATTAGAGTGTAGTCTGCAATATGTTTATTATGATCAAATTGTAGGACAATACCACATTGCTCAATGTCTCAGTCCGTCAATCTTTATTGCCATCGTATTTTCACCTCCTTGTTGTGCCATGCTAGCCTACTTCATCATAGTTGTCTGATCGTGATTGGGCTAAACTTGTCAATTAGGAAACTGTGATGTAGGTAATTATCTACAGAAATCACAAGTCCAAACTACAACCACTGAACCAACTAAAATGCTAGGATTCCATCAGCTTCTATAGGTAACAATTATCTCTTAGCTAGCAGTGATCTTCCAATCCTCCAAAATATCTATATCTAGAAGAAAAGTAGCCCATGTCTATTATTTATCCTTCCCACGAGGTGGGGACGGTTGAAGTACTTTGCAATTACCATAGAGAAAAGTTTATATACATAACAGTATTTTTTTCTGTTACTTTGCCCATGTCTGATTACCTGTGAGTGTTAGACTTAATCACGTGTGTTGTGTCCGTGTAGGTCATGAGTCCATCCCGGAGTAGGGTTGTGATTATTTTTTTCTGTTAAGAATTATAGTTTTCCCCTACTAGTACTCTATTACATGTAGGTGTCTTGGATAACTATTTAGAGATCCCTTCCGTTGAATGTCATGTCAAAGTAACTCTCACTATTGTAGTATACCTATTTGATTTTCGGTAACTCCATCACCACATTGAACCTACACTGCATCTCAATCAAGATGAAAAGGAGTGCACACTATCAGAAATGGAGTGCACGCTACTAGACGGGGAGTGCATGCTACCCACTTGCAACTGCTGCTATATTTATGACTTCTACCCTGTAGATTTGTAGTTGTTGAACACTACAATGCATTGCTAAAAAAACACTACAATGCAATTTACATTTTCAAGGAAAAATGTTTGGATTCATGGATTTTGAGAAAACCCTTTTGCTATTGAATAGGTAATGATTAATGGTGATTCTTGGATAACTATTTATTTGATCCTTCCGTTGAATGTCATGTCAAAGTAGATCTCGTTATTGCATTATATCTATTGTATTTTTGGTAACTCATTTACCACAATGAACCTACACTTCATCTCAATCAGGATGAAAGGGAGTGCACGCTACCCAGTTGCAATTGTCGCTATATTTATGACATCCACCATGTAGATTTGTAATTGTTGAACACTACAATGCAAATTCCATATTTAATAAAAAATGGTTCTAAATTGATTCGTCGATTTAGAGAAAACCCTTTTTCTTTTGATCAGGTAATGGTTAATTGTGTTCTATGAATATATATGGCTTAAATGCAACACTTTATAGAAGTTCACCTTGTTGCACTAAAAGTTTTTGCATTAGTGCCTACAATTCTTTAAACATTTAGACATTCAATTGACCCAATAAATTAATTATTGCATTGAATCCAAAAAAATTCAATGGTGTACTGTTATCTACTTAATTAATAGTGTTTCAAATATTATTAAAATATATGTTCCGGGAAACAAGAATATTATTTTAATGACCCTCCATACATAGGAAGCTAGTTATTTTTTCTATTTAACTTCTGAAAGTGCCCTTTATGGTGCATGCACCTTTAGTATGATTATTATTTACCTTCCACCATTCTTGTTATCTATTTTAAAGAATTGAAAGTGCAGTGAGGTGTCTAGTGGTATCTTCAGATAAATAATCCTACTAATTATTTTGGAGGTTGTGCTTTTAATAGCTCTGGTGATCTAGATTGTAATTTCACTAGAATAGAGTGTGTTCTGAATTTATGTTTTTTCCTTTAGAGTTCTCCTAGATACTCTTTCGATTGTCGCTTCTGAATTCTAGATAAATAGAAGTATTCCAATGTTTATTGTTGTATATTTTTTCTATGAACTTCTCAGAAGTGAAGCATGTTTGTACACCACAAGTTTGAGTATAAAGGTAAGTCATTTGTTTAACATCTAGGAAGTAAATAATGCTTCTCTTGAAAGTGCGTTAGCAACTTCCCCAGTTTGGATATATCCTTATGATATTCTCAATGAAATTACATGCTTAAAATTGATTCAGTTGTGCTGAGATTATATAGATCCTTTTAGTTCAAAGCTATCTTTGGCATTACCTTCATTCCGAAGTTCTAGACAGCTTCATTAAACATAACTACTAAGTATTAAAACTTTATCACCATCCTATTAGGCTCTTGATCTAGTTTGCATCAGCTGAGGCTGGCATATGTAAGCTTTTTAAACATTGTACTCTTGTTGTTGATCTTGAACTGATAAACAGTAATGAAAAGATGGGTAATCATATCACTAACCCACAAATGGCATCACAAGTTGAAATTACTCTCCGTCTCTAATATAGATTGCAGAGAGGGAGAAACATTTTATTCACGACAAAAAGAGTACATTGTTTATGCAAATTTATCAGCAATGCCGTGGTTAGTGTACAAGCTCATCCTTACATTTTGTGGCCCGAGCTTTTGAGTAGAGGAGAGGCCAAGTTCCACGACGACATGTACCCTGTTGGTTTCAAGAGCATCAGGGGTGAAGATCAGAATGCCATAAATATATTGATCAGATGTATGTCTACCAACACATGAGCTTCCGTGTCACTTTTGTACTCCACACATTATTTTGTTATTTGAGCTACATATTTGAATGACAAGTTTCTATAGCAACTTGATCTCCATCAAACAAAGGGCAGAGGTTAAATAGAACAAGATTAACCTTAAATTTTGAAAGTAAATCGCTATTGCGATGTATCATGGAAGGGCTTAAAGATACTCGCAATAGATGAAGCTAGTTTACTAGCCATGGAGACAAGAAACACTCTACATCAATAAATACTTCCCCATTTGTAGAAATGTAAACTAGTGTAACCAAAGTGCCAACTTGACATGACGTCCTACTTTGACTCTCAATTTTCTTCCCTTACGATTTTTTCGCTCGAAATATTTTTTTTGGAGTCTTCTCTTTGCATGACTATTATGCACAAAACATAATTTCCCCCATTGCCAACCAAGGCTCTGCATTCCTAGGTATTATTTTATTAGACGGCCTTTTAAACAGAAGATTGTTTCAGAACCCCTTTCGTAAGAATGCCATGAACATATTTGTCTCACTGCTACTGTTAGCTAGCCCAGCAGTCTCCCGAATCTCCTTCAGTGGCTACTTGCTAGAGGGCATCTAAACCAATAGGTAGACATTTTCCGTGGTTAACCTAGGTACCACATGAATTATGTAACCGGTCTTTAACAATATTAGTACCGCTAACTTATTCTTGCTACTGCACGCATCACAATCACCGTGCCATACTTCCCTAGTCAACGGTTCATCTAGACTGAAAAAAGGGGCATGACATTAGGTTGAAATTACTTTTCTGTATATATGGTATTTTACATGTACAACTTCCCTGACAGTTAATACAGAGTCATACATACTCAATAATGGCTGTCCGTGCGAGATGTTTTCTACGTTATTCTGCTATTATTCCTCTAGGGTAGTGGCTCTTGTTTTATTTTGCTATTTCGATCGGTGCCTATGAGTTCAGTTCCTGCAGCAGATCTTGTTTTATTTTCTCTCTTTTTATCTATTCCGATTGTTGCCTGTGCAGCTCCTGCAGGCAGCAGGTCGTTCTTTATTTTTTAGCTACTTTAATTGATGCCTACTATGAAAGTATACTTGATTATGCATTTGATTATCATGGAATAAAACTTACACAGGCTATCACGAAGCTTTCCTCCACGTAAACAACATACTATACCTGTTCTTGAAACCAATTTCTAGTTCCAAGTGTTAAACATGTTAGAAAAAAAGTGTCCTGAGATATCATTACCTCTCGGTTCAAATGTAATTTTTAAAACCCAAACAGTTCAAATATATCAAAACCATTAGATGTAGATTTTTATGGTTCGACTGCGGGTTCGGTTAGTTTTTAAAACTATAGATGTGTACTCTTAAATAGTTTTTAAGACGATTTTACTACGAGGTTTTGAATCTAGAGGCGGCGAGAGTAGTATTTCAATCTGAACATCCATCTAAGACATGAAATTCATTCCATAGTTCTTGTCATGGCTTTAGATAAAACTATGGAAGGAGAAAGTATATACATTATAATTGTTTATTAGTTCTATTTTTATAGTCAGTTATGGCCTTCTTTTAGAATTTCGTATAGGGCCCCATATTTTGCCAGCCCGGCCCTGTTGTACAACTTCCATGATAGTTAATACAGAGTTATACAGACTCAATAATGGCTGCCCGTGCGAGTTATAAAATCATCTGAAGGCTCCTACTTTTTCATCTAAACGGCTCACTACATATTGTATCCTCATTCCCAGAAAGAGTGCTCTATATCAGCCCTCAAAATAGTCCAGATAAAAGCATCTCTGGGACTGACACCATGCCAAATATTAAAGCTAGGGTTCGGAGGCGTCATGAATTCCAACAATGCTGCAAGTATCCTTGGGACTGTGCAGGAAGCACATTGTGCACGACGGCTTTTCTCTTCTGCAAAATGCCGACAGCCAGTCAGTTCTAGCAGTCGGTGAATGAGCAGTTGGGGGCATACATTCGTGCATGTAGTGGAGGAACCCAATAGTCCAAAAGGGTTCTGCGGGCCCTTCGTCCAAAAGAAATTTTTGTGCAACCCGCTGAAATAAAGGGCATGCAGTATGTAAGTTGCAACGTATAACAAAGCTAGTGTTGTCCGATAGATTGTTCTGATCAGCGTTTACGATTTTCCACACCTCAGAATTATAATAATAAAGCGATGTTTTTTCGAGGATCCAGTTTATAGCAGGAATCCAGTACATTACTAGTAAAAAATTCCTATAGTCTGGTGTATCTCCGGACGGTCTCGAAAAACTTTGGCACAAGTACGTCAAAAAAACCACAGGTCCGGAAAACTGGATGGGAACCATATTAGAGTAGGTTTTGGTAACTAAATCACATGGCAGCAGGACCAGGCTCTACAATTCCGGACCCCTGAGATAATTCCACACTCCCAAGGCGTATCCAAATCGAGTTCCACACTCCATCTTTGTTGTAGAACCGACTCTAACAAATTCTATAAATCCGATAGAAATTTTGTCTTAGGAGTTTATGGTTTTTATTTATGCACATGTATAACTAGACAGATAAAATAAGATCTCGGTACAACTCTGGCGTCCCACAAAAACCACTCAGCTTCAGTGTGTCTACAACGCACTTCGTGATCAGGCACCGCCACTGTCTCCTTCGCCAGACATGGTAGCCATCACCACCTCACCCTGCTTCCCCAAATCCCTTTGTGAAGATAATTAAACCCTTTTGTGCTTAATCATGTATATACTCCATCCTAAAGGAGTACCATATAAGCTGATGCTAATGTAATATAAATCTTATCATACTTCATACTTATATTACTATTAAAAGACCTAGAGTGACAGATCCATGCGATCTGGACCATACATACAACTAGATCTAAGGACCCAGCACGTTCCAATGATGTGTGTTTGATCTATTTTCTAGACCGTTTTGCAATTCCTAGCATTTTAAGTTGTTACTTCCTACAGCGCAAGTAAACCACTCAGTATACATTTTCACTGGTCAACCTACGTACCATATGAATTTTGTAACGGCTCTTTACCAATATTAGTACTACTAGCTTATTGTTACTAATGTACACATCACAATCAACTAATGGAAGCAGCATGTCGCCACGCCATACTTTCATAGTCATCAATTGATCTAGATTGAAAAGGCTGACAGAACATTACGTTGAAATTACTTTTCTGTACACATCGATCGAGTGTCTTACCTTATCGATATACTACTACCTCCGTTCCACAATATAAGCCTTTTTAGCAAACTATTTTAGCTCTCTAAAAGGCTTACATTGTGGAACGGAGGAAGTATTGTACAATTTTCTTGACAGTTAATACGAAGTCCTACAAACTCAATCCTTTGGATCTATAAAATGAACTGCAGGCTACGACTTTTTCATCTAAATGGCTCACTACATATCGTATCCTCATTCGCTCAAAGAGTGCTCTGCCAGCCCTAAAATAGTCCATTGAAAAGAATCGCTTGGACTAACACACTAGACACACTAGTGGGGAAAACCTCATCCCCGGCGTACCAAAATGGACTACCGCCGACAAGTTTGGACTCGCCGGCGACCATCTCACCGGCGGTAATGCCACATCACCGGCGCGTTCACTTATTCGGGGGGGGGGGGGGGGGTAATGTTCTTTATCACCGGGGGTAATGTTCTTTATCGCCGGCGAACAAACTTATTCGCCGGAGGTAGTCCAGTACCACATGCGCCCTTCACAACTCGCCGGGGGTAGTGCCCCCGAACACAGGCGAACACCCACTCGCCGGGGGGGTAGTACATCTGTTTGCCGGTGGTATTGTTAACAAGAGTAAGAAAACTGCTCAAAATAGACTGTGTATACACCAGAATATACACAGTAATATGCACAGAAATACCAGAATATACACAGTAATATGCACAGAAATACCAGAATGACAGCAAACTGTACACATAAGTGACAGGAAGAACCCAAATGTTCATAGAACGCATTAATAACACATCTAAAGATATAATTAGGAGGGGTACTACGGCATCCCACGAAAATCAGAATTGATTAGCCACCCGATTAGATTCTTTTCACCGTGGTCATATAAAAACAATCCCCACCCGGTGGTTAAACCCTACCCACGCCACCACCCGTCTCTCTCCCCCAGTCCCGCTCGTCTCTCTCTCCCCCATTCCCGTCCTATCTCTCTTCCCCAATCCCCTATGAGTACACCCCTGCCTCCTGGCCGAGCCGCTGCCGGCAGGTCACTTCGACCCGTGAACAATAGTAGCGGGAGCAGCAACAGCGCGCCGCGGGGGAGCAGCTACGCGCCCTGGCCCGGCCCCCAGCACCTCTGCATCGAGGAGCGGCGATGAGCAGGACCTCTGCTGGCAGCATCCCTGGCTCCATGACTCTCCATCACCACCGCCTTTCACTTTCTATCCTCCCTAAAATCCGGTGGCAAGGACACCTACAGGTCTCCCCCTCACTAGTAGAAAATGGGCCTTTGGTTCGGGCCACTAGTCCCGGCCGTGGCTGAGGCCGGGACTAATGGTCCGAACCAGACGGCCCGAGGAGGCCGAGGTACTTTGTCTCGGTCCGTAAGGAACCATTAGTCTCGGTTTGAGATACAAACCGGGACAAATGGGTCTGGGCACGCGCGCGTGCTCCTGGCAGAACCTTTAGTCCTGGTTTGTATCTCAAACCAGGACTAATGGCCGGGCCCTATATATATGCACCCAGCCCTCCACTCTCTCCTGTTTTTTTCCTATGTGAGGTGGGTATAACTTTGTGCTAACTTTTTTTCTTCATATGCACTAGAGGTGTTCGGTGAAATGCCTGTTAGAGCGATGCCACTTGAGTTCACACAAGACAAAATATGATATGAGGTGCCAGAGCGACACTTAAGGTTTCTCCTCTTTTTTTGAAGTGTCCTAAAAGGTTAGCAACTATTTTCTCGTTTTGACCACGCGGTACTAATTTAAGCATCGTCTTTGCGTTTGATATATATGCATGGTTGTATGATGCAGATGAGCCACCCATGGATGTATGGTGACCGACGCTCTGACGCTTACAGAGAAGGCGTGCGTTCTTTTCGCCTTGTGGCCGAGGCGAACAAGCGGCGGGATGGTTTTATGTGTTGTCCATGTGTTGAATGTCGGAATGAGCAGGCTCACACTTCCTCAAGAGTCATTCAGAGCCACCTGCTTCGGTCCGGTTTCATGTCCGGCTGTAATGTTTGGACCAAGCATGGAGAAAGAGGGATTATGATGTAAGACGGCGATGAAGAAGAGAACGATGATGACAACTACCGATCTATGTTCCCTAAATACAATGATACCGCAGTTGAAGATAATGAAGAAGAAGGGGGTGAAGAACAGGAACCAGATGAGCCCGTAGATGATTTTCGTCGGGTCATTAGTGATGCAAGGCGAGACTGCAACACAGAAACGGAGAGATTGTAGTTCGAGCAGATGTTACAGGACCACAACACATTGTTGTACCCAACTTGTGAAGATGGCCAGCAGAAGCTGGGTAGAACACTAGAATTGTTGAAGTGGAAGGCAGAAACCGGTATGACTGACCGGTATGACTGACCGGTAATAATAAAGAAGCTTCTTCCAAGAAATAACCAATTGCCCTCCAGTACATACGAAGAAAAGAAACTTGTCTGCCCTCTAGGATTAGACGTGCAGAAGATACATGCATGCCCTAATGACTGCATCCTCTACCGCGGTGAGAAGTACGAGAATATGGATAAATGCCCGGTATGCATGCACTGCATTGCGGTATAAGATTAGAAAAGATCACCCTTGTGATGTTGAGGGCGAGCCACCCAGGAAGAGGGTTCCTGCCAAGGTGATGTTGTATGCTCCTATAATACCACGGTTGAAACGTTTGTTCAAAAATAAAGAGCATGCCAAGTAGTTGCAATGGCACATGGAAGACCGTAAGAAAGACGGAATGTTGAGGCACCCTGCTGATGGTCGGCAGTGGAGAAAAATCGAAAGAGACTTCCCGGACTTTGATAGTGACGCAAGGAACTTATGGTTTGGTCTAAGTACCGATGGCATGAATCCTTTCGGGGAGCAGAACTGCAGTCACATCACCTGGCCCGTGACTCTATGTATCTACAACCTTCCTCCTTGGTTGTGCATGAAGTGGAAGTTCATTATGATGTCAGTGCTCATCCAAGGCCCGAAGCAACCCGGCAACGCCATTGATGTGTACCTAAGGCCATCAGTTGATGAACTTCTACAGTTGTGGGCCAAACCAGGTGTACGTGTGTGGGATGAGCACAAACAGCAGGAATTTGACCTACAAGCGTTGTTGTTCGTAACCATCAATGATTGGCCTGCTCTTAGTAACATTTCAGGACAGATGAACAAAGGATACAATGCATGCACGTACTATTTAGATGAGACTGAAATTATATATCTAGATAAATGTAGAAATAATGTGTACCCGTACAATCGTCGTTTTCTTCCGCCCAGTCATTCCTTAAAGAATAAAGGAAAGCATTTCAATGGCAAGGCAGAAACCCGGACGAAGCATGTCCCCCATAGTGGTGCTGATGTATTTGGTATGGTCAAGGATTCGGATGTAATCTTTGGAAAGGTTCCTGGAGGACAACCTGTTCTGAAAGACCCCATTACCGGACACGCACCCATGTGGAAGAAGAAATCTATATTTTGGGAGCTACCCTATTGGAAAGTGCATGAGGTCCGTTCTGCAATCGACGTGATGCACCTGACGAAGAATCTTTGCGTGAATATTCTAGGCTTCCTAGGCTTGTATGGGAAGTCAAAAGATACCCCGACAGCACGGGAGGACTAGCAACATCATAAAGGACGAGACAGCAAGCATCCAGGGCAGTTTAAAGGGCTTGCCATCTACGCTCTTACCAAAGAAGAGAAGGAAATCTTTTTTGAAGTCCTTTTCAGTATCAAGGTCCCGTCTGGCTTCTCATCGAATATAAAGGGAATATTAAATATGAAAGAGAAAAAAATTCAAAACCTAAAGTCTCATGACTACCACGTGCTTATGATGCAATTGCTTCCGGTTGCATTGAGGGGAATTCTACCAGGAAATGTTCGACTAGCCATTGTGAAGGTATGTGCATTCCTCAATGCAATTTCTCAGATGGTAATCGATCGAGAAAGTCTATCAGGGTTACAGATTGATGTGGTCCAATGTCTGGTCAGCTTTGAGTTGTTGTTCCCGCCATCCTTCTTCAATATTATGACGCACCTCCTAGTTCACCTAGTCGAAGAGATTAGAATTCTCGGTCCTGTGTTTCTACACAATATGTTCCCCTTCGAGAGGTTCATGGGAGTCTTAAAGAAATATGTTCATAACCGTGCTAGGCCAGAAGGAAGCATATCCAAGGGCTATGGAACAGAGGAGTTCATTGAGTTTTGTGTAGACTTTTTTCCTGACCTTAAGCCGATTGGTGTTCCTGAATCTCGGTATGAGGGGAGGATGACTGGAAAAGGCACACTAGGAAGGAAATCAATGGTATGTAGGGACGGGCATTCTTTCACTCAAGCACACTACACAGTTCTACACAATTCCACCGTGGTGGCTCCGTATATCGAGAAACATAAGAATATTCTATGCTCCGAAAACACGGGGAAGCCTGAAACCTTGATTAAAGGGAACACGAGAAGAATTTCGGCAATTGGTCAGAACCTGCTATGGAAAAGTCGGAAAAAAACAAGAAAAATGCCGCGATGAAGAAATATCACCATCACCTGGGGCCAAGGGGCTACGCGGCTGCCATGCCAAAGTGGGATGCTAAAGAGAATGAGCTGCTTGCTAAAGGGATCACTCCAGAACCAATACGCGAAGAATGGGATCTGAGGGCAAGGAATTGGTTCCTTGGGCATGGGAGTGAGTATGACGAAAGTACAAGGGACCTTATTTGCAGTGACGGGATTAGGATACCCCGAGATACATGACAGAAAGTGGTGAAGGAGATTAAAGCGGGGACAACAAAGTTCTGTCCCGATAGAGAGAAAGACTTGCTGACAAAGGTCCTCGGGAATGACGAATGCATAGGACGTGTACGAGGCCTTGGCCCTAGTTATACATGGGAGATGGGGTTTCCCAAAGACAGCGATACTTATAGGAGCCGAGAGACAGCAAAGAGGCGACGGCAGGAGGAGGAGGGAGGCAGGTTCACCGAGTTGCTAGGAACACTTCGAATGCATCAGCAACAGATTGACGAACTTCGAGGAGCAGCGCGCCTGCAAGATCCTGTACTCGATATTACCGCCATCCCATCTCAGCGGAGAAGCAGCGTGGCTGAATCGGAGGTCCCTTCTCACGATGCATGTATGGTAGATGGCGGTCCCGGCTACCCCGTGGATGGAATCAAGGAGCAGGCATCTTGTGAGCTCCATCAGAAGGTGAAGAACCTATCCATCAAGGTGGCGGTCGGATGTGCTTTACCTTGTCCACCTGGCGCACGCTGGCATGGCCATGAGATTCCAGCTGGCTATGCTAAAGTTGTTGTGTATGAAATCGCAATGGGGTGGGACTCAATGGAGCTTGACATCCCTAGACCTGAAGGTGAGAGGACACTCGGAGAAGTACTGGGTGGTATCATTCTATGGGACAAGAACAACATTAAGCTTCCAGGATGGACGCCAAAGCCAACACCGCCTCCAAGTCGTCGCATGTCACCTTCACCTCCATCACCTCCAAGAAGCCCACCCCATGACTACGACCACCACAGCCCGAGTCCATGTCGATCTCCGCCGTAGCCTCCGATTAGTACTAAACGACGCAGCAGCCCAAAATGACAAATGTCGCCCCTCCCAAGAGTACCTCATAAGAATCTTCCCATCAGACCTTACGATCGTACTGACAAGGAAACCGACATGATCGTAAAGGCCGAATGTGTTGCGCAGCTTCAAAAGAAGAAACCCGAGCCCGCTCCGGTATACACCGAGAAGCAAAAAGCGTATGCACTTTCATTTCTGAACACAAAATCGCAATATGAATTTCATCATAAGCTAGATGACTATCGACGCACACTTCCGAAGGAAGTGAAGAAGAGCAAATCAAGTAGAAGTGCAAGCGGGAGCAAATCATCAGGTCAAAGTGCAACCGAGAAAAGAATGGACGTCCCCCAGCTCGGGAAACAGGCCAAAACATCGATCCCACCCCTCCAGGTGTTATCCTATGACACTCCCCAGCAGGATATGGAAGAAGCTAAGAATCTTGCGGCCGCTATGAATGTGACTGTTGAGGAATTGCTAGGTGCCCAGGACGACAAGTTACCCAAGGCTCAGGTAGTCCCTACATATGTCCCAGGGAAGCCTCTGGTAAGCTTTGAGCAGTTTCAACGACTGCCAACACAAATGCGGAGTTTACATAACTGGTACTTGAAAGCCGTAAAGCAGGAGAGAATAATGATCGTGGCGAAAGTCCCATATGACTACTACTTCCGAGAAGAAGAGGTCCATGTTGAGTTTCCAGAACTCTTCCAGTTATACAGTTTCGACGCCCTCGACAAAATTCTCGTGAGTTGCTATTATCTGTAAGTTGTTGAATTCATTGTCTATATATAAGTTGTTCATTTTTTCAGTTGTTTAGTTCATTGCATATAATTATCCTCATTATATCCTTTTGTACTCTGTTATTATGCAGAATGAAGATCATGGAATGTAAAAGAAGGTCACTCTTTAGTGTTGGGTTCATTGACCCAGATAAAATACATTGTAAGACGCTAAAGGATAAACCCGAGGAGATGCAGGAAAACCTTCTAAGGTTTCTAACAGAGCAACATTTCTGTGACCACATACTGTTTCCTTACAATTTCCGGTGATGGTCTTTCTATGTTGTACACATTCACTTTTCTTACTCGATGTTAAATGTAATTGATGAGTTATTGATGTATATATAAACGTGTGCAGTTTCCACTGGATTCTCATGGACATTCAACTTGATAAGGGAAGAGTTGAAGTCATGGACCCATCGAAGAGACCCCTGGAACAGTTTAGGGACATGCAGGACATGCTCCAGAGGTAATTTCCATGCTACATCGGTCTCTTTATTTGATTTCCTGAGATATCACGTAATAAATAACTCATTCATTCATTTTCTTTGCCGGGCAAGGGTTTGGAGCATGTTCAAGAGTAGGGTTAAGGGTTCCTTTAGTAAGGACCATACGTTTACTCCGGTCTCGGTAAGTAATACGTGATATGTTCGCGCATCTCTTTACTTCTAGTTTCAAGACAATTATGATGCTAGATTATAATTTCGATTGAATTCTATTCTCGTAAAGTGCGCAAGGCAGCCACAGGGGACGAATCTATGTGGATTCTACGTTTGCGAGTTCATTCGCACGTTTTCCACTGAGCACAAAGATTATAGAGTCGATGTAAGCAATACATTCACAACATTATTTTATTACCGTCACTTTTTGTTATCATGATTGATATTCATATTGATCTTCTTTTCTTATATAGTTCGAGAGAATGCGGGATCAGCTCCTACCAGAGCAACGTGTACGAGGAATTGCTGAAGAACTGGCAGGATTCTTGATGAATGAGATGATAGATGATGCCGGGAAATTTAGCGTGAATAGGCGCTACCGATGATCCCCGACCGTGTAATTAAATCGTCGAATTGTGATCTCCATGTAACTATCATGATCATGTATATATTTGTATACTTGATCTTAAGAGAAGTTATCTTATGTATGCACGAACGTGTACGGTATGTGGTAGCGTAGAAAACTATTTTTGAAATGAAAAAGAGAAAAAAAAGATACAAATTGAATTCTCTGCCGCGACAGAGAAAGTGCCTAAACTTCTGCCGCGGCAGAGAACCATTTGTCCCGGTTCGTAATACGAACCGGGACTAATGGGGGGGCACCCAGCGCCCGCAGAGACGGCCACGTGGATACCCCTTGGTCCCGGATGGTAAGCGGTCCGGGACTAGTGGGGGGGGGGGGGGCTTTAGTCCCGTCCCTCCAGTCCCGGTTACCAGGACCGGGACTACGGGCCAGGACTGGAGGCCCTTTTTCCACTAGTGCCTCCATCTTTCTCTCCCTGACTCTTTCTCTCTCTCTTGGTGGTTCATGCTCAGCAAGGAGTGGCGAAGACATTAGTATTCCAAGGATATTGTTTGCTGGATTTTTTTTCATGTAATTGCCCCAACTGATTTCGTATATTTCTCAATCAGGGGGTAGTGTATGAGTACCTTACTGCAGGATGGATAGATGTGCATCGTGTTGGATTTGTCCTAAGTGGATGGTCTATTAATAGGTGGTTGTTTAATTTGTTTAGGTTCCGGGAGGAGCAGGAGCTCGCGTTGTTGTAGCACTGTATCTCTACTTTTTTCTCTTCATCGTCTCCCTAATCTCCAATTTCTCCATCTCTTGGCTAGTCAAGAGGACCGGGCACCACTAAATCGTCGACGTCGCTCGATGATGGATAAGGAGCCTAGGCTGTAAATGCAGGTATAGCATTGCGGGTCCCTAATATGCCTCCGCCTCCGCCTCGAGTCGCTTAGAACGGCACAAAAGCCGTGTTTGCCGTGTTTGCACAAAAGTCATGTTTGCTGTTTTTCAGTTTCAGAACTAGCATCTGGTATCAGAGCCCATGATCGAGAGGAACATTGTCGACCGGGTCAACGACGCCGGGAGGTACACCACGCATGGCAGAGCACACGGCGACTCGCTCTGTCACGCCGCCGAAGACACGGAGGCAGAGCTGCGGAAGGAATCGTAGCCGCGACTAGGAGATCATCGTGCGCTCGTGCACGGTGCAGGAGCGTGTGATCACCGCCGGCAATGTCACCTAGCCAACCCTCACCGCCACGAACTACGTCGAGTGGGCCCTTGTGATGCAGATCAACATGGAGGCCAATCTTATGTGGGAGGCAGTGGAGGGCAACGGCAGCAATGTGGACAACGACAAGGTCGTGCCCTCCGCGATCCTCAAGGTCGTCCTGTCAGACATGGTGGGGGTGCTCACGACGAAAGGCACGGCCAAGAAAGCCTGGGAGGCGATCAAGGTCATGCGCGTCGGAGTCGGTCGTGTCTGGGAGGCCGCGTTGTAGAGCCTGCGCAAGGAATTCAAGCAGATAGTCTTCCTCGACAACGACTCTTGACACGTTCGGCATGCGGACCATGAGGCACGTCAACAACCTGCAAACCCTCGGCGACACAGTGGAGAAGGTGAAGATCGTGCAGAAGATATTGCGCATCGTCCTGAAGCAGTACTCACAGATGGCCTGCTCGATCGAAATGCTTCTCGATCTGAACACTCTGTGAGTTGAGGAACTGATCGGGCGGCTGCGTTCTTCAGAAGGACGTAGCAGCAGCACACCAGCTCAAGGCGCAGGTGGCACCCTGCTCCTCATGGAGGAGGAGCGGGAAGCGCGCCGTAAGCAGCGCGAGCAGTGGCAAGGCTCTGGCGGCAACGACAATGGCGGAAGAAGGGGAAGCCCAGGAACAAGAACGGCCGCAGCGACAATGGTGGCCGCGGAAATGGCGAACACGGGATGTGTCCCAGGTAAAGTGATATAATTGCAATAATATGCGGCATTTCTCCAAGCAGTGTACGGAACCGCGGCGAGAGCACAAGCAGCAGGCAAATCGTGCCAAGGAAGACGAAGAAGAACAAGATCTTCTTCTAACTAGCGTAAGCTCGCTCGCGGTGACCACCGTGAACGCGAGCCATGGCGAGCACGTTCTCCTGAATGAAGAGGAGTCGAAGGCCAAGTTGACGATGGTTGCTGGCCAGTGCGACACCGCGTGGTTCCTAGACTCTGGTGCCAGTAACCATATGTGTGGCCGCAGGGAGTACTTCACCAAGCTGGACACCGGCATGCGTGGATCCGTCAAGCTCGGCGACAACATGACCGTGGACATAGAGGGGCGCGGAACAGCCTTGTTCACATGCCGAAACTGCGAGCACCTATCCCTGGAGCAGGTCTACTACATTCCTCGCTTCCGCAGCAACATCGTCAGCCTCAGACAGCTCGATGAGATCGGCTTCGACACGCACATCCGGCATGGCCTTCTACGTCTACACAACACGGACAGACGTCTCGTCCCGCGCGTCCAGCGCAACCGCTGTGCCTGTACGTGCTCTAACTCAAGCTCGCATAGCCGATGTGCCTCGTGGTGCATGGCAACGAGGATGCCTGGAGGTGGCACGCTCATTACGGCCACATGCACTTCTAGGCGCTGTGCCATCTTGCTCGACGCGACATGCTCCATGGCATCCCACTGCTGTAGGAGGCTGATCGGCTTTGCGACGCCTGTCTCGCAGGCAAGCACAAGCGGGCTCCGTTCCTGCACGAGGCGTACAATCGATCGGACGAGCAGCTCAGTCTTGTACACGCCGACCTTTGTGGGCCTATCGGTCCGCCGACACCAAGAGGTAAACAGTACATCCTCCTATCGATCGGCCCAAGCCTTCGGCGACGGGTCTCGCTCCGCTCCGTCAGAAGTTGGCCTCTACTTTGTAGAATTTGGATCAACATATAACAGAAATCAATGCCCACTTTTCTAGAGTCGGTAAATCACTCCACCAGGTTCACTAGTATCTTATTTTGTTCAATCACAAAGATGTAAAAAGGGCATCCACTTTAGGTAAAAAAAACATGCACTTACGTGTTAGGCTGGTCATAGTGAGTAATACTATATACTTATCATGCATATTATACTAGTATCATTGTGTTTATTATTTTGTAAAAGTTTATTGCAAAATAGTATGTAAGATGTATTTGAAATTTAAATTCATGGATTTACCTATTATTATATGGTACCTACCTATCATACCACTGTCATATTTCTCGTCATTAATTCCAGTGCCACACTGAGTTATTTTATGCAAGAAATGCATGATACTACCTATGATACCTCACTTTGTGTAGTCTTATGGTTTACACATGCAATATTCTGAGGTAAAGTTGTGAGTGACGACCATGACATGTGTACACCAACATTTTTTTTTGACTTTCTCTTTTTCGTACATCCCAAACCACCTATGTCCCAAACTATATGACAATTTTATTCAAAATTTTGTGGGTTATTGAAAAAGTCAATCATAATAAGATAAAAATATATCTAATTTTTTTCTGCAGTTTACATTTTTGGAAAAAATTAAATTCAAAACAAATGACTAAAAGATATATTTAATGTCATAGAAACCCAGAAGTATTTTTCACACATTCTCTCTCAAATATTTTATGGTGTGAGAGATACAAGATGGGAAATTCTTTGAGAGTTAAAAAGGGCTAACGCCGATCTTGACGGAACTATGAACAACCCAGATGGGTGGTATACACTTGAGTGCATGGTGAGAAAATCCTCCTTTTATTTTCATGCCCATATGATATTTGAAAACCGAATATTGGCCTCCATCCATATAACCAATACCAATCTCACAACGGGGTAAACAAGGGAATATGTGAGGAGTGACGCTGGCAGCTGCGTGGAGTGTATCTGTTGCCAACGGATGGACAAGAGCGTATCTTCCTCCAAGTTGGGACATGCAGCAGTCAACGACCGCGAGGGAGGGTCTCAAGATGTAGAGGTGTGGCCCATCATTTGCACATCTTCCTCCGCGGCTAGATGGCGTCAAGGTTTTTCGGTGCCACGGCTGCAGCAGCGGACGGAGGATCGTATGGTCTTCCTTTGCCTCGCGTGTAGAAAGCGGGTGGATATCTGGATCTCAACATCCCTCTGTGCACTGTCGCCATATCTACCAACTCCATGACTGCCATATCCCATGCACTAGAGAGTGAAGCTGCAGCTCCACCCAACATTGTGAGTTGGTCTAACAACCAGTATTTCGATGCAGAGCTCATACATGCACATTTCCACTGCCCGTTTCCTCCCAATCCCATGTTAATAACCATATAATGTGATGAAGGCTCCCAAATCAAGGCAAGGAACACCCTCTTGTAGGTCAGCAAAAGAAGTTGTAATACTAAGCTTGACGCTTTTCTATGTTCCCGTATGCATACCCTTTTTATCTAAGTTTAGAATCTCAGGAGGTATCTGTCTCCCACATACCATATGCATGTATATATGAGAATCAACTAATGTGTATGCAAGAGTTCAAGGGCTAACTATTTAGTTCTTGTAGGTGGTAAATGTTTGAGTACGAAACAGAACTGATGCATGTGAGCTCTTAACTTGCGCATGTGCATATCTCCCAACTACACATAAGTATACAAAAAATACTTATTTACTTCTCCGTATAATAGATGACTACTGGACGAATACTATAAATAAGGGGGCAAACCAATTTGTGGTTGGGTGGCTAGGAGAGCGGTTGTACCCCAGCCCACCAGAGTTCAAACCCCGGGTTTCGCACTGTGTGTTGTATAAAAGGCGGAATAATCTTTCAATGGTAGGCGGAATATTAATATAGCTGGAGAATTATTATAGTCCCTAACCCCTCAAAAAATCACACTCCCAGACGCTTCGAATTGGTCCACCAAGCTCGCCGCCCAACAGCACACGACACCACGATCTTGCAGTCTCACCACCGTCGTCTCACCGTGACCCACGATCTGTACGACTGAAAACAAGCAACTTTGGCAAGGGTCAGCGGTATAGTGACACGCAGGAGGGAACTACCTCCACCGCTGGGGCGCGATAGCTGACCGAATGTGACAGTAAGGGCAAACTAGGCACTCGCTGGCCCGGCCGAGCCCAAAAGGACTCGTGAAGCCCCGCCGCCACACTTCAGCAAGGGTGTCACTGTCCCCGTCAACCCTAGAGCTAGTCTCTACTCCTCTAGCCACCAGTCAGTCTGCCGTCACAGCAGACCCCCACCGCCAATCCACAACACCATCACCACCGTGGTCACCTGGACCTGCCGAACCGCCGCCGGTCTGAGGTACAGCACGCCATTCGTTGGAGAGACGCATACCGGTGCGACGAAGGCTTAACCGAGGAAGTCGGCTCTAGTTCTAGACCCGACTGGTCTAGACCCGCTGAAGATATGGATTCGTAGGGAACAAGCCATGGCAGGGGGACACCGGCGGTCACCGGATCTGACCTGCCTGGCCTGGATCTGGTGTCCTACCCGCAGCTAGGAGACGGACCGAGGCCATACCCCCGCGTCAGCAGCCCTGCCATTGTTGGGCCTCTGTGCCACCCGCATGTTGCAACCTTGCAGTCCCCAAGCTGGGTCAGCAGGTCAGCCGCCGGAATTAAGCCCGCATGGCCCAAATCCGATGTCCCAGCTGCTCCGCATCGGGGTAGTGTGCATGGGACTCCTCCGGTCAAGGCCAACTGACCCAGATTGGGCCCAACCTGGAGTAGATCAGGACCTGAGCCGCCCGCAGCAACCACCCAGCTAGACTATAATAATTGTGGCAGATCCAAATTTACACATTGTACCCTCTGGAGCTACTAATGTAAGGAAAAAATAACACAATAAACCTCGAAGCTAAGTGAATACATTGTATTACACACACATGCATAGTTGTTATGAAAAAGCAGAAAATTAATAACTAAACATGCACGTAGTTTACTTGATAATAGTGGCATGCACGCCATTTAGCTGGTAATAATAACATAAAATTCCAAAAAGCTAAGAGAGTTCTGCCAAAACTGTGTTCTCCCTTTGCCCAGACAATTGCATATACCACCACCACTTTTGTTAGAAGATCAACCTATATAGAGAAGTACAGCTCCATCATAAGCGATACAATATGATAGAATTTAGTACACCTATTATCTTGCATGCATAGCCCACGTATGATTTTGAACACACTATTCCACATGCCTAAGATCCGTAGAAAAATCAAACAACTGTTTCCATCTATTTCATATCAACTAATATTTCATCTCGAAGCATCCCACCAACCTCTCTCTCGAGGCCAACCACCTTGAGTTGGTAAGCTATTCACTTACATAAACATTCTACTTTTTTTCTGAGATTAGTAAACATGCCTTCTCTTTTACCTACGGACTGCATCTTGGATAAATTAACATCCGAGTATTCTGTTGTTTCTATGTATTTTAGAATTGGAAGCCTATTTCCGATGATATTTTCAAATGGTTGTCTCACAAAACGTCACCGGAAAATCCTTATGTTGGTGATGAAACGTTTTGACAAAATGAGCGGTTGGAAGTTATACTAGTAGAAAAAGAGCCTTTCGTCCGCCCCTTTAGTCCCGGTTATGGTTGAACCCGGGACTGATACTCACATTAGTCCTGGTTCCAACGGAACAACCTTAACTCCCGAGTCAAACGGGACCTTTTGTCCCGGTTGGAGACACCAACCGGGACTAAAGGGGTTGCGGTAGGCTGCGACCGGTGCCAACCCCTTTAGTCCCGGTTCGTATCACCAATCGGGACTAAAGGGGTACCTTTAGTCCCGGTTCGTATTACCAACCGGGATTAAAGAAAATGGGCAAAAATATCAAATGGCCATAACTTTTGCATACGATATCAGAAAAATACGTACAGCCTATCAAAACATGCAGAAAAAAATTTCCTCTTTGATTTCAACAGCCTTAGGCCATTTTGGATTCTTTTAGATTCTTAAAATTTGAAAAGATAAAAAGTTATTTCAAAAATTAAAATTTTTAAATAAATTTTTATGTCATATTTAAATTCCTCACATTTTTCTGATAATAATGGATATATTATTTGTCAAATTTCGATTTACAGATTTGAAGATATTATTTATGTCATATTAAATGAATAAATGGCAAAAAATGAATAAAATATTAATTTCGAAATTTTCATTGGAATAAAATATTATTATTACTTATTTATTGTTTTTTACTTAAATAGTTATTCGTAATTTCAAAAAATAAAGACGGTTGACATATTGATATGAGCTAATTGGATTGATATACTAGTCTTAACAACAAGATATAAGAGTCCTTCGCGCAAGGTGGGAGAGATGGAATAGGGAAGTTAAGCGTGCTGGGGGTGGAGTAGTGCTAGGATGGTTGAACGATCGGGAAGTTTGACTATAAGTGTAATTTGACCTAAGATTAAATATAGTTAGTGTGAAAAATGAGAGATGTGAGAGATTAGGGAGTCAGATAATTCAAATGTTCAAGAAAAATTTGAAAAAAAACCCTTTAGTCCCGGTTCGTATTAAAAACCGGGAATAAAGGTCTCGCACGCTCGACACTGCCCCGTGAGGACCTTTTGTCCCAGTTTGTGGCCGAACCGGGACTAAAGGGGGAGGCCTTTAGTCCCGCCTCTCCAGTCCCGGTTCCAAAACCGGGACTAAAGCCCCTTACGGGCCGGGACTAAAGGCCCGTTCTCCACTAGTGTTACTCAAACTACCACCGTAAGAATATGGTTTAAAATAGAAACACAAAGAGTAGTAAATGTGTCAAAAATTAATATTAGCTCACTATAGAAAAATCCAATCAGAAAAATGATCAATACCACAATCATGCAAAATAACATCTACTGAATCTCTGAAAATGTTTAACAATATTTCAGCATGTGCTCAAGAAATTTATCAACAACCCTTAAATAACTTTCCAAAACAATGAGGTGCCCATGTAAATGATCTTTCCAATGGAGATGCATTTGACCACTGTGTAAAAATCCCAAATAATAGTGAAGGGTGCGAATATAAGGTTTAAGAAGGGAAGTAATTTCATATGAACAAGGGCATGCAAAGAAAAACTGTTACTAAAACCCATGTTCCTAGTAAATATTAAGAAAGGAGGTATTGTTGAAACGATACAACCCATTAAGGTAGTATCTCTATTTAATGTGACAATCAATTGATCGGTTCATTGGCATATATAGTATGAATAGACATCAAAGAATTAACAGTACTTCATTATTACAACGAATGATCTGTAATTTGCATTTATTTAAAAACTGCTAAGCATAACAGCTTGCTCAAATAATCAAGTAGCAATGATAAACATAAATAAAGTATAGCTCCAATCTCCAAATTTTCAAACAGGAGAACAAATGTTCAGTGGAGATTTGCAACGTAAGCGATCACTCAAAATAATCGGAATAACCTATAACTTAAAAGGTTTTAGCTAAACAAGTCGAGTCAATACTTTGAATGTAAGGATAATTCCGATTGTGGGCTCAGTACGCTTAGAAATTATTATTGTGTCATTACGATTCCTTCGCGAGTTGCCAACCCCAGGAGGTGTTCTTCTGCGAAGCTGTAGAGGCCTTGTGGACAGGGCCCAACAGTATGGTCCATGGTACCCTGATTTCCACTGGCCCTTTGTTCCGCCAATTGCAATATGTAAATGGTTTTCATTGTGATATATGCATGACAACAAGAAAAGTAATTCGCAAGTCACCTTCTACCTCACCATGTCAAACATATGGACTACTACTAATTGCGCCAACGACTACCATGTAGTGCATGCTAGGCAATGGAAGATGGGAATGTTATATATAGCTTTGCTCATAGATAGGTTTGCATCCTCGTTCGTGTGTAAGGGGTCTGTCATATTTACTCTATTGCCATCGTGTACTCTATTGCCACCACAACTCAATGTGGTGGATGAACCACCACTGTAGACTGTCTTGTTTTATTCATAGGAATTGGAGACAACATGAATTACAACATTTCCAGATCATGTTCTCTTACTTAGCAAGAAACAATCTAGCACGATGCTACTTTCGTACAAGCTGATGGATCTGCAAGAACCATAAAGGTTATTTTCCTACAACCCACCTTGTAATGAATGATGCTGATCTTTCAGGTGCTGAACTTTCCGGACTTTGCTAAAGGTTTCACATGGTTCTCTTAATGGACTACGCACCCGGCCCCGGTGGGTGTTGTTTTTGCGGAATTACTTGCATTACTCAATATATCATATTACAGGGGGTATTGCACATGTCTACTAAACCCTTCGGCCCAGAAGAGACCCACATAACAGTTCGCTTGCTAGTCCTAGCATAGTTAGCCGTAAAATGGCCGCTAGAATTCTGACCCCTACTAATATGAACAACACAAGTTTGTCTCACCTTAAGCAAGGCTTTAATTTCCTCTATAGTAGTCGAATTGACTGGTCTATCAAGTTCCTCCCTCCTTAGTAGATTGACTAATTCCAAGCAGTCTGATTCAATCATTAGTGGCTAAGTACACCAGTCTAACGCAAGGGATAGACCTTCCAAAACTGCAGCCAACTCTGCTTCCAGAGCATCACAGCAAGAGAAAAGCTGACATACTGTCCTGACGCATGTGCTCATAATGCTAACATCCCCCGGCACGAAGCACACTGCTTATACCCTGCAAAGTAACATTTGCTATCTAGAGAAAGCAATGTAATTAGGTTTCATGAATATCTATCGGTGAGCATAATCGGGTTATAATGTAAGAGATACTCTAGCAGATGAACTAAACATGTCAAATCTATAAACAACTACTCCGTTCCTCCAAAAAGGATGTCGCAGATTTGTCTCTATCCGTGTGTATCTACACATTAAAACACGTCTAGATACATGCGGGTAGCTGGCTGTGCAGCTGGACAAGTCCCAGGTTAACCGACAACGGTGGCTAAGAGCACCCAAAAACGTGGTCCCTTTTTATTTTATCTATACCAATCTAAAAAGAGCGAGAGTGGCAGATCCAGAAAGAGGGGCAGGATCCTAGCCCTTCAACTTGTATATCCAAAGACTCCGTTGGGTTTTGTATTTAGAGGTATAACACATTGTCCCACAGTAATTGAAGTCGCGCCATAAGCATGCCACCTGCCTTTTCCGCCGACGTCCCATGCACGTCGTGAGGACTACCCCCCCCCCCCCCCCCCCCCCCCCCCGCGCGTCCTACTAACGTCGTTGCCTTGCCCCCACAAGCATGCAGCCTCCCTGCCCATGCCGCTATGCTACACGCATGATCACGCAGCTGCCTTGCCCATGCAGTGTCGTGTCTGACGCGAGGATGTTTCCGACCTACACATGATGATGCCACACAAGTCGTACCACCCTACCCTGGAGTCGCTGCCAGGCTACGCGCCTTCGGAGCCTTGAAGCCAGAGCCCAGGGGATCTCCGAGAGCGAGGATTGTGGGTGAATTGCCAATGCCTTATCTTGCATCACCAGAGATAAGAGATGCTATGGTGAGCTTCTCTGATCTCTCATAGGTTGTACATGATGTGTATGAATTTTTGGAAAGTTTATCGTGAATCGCCCACCAACTGACCAACGACTCAAAGCGAGGCACCGGATATTGACGCACCGAGCCAATCCAAAAATCATTCGGTTAATTCTCTCCTTCTATGGACATCGATTTATCGAGGATATGATGGGGAGCAAAATGAATTGTGGATGACGGGCGTGAATATGATTGAAAAGAGCTGTCAGTGCAAGCACTAGGCTCGCCTTCAAATTCTGGGACGTGGTAGGTATTATTGCAAATACATGCATCAAATTGTGATCGTCTTGGTTCGAGTCCAGAATACTAAATGTTATGTGTTTTTCTTGTGGAACTAATGGGTGCAGGAAAGACAGAGTCTTTTGACCACACCCCGATCGATCACGTGCATGGATGTTATGGGATTATAGCGTTCTTGTTCATACCCAATCTCACTAGTCAGTGCATGATCCATAAGTTACTATCCAGATTTGCTTCACCGCGTTTTTGCTTCAATAACTAATTATAAGTTCATTTCCTGTTTGCCTCTCAAGCCTACATAGATAGATGGATGGATTTTCCACAAGACATGGTTGTGCATGCTCGAAGAACTAGACATGGTTGTCCTGGTACTCACGAGTTTCTTTTGTAAAAAAATGCCAACGGGTTGCCTAGGTTGGTCTTTTTTTTCAGAACAAGATATGATAAACGGGTTTAGTATTGTTGTTGTTGCACTCTGATAGTTTTAGAAATTAACTCCAGCCTTTTGCAATATATATATATATATATATAGATGAAGCATTGTCCCATGTTTCATTAATGCATGCCAACAAATAATTCAGAAAAGATGATCTGAAGGATCTACGGGCAATTACAGAACATGCAGTGTATTCTGCAGCTATCATCAGATATAAAAAAAGTTTGGTGCAGAAGTCTCAGTCGACTAAAATTATGTTAAATCTCTACTGATCCAAAATCTGGACCAAATAAGACATAGACAAACCCTTATTTTTAACACGCTTTCATGCTATAACACCTCTTAATGTGATATGTGATCCATTTCCATTAATTAACCATCCAGAAATATTCATTTTGCTGTCTCTTCACGTCGACATGATATGTTATCATAGAGATGTTGTCTTAGTATGAGGAATATACCAATAAATTCTTGTCTCCTAATCACAATTTTTAGCAGAATTTAATTTTCCCATTATTTTAGGACTATTCAAACATGAATTATTAATAAGAAATATATAAATGATTATACAATGTACTTTGCATCTTCTAAAGATGAAGTAAAATGAGTTAGAACTGACAGTCCTTTTAACCATATTGCAAGTCCCTAGTTCACATTTGGGACCCACATGGTTCTACCCCCGGCTCTACTGATAAACGATCGGGGCTACATGGTATGTTGTTGTCTTCGGATTGTGGGGATTTCAGAACAAGGTTGTGTAGGCTGTATCGATGCCCTCTGAAGCAATGTTGGCAACCATCAATATAGGCTCGTCTTCTCCGCTTATGATGTGGGCAACCAAACGTCCAGGAGGATAAGGAGCTGTGTCACCATAGCACCCAGGAGGCTCGTCACGCAGGAGGACTAGTCCTAGCGGCGAGGAAGCGCAGCCCAAATTCCTAGATGAAAGATTAAAAGCAATGTACAAAATTCAGTCCACTAGAGCTAACGGAACATCCGCGGTGGTAATAATCATGTGGCTTAGTTCCTAGTTGCTTCCCAACCCTACTGTTAGCACCAATATGGAGGTAGGACTAATGCATAGAAGAAAAAAGAGGGACGAGCAAGGTACATTTTCAATTTAATATGGATGTAGGCCTTCCCTAGCTCACATTCAAGAACACTCTGCGTTGCTACTCCCCGCTGCCCTACAAATTCCCATCGATATGTCCACGTTGGAAATTCTACTACTCCCTCTGTTCTAAAATATGCATGCATCTAGTCCTGATTTAATATATAGATTTATTCATATTTTCACAAAGTTGCGTCACTTTTCTTTTGGGACGGAGGGAGTACTTAAGTTGTTGCCCTGATGCCCTCGTTATGAATAGCAGTCCAATTTTTTTTATTATACCAGCTTCTCAATTAACTACACGGCCTTCTCTTCACTATCAACTGATACAACTTTCTTTTCTCTCATCTGCACTGCGTTTTGACGGAGAATCTGGAGTTTGAAACCCATGTGTCACTAAAAAATGTTAATACTGATGGCAGTGTGCAATGTAAAGCGTAAATAGTTTCTGATATATTTATGTCATGTTACTGTGTTGCATGCATCGAGCTTGGAACTGTGTCATTTTGACAATTTTTATAGAACACGCATGATATAGTAACACTAGGGATAAAAATTACGTTGGTAATCACCCGTTCTCGTCACATCAGCATGTTGTCCAGCCCTAGCTATAATATACATTGTAAATTATAGAGGTTACGCTTTATAATAGTACGATGCCCGCCGCAATGTGTAATGGAAGGAGGGATCTCTGCTTTTACAGTACATCCCAATAGATACGGACCATCCATTATACTGAATCCAATGGTCAAAATCATTCCATACCCCTAATATGAGTAGTATTAGTGGTTTCAGGGTTAAAATGGAAAGATAAGATCCCGTAAAAAAATTAAAAGGTAAGAGAAGAAGAAGTAGAGGTCTTGCGGGCAGCTGGGAGAGGCTCGGACTTTTGGGAGAGCATAGATGTGCAGCTGGTGCTGATGGAATGTCCGTGGCTATCGGGAGACATGGAAGCCAAAATTGATTGCTGAATACTTCCATTGCTCAATGCTCATTCCCAAAGAAAGAAAAGTTGCGCCAAGAATTTTTTTGGGTCCTTTTCTTCATAAATATTTGTGTTGTTTGATTGACAGATGAACGATCACAGAGTCATGCATGTAACTATAATGATGGAGGAGGTCTTTTAAATAATACTACAAGCCAATGATATTTCGTACTCCCTTTGTCTCGAATTAGACGTCGCGGACGTCATGTGCGTTTATGTAATCGGTATTAAGACATGTAATGCTACACTTACGGAGAGATTTCTCATAGAAGAGGTTTACGGACTATGTTGGTAGGCAGTTGTGGATCCGGGTGAGAATTATTCGGAATAAAGCAGAGCATCCATTCAACAACACGAACCCATTTTCATCGGTAAGTTTAGTCTGTAATCAGTTGCCCGTAGATGTAGGATTATGGCTGCACATTACTGTTGAACATTCATCTGAATTAACTATTGAACATCAATTCGCAATACATGTGTATTTCTACATCGGCGTTGAGCTACTCCGTTACTCCAAAATCAGCGCTATCAATCCAAATGACTAGCCCCTCACTCTTGACAGCAAAAGCTATTCAACCAAACATGTATACGAAGCGAGGTCAGTAGAGCCAACCAAAGCCAACTGGGCTAGATCTGATATTTTTGTATCAGCTATGCAACCAAGAGATACCCTGCCAGATTTCCCTGTGGCTGAAGCTGGTGACGACGGAAGTGCTATAACCGACAATTGTGTGTTCTAGTTCCTGATTACCTCTCAAGCCTAGGGAGCTAGCTCAAACTTCATAGATGATCAAAAGGCAATTGCTGAGATGCTCGAGCTACCTATGTTCATGATGTCCGGTTTACTTCCATTCATGACACATATGATGCACTACTCAGTAGAAAAAACCTCCAGGTTACGCCCTGCTAGCTTCTTAAAATAGATTCATATATGGAATTTAGAGAGGTGTGAGTGTTTTATTAATACACGTTGGCATAGAGGAAAATCTAATAGTTATGCATTATTATGTTCTGTTTGGTGGTTGTGTTAGGTGCCGTAAATGACAGCATCATCTAACTCGCAAGCTGAAGCAGAAACGTGTTTTATGATCTTAATAATAATTTTAGATTCCTAAGGAAAAATCTTTAAGACGCTATAATAGTGATGTACTATGTACAACTCTCTCTACATTCGCATGTGCACTTACACGTCCGCAACTGATTTGGATTTTGTATGGTTTTGTTTACCGCCTCATGAGAGATCCGGGGGTATTTTGGTGGGAATTAACAACGACAATATGCAAGTGCTAAAGGTTAGCACTAGGGATTATAGTGTTAAATTACACATCAAATGTAGGGATGGCTTTCAGTGGGTTTTCGTACCCGCATATGGTGCTGCTCAGGAGTCAAATAAAGTGGATTTTCTTGCTGAAATGGTATGTATGTGTGAGTCAGAACCTCTACCAATGCTGGTTGGTGACGATTTTAACATCATAAGCTCTAAAGAGGAGAAACATAATGATAATTTTAATGCACATTGGCCCTTTATTTTTAACGCCATTGTTGAGAGCCTGGACCTTAGAGAGATTGCACTCTCAGGCACGCAATTCACTTGGGCGAAACGTAGAGACACGCCAACTTTTGAAATATTAGACCGCATCTTGGCCGGCATTGAGTGGAAACATAAATTCCCACTAGTCTATGTAAGTGCACTTACACATACTGGATCAGATCATACTCCGCTTCTTATTAACTCGGGAGTGAAAGAGCATCTTGGGAACAAGCCACAATTTTCCTTCCAGTTATATTGGTTAAAACACGAATGTTTCTATGAGATGATAGCCAAGGATTGGGCTGCTATTACAGATGGTTGGAATCCTATGAAACAATGGCAAAATAAGATACGTCATTTGATGCGGTTCCTAAAAGGTTGGCCAAAAAATCTGAGCAGGAAATACAAAAAGGAGAAAGAGACATTACTTTCTATCATCGATGATCTTGATTTCAAAGCCGAGAAAGGACCGTTGAGTACTAATGATCGTGATGCTTTAAGGGATGCTAATGATCGTATTACCACCCATAGGCGAGACGAGGAGACTAAGTGGGCTCAACGAACTAAAGTTAAGCATATTCAGGAAGGGGGAACAACACAAAATACTTTCATTTGATTGCTAACAGAAAATACAGAAAGAAAAAGATTTTTCAGCTTGAGCAAGATTAAGGAACGACCATAGTGGGTGAATACAACCTAAAAGTATACATTACTGAATATTACAAAAAGATTTTCGGCGAAATATCACAAACTAATATTTCGATAATGGAAGACTATACACCTGATAAACCGTAGCTCTCGTCTGAGGAGAATAGTATCCTTACAACTCCCTTCACTGAAGCGGAAGTGTATGAAGCCATCTCCCAAACGGAGCGCAATAAAGCTGCTGGACCGGATGGGGTTTCCGGCAGAGTTTTATCAAACATTTTGGGATGTGATTAAAAGTGATCTTATGGCACTCTTTAGTCAACTTTATTCAGGGAATCTGCCCCTATTTAAATTGAATTTTGGTGTCATCACTTTACTACCAAAGAAAGAAAATGTGGTACAAATACAACAATATCGACCCTTCTTTTTCTTTTTATTTTCCTGTTGTTGGGCTTGTTGTGCTGTTACCCCAGCAAGCCATTATGTTTTCTTGTTTTGCCTGTGGATTGTTACATGCTTTGATTCTTCTATGGACATGGTTGTTTTATTTATTAAGCTAGGAAAAAGCCTGTTTAGCCGAGTGGAGCGGAATCGCGTATGCGCTAGTCATCGCCTCTTTCAGTCGCTAGTAATTGGACCCTTGCATCGAGAACTCCCATCACCAGGCATCATGGAGCATTCCTCAATGTAGGAGTGTTCCGCGCTAGGATGGGTTTCGACGCCAGCTTATAAATTCAAATATGCATAAAAATAGTACTCCCTCCGATTTAAATTAGTTGACTCAGTCTTGTCTTGACTCGATGTATCTAGTAACTAGACATATGCATCTCATAGTGCACCTGGTAAATATTGAGAGTTCACAGCTACCCAAGCTCACGGAGATGGGATAATTTTTACAGAACATTCTCGTCTGTCCACAAGATTAAGGGAAGGAAATGGGTATCCAGACATGTCGGGACACAACCTCTATTGCCATTGATCCTGACAAGAATTTACTCCGTTAAGAAGCAATAAAACTCACCTAGCTAGGTGAGCTGATTTCTGATTACTGGGTCACAGAGTAGAACTCATTTAAAACAACATATTTGGATCATAGGCGGCAGAAAGTCGCTCAACGATATCCGTGCTCGTTGCCAAACTGGTGGCCGCAAGCAATGGTCTAGGGGGCCCATGGCTTGTTCATATAGGTATGACGCGTCATGGACAAGGTCAACAGTAATCTTACGTTCGTGGGGCGGTTTTTGCAGAGAAAGGAAGCGAGTGCCCAGAGAATATAGATTTAGTTGGCTAGCTGGAAGAACCATGGGTAAACCAAGTGCTTATTAACTAGCCGGCCAATGGAGTCATCGGTTGTATAAAAGAGCATCTCTCTTCCCGGCTGCTTCTCAAGCCTAGTGCAAAACAAAACAGTAATCTTATTAGCTACGCCGAACGCGCACATAGAGATCAAAAGAACATGACATGCCAGATATACTAAGCAAAACAAAAGCATCTAAAAGTGCAACTTTATAGGGCCGCGATTCAGTGATGCATATGCCAACCATTAGTGTAACTAACATTTATAGTTTGCTTGGTTGGAGGTAGTTAAATAGCAGACCACCATGGAGAGGAGAGAGACCCGCAGCTCTCTAACTACTGCAATTTGGTGTGGTGCTAAGCATTTTGATTTAAAAGGTGAGCTATAAAAAAGTGGATAGTTGGCTAGTTACAGTGAGAGTGACATAGTTAGTAGAGTGTAATTACATGTAGTACCAACTAGCCATTTCGATGATATGCCACGTCTCTGATAACGGTTACGTTGGTGCAGTGCTTAGACTGTCGATTGCATCTTTTCGAACTCGAACTAAGGTACTCGTTTCGGTTTGATTTAAAAGGCCGGCTATAAAAAGCACCAGAATGAGTGCATCTTCACGTACAAAAACGTAATGACACAATACTTTTAATTCAAAAGATCATTACAAGGACGCACCGAGATCCATGCAGCAGTACACGGGCTCCTCCCTCAACTGTCGTCACTGTTGGATGGCATGCCAATAACGGTCTGATAAATCGAGCACCGTACAAGATAGCAATAATCCTATCAGTTCAAACCGAGAAAATTCGCAAAAGAAAAGTCGGACGGAGAAACGTGGTAGCCATAGTGGGAAGAACCACCCGTGATGACATGGCTACCTAGTTGTTTAATTAGCGGGCCCAACGATGACGACATGTGGACATTGGCCGAGGGGTTAAGAAATGCGTGGGCAACGGTATGTTTGAAGTGACATTTTAGTTTATGCTTTCGTATCGACAGCTGAAAGATGACCCGCTGGGTGAGTGTTGGTCGCACGTGGACGCCGGCGGACGGCTTCCGGGAGGTGCAGCTGGCCGATGTGCTGGTGCCTACGAGCTAGGTGACACGCGCGGATGCGTGGATCCTGCTGGGCGACTTCCTGTATCGATTCTGGCGGACGCGCGTATGTGCATGGATTGGCTCGCTAAGCGGCAGGGCGGATCAGGAGGATTGACTCCGGCTAGCTGGCGGCAGCGCGCGTCATGGATGGTGGATCGGGAGGACTGATTCTGGCTAGATCACCGCGCATTGACTTGTTGCTGGGTGGAGACTTGGGCAACGATCGATCGCTAGTTTCGGACAAGAGTGGGGGGTACTTTTGTACAAGTCATTGTCATGGAGCGTTGTCGGAAACTCGCTAAACGTCTTATATTTCAGAACAGAGCAAGTACGGTTTAGTACCCAACCAGAGCAAATAAAGGACGGACGCATAAGATACATGCGTGTGATTCCAAGCAAGAGTTGTGTTGTTGTGAGTTGGATCTAGTTGTGCTAGTCGGAAATGCATTCCCCCCTAGGAGGGTCCTGGCACCATCTTAGCCCTCCGTTCGTTGCAGATTCGTGCTAGTATTTTTACAGAACAACCCTACCCCACGCTTTTCTAGTCTATTGCTGTTTTGCATATTAGCCCCCATTGTTTTCAGGTTTGGTACATATTTCGTAGTTGTTTGTCTCTTCGCCTGATATACTGAGAAAATATTATACATGAGAAAATCATACAAGTTTTTTCACAGATTTTTTTAAGGGAAAATCATACAAGTTTTTTATACATATGGATTTTTTTCACAGATTTTTTCAAGGAAAAATCATACAAGTTTTTTCACAGATTTTTTAAGGAAAAATCATACAAGTTTCAAGGGGAAATCATACAAGTTTTCTTTAAACATATGGAATTATTTTCACAGATTGTTTCAAGGGAAAAACATACAAGTTTCATATAAGTTCCATATACCTAAAGATTCATACAAGTACGATAAATTCATGTAAGATTCATTGATGATTCTTCCAAAATCAACAATGATTCACCACAGATTCATCAAAAATATGAGAATACATAAAATATTCATACAAAATTTGAGAATACATTTTGTACAATGTAAAGCTTAACAAGATTTATACATGGATCTAGCAAAATCCACATCAGGCACTAGGTAAAAAATAGAAGATCCATCACAAATTCATCAAAATTCATATAAAATCGCATGAACTAGAACTGGATCGAAACAAAAAATACAAAAGCATGAAGAAACAAATTGCTTATGTGGGTCCTTTAATCCTTTAATTTATTACAAACGGAAAAGGTGTTAGATAAATTGCTTGTGTGGGTCCTTTAATTCTTTATAGACAGTTTATTCTATCCTACTCGTGTGTTATGTGTTCCCGCTTATTTTCCCTTTTCCCACTTCCTTTTCAGTCTAGTCTATAAATTAAGCGAGCGCCACCGATTGCTCATACCTACAAAGAAAGATGGAGAAAACTCCAGGAACGATGCCTTGCCGCCACAAATATGAGACGGCTCAGGAAGCATTGTTCACCCATAGAGTGTGTATGGAGTTGGAGCTAAGGGCCCCGCCATCCATAGCGCCGCGTAGCAGAGTACGGTCCCGTGTTGTTCCGGTACACCTGCTTCCCGGTGAAGGCGTGCCTCCCTCCTCCGCCCACCATGGAGTTGTCGATGGAGGTACCAGATTCGCTAGAGTTCTCCACCAGGGCATAGTGCCGTCATGCATTCAAGGATCTCGAAGCTATGCCCGACGAGCACCCGTGGGCATACATGCATACCCGTGGCCAAGAGGAGCCCCACCAGCAATGCTGATGAATCGAGCACTGGCAAAAGTCTGGATGATGATTACTAGTTTAAGGTTAATAAGTTATTGTATTGTTTATATATTTGTAACCAGGGAGGGAAATGTTTAGCATGATCCCTCCATATAACATGTGTATCATTATCCTACATCACAAACACTATTTATGTACCATAACGAATCAGTTTTGAAATATCGCATACTAGAACCATGAATGCAATCATGTGTGATTCGTCAAAATGTTCAACTAAAATTTCTCCAAAGAGGCACCACCCCATTTATTTCATAAATTCTATGTTGATTACCGTCACAAATCATTCAAAAATCTTGCCCACCGTACCATTTATGCACGTTACTAGGTGAAAAGTCAAAGAGATAACACACCGCTTTTTCCTTCAATTGTTTGTGGTGTGGATATGTAACAACACAATTAATAGGAAGGGGGCTAAGGGCATATGTTTGATTTGTGCATTTGCATTGCATGCATTTAAAATTAGGTGGAATTTAACCTTTTTGTTATTTGAGTGATAAGTATTTGAGATTTAAGTGTATAGTTGAATTTGACTCAAGTCAACACTAGGATTTTAAATTGAAATTTCATAAATGATCTTGAATAAATTAATTGAGTGAAGTAAAATTTAAAGAGTAACAATACTCACGACATTCATACATGCAATAATTATAAGTAAACCCAGGATTTAAATAGTGATAGTTGAACTCAAAATTGTGGTTTCACTTAGTCAAAATTAAGTTCCAATTCACAAATACACAATTAAATTCATAAAACAATAAGAAACAGAAGATAGTATGGAGAAGTGAAACTTTATTTATTCCAAAGTTAAAACTAGGCGTGTACAAGATAAAAATTCAAACGAAGGATTACAAAATAAGAAATGAGCCCCTAATACAAACTAAAAAGAAGAAGAACCCTAATCTAAACTTATCTATCTACACCGTATTCTTATCTTCATCTTAGCTTCAGTCTATCTTCTTATCTTTACTAAAAGCTACAATTTCAACAAAACAAATATAATCAAAGTTGCATAAAATGTTGGTTTCTCACTAAGGAGAAACTATTGATTTGGAATCCAATGTAGAATTTTAGGAACTTGTCTTGAAATTTTTGTGCCTAGGGAAATCATGCAAGAAAAAATAATGACCAGTGTAGTTCAAATCAAAAGGAAACAAGTAATGAACAAAATTAGAACCAATAATAAATTATCATCAACAATATCAGGAAAAACAACAAAATAGCTAGATAGATATAAGATGATCATGTTCACTAGTAGAAGTAGCTAGAAATTCACTAAGACAACATCAGGAAGAATATAAAGATGATTAGGAGGAAACCATAGTAACCAATTATTCTAGAAAAATTAGGCAAGAGAAGAAATTACCATAAGTATGATTGCTAGTACGATGGCAGAGGCAACCTTAGTAAGTAGTAGTAAAACATGAGTCACATTAGCACCAAGTAGAACTACCAGTAGATAAAGATTGACAAATTGAGAAGTGTGAAGAATACTTCATAATAGTTGAAACAACTGAACAAACTAACATTTTTCCCAACAAAGGATTGCTCATTAAACACAAAATACAACGGAGTATTAACACTAACAAGTCATCCATCCTAATCAACCAAATCCCAAAGTAAATTGAATGAAGAACTAAAAATAAATCATCAATTTCCCATGTCAAGTTTCAAAATTTGACAAAGGACAAAATATCAACTAACATGGCTGATTGGACAAGTCACGAAATTTATAGCTAATAATAAAAGGATGAAGGTTTCTCTGTCCGTCCTTGTGTTTCTTGTCATCCATCGTTCATGTAATATTTTTTTCCGTATGATCCAAATTCATTAAGGAGGATAACTTTTATTGAGCAGAGCGAGGCCCATCGCCAAAGGCTTGTGCCGATAAGTTGTATACCTACGTTTCCCCCGATATATATACCTCTTGTAAGGTGCCGTGTAGGATAAGTTGCATCTGTGAAATCCCTGGCATTGTGTAAACACTCCCTATTATAGTGAAGTTTAGCTAGCTGGCGCCCATGATTTTTTCCTCTTTTTGTTGGACAGTTTTTTCCACATTAAATCTATGTCCTTTACTATGTTTTCGTTTTCGTCCTTTGTTATCTTTTTGTCGCGTTTATAACAAGTGGTATCAGAGCCCCATGTTCCAACCTAGGGTTTTCGACATGTTATCATTTAAGTTTGATCTACCGTTGCTGGACTATATCACAATTCTGTCCTTGTGGTGGGTGAAGATGTGGGCGGTTCTCGCCCAAACTTCTGATCTGGATAAACCGCCGGATGGATTCAGCAAATATGATGCAAATGGGTGATCCTACGAAGAAAAGTGGAAGGACCGTAAGGCTTTGTCTTTGATTCAACTATATCTATCTAATAATATTTTGCAGGAAGTCTTGGCAAAGAAATCTACAGCAATCCTGTAGGAGAAACTATAATCAATATATGTGTCAAAGGATCTAATCAGTAAGATGCATGTGAAGATGAAGTTGTTTTCGCATAGTCTGCAAGAAGGTGGGTAAGTAATGAATCGCTTATCTGATTTTAGAGAGATCGTTTAATACTTGCAGTATATGGAAGTAAAATATGATGATGAGGATTTAGGTCTTTACGCTTATGCTCGTTGACTAGTTCCTATGAAAACTTCCGTGATACAATATTGTTGAGCCATGATGAACTAACCCTTGCTGAAGTACAAGAGGCCGTAAAACATATGGAAAATATGAAAACTATGTTGCAAGCTGAGGGGTTGTCATCCAAGGCTGAAGCTCTGCGTGTTCGAGGCAGGACCGGCCAGAGGAATAACAACTATGGCAAGAGAGATAAGAGCAAGGGCGACAAATGTCGTTCAAAGTCCAAGGAAAAGGACAATTTCTTAAAGTATTGTAAGAAAACTAATTATGTTATTTATGATTGTTGGAAGCTACAGAATAAGAAAAAAGTACGAAACTTACCAACTAGAAGACAAGTCTGATGGTATTGGTAAGGCTGCCATTGTTTCTGGTGAGAGTTCTGATGGTAAATGTTTAGCCTTTTTGCTGCTTGTGCTTCTTGTGATGATGAATAGATACTAGATACTGTATGTTGGTTTCATATTTGTTGTAACAAAGATTGGTTCAGTTCATATGAGTATGTGCAGACTGGAGACTTTGTGCTTGTGGAGAATCACAACCCTTATCATATTGTTGGCGTTGGATCTAGTATGATCAGAACGCATGATAGCGTGACACGCATATTGACTGAGGTCAAGCACGTAACAAGCATGGCCAGAAATCTGGTATCACTAAGTACAATGGATGTTGATGGATATAAGTACGCCAGTAGTCGCAGACTTCTGAAGGTATCAAAAGGTTATCTTATTCACATTATAGGTGATATGAATTATGCTAAATTATATGATTTTAGAGGTAGCACTTTGCTTGGTATTGCTGATGTTGTTACTTCTAATGGCTATGATAAAATTGTGATAAAACTAATTTGTGGCATATGAGTGAAAATGGTATGGCAAAATTGGTAAAATTAGAGCTGCTTGATGGTTGCAACTAAATTAAGTTTGAGTTATGTGAGCACTATATTTTTGGTCAGAATAAAAGAGTTAAATTCAATTCTCCCATTCATACCATCAAAGGTATATTAGACTATGTGCATGCTGAAGTATGGGGACCTTCCCGTAAGATTTCTATTGGTGGTGCTAGTTACATGCTTACTATATTGATGACTACTCAAAAAAAGTGTGGCCATACCTTATGAAAAATAAATCTGATGTTTTCCATGCTTTTAAGAAGTGGAAAGTTATGATAGAATAGCAAACTAGAAGGAAGGTAAAAGTACTATGTACTGGCAATAGTATGACAATAGTATGAAATTCAGTTCTAATGAATTTGAAAAGTTTTGTAATAACAATGGTATAATCAAGCACCATACCCTCCCTTATACTAGTCAGTAGAACGATATGGTTGAGTGCATTAAAAGAACAATCATCTCGAGGGCTTGCTGTATATTGTCCAATTTAGGTTCGGGTATGCGTTTATGGACTGAAGCAGCCAACACATTGTGCTACCTCACGAATAGTCCATGTTGTATTACACTTGAGAAGAAAACTCCCGTTGAGGTATGGTCAGGTTCACAGGCAAATTATTCACAGTTGATAATTGTTGGTTGCACTTCATGTGCTCACAGTGATAATGGAAAAATGGATCCTATAGTTTTTAAGTGTATATTCCTTGGTTATAATTTAGGAGTTAAATCATATAAATTATGGAAGCAAGAAAATAAAAAGTTTATGTTGAGTAGGAATGTTGTTTTCATTGAATCTATTATGTATCATGACAGCTTGCCATAAGATCCCTCTCCTGTTGTTGTTGGAGAGGAGATAGTTAGTTTGCCGGTGCATCACCCGTAGGAAACTGTTGGAACTGTTGATAATGATACTGTTGTTGAAAGATACAAATCGATGATTATGTTGTTCAGCACTCACCTCATGTTTTGCAATAGCCACATGAGTCTATTGCTGTTGATATGCCAGGGCGTAACAAAGGTAATCTTTCTCGTTTAAATAAAGACTGTAATATTCTTCATTATGCTTTGAGTTGTTCTGAATAGGTGGAAGACGATTCTAAACCTGCTAAATGAATTTTTTGCATCCGTTGACCGTGAGAACCTTCTACAAAGGTCATCTATGCAAGAAGAGATGTGATCGCTTGAGAATAATGGCACATGGGATGTTGTGCGCTTGACTTAACAAAATAAAGCGGTCCCTTGCAAGTGGATATTCAAGAGAAATGAAGGTTTGGCTCCTAAAGAGGATTCAAGGTATAAGGAAAGATTAGTAGAGAAAGGGTTTAGACAGATTCCAAGTATTGATTACAACGATGTTTTCCCTCCAGTTGTAAAGAATAGTTTCATTCGCACGTTCTTTAGTATATATTGTGGCTATGCGTGATATTGAGATTGAACAGTTAGATGTCAAGGCTGGTTTTCTGCATGGAGACCTTGAGGAGGAAACATACATGGATCAACCATAAGGGTTCATAGTTCCTGGTAAAGAGGATTTTGTGTGAAAGTTAAAGAAGTTACTTTATGGCTTAATGTAATCTCTTTGAAAGTGGCATAGAAGGTTTGATTTGTTTATGATCTCACATGGCTTTGAGATGTCTCAAATGATAGTTGGGTTTAAATTAAGTTCGCTGATGGATCACTTATATACCTCTTACTCTCTCCATCCCAAAATAAGTGAATTTCATTTGTCTAGATTCGCATGATACTACACACTAAAACATGTCTAGGTGCATGTAAATCTAGACAAATCCAAGTCACTTATATTGGGACGGAGGGAGTATATGTTGATGATATGTTAATTTCTATCAGGAGCATGAAATAAATCACTAGTTTGAAGTCACACCTAAGTAGTGAGTTTGAGATAAAGGATCTTCATTCTCCTAAAAATATCTTAAGTATAGAGATTACCCAAGATAGAAAATCTGGTTTCTTATTTTTTTGTCAGCGAAGTTACATTTAAAAAGTTGTTCATCATTTAAAATTTTTAGTTTCGCAATGTCCTACTACTGATGAAGAGTTTGAGTACATGTCAATGGTGCCATATTCTAGTGTCGTTGGTTCTTTAATGTATGCCATGGTTTGTTCTCGTCATGATTAATCATACGCTATGAGTTTGATAACTAGATACATGACTAATCCTAGCAAAGCACATTGCATGGCTGTTTAGTGGGTTTTCAGATACATTATTGGCACTTTCAAAGTTTTTTCAAAGTTTGGCAGGACCGGTGAAGGACTCGTTGGCTATGTTGATTCAGATTTTGCTACCAATTTTGATAACAGAAGATACCTCACAAGTTCTGTGTTTAATGTTGGTGGTTGTGCTGTTAGCTCGAAGGCTGTTGTTGCCCAATCTACCAGTAAAGCCAAATACATGGCTATTGTTGAAGTTAGCAAAAAATCTGTTTGGTTGAAAGGTTTATTTGTTGAGCTTTGTGGAGAAGATTCGTGCATTAATTTTTTGTGATTCTCAAAGTTGTTTGCCGGCTAGGATAAATTGTATCTCTGAAATCCCCAGTGTTGTGTAAACGCTCTCCGTTATAGTGCAGTTTCGTTGGCTGACCCCTATGATTTTTCTCTCTCTTTGTTGCAGAGGTTTTTCACGTTAAATCTGTATCCCCTTATTGTGTTTTCGTTTTCATTCTTCATTATCTTGTTGTCGTGTTTGTAACATGGTTTTGAATTTCGGCCGAGATTTCCGAAATTTCACCGAAATTCGGCCATTTCGGTCGGGACCGGTACGAGCATTTACCGAACAAAAACTTCCTAAATTTGGGGATTTTTTGTTGAATTATCTAAGGTACTTTTATATTTGGTCGAATTTTATTTTAAATTCCAAATTTTCGTCTAATTCCAGCCAAATTTCGTTCCAAAGTTTAAATTTCAATTCTTGTATTTCGTCCGAGATTTGATCGAAATTCACGGAAATAGCCGAATTTCGGCCATTTCGCTTAGGGCCGGTAAACATCCAAAACCGAAATTCAAAACCTTGTAACATAGTAAGATCGCGAGATTTGGTTGTTTCATGCGATTGCAAGATTTATTTCGTCATATAGGTCGCCCATACGATCGCTTGGATTTGTTTCATGGGTCCCAAAGGCTGGTTCGCTGGCTTGCGTGCTCTCAGAATAAAAAACTCACCACCGTTAGATAGAGCCAGCAGTAGGCAGGTTACATGAGATTAGTGTGGAAAAGGGAGAGGAGAATATCCTAGTACGCACGGACCAGAGTTACAAGAAATTGGAGACAAGACAAAACAAATTTCATGTATATGGAACGTCAAGCTGCATCAAGATTGCTTAGAAAACCTGGAGTGAGTGTCAAGGACGACGAGACGACATGCGCAAATGGTTGGTAGAATCCTGGAGCACATGGCAAGAATCACGTGTATGCAAAACATCATGCAATGCAAGTTTGTGCTAGGCTAATACGACTCTATATGGATCATGATGGTCTAGTTGGACAGGTTTTACTAGGTTCGAAACACAAAGCATGTGGAAGAAGGAAGGACAGCCATCTAAACTCCTCGATGATACAACCAATGCACTGTTGGGAAATTCAAGCGTAATATCTGTTGTGCTGATAATCGTGCGCCTTAGTTCCTGGTTGCATCCCAACCCTATAATCATGCGCCTAGCCCCATGATGTATTTAGAGATGAGAAGCAGACGCTCATGCTAGCACAGCGGGCAAACAGCAATGAGCTAGGTGTGTTTCGAATTTAGCTTCAAGCATGATTTGCACAGAGGCAATTCGAACTGTGATATATTGTTTTGCTTCTCAGAACTACCATGCGATTCCCAAGTTATAAATATGCACGTGTTGGCTCACATAAAGCTCGATCTGACCGGAATTCACTCAATGGCCAGCCCCCATATAGGATGCCGCCGGTGCACATGCACTAGCTCTCTTGCCTAACCGCTAGGTGCTACGCTCAGTCATGCCTGCGGTAGGTGCTACGGACGACAGATCTTCTGAAGGTGTCAAGCTGCGTCGGGTGACGAGACTCAGCGGCATGGCGCCGAGAGGTCTCGGTGGCGATCGCACGTGCTTGTTGATGGACGTGTGCAGGACGGTGGTGCCATCTGGCATCATGGCAGCGTCGATGGCAGGCCTCGCAACACTACTGGAAATGAGCCTTTCGTCCACCTCAGTTTAGAGCATTAGTCCCGGTTGTGGTTGGACCCGGGGCTAATGCTCACATTAGTCCCAGTTTGACGGAACAATCTTTAGTCCCGGGTCAAACGAGACCTTTAGTTCCGGTTGGAGATACGAACCGGGACTAAAGGGGTGGCGGCAGGTTGCGGCTGGTGCCGACCCCTTTAATCCCGGTTCGTATCACCAACCGGGACTAAAGGGATTACCTTTAGCCCCGGTTCGTATTACCTACCGGGACTAAAGAAAATGGACAAAAAAATTTCCTAAATGGCCATAACTTTTGCATACGATGTCAGAAAAAAACGTACAACCTATCAAAACATGCAGAAAACAATTTCCTCTTTGATATCAATAGCTTTAGGCCGTTTTGGATTCTTTTAGATTCTTAAAATTCAAAAATAAAAAATGTTATTTCAAAAATTAAAAGAATTAGTAATTTTTTATGTCATATTTGAATCCTCACATTTTTCTGATAATAATAGATATATTATTTGTCAAATTTTGATTTACAGATTTGAAGATATTATTTATGTCATATTAAATAAATAAATGGCAAAAAATAAATAAAATATTAATTTAATTACTTTTTTTATTTTCATATAGATAAAATATTATTATTACTTATTTATTATTGTTTACTTAAATAGTTGTTTGTAATTTCAAAAAATAAAGACGGTTGACATATTGATATGAGTTAATATAATTAATATACCAGTCCTGGCAACAAGGTATAAGTGTCCTTTGCGCGAGGTGGGGGTGATGGAATGAGGAAGTTAAGCGTGCTGGGGGTGGAGTAGTGCTAGGATGGGTGACCCACCGGAAAGTTTGACCATAAGTGTAATTTGACCTAAGATTAAGTTTAATTAGTGTTAAAAATGTGAGATGTGAGAGATTAACGAGTCAGATAATTCAAAAGTTCAAGAAAAAATTGAAAAAAAATTTGGAAACAAAATCTTTAGTCCCGGGACTAAAGGTCCCGCTCGCTCGACGCAGCCTCGTGAGGACCTTTTAAGCAAAACCGGGACTAAAGGGGGTGACCTTTATTCCCACCTTCACAGTCCCGGTTGGCAAACCAGGACTAAAGGCCCTTACAAACCAGGAGTAAAGTCCCGTTTTCCACTAGTGCAAGGTCATTGCATTGATCTCTTCTGAAGATGGGTTGGAGGAAGACGGTGGCAGCAGAAGATTGAGCGTGCACGATGGTGTGCGCTACGGATCAGCTGGACCGATTTGTGTTCCTGACCCGCCGTGGGGCGGGTTCGGGACCTCTGGTATGTTGATGATGTGTTGGTGTGCGGTTAGAGTGTTCTGACATGACCACCCCTTCATCAAGTTGTTTTAGAGAGGTGGCTTCGATTGATCTTTGTATTCTATTTGTAAGGTTTCGTTGAATAATAAATAAGACAGGCTGTGTGTAGCTTTTTGATGCTGAGGCTGAGGGTAATACCTCCATTTCGAAAAAAACAAACAAAGGACAATTAATCAACCAAGCAAGAAACGACATCCTAGTAGTCGCTAGTAACTCCCTTCCAAAAGTTTCTTCGCCCAGCAATTTCCGATCGCCAAGAAGCTGACCATCCAATACTCAAGGTTTCATAGAGGTTTGCCACCCAAGGCTCGTCATGGACGCCTTATCAACATGCTAGATTTGTGGGTAAAACTTTGAGTTTTCTATGTTTTCTTTTCTAATCCCATTTGATCGCTTCAGGTGAGACCAGGAGAGGACCTGGCCACACTCAACATGCCAATTTTGTGTGTAAAAACTTTGGGATTTGAAGATTTCCTTTTTATCAACTTTGATTGGCTATCGTCAAAACAAAAAAGGAGTCATACTTACCTCTCCCCCTTACACTGCGCTGCCCCGGGACATCCCCCACCGCCCCTCCCTCGAGTACCCCCACACACCACTCTCCCCCAAGCCGCCGTCAGAGGCGTTGCCGGCCAAAGGCTGGGCGGCGTAGCGGCGGCGGGGTGTCTGCTGGATGCGATCTATGATGGGAGGCAGCGCCCTCACCAACTCAGATCCGTGGTGGCGCATGGGGTTGGCGTCCTGAGTGCGGTGGTGGTGGGTCGATCTTGTCCTCCCCTGCATCGACGACGAAGGCTGCAGCGCCATCGTGACATCTGGGCGCCGGGGTAGCTGCCCTCGGCTTGGCTGCGGCGATTTCCTCCATTGGAGGTGGTCGACCACGTTGGGACTTGGTGTGGTGGATCTCGGGATCTCATACCGATCTCCGGTGGTGTTGTTCTAGACGGCGTCGAGTATGGAGGTGACATGGCAGCCGGTGAAAACCGAGCCTTCTTGGCGAAAGATGGTGGCATCACTCGATGTCGCTACCTTGTTGAAGGCATCGTCTTCGCTGGTGTCGCCACTACACTCGAGTTGTTCCGGGGTAAACCCCAGATCTGGGATTCCTAGATCGGATGATGGAGGCGCTTGGCATCGATTCCCCTCTTGAGGGCATTGTTTTTGAAACAGACGTCGGCTAGAGGTCAGGCCACTCCTGCTTCTCTAGGGGAAACCATAATCTAGTTCTCCGGATCTAGCGATGGCAGTGCTTTGGTGTCGTATTCTCTCTTGGGAGCTTTGTTTGTGGAGTAGCGCTGGATGGCAGACGTTGGTGGCGGAGTGGCTTCATCTTGCATGGTGACTCTAGTAGAGATGTCAAATCATGCCTAACAGCCAGGTGCTACGCTCAGTCATGCCTAGTGCGGTAGGTGGTACGGATGACAGATCTTCTGGAGGTCTCTAGTTGCGTCGGTTGGCGAGACTCAGCGGCATGGCGCCGGGAGGTCTTGGTGGCAGTCACACGTGCTTGTTGATGGACGTGCGCAGGGAGGTGGTGCCGTCTGGCGTCATGGTGACGTTGATGGCAGGCCTTGCAAGGTCATTCCATTGATCTATCCTGAAGATGGGTTGGCAGAAGACGAAGGTAGCAGAAGATTGAGCTTACACGATGGTGTGCGCTACGGATCAACTGGACCGGTTGGTGCTCCTGACCCGCCGTGGGGCAGCTTCAGGATAACATGACAGGCGGAAGGAGAGCCCAGACGCCGTTCAACGACGAGGTAACGGCGCGCCGCTACGCCGAGGGGGATGCCGTCGGCGTAGCTAGACACGTGCCCGCTCTGAGGCGCCCAGCTGCGGCGCTATGCCGACGGCACCCCCCTCGGCGTAGCGTGCCACGCGTACACGCCGTAGAGCTCCCCGTCCTGGACCTACACCGACGGCCTAGCCCTCGGTGTAGCCCTGCCACGCGTACACGCCGTAGAGCTCCAAGGCCTGGACCTACGCCGATGGCCTGGCCCTCGGCGTAGCCCTGACGGCCTGGCCCTCGGAGTAGGGCCAGCCCAGTATTTTTGTTTTGTTTTTCTGTTTAATTTCACAGGAATGACCATAGTAATTATCAATAATTAACATCAATTAACTCATCCAAACATTCATACATCATTCAAACATCATTCATACATCATTCAAACATCATTCATACAACATTCAAACATCATCATATCCTTGATGTATACAAGCCGACATCCATACTACTTTGGAGGAGACGGGTACTGTGGAGGAGACAGGGTGAACCCCTGATCTCTGTTGGTGAGAATAGGCGACGGCCGACGAGGTCGCCGTGCAGTAGAAGCAGCAGAAGAACCACCAGGCGAGGGAGTTGTCGACGAAGCACAACCAGCAGAACGACCAGGCGAAGGACCATCGGGGTGGGCGGGTGTGATCATCCGACGGCTACCCGGCGAGGCATGACCAAAGTGCTCATTCTCGGAATGTCCCACCCCCTACATGTTAGCAATTTGCGAGGCAAAGTAAAGCGGTATCCGGTGGTTTGGCAAAGAACTTACCGGTGATGATCCGTAGTATGTCCGACAAAAACTTTCCCTCGATGGCAGGAATGGCGCCGGCCCTGGCATGGGAGGTATGGGCCCTAAATTAACACTCTGCCCCGCTTGCATAGCCACAATCACCGCCTACAAGATAGTTTAGATGTCAGGCCCTAAAGCACTAAACTAGTGAAAGTGGGACTTGTATGTTTTGCAAAAGTAAAGGTTCAAACTTACATTTACGTACTGCGTGTAGACCATACTCGCCGCCTGATGCTGCTGAAAGGCCACCTCATATTCGTCATGAGCGGCATCGTAGGCTGCCTCGAACTCAGGGTACAAATTCAAATACAATGACTCTCGTCAACACTTAACCATGCATGAACAAAATTCGTAAAGATGGGGAAAATAAGGAAACCTACATCATCTCTAGAGGTGGATCGATGAGGCTGCCTACGAGGCAGGATAGGTGGGCCGTCGGCGGGGTGGGTAGCCTTGAGACGCGTGAAGCTCGTGGTGAGGGTAGGCTTGACCTTTTTATTAAGAATCTTGAGACGTCCATGCTCCAATCCGTGCGACGCCAAGAGCAACGACTCCTCATCGATCTCCGCATTAATGGGGTCATCCACATGCGGGTGACGAGCCGTCACCATCGTGTTGTAGTTCTGCAAGTCTTCCTGGGCATTGCCGAAAAACTCGGGGAGCGAGGGTTGAGGCTTCGAGAGATCGGGCTTCTTGAGACGCATCTTCTCATAAACGGCGACGTCATGAATCACCTCTCCGGGTAGTGCCTCGGCCATGTGCGTCGCGAAAAGAAATGTTATGCGTATCAAGTAGGAAGATGATGGGAAATAAATGTAGGGCGTTCCATGTGTATACATACCATCTTCCCCTTAAAGCGGTCAAAGTTGCGGTTTCCCGTGCAGTGTGTTCCACCATCGCCTTAGTTATCCGCGTTCCACCTCGACAAGGCTGAAAACTCCTCGTCTGCTCTGAGCCACCTCGTCCTAACCAGCGATTCCCATGCGTCTCGATGCAGCTCAGCCCAATCGGGGACAACTTGAAAATACAATACTCAACTCCACATAATGCAATGGCAACTTAGCAGCAATGTAGAATCTCATGACATTTTACTCACCGACATGTACTCTTCTCGAGTCATCGAGTAGTCGGGATTAGGATTTTTACCGACAATGTCCTCCTTCTTGACCCTCACGCCCCTTTCAGCCCAAAAGTGACTAGCGGCAATGACCTTTTGGTTGTACCACACTTGCGGTGTCAACTTCACACAAGCCCTAAGCAAAGTCATGTTCGCCTTCTCCTGTTGCTCCTCATCCACACGATAAAAGCACTTCAATCTTGCATAAAAATAATTGTGAGTCATGAGTTAGCACGGTGTTTTAATCACTTATGAACGGAATTACATGTTTAAAAACATGAGAAATATGTCTTACCCAAAACATGGTGATCATAGCATCAGCAGCTGTAGGAAAGCCCGGGATAATAGTACCCTGGTAGTCCGCCCAAGTAGTGGCTAGCCTCCTAACGCCCTCGGGGGAAGTGTACCAGCCCGGCCAGAACTTTCTAATCAGAGCTCCAATCATGCTATTAGGAAGGCGGGTCGTGCTCCCGACAGGAAATGTCCAATTGCTGCACAATAATCAAACATTAGTACACATGCCAAATTATTTATCACCAACAAGAAATTACATGTTTAAAATTCTAAATTAGTACACTTACTCATTGCCATCTGGAATAATAAGGGCTTTCTCCTCCTGGGTCCTAGGCTCAAACCTCTCGTCAGGGACTTTCGATTCCCCACGATTCCACAATTTCTTCTGCGGCCCCTGCACCACCAACTCGTGTGTAGGGTCCGCCTCCTCCCTATACTCCGCCTCCGCCTCCTCTCTAGACTCTGTCTCTGCCTCCGCCTCCTCTCTAGACGGCCCCTCCCGCTCCTCCGTAAGGAACAACTCAGGAGCCACGTCGCCAGAAGCGGAGGGTGGTGGGTCAAAGTCCACGGCTCCTCCCCCGCCACATCGTCCTCCTCGACCTCGACTTCGTCCTCCTCCAGCACCGCCAAGATCGAGGTAGCGCGGATTGGGAGTTGGTTGTCTCCCACTCCGTGTAGCATTTTTCACATTCTTGCTCTGTTGCGGCGCCTTAAGCACAGACGACGAGCTAGCCTTGACACTGCTCATATTGTTCAATCACCTGCATTGAGTAAGAGAAAATAATTTAGCACAAAGACATCATAAAATAATAGAATGCATTGAGAAATAATAGAATGCATTAAGAAAACAAGCAAGCACAAAGAATAATAGAATGCATTGAAAAATAAATACTCACTATCATTCTCACTCTCATTCTCGTTCTCATTCTCATTCTCACTATCACTATCTCTTGAGTAGAAAGCTGGAGCCTCATCAAAGGGTGGAGGCTCATCATCGTTGTCATTCTCCGCATGGAACTTCTCGAGCATATTTATTTCATGTAGATCCACCACTGACTCACCCCAAGTATCTGCTTTGTTCTCGAGGTCCTCAAGATCAACAGGTTCTAACTCAAAGTGCCCAAAGTCCTCTTGCTCTTGATAGAAAATTCCCTCGTATGTTACATGGTCAATGTTGTTGTAATCGTCCTCGGAGGGAATCGGTAGGTTACCATGTGGCGATACCTAGAACACGACATCCCAGCCCTTGAGTTCCGCTTTCTGGCATGGGTAGGGCAAATAATGAACTTGGTTAGCTTGGTGAGCCACAACAAAGACGTCGGCTCCGCTATAGGTGGTTGAAGGCCTAACTTCAACTAACCCAATGGAAGGGGTGCTTCTCAGTCCACCCCTTGGGTCGAACCAGTGGCACTTCAACACAACAAGATTGAGTTGTACGTTCGTATGATTGAAGGTCAGCTCGTATACATTCTCTAACCTTCTATAGTAATCAAGGGTATCGGCTCCTCTGGTGAAAACCCCTGTATTTACCGTTTTTGCATTCGGTCGGCCCTTCTGGTGCGTCTCTGTATGGAAGAGAAACCCATTCACATCATACTTATCATACTCCATGACGTCATGGTTAAAACCCTAGGAAACACATTTCAACTCATCTGACATCTCAACATTGGGATCAGCTCCCTACAAGTACAGTTTAAAGTTGTTGTGTTCATTATATTAGTTACATAGAATAATAAGGGTAAGAGGGACAGGTTAGAAATTTCAACCCTTGCAACACTCTCACACACATATCCTAGGGGCACATGCAAGTTTTTATGTGATTCCGACGCTCCGGCGGTCTTCCTCCGGTGAAACCCTAGACCGGGGGCCCCGGATCGTCTACCCCTATAGCTATCTCCGTACGAGGGTAGCCCGGTGGACCTCTCTACTTGTTTTTATTTGTTTAGGACATATGTACATGGAGAGCCAAGGTTGGTCCAACTTTGCCACATTCTAGGCCCCGGTTGTGATGCGGCAGGACTTTCCACATACAGATCCAGGATTTTACTAAGTGTTAACGCATGTCCGGAAAGGGGGTCACACATGGGGCCTACACATGGCACCTAACAACCTTGCACCACTCTCACACACATATCCTAGGGGCACATGCAAGTTTTCATGTGATTCCGACGCTCTGGCGGTCTTCCTCCGGTGAAACCCTAAACCGGGGGCCCCGGATCGTCTATCCCTATAGCTATCTCCGTACGAGAGTAGCCTGGTGGACCTCTCTACTTGTTTTGGTTTGTTTAGGACATATTTACATGGAGAACCAAGGTTGGGCCAACTTTGCCACATTCTAGGGCCCGGTTGTGACGTGGCGGGACTTTCCACATATAGATCAGGATTTTACCCGGTGGTCGGCGTCCAGTTTGATTGAGTGAGATGTATCAGTGATATTATTGAATTTGTAGTAGAAAACTATGTCGAGAACTTGAATAAGATAACTAATATCTTGTTTGTGGATGCTGAATATGATGATTCACAACATCAATTCATGTGGGCGTGGAGACAGCTATTCTCACGATAAGAATCCCTCCAATTAAGAAAATATAGACAATGTTTAAATAATTGGTTATAATAAATAAGCACAGATGAAATGCAAAAAAAAATTAGAAGGAGCTACGCCGACGGCCACCCTCGGCGTAGGCACAGCAGGAAAATCAGAAAAGGGGGAAAGAAAACGGCCATAGCTACGCCGACGGCTACCCTCGGCGTAGCTATGACGCCGTCACAGGTCGGTGGACGTGGGCCTTGTTACACCGAGGGCGTCTGTACGCCGTCGGCGTAGCTGGGCCTACGCCGAAGGCCTCTGTACGCCGACGGCCTCTGTACGCCGACGGCCACCGGGCGGAGCTCCCCTGGGCTGGTCCTACGCCGACGGCACCGACTTTTGGCCGTCGGCGAAGCTGTCCATTCCTGTAGTGCTGCATCTTATGCCGCCGCAACGAACCTCCTGTGCGCGAAACAAACATGCGGCCGGTAGCGGCCCAAAGATGTCGTGACTCCCAAGATGTCACGGCTCCCTTGAGCTCCAGCGTAGGCTGCTGCCGCCCAGGCATGTGCTACCATCGGTCGGTATCCTGACGCCGCCCAGGCCTCTCTACCAAATAGTTCACCACGCGCTGCCCTTCTCCCCATAGGCTCCCGGTTCCTAGTGTGCTGCACCAAGTTGAGCCGAGTCCTGGCTGTTTATGTTGATTGATTTGTTCTTCGATTTATTGATCTAGGTTTTGATTTGGCCAGATAGAATTTGACTCAATTGAAGTATTTCTTAAGACCACCAAATCGAGTTCAGCATGATGCGGAACAGGAGAAAGCGTGTGACAGACAATGGATGAAAATGTATTACTAGTTGGACGCGTAACTACCACCATGGACCAAACCTCGAGCAATCGAATCATATAGATATACATAGATAGATACCCGTGCTTTGCCATGGAAGATCAGATTTTTTAATTCAGGAACATTGGTGCTAAATGGCATGAAAACAATTTTTCGAACTTTTTTTCAAACAAGGAACATAAAATTTACAACTATATACGGGTTAAAGTAACAACCATGCACCTCTCTAGCTACAGTATCTTAAAACTTCTTCATAGTAAATTAAAGGAATTTCTAGAAAAAGGGATAGAGATAATATAAAAACATATGGAACAACCAAAAATAATTCTATTGACTAACATATATTCCTATAGCTTCCCCAACACAGAAATTCAACCAAAATCAGCATGAAGCAGCTTTCGATATTGATTCGTTCTTTAAGATTCACACCGCAGAAGAATCATCTAAAATGTATAAAACCTAATAAAATGATCATGTAATGATTGTAAAGAGAGTGTAGAGTTATTATTTTGAAACCTCTCAATTTGTTTGGTTCACTAACTTCCTATTCAACCAAGGTAGCATGCACACGATAGGATGTCAGAGAAAAATACAACAGAAAACAAGACATCTCGGCATAAATTCTTAAAATGAAATATTTATTACCAACAAATTCAGAATATAGTATACGTTGTTGTTTACATAAATTTAGGTATAAGGTGTTGACCAAGGATTCATATGTTAGTCAATCGAATTATTTTTGGTTGTCCAAGAGGAGGAAAGGTTCATGAGGCAGAACAACGACCAAGCCTTTCATGTTGGCTTCCAAAAGAGAAAGCATGACGAACCAAGTTCCTCAAATCCTCCAAACAAGCCTTTGAAGAAAAAAATGTCAAAGTCTAAGGGAAAGGAAGTTGGACAGTCCTCTGGAAGCGCAGATGATGAGAATGTGTGCTTACATTGCAAGAAATGAGGTGATTACAGGAAGAACAATCCAGAATACCTCAATTGGATGAAGAAGTGATGTACAAATGAAATTACTTTTGTTGATGAATTAAATTATGCAAATTTCTCTTGTACTTCATGGTGGATTAACTCAGGAGCAACTTCTCATGTTGCTAACTCCATGTAGGGATTAAATATGATCAAAACTACAACAAGAGGTTCAAAAATGCTTAAAGTAACGAATGGAGTTGAATTCAACGTTGAAGCAATAGGGTCACTCACCTTGGAGCTTCACACCGGCTTTAGTATTCACTTAAATAATGTTTTTTATGTACCTACTTTGAGTAGGAATTTAATTTATATCTCTTGTTTAGATGATGAGATGTACGAATGCTTGATTGGTCAAAAAAAAATTATTTTGAAATGTTGTAAAAAGATGTTGGCCTCGATGTGATGCATGTGAGTAATGTTTCGAAAAATGAAAAGAAATGGAAATGTACTAGAACTTCTTCGAAATTGTGGCACGGTCGTTTATGGCACATTTTGAGGGGGAGAATGGAAAGACTTTTAAAAAATGATGTACTCATTATATTATACTTTTCAGATGCAGACAACTATGTAGACTACATTAAAGGAAAATATGCGAAAACAATTAAAAAAGGACCCGTAAGAGACCCATGTGTTCTCCAACTTATTCACACTGACATATATGGACCTCTAAATGTTAAGTCTGTAGATGATTTTGATTCATTCATCACATTTACAAACGATTTCTCCCGGTACAGGTACATTTACCCCATACGCGATCGATCAGAATCTTTGGAGAAATTCAAAGTTTTCAAAGCTGAAGTTGAGAACCAACTGAATGCAGAAAATAAAGTTGTATGATCTGATCGTGGGGGTAGTACTACGGAAGACATGCTCCTTATGGGCAAATTCCAAGACCTTTTTCCAAGTTCATATCTGAAAATAGAATTGTTGCCCATTACTCAATGCCTAGCGAACCTCAGCAGAATGGTGTAGCTGAGCATAGAAACTACACACTCATGGATATGGTGCGAAGCATGCATAGCCATGCAGAATTACCATTAAGCCTACGGATGGAGGCTTTGAAGACAACTGCACATGTACTAAACATTGCTCCTACTAAATAAGCACCGTGCACACCTTACGAGACAACTTCATATTAGTACTACTTGTATGCTTGTGGATCTGGTAACGAAAGGCTTACCACCTATTATTTTCCACGAGCATGTTGACGGCATGGGACTACTAGAAGCCTTACGATTCTGGAGTATAGGGACCACTACAAAGAACCACTCCCATTAAGTAAAATGTTATCCATTTCGAAATAGGCTTGTATGGTATAAGTGTTGAGGTTGAAATATCATTTGATTGGTTGTTGCAACACCTCACTTTGGTGTATTATTCCTGTAGAGAATGGACAAATGAAGTTAAACCTAACGACCAAGGGGGAGAATGTTGGTTTGATCTATCATGTTTAACACAAAGAAGCTAAGTCAAAATAATGTTAGAGAGGAGGCCCATGACCCAACAATTAGGACCCCCTCGTAAGCTAACAGAATGCCCTGATCGGGGGCGTCACCAACCAACTCATGGTTCGTTGCCCCGTGTTGTGTGTGAAAATATAAAGGGCGAATCCCGGCGGCTAACGAGACCACCGGCCCGCTGGTCCCCAACAATCCCATACGCCTGCTCCGATCACGGACCTCGCACAAGAAGCAGTAAGGTTGGAACCTCGCCGTGCAGTGCCGGGGCAGTGCCACTGGAAGCCGGAAGGGATCCAAACCTTTCCTAGGCTGCGTCGACTTTAGAACAAGCCTACATCTCCCAGGCAGCAATGGCATCTTCGACTCTACTAGCCCCCCAGTAAAGATCCAATCTACCCCTTTTATTCATGTTGATATGGTGTTCTAGTTGTTGCTTTCATTGATCTTGTGGCAGGCATAGTGTTTACGATCTAACAACACGGGCAGATAAAAATTCCATAGCCCTCCAGAATTGCGTGCCATGGTTCCTGAATACCTCTCAAGCCTAACGAGGTGGCTCCAACTTTACGGAGACATCAAAGGAGATTCCCGGGCATGCTCGAGCTAGCTATATTCAGCATGTCCAGTTTAGTTCCATGTATGTGACATATGATGATGCACTACTAAAAAATGAAAAACATAAAGACCTCCACGTTGCTCACTTGCTGCTAGCTTCTTAAAATAGATTCACATTTTGAACTTACAGAGGTGTCCGTATTTCATCAATACACTTTCGAAAATTTACGAAGAGGAAACTCTGGTTGTTGGGCATTCTTACAGTCATACAGTCTGTTTGCAAAAATAAAAGAACTATTAAAGAGGAGGCCCCTCGGTCGCCCGAAGAAGCAGAAATATAGTTCATCGCCTTTAATAGTATTTTAGATTGCTAGGCATAGTCTCCTGCCATCATTTTTTTAGCTTGTTATCAAACACAAAGTGCTCATGTGGCACTATCTTTACTATTAAAAATAAGTTGGTCTTGGTACGTCCACTTTGACATCAGACATCCACTTTGACATCAAACATTGGGATAATCTAGGCCATACGATCACCTCAAACGCACCCATCGAGAAAACATGGAAATAAACACCGGTTAGAAAAGTACTCTCTACTTGGAAATAGGCTTATTCACGGCACGAAATTAGGATCCGTCAGCGCGACATGCACCAGCAATCACGGGAATAAACCGTTAATTATGTTCACGGACGTGGCTTGCCTGCGCCCATTCTACGTGGCGGCGATCCGGGGCTTTCTCAAAATTGAGCCTCGCGTTCATGTCTTTGCGTTGAAAAACAAATCCCCAAAACACATAATCTCATACCTGCAATACTCGTGTAGAACTCATGATTGTGTGCTATGGCTTATGGTACGCCGGCAAAGCGGCCATACCATCCGCCACCAAGCTTTGCAGCTTGGAGCTCACGGCCGTCGGTGCCACAGGAAAACGAAGAAAGAGTCGAGATGACTGGCGTCGCCACGCCGACCCGCCGCCGACGTCTTCTCGGCCGGTTGTTTCTCCGGTAGAGCGATCTCTAAGAAAAGGGCTACGGATGATGATCTCGAGGGCGAGGAGCGGGCGGAATCCCGAATTGGCGACGAGCTCGGCGCGAACAGGACAGGACAAATGTTCATGAATTAGTAGACGCCCTGGCGCCATGGCGCCATATCGCGTTTTACTACTTCCTGGCGCCACGGCGACGCCTTCGTCCCCGGCAACGCTATCTCTGCGCAGACTGCTCCTTTTAGTAAACACACGAGTTTTGTTTCGACAGAGCCTCTCCCATACCGAGCAGCCTTCGTCGGCCATGTTGTCGTTCATGGCAACCAAAGCGCTTAAACTTCATGGATATGCCTATGCGCACGAGGTGCTGGTTGTCATCAAGGATGAGCAAAATAGATTTGACGAGACGTAGAAGATTGAGCATGGAGATATGGCGGCCACCCCGTGACCCGCTCAGAAATACATATCTACTCCCTCCGTTCCAAAATATAAGATGTTTTAGCTTTATGAAATAAGTGTATCACCCTTTTTAGTGTGTAAGTTTACTCCAAACCTAGATGAACCTACACATTAAAAGAGGTCTAAATACTTTATTTTCACAAAGCTAAAACATCTTATATTTTAGAACGGAAAGACTAAACGGGAAGAAAAAGGGCCTCGGCATTGATTTATCCGCCGCTTGATACTCTCTCAGTTTCCAATATGTAAGGCGTCTAACTATTAGTTAAAAAACAAATCTTATTAACTTAGACCAAATATTTAGGATAATCTATCTACATCTGTAATATTAAATGAACATATTAAGAAAATATACTATAAAGTAGATTTATTGATGCTGATTCATTATTGCAAATTTTTATTTTTTGTGTATAAAATTGGTCAAACTTAGAAAATTTGGACTTTTTATTATTTCTTACGCGTCTTACATTTTGGGACACAGGGAGTAATAGCAAATTAAGATCGGGACGAAATCTTTGCTTTGCGCTAGTATGCAATTTGCTGTAATGGTATGTTAAGTCTCGTATCAAAAGAGAAGATTTGTTTTTTTGGTGGTACGTGTGGTTTATGGGCAGCACAAATAATGAATTTGTTATATATAGACTTTCAAGAGCATCTGTGATGTGTTGAAGCTTTTGTTGATGTCGACGGTGATCATGTAGAGGATGTGTACGTTCGTGGCCAACACCGGCTTGTGTAGCATGCGGACAAAGGAGGTCACAGTGGTGGTGGTCATGCTCTGCGCCTTTTCGGCTTTTCACCGACAGCTATATGGGCACCGATGGCAAGGTCAGGTGCGACACCCTGACAGTCAGGGGCACCGTCACGACCACGATGCCACAGGGAGGGAGTTCAACAAGTATATGCCCTTGTGTTTGTGGTGATGACGCAGCTTGTCGACACCAACGCGGTAGTGTGCTTCTACCCGAAGCTATGGCAATTCCCCTCGTGATCTACGCCCTTACCAACGGGTTCTTCGTCCTCTTCGCCTCCATGCACCACGGGAACGGGTACGCGCCGATGAATCCTGCAATGACCGTGTTGGCATCGCAGTAGCTAGGACGTCTGGTGACCTCGACGAGCTGACACACAGTGTGTGTTTGTGTTCTATACGCAGCGTGCACATGTGTGTGGATATGCCGTTCGGCAGTCATTGCTTGGCAACGTCTATGATATCTGGATTTGTTATCGCCCGATCGTGTTTAGAGTGGCAAAGTGGATGGATGGCCATCCCGCACAAGGAGGCAAGCATTGCAGTCGGCAGCAAGCTACACGGGGCAGCAGGAGAAGCCATGCGTCACTTGGGACTAAATCATGATTTTGCAGATGTTGTCGCGACCTTTGTATGTGGTCATGATGGTGGAGAACCAGGGCGAAGGCATGCATGGTGGTGTTGCTCTCGATCAAGAAGGTCGGTGTAATAGATTCGATCGGCTCATCATATGGTAGTTTAATATGTCATTAATCTTTGGTTGGGCAAACTATACTGATGGACACAAAATATGGTGGTTCTTTGTTGTTTGTTACCGCCGTAGCAGCACACGGGTATTTAGCTAGTAAATAACAAAGAAAGAGTGCATGCCACACTAGCATATGCCTCCAGCCATAGATAGTGAGCTTACCTTTCATGCCTATAAATAGGTCGCTATCTATCCTACCGCTCATCAACTTGAGATGGAGGAAGAACGAATAGGATGGCTTAACGATGGTTCTGCCCGGGAGAGCTCTGTGGTGGTAGTCAGGTAGAATGCTCCTTGTCGACCAGATAAAGGTCCTGCTATTGACGAGAAGTGGGGATGGCGATAGGACGTACACAGTCTGAGATAGGAAGATTCAATGCCTGCGAACGACAATCCATTCCGTCAGTCGGGAATGATGCAACACCTCCCTCGTGATAGATCAAACATGCATGATTATAAGCTCTTCCTCAATGCAATTTTTTTAGCTTGTTATCAAAGACAAAGTGCTCACGTGGCACTATAAATAACGCTAACAAAGAAAGACTGCATGCCACACTAGTATATGCCTCCAGCCATCTAATGTGCCACTAAAATGTGTCGCCACCTACAACAGCATTATTATACACCAGTATCAAGTCTGCCACAGCGTATACATGTCGTCGCTTTAAATTAGTGCCGCGAATGCTGAGCCGCCGGATAAAAACCTTTTGCATATACTTTGCCCTTGTTCCGCCCCAAAAAAAGTATCTAGTGTCCGTTCAATTCACACATGCAAGTTCCTAAAGCAAACAGTCTGCATATGTAGCACAATACTACTACGATTAAATGGTACAATTTATAGTCAGTCTTCCTTCGTGCTTGTCTTTCCCAACCTTTTTTTCGTTCATCCGATCGATATAGCGTAGACTGAAGTAAGAGAGCGACTTACGTTCAATCTTAGGAGTAGGAGGCAACGAGAAAACCAACAACATTCCTTACACCAACATTTCGAGGCACGTCTATGAGGTCTCTCCTCACGAAGTAAGAGCGACTATGTTTCCCCTACTAGCAATTCGCTGGCAAGTGAACTTTAGATGTCGTTAGACTAATTAGTAATTCAGAAGAAGTCTAATAGGCCCCAGACTAATATCGTGGAATAATCTTTTAGTTCGATTAACCACGGTACAGTTGTCGGAAGGGGTGGATGAGTTCAAATGGAATTTACTAAAGAGTGGTAAATTTTCTGTGGATTCGATGTACAGAGCTTTGATTCAACCTCATATTCCAGTCGATAATAATAGTAAAATTTGGAAGATGAAAGTACCCCTTAAAACGAAAATATTTGCATGGTATCTTCGTAAAGGGGTAATTCTTACAAGAGACAATCTTGCTAAGAGGAATTGGCACGGAAGTACTCAATGTGTTTTTTGTCATCAGGACGAGACAATTAAACATCTATTCTTCCAATGCAAATTTGCTCGCTCTATATGGTCAATCATCCAAATGGCCTCGGGTTTATCGCCCCCTCGATCGGTTGCCAATGTCTTTGGCAACTGGTTATATGGGATACATGATAAATATGAGACTGTGTTTAGGGTGGGAGCGCTTGCCATTATTTGGTCTCTTTGGCTATGTAGGAATGACAAGATTTTTAATAACACTGTGTCTTCTTCTTTGCAGATCATCTATCGAGCTACGGCTATTCTCCGATCATGGACTACTCTCCAGCCTATGGACCTCCACCACTTATTTGTGGAGGGGTGTACGCGATTGGAGGACACGGCGAGCGATATTTTGTCCCGACATGGATGGCAGCGTGATCTTCGTATAGATCAACATTAGATGGAGGCGCATTTTCTTATTACTATGATTTGTAATCTTGTTTTACCTTTGGATCTATCGTGTGTGGTTGAACGGCTATGTGCATCCTAGTTATGCAGAGGCCGGGTGTAAACATTGCTTTTAAGTAATATATGCGCTCATTTCCAAAAAAAAAAGACTAATTAGTACTCCCTCTGTTTCAAAATCCGATGGAAATATTTGAATTGTACATTGACTAGACGAGATACGGAGAGAAACATGGACTCAAATATGCATGTTCCAAGTCACGTTTTCATGAGCTGGGGAGTGTCCCCTAGGCAAGGAAGTCTTCTGTCTCTTGAGTTCTGAATATTCCGGTACGCTGGCTGCACAATGGTACGCATGGGTAAGAGATTGGGATGCAGCAGAGCCGGGAATCGCCTGCATTACACATCAATTCGCTCGCACGCAGATGTGGTCAAGAACGAGTTGGGGACGAGATAGGCATGCAGCAGAGCCGTCAAGCGCCTGCACTAGGCATCAATTTGCTTCGACGTGGATGCTATCCATGTGACAAGCTCAATAACCGGATGGAGACAAGATGGGCACGCAGCAGAGCCGTGCTGCCCCTGCACGACGACAAGTCACTTACGATACTCCATTACATTGCTACTTTTCTCCATTGATATACTACTATGTTAACCCGGGAAAATCTAGGAAAAAACCTTGGTACAAATTTGCTCTTTAATTCGGGATGAGAAAGATGCAAAGATCTGGCCGCAACGAGATCTCATCGATATAGCATCATCATGGCTGCAGGATTACAATCTTGATTATATAGAGGATGAGCTTATTGGACCGAAGCATGCAAAATGCATATGGATGTCAACCTATTGTCGCCCATCAGTTTCCTTTTAACGTGACTGCCATAGCAAAGAAGATTCACATGTGAAATAATCCCATCATTGAAGAGTGTTCAGAAGTGTTAGCTTTGAGACAATAAAATAATGAAGAACGAAAATAAAACCACAGCAAAGGGGGAGACAGATTTAACGTGGAAAACCCTCTCAAACAAACAGAGGGAAAAACCACGGGCGCCAGCCAGCGAAACTTCACTATATCGGGGAGTGTTTACACAGCGTCGGGGATTTCACAGATACAACTCATCCCAGCCGGCGGCTTACAAGAGGTTTATATAACGGTGGAAACCTAGGTCTTTGGCCCGAGCCTCCCGACGACGGATCTCGCTCCGCTCCGTCAGAAGTTAGCCTCCTTAATAGAATTTGAATCATACTTCAACAAAGTCCACCTTGAGACAAATTCCTCCTTGTAGCATCAACAGTAATCATCTCTCTGAACAATAAAATAAAATACTTTCGGCGCCAACTGCCACTTGGGCTAAGCAGTTATACCAACTAAGCTTGAGCATAGCTCAAACTTAGCAACAGGAACAGACTTTGTCATCATATCAGCAGGATTACCATAAGTTCTTATCTTGCATACCTTTAGTGTACCTTGTGCAACAATGTCACGAACATAATGGTACTTGATATCAATGTGCTTTGTTCTTTCATGGAACATCTGATCTTTAGTAAGGTAAATATCACTTTGACTGTCACAGAACAGGTTAATGCAAGAATCATCCTGACAAAGCAACAGCCATATATTCTGCTTCGGTTGTAGATAAAGCAAAAACTGGTTGCAGCGTTGCTTTCCAAGTCACGGCACATCCACCTACCATGAACACATAATCTGTGAGGGACCTCCTCTTATACGAGTCGGTAGCAAAACCTGAATTCACATAACCTGCGAGTCCCTCACCAGTCTTGCCAAACTTCAAGCAATCGTTGCATGTGCCACGGAGATACCTGAAAATCCACTTAACAACTTTCCAATGTTCTTTACTAGGATTAGCCATGTAATGACTCACCAAACTCATAGCATATGATAAATTAGGGAGAGAGCAAACCATGGCATACATCAAGGAACCAACAACACTAGAACAAGGAACTCGAGACATGTACTCAATATCTTCATCAGAACTAGGACATTGCAATGTTGACAATTTAAAATGAGGAACAACGGGAGTACTAACAGACTTTACATCATGCATATTAAAATGTTGAATAACTTTCTCAATGTAACTCTGCTGACTAAGAAATAGGAACTTAGATTTTCTGTCCCATTTAATTTCCATACCTAGGATTTTGTTAGCAACACCAAGATCTTTCATCTCAAATTCATTACTTAGGTGTGCCTTCAAAGTAGTGATTTATTTCATGCTCTTGGCAGCAATTAACATATCATCAACATATAATAGCAAATGAATAGGTGATCCATTAACAAACATTATGTAAACACAACTATCAAACTGAGATCTCTTAAAACCTTGTGAGATCATAAATGAATCAAACCTTTTCTACCACTGTCTTGGAGATTGCTTCAAACCATAAAGAGACCTCTTCAATTTGCACACAAAATCCTCTTTTCCAGGAACTATGAACCCTTCAGGTTGGTCAATGTAAATCTCCTCCTCCAGTTCACCATGCAGAAAAGCAGTCTTTACATCTATTTTCGCAAGCTCAAGATCATGCATAGCAACAATACCAAAGAAAGCACGAATAGAACTATGCTTCACAACTGGAGAGAAAACATCATTATAATTAATACCTGGAATCTGGCTGAAACATTTTGCTACTAACCTTGCCTTAAACCTTGGAGGCTCATTAGGAGATAAACCTTCATTTCTCTTGTATATCCACTTACAGCGGACGACCTTCTTCTGTTTAGGCAAGTGCACAACTTCCCATGTGCCATTCTTATCTAGCGATTGCATCTCTTCTTGCATAGCAGAAACCCACTTTTCGCGGTCAATGGATGCAACAGCCTCATTGTATATAGCAGGTTTACTATCATGCTCCACCTGTTCAGCACAACTTAGAGCATAATGAGCAAGATTACACTAGGAATAGCACGACGGCACTAGGAGAGTTGTTCTAAATTAGAGTTCAAAACAAAAATAAACCTATCAATGGAATTTTTGGTCCTGCTACCATGCTGGGAACATGAACCTGCACATCCCTAGTACCTCGTAGGTGGTTCTACCCCCCACCTAGAAAGTGTCAACGGAAGCTATTTGTTGTAGCCTTCATATCACCATTGTTAGCGGTGGGATGCTCGAGCTCTAAATTGTTTTAGTCTGCATCCTCAACCTCCACGACGTCTCAAACAACATCTTCTATGTTGTTCTGCTTCCTTGCAACGTGCATCGTCCTCCACTACTAAGAAATGGCAAAAGACTCAAGTTTCCACCAATTCAGGCTCTTATAGCACTGGCAGAACAACGAACGTTGTCGTACTCGTACGGCTTAGTTCCCGGTTTCCTCTCAAGCCTCACTATCTCATTTGACATGTATTCACATGTATGGATAAATGAAAAGACAATGTCAATGCTAGCTATGCACATCAATTTTTTCAGTTCCATGCTTTTTTCATGCATGATGCATCACTCGAAACAAGAACTTATTGTTGCTCTTTGGTAGCTTCCTAAAACTCGTTAATGATTTGCAATTTATATTGCTAAATTACTACTGCTTGAGTTTCATTAATGCACCCAAGCCCACAATAGCCTTAAGAAGTTATGAAGAATTTCCTATTTTCTTTATTGTTTCATCTATGGTACTAGAAAAGTGGATCAACCAAACATAGGGTGGCACTCTTCTACATAAATAACTATTGAGACGGTCCATGGGTACATGTTTATCCCTTTCTGTGAGAAGCGGATTTAGTTGACTGCACTATAATTAGTTCATATGTATCCTTGTATGACGTAATTTAGTAGCTCCGCCGCAGAAAAGTAACTAATTTATTCGTGTATTGGGTCATCATATACTTCTAAATTTCTTGGCACTATAGAAAAGATTGCACTAGCCACATAATTTTTTTCACCAAGCAGTTTGGTAGCTTTAGGTGTATTTTTTTAGGCAAAAGGCTCCTAGAGCCCGACTTTAAATTAATAAAGCCCTCAAGTTCAGATTACATGCTCGACGCTGAGGTTACCAGCTTACAATAAACGCACACCAGAGAGAAAAACATCCTTCAAAAACAAGAATAGCACGACTACAAGCTAAGATAAATTGATACTTGAAGTCTTCGTCTTGATCAAATGAATAACATGGGAAGTCGCCAGCAGACGAAGCGCCGGAATCCACTCCAAACTGTCTTCACAGGTGCACCCTCAAGTCACACGGGGGACGCACGGCGGGGATCCAGCAGACAGACGCGGGTGTGCCGCCCGCCGGAAAAACGGGGAGCACCAGAGAGATCCCTGCCGCCACCTTCATTGGGAACAATACAAGCTTGCCCGATTTCCCTCTCTGGCAGCTACGAGGTGCGGGGAGGAGGAGGTGGGAGCTCGTGGCGGCTAGGGTTTCTTTGCTTCCCGTGTCGCCCTCGGGAGAGCGACGCGGGGGCCGTTTCTAGTGTGCCACCGGTTTCAGAATATTTGTCGCCACTTTAGGTGTATTTACTGCAATGACTTTTTTGTTTCTTTGATATAATAAGCATTTGTGCACTACGCTGATGAATTAGTATTGGGTGCAGAACATTAGGTTATACATGGTGCCAATTTACCTTTTTGACCTATAGAGCTACACAAAGGACTAAAGTGAAAATAAGGTTAAGTCATTGTTCGTTCTCATCCCCACAACTCCATGAAGCACCACGTTCTTAGTGGTGGTCGACATATTCCTTTTGGTGGCGAGGCATGGAAGAGGATAGGTAAAGGGTGAAATCATTTGACGAAAAAGGCGATCCAAGTCCATCCACCACCATCCTGGGTCGTCACATATCAACCTATACTTTATTCCATGCAGGTTTTTCATTTGGCATGAAGGGGGATGATCAACGTGCAAGTAGCTATACATGAAGAAACTCGGACAACCTTACCAAGAAGCTTACAAACAAGTCCATTCTCGTTCTCTCCTTGCAAGCCGCCACACGGTCACCTGCCAATCACAATGTCATACTTCTCAGATCTTGGGAAGCATGAAGGAGTGATGATCTTTCGGGCATCACCGTAAAGAGGAAAGTGATGTGGGAGACGATATCGCGGCCCGGCCATCCGCTAGGGTATGAGATTATCCTGAAGAACACACTATTGTAAAGAGATGCTAAGGACATGCAAAAATAGGAACACATCGAGAAGGCCCAGAGTTAATCATAATTGTGTCTGGCCAATGAGGCCTGCCAATACTGGGCCTCCTTCATGGAGCCATCATGGGTCATGACTATCTCCACGTGTCCATTATTCAAATATAGCAAGCAGATAATTGGATAATTACGGAGGACTGTTCCTATTATCGTCCTCTATATAAGGGGAGGAGCAAGATAGTTCCATGATATTTCTATGCATCCCTGCAACATCAAACTATCGTCCTCGTGGACCTTAGAACTGGCCCACCATTGGCCAAATTTTTATTTTTGGGTACACCTCGATTCTCCTCAGATCCCTACTCAATGCGTCTCATCAATGTTGCCAGGGAAGAGAATGAGAGCCGAGTCCTACGATCCACCTTACCCACTGCAAGCCAACTATCCCTCTGTAAAAGCCGTCGCATCCCTCAAAGAAGACGACTCATGTACAGTTTTCAATCCCGAAGTGCCAGACGGCGATGGAGCACGCACCGCTGGGAAAAGGCAACTCTAGAGGACAAACTCTTCTGACTAGTCGGCGCTAGCACCTCTCCGACCATGCCTAGGAAACCCTTGGTCACTAGGCCTAGATAGAGCCAACAACTAGCCTTGATAGGCACGAAGGGCATTTAAACTTTCCTTACTTTGACTACTATTTGCCTTTTTTCGTGAAAATGCTATAACCTTTGCATTTTGATTCATTGATATAAAACGAAGTTATATGCACAAGTCCATAAGTGGACCAACACCCATACTATACAAGTCAACCCAAGAAACATAGTGTAAGGGAGTAGTTGGCATAGACCTAGTTATCCTTCGTCCGCCCATGATCTCGCCTCAACTTTTCTCGTGTCGATTAGGGAGGCCAGTGGTGAGTCTACAACTGAAGCATATTTATGCATATAAATTATTCATATTGTCACGCATTACATGCTATATCTAGCTACAACTATATTTATTATGTATGATTCACATGGACTTTGCACATTAGTAGTTTTATTAGAATTTTATTACTTTTTCCTTGTCTTTGACTTTGCACATTAGTAGTTTTATGTATGATTCACATGGTGTTGTAGCCCTCGTCCATACGATTTGAGCGAGCCGAAGAACACCCAGATCGGATTTCATACGAAGAAATAGAGGCCAACAAAGCAGACTGAAGGTTTAACGACCCGAGCGGATACGTAGCCGTCCATCCGTACCACGGGTCTGGACGCGCGAAAATAACTATTCTGGACGCGTTTCTTCACATAATCCGTCCTTGTTTGTTCCTAGACCTTCCTTAGGTCATAACGAACGTATTGGGAAATATTGTGGACTCCCCTCATTAGTACAAACATGTTACTTAGAGACGTCAATTGTCCATAGGCCTCGGCCGGTTTCTCGTTCCGGCTCAAGCGCATAGCTTCTATGAGCACACCACCTGAGCTAGTTTTTCTTTGTGGCTCTAAGATATGCCACCTCAGACGGTGCAAAAAGGAAAAACGTCTCTAACATATACGAGCTAGAGACGACCAATATTTATGACCTTTGCATGAAATCCTCAACCTCAGAAGGCCTATTCTATGGACCGTCTCCAATAGTCAAGCGATTTGAGTTAGATTCTAACAAAGACCGTCTCCAAAACTAGTGTGCCTCCAAGCGGCTTTTAAAGTGACCATCTCCAGTGTGTATAAACCATTTTAAATAATAGCATGCTAATTTGAACTCGATCATAGCTGATATGACACATAATCATGATTTAGCAGACAGGTAAACATATTAAATAAAGAAATTAGAGCAACCTGATGTCTACGCACTTCTATTCTTGTAGGCAGTTGTTGGGCCTCCAAGTGCAGAGGTTTGTAGAACAGCAGCAAGTTTTCCCTTAAGTGGATCACCCAAGGTTTATCGAACTCAGAGAGGAAGTGGTCAAAGGTATTCCCTCTCAGGCAACCCTGCAATCAAGATACAAGAAGTCTCTTGTGTCCCCAACACACCCAATACACTTGTCAGGTGTATATGTGCACTAGTTCGGCGAAGAGATAGTGAAATACAAGTGGTATGGATAATTATAAGTAGTAACGGTGCTAGAAAATAGTTTGATGGCGTGTGGTTGATGTGGGAAAAGACTAAAGGAAAACTGAAATAAAGATGGAAGCAAGCAAACATGTAATAGATCTAATTGCAAACGGTGTATTGATGCTTAGAAATAAGGCCTAGGGATCATACTTTCACTAGTGAACACTATCATATAAATATATTCTTCTTTATGATAGTACGCTGAACTACTCTCCGATTGGACACTCTAATCGTTGGTAGGGCTATAACAGCACACCTCAAAGTTCATCATTCCCATCTAGATAACCCCACACTATCCTTGAGTGCTAGATGGGTCCAACAAACACCACAATTTCATAAAGACATCCAACTCCAAATATAACTCATAAAAAGTATTTGTAATCTCTAGCCTAAGTGCGACCATGGTGTGCACACTGTCAACTTCATACACATGGGGAGAGTAGAGATCTATTAAAGCACTTGAGTAGCAAGGTAGATCTAATTGATTACAAAGCTCATGATCACAATATGATCGTGCATAGAGAGAGAGATGAACACATAGCTACCGGTAGAATCCTTAGCCTCGAGAGAGAACTACTCCCTCCTCATAATGGGAATCATCAATGGTGATGGAGATGGCGGTGGAGATCGATGGAGATGGCTCCGGGGACACTTCCCCGTCCCGGCAAGGTGCTGGAACAGAGACATTCTGTCCCCCGAATCTCCTCTTTGGTGGCAGCGGTGCTGCGGAACTTTTTCGTGGCTGGAGGCTTGACTTTTAGGGTTTTTGCATCGGGAGGATCTTATAGGCGAAAGGGGAGGCCGAGGAGGTGCCTGGGGTGACCTGACCACCCCTAGCGCGGCCAGGTGCTATGGCTGGCCCCCGGCCCCTCTCCGTCTCATATTCTAGCTCCGTGTCCCCCTCGGTGAAAAACTAACGTTGGCTTTTGTCTCGTCCAATTCCGAGAATATTCATTTTCTGACTTTCCTAGAACCAAAAACAGCAGAAAACAGTCAACTGACACTGTGGCATCTTGTTAATAGGTTAGTGCAAGAAAGTGCATAAAAAGTACTCCAAAGTGTGGACAAAACACAAGAAAATAGATAAAACCAAGCATGGAACATTGATGGCTCTGTAATGGCACCAGAAAAATGCTGGTGCGGTGTTGATGTAGAGCTCGTTGGGAACCCCAAGAGGAAGGTATGATGAGCACAACAGCAAGTTTCCCTCAGTTATGAAACCAAGGTTTAATCGAACCAGTAGGAGCAAGGAAACACCCCAAAGGTGTTACTAGCTGAGCCTTGGCAGGGCGCACTACTGGTGCTAGTAGCAACGTGGAGACCTGCACAACACAACCACAAAACTTTGTCCCCAACTTGCGATGAGGTTGTCAATCTCCCCGTGTTTTGCTGAAAACAAAGGATTAAACGTATCGAATGGAAAGAAGTAATAGTTTGCAGAAAGTAAACACAAAGCAGTAAACAGTTTGTAGATTGTATGTAAAGAAAGATGACCGGGATCCATAGTTCACTAGAGGTGGCTCTCCTTAAGATAGATAACATGCTGGGTGAACAAATTACAGTGGGGCAATTTACAAACATCGAGAAAGCAATACATGCATATACTAATCATCTTGGCTCCTTTGGAACTTGATTGGGCATTACAACATTTTACATAGACCGCCATCCAACTGCATCTATGACTAATATTCCATCTTCAGGTTATCATCCGAACCCCCTCCAGTATTAAGTTGCAAGCAACAGATTATTGCTTTACGAACTGCGTGTAAAGTAAGCAATACGATTGTTCTATGAACAAAGGATTGCTGTTTTCTCCCTAGTAGCAACAACACATCTAGTACCTTAGAGATTTCTGTCACTTCCCCTGATTACCAGAGGCATGAACCCACTATCGAGCATAAATACTAACTCTTGGAGTTGCTAGCATCTACTTGGCCAAGATAGCTACTAACAACGGAAAGCATGCAAGATAACAAATAACAAAGACATGATAGAATCAATAATCAATCTGAAATAGCATCTCAATATCCATCGGATCCCCGCCAACACAACATGCGTAATTACAAATAGATGATCTTGATCATGAACGGAGCTCACAAGATCTAGACATGAAAGCACAAAGGAGGAGAACCAGCCATCTTGCTAATACATGGATCCGTGTCCAAAGATGAACTACTCACACATCACACCGGAGGCTTGCATGATGATGAAGAAGGCCTCCAGGGTGAATTCCCCTCTCTGGCAGGGTGCCGGGAAGAGCTTCAGATCCCTCCCGATCTAGGGATGGAGATGGCGGCGGCTACAGACTCTTTCGTGGATTTTGATCGGGCCCTTAGGGTTTTCGTCCCGAGGGCATCTTATAGGCGGAAGGGGAGGCCGAGGGGGTGCCGGAGGCGTCCAGACCACCCCTTGGCATGGGCCAGGCTGGGCCACGCGGCCAGGTGGTGTGGTGGCCCCCTGGCCCCTCTCCGTCTCGTACTCTGGCATCTGATGACTTCCAGAAAAATAGGCACTTTGGCTTTTGTCCTGTCCAATTCCGAGAATATTCATTTTCTAATTTTCCTGGAACCAAAAACAGCAGAAAACAGGCAGCTGGCACTGTGGCTCTTGTTAATAGGTTAGTCCAAGAAATCATATGAAAAGTACTCCAAAGTGTGGACAAAACACAAGAAATTGGATAAAACCAAGCATGGATCATCAAAAATTACAGATACATTTGCAATGTATCAAACATCAAAAATTATGGATACGTTAGCAACGTATCAACATCCCCAAGCTTAACTCCTACTCGTCCTCGAGTAGGTAAGTGATAAAAAGAAAGAATAATTTTTGAGGTGACATGCAACATCATAAACTTGATCAAAGTATTTGTAAAACATTGATAGCTGGGATCATAGTACTTCAATCATAACATGAAAGACAAAGTTCTAGCTATAAGACAAAGCAACTAAGTTGCAACATGAAAAGGCACAAACAAAAGATTCATGAATAACAATGCTTTGCAAGACGTTTGTTTGTTTCACATAAAGAAAACATAGCATAGTGGCATTCAGCTTGTCCCTCATAGAGTAGCAAATATAAATGCATAGGACACCTTCAAAGTTGACCATAATTGCAGCATTTTTGGTGCGCCTCGCATAGCGTTTTCCCTAATAGTGAAGCTTCTCACAACATTCTCCAATCTAGCCAGCAAGATTGCATTTGACCCAGCTCCCATCTTCATCCTAACCGTCTTTGCCTTTTTTATCTTTATTTGCCAAACATGGACATCAATAGGTTCATCAAGGCGATTCTTTAGGTATTTTCTTATGATTATGTTCTAAACTTGCACATGTTTGAGAAAATGTTTTACCTTCGTATTAATAAAATTTTACTACTTTTTACTAGGTCCACGTTCATGCACAACTGATGTCCTAATTAATAGTATGCTAATAATATTTCATGACTTTATTGGCTTATAACACAATTTGTAGATTATGTTATATTAGTTCATGTTTTTTGAAATAACATAATAGTTTTTATTAGATAAGATGCAGTTTGTTGACTAACCTTAGGATTTAACAAAAACCAAGAGTCTCAGGAAATAAGAATTTTCTGCCAAAAGGAAGATATGAATGTAGCAAAACTCTTGAACTCAGGCTTCTATTAATCATATGGATATTAAAATTAATTGAATAATTTTCCACGAAAATTGTTGTCATGATAGTGATGCGACTAGCATGTAGGTGCCAAGTCGGTCCAAACCAATTTAATATTTTCTAATTTCACCAAGGGAACAAACAACATCCTATTACTTGTGTTAAAGGGCAAAAGTATTTGGATTAAGTGAAAAAATAATCCTAGTAACAATTAGGGATTAAAAGTATAACTTTTTCTATAATCTTGTATTTGCATAGCGCCTCACCCTTTTTTTGACATGGTTATATGTCTGTTTGCACTGAATGCATACATGAACCAACTTAGGTTTAGACTTATCTGTCACTAATTACTTACTCAACCTAAAGTAAGTTTTTGATAGCATAGTTTCTAATTATATTATATGGAGTAAATGACAAGTATATGCTATGCCTGATTTAGTACTCACAACACATGCACCAATGATAGAAATACAAATTTGCCCCTATAAAAAATAGAAATATAATGTTTCCTCTTAGGATACGTACAATGCTTATATCTTTGCTATATCATAGCAATGCCATGTAGGATGATAGGTCACCTGGAGGAGAGAGAACAAAAAAAAGAGGTTTGTCTTCTCTTAGCTAAGAGAACTTAGCTAAGAGATCAACAATCTCTCTCGCCATAAATCTAGGATTTCTATTTATGAAAGATAAGACTAAAAAATAACCCGGTGTACATCATGTTTTATGGTTATATGTAGCTTATGTGTCGGAACTAAGATAAGATAGTCTTCCATTGTACATGCCCTTAGCATTTTATGCTCTATAGAGACGGAAATTCCCGATGAGTGATACATTAATAGAAATTTTATTACATGTACAAAATGACAAGCACATCCTATGTCTGATAGTCCTCACCGCACATGCACCAATGATAGATACCAATTATAAATATGATTAGGTACTAATAGGTGGATCGATAAATGAGTATGTGCGGAGCAGTAGACATTCATAGGATCTAAGGCTTCATGACGTGTATTTTTTTTAATAAAAGATGGATGTAATTATATATGCACGCAACAGTTTTGGCACCTAACTTCTCTCCAAGGGGATTGTAAAGGGCCGACTAGATTGTAAGGAAACAGTATGTGGTCACAGAAATTTTGCTCCGATAGAAAGCTTAGAAGGTTTTCCTGTGTGTCCTCGGATTTATCCTTTAGCGTCTGACAATGTATTTTATCTGGGTCAATGAACTCAACACTGAAGATTGACCTTCTTTTACATTTCACGATATTCATTCTTCATAATAATAGAGTACAAAAGGATATAATTAGGATAATTACATGCAATGAACTGAACAACTGAAAAAAATGAACAACTTATATATAGACAATGAATTCAACAACTTACAGACAATAGCATCTCATGAGACTTTTGTCGAGGGCGTCGAAAATGTATAACTGGAAGAGTTATGGAAACTCAACATGGACCTCTTCTTCTCGGAAGTAGTAGTCATGTGGGACTTTCTCCACGATCATTATTCTCTCCTGCTTTACGGCTTTCAAGTACCATTTATGTAAACTCCGCATTTGTGTTGGCAGTTGTGGGAACTGCTCAAAGCTGACCAGAGGCTTCCCTAGGACATACGTAGGGACTACCTGAGCCTTGGGTAACTTGTCGTCCTGGGAACCTAGCAATTCCTCAGCAGTCACATTCATAGAGGTCGCAAGCTTCGCAGCTTCTTCCATATTCTGCTGGGGAATGTCATGGGATAGCACCTTGAGGGGTGGGGTCGATTTTTTGGCCTGTTCCCCGAGCTGGGGGACGTCCTTTCTTTTCTCGGTTGCACTTTGACTTGATGATTTGCTCCCGCTTGCACTTCTACTTGATTTGCTCTTCTTCACTTCCTTCTCAAGTGTGCGTCGATAGTTATCTGGCTTATGGTGCAAGTCATATTGCGATTTTGTGTTCATAAAAGAAAGTGCATACGCTTTTTGCTTCTCGGTGTATACCGGGGCGGGCTCGGGTTTCTTCTTTTGAAGCTGCGCAACACATTCCGCCTTTACGATCATGTCGATTTCCTCGTCAGTACGATCGTAAAGTCTGATAGGAAGATTCTTATGAGGTACTCTTGGGAGGGGCGACATTTGTCGTTTTGGGCTCCTGCGTCGTTTAGTACTAATCGCAGGCTGCGGCGGAGATCGAGATGGACTCGGGCTGTGGTGGTCGTAGTCATGGGGTGGGCTTCTTGGAGGTCATGGAGGTGAAGGTGACATGCGACCACTCGGAGGCGGTGTTGGCTTTGGCGTCTAGCCTGGAAGCATGATGTTGTTCTTGTCCCATAGAATGATACCACCCAGTACTTCTTCGAGTGTCCTCTCACCTTCAGGTCCAGGGATGTCAAGCTCCATTGAGTCCCACCCCATTGCGCTTTCATCCACAGCAACTTTAGCATAGCCAGCTGGAATCTCACGGCCATGCCAGCGTGCGCCAGGTGGACAAGGTAAATCACATCTGACCGCCACCTTGATGGATAGGTTCTTCACCTTCTGATGGAGCTCACAAGATGCCTGCTCCTTGATTCCATCCACGGGGTAGCCGGGACCACCATCTACCATACGTGCATCGTCAGAAGGGACCTCCGATTTAGCCACGCTGCTTCTCCGCTGAGATGGGACGGCGGTAATATCGAATACAGGATCTTGCAAGCGCGCTGCTCCTCGAAGTTTGTCAATCTATTGCTGATGCATTCGAAGTGTTCCTAGCAACTCGGTGAACTCGTCTCCCTCCTCCTCCTGCTGTCGCCTCTTTGATCTCTCTCGGCTCCTATAAGTATCTCTGTCTTTGGGAAACCCCATCTCCCACGTATAACTAGGGCCAAGGCCTCGTACACGTCCTCCGCGTTCGTCATTCCCGAGGACCTTTGTCAGCAAGTCTTTCTCTCTATCGGGATGGAACTTTGTTGTCCCCGCTTTAATCTCCTTCACCACTTTCTTCCATGTATCCCGGGGTATCCTAATCCCGTCATTGCAAATAAGGTCCCCTGTACTTTCGTCATACTCACTCCCATGCCCAAGGAACCAATCCCTTGCCCTCAGATCCCATTCTTCGCATATTGGTTCTGGAGTGATCCCTTTAGCAAGCAACTCATTCTCTTTAGCATCCCACTTTGGCATGGCAGCCACATAGCCCCCTGGCCCCAGGTGATGGTGATATTTCTTCATCGCGGCATTTTTCTTGTTTTTTCCGACATTTCCATAGCAGGTTGTGACTCCTTGTACTTCACAAATGCATCCCAGTTAGCCTGCTGCTTCGTTAGATAGAATTCAAATTTAGGAGTCTTCTTCGTCTTCTGATACTTTGGCCATAATGCTTTCTTCCAGTTCTTGAATAGTTCGGCCATCTTCGTAAGCGTCCACTGCTTGACTTTCTTCCTCAATACAGCTGTGTCGGCATCATCCTCACATTCTGACAGGCTGAAATGTGTCATGAGGTCATTCCAAAGACCCTCTTTGCACCTGTCGGCGACATACTCACCCTCTTTCGCCCCTTTGGTCTTATTCCACTCCCGAACGGTGATCGGGATGCGATCCCTAACCGTAAATCCGCATTGTTGTTTAAATACAGTTTTAGCCTTTTTGGGTTCCATCGGTTCACCCCGTGGTGATACCCGCGTAATTGTATAACGCGTAGATGCGTCCAACTTTTTGGCCGGGCCTCGTTTGGAATATTTTTTGGTCGATGTGGAGGCCTAAGAGAAGAAACATTCGTCAATTTATATATATATACAACTCAGTTAATGCATCTACTGATCACCAGACTTCATATATATACCTCGCCGTCGGCTTCTCCACCACCAGAGCCGTCGGCTTCTCCTTGATCATTTCGGTCGACCTCCTCTCCCTCACCAGAGGGGTTCAGATAAATCGACGGAGATTCGGGTGGATCTACATGGGGGGTGTCGTTGATCATATCCTCGAGAATTTCTTCCTGTGCTAGGTCTCTTTGGATTGGATCCATAGTTTTCTACAAAATGCACACAATAACATTTTTCATTCAATATTGCTGCATAAAATAATACTAAACAATACTATGAACATGCAATTTGCTACAATAATACTAAACAATAGCAAAATTCTAGTGATGCCCTAACCCTAACCCTAAGTCCGGGGGCCCGCGAGCACTACCTCATTAACCCTAAGTCCGGGGGCCCGCGAGCACTACCACCCTAACCCTAAGTCCGGTGGCCCGCGAGCACCACCACCCTAACCCTAAGTCCGGCTGCCCGCGAGCACTAGCACCCGAACCCTAAGTCCGGTGGCCCGCGAGCACCACCACCCTAACCCTAAGTCCGGCTGCCCGCGAGCACTAGCACCCTAACCCTAAGTCCGGTGGCCCGCGAGCACCACCACCCTAACCCTAAGTCCGGCTGCCTGCGAGCACTACCACCCTAACCCTAAGTCCGGGGGCCCGCGAGCACTACCACCCTAACCCTAAGTCCGGTGGCCCACGAGCACCACCACCCTAACCCTAAGTCCGGCTGCCCGCGAGCACCACCACCCTAACCCTAAGTCCGGCTGCCCGTGAGCACTACCACCCTAACACTACTAATACTACACTACTAATATATTACACTACTAATATTACACTACTAATATATTACACTACTATATACTATATACTATAATAATATTACACTACTAATATATTACACTACTATATACTATTTACTATAATATATACTATAATATTACACTACTAATATTACGCTACTATATACTATAATAATATTACATTATATATACTAGCTATTACACTACAAAAATAATATGACAATTCTACAAAAAAAAGAGGAGCCGCCGACGCCTCGCCGGTTCGCCTGCGCCCGCTCGCCAGCTGCCAGCCGCCGGCCTCCACCCGCTGTGCGCGTGGTCGCCAGCCAGCCGCCGGCGTCCCCTGCTGCGCGCGCGGCCGCCGGCCTCCCCTTGTCGCGCGCGCGGCCGCGCGCCAATCTACTGCGCTCGTCGGTATTACATGGCCGACAGGGATGACAGCGGCTGGAGAGGCGGTGGTGCGGCGGCGTTCGTCGGTGAGACGGCGGCGGCGCAGACGGGCAGCCTGCCGGCGTCGTTTCGTCGTCCTAGCTCGCGCGCGATTTTCCCCTGCAGTGAGTAGTGGAGATGGTGGGGGAGTGAAGGGGCGCGCGTAATAAGGAGAAGGCCTTTAGTCCCGGCCCGCTTTAGTCCCGGTGCGTTACATGGACCGGGACTAAAGGTCCCCCCATTTAGTCCCGGTGCGTTCCGCCCACCGGGACTAAAGAGTTTTCGGCACAGCCCAACGCGCACGCGCCAACGCCACACCTTTAGTCCTGGTGTGTAGCACGCACCGGGACTAAAGGTCCTTTTTTAAAATTTTCACCACTGGGGCGCGCCTGTTTAAAAAAAATTCAATTAGCATATTTTTTAAATATTTGAATTTTACAGTTTTTGCATACTTATGAATTTGAGAAAAATTTCAACATAAAAAGTTCTTGAATTTGAATAAGTAATCCAAATCTATTTTATGTTTTATAAAATAATTATTCTAACTAGTGAAACTAATAACCATTTTGCCATTTTCAATTTAAAAATGCATTAACTATTATATTTTGCATATTTTTGAAAAAGTGATTCAAATCAATTTTCTGTTTTATAAAATAATTATTCTAACTAGTCAAAATATTAACCATTTTGCCATTTTCACGTGATTCCGACGCTCCGATGGTCTTCCTCCGGCGAAACCCTAGACCGGGGGCCCCGGATCGTCTACCCCGCCTTATTTTTTCCCGCCCGTTTTCTTCCTGCCCGTTCTCTTCCGGATCGTAGCCCCTTTAGGGTTTAGGGTTTAGGCTTCCCTCCTCAATATATGTAGGCTTAGTCGTTGCCATAGCACATCTAGACTCATATCTGCCGCCTCTCTCCACTCTATCCCATGGCTTCCACCATACCTCTAACCCCAGGGAGGCGGAGATGGAGTCTTTCACGGGCTAGCAAGAAAATATTTTCCGAGGCGGAACATCCGAAGATGCCATAGGGCGTGTGCACCAAGGGCATCTTCGAGAAGTTCCACCACGGGAGATTTCCCAACCCTTTCCTCCATCCATGGGGATGAAACTCTCCATCCATGTTGGCTTGTTGAGTTGCTTGCCATGGCGTATCGATGCTCCTTTTATAGGCACGGCGCCGCTTCTACTTTGTCTTCTTCCTCCGATAGGGCGTCGTGCGCTACATGCTTTATCTCTTCGAGCAGTGCGGCCACTCACGCGTCCTTATCCTACCGACAGCTTTAGTCCCGGTTTGAGCCCCCACCCAGTACTAAAGGTTACCCACGCGTCCTTATCCCACCGACAGTTTTGTTAGATGACACAAAAACCACCTTTAGTCCCGGTTGCACCCACCAGCCGGTACTAAAGGTTAGCCACCCCCCAAATAAGGCCCTCCCAGATAAGCCTCCCCCAGATAAGGCCCCCCCATCTTTTGTCCCGGTTTGAGCCCCCACCCGGGATGAAAGTTTCCCGCGCCACTGTGTTCCCGCGCTTTCCACCGGTTCCCACCTCTGTCTTCCCGCCATTTTTTCAGTATATATATGTACGCTTGGCCTCTATTTACATATCACATCTAGACTCATCATTCTTTTCCCATGGCTTCCATCGTATCTCTAGCCACCCGGGAGGCGGAGGCGCTTTGCGCCTCGAACTACCCCTGCCCACCGGGCTACCGCGTCCCCACCAGCTGGATGCTGAGCGCCGGAGGCATGCCGGTCCCTCCTGTCCCTCTAGGTGTGGAGCGCCGGATAGCCATCACGAACCACTACTACCTCGAGCTCATGCCAGAGCAGTGGAGGAATCCCAACTAGCATCCCGACTATTTCCCAACTTGGGAAGCCTTCTTCATCAATCGGCGTGAGAGGGCGCTCGCTAGGCACGAGGAGGACGGCCCACCTCCTTCGAACTTCAACGAGGCCGGCTGTCGGCTGTGGTGGCGCGGCCGGACTCTCCAGAGTGTCATGGCCTACAACACGACCGACAATAACCCCCGCCTGCGGTACCCTAAAATCCAGCCCACGTGTGCCCAACCTTCAAGGTTCGACTACGGCGACCCCGACGACGGCAGCGACGATGGCGCCAGCGACTACGACGACTACAGTGGCGCGTATTACAAGGCTAGGCAGGAGCATGACTGAATCACTCCAACGTTGTGTTATGTATCTTAATTTTCAGTTGTGCTATGTATCCTTAGTGTTTGTGGGTTCATTCTCTTGTGATTGTTCCTTCTCTTTGGGTGATCACCTCCCGCGGCTCAGAACCCGGTCGTCAACGTCTAGTTTGATTGTTCAAGATGTATTACATGAAAGGGGACCTTTATGTCTCAAATAAAAGGTTTAATACATTACATAGATTTATGTCTCAAATAAAAGGTTTAATACATTATTACACATCACCAACATCTAGTGTTGTGGTTTTCTTCTGCACCGTAGCCATGGAGAATCTTCATCATTTAACAGGATGCTTGGGTCAGTTTTCACTTTGAAGGGCGGAATTTCATGAAACTTATTGTAATCTTCTGACATGTCTGTCTTGTCATCCACTCCCACGATGTTTCTTTTCCCTGAAAGAACTATGTGGCGCTTTGGCTCATCGTATTTTGTACTCTTTTGCTTATCTTTCCTTTTTCTTGGTTTGGTAGACATGTCCTTCACATAGAAAACCTGAGCCACATCGTTGGCTAGGACGAATGGTTCATCCATGTACGCAAGATTGTTGAGATCCACTGTTGTCATGCCTTACTTTTGGTCTACATGTACCCTGCCTCCTGTCAGCTTGACCCATTTGCACCGAAACAAAGGGACCTTAAAAGTAGGTCCATAGTCAAGTTCCCATATCTCCTCTATGTACCCATAATATGTGTCCTTCTGCCCATTGTCATCTGTTGCATCAAAGCGGACACCACTGTTTTGGTTGGTGCTCTTTTTATCTTGGGTGATCGTGTAAAATGTATTCCCATTTATCTCGTATCCTTGGAAAGTACATATAGTCGAAGATGGTAACATGGCCAACGAGTACAACTCATCTCCAACAGTGGTGTTATTCATGAGATCTGTCTGCAACCAATTGCCAAAATTCTTCTCGTGTTCCCCTGTAATCAAGGTTTCAGGCTTCCCCGGGATTTCGGAGCGTAGAATATTTTTGTGGTTCTCGATATATGGAGCCACCACGGTGGAATTGTGTAGAACTGTGTAGTGTGCTTGAGTGAAAGAATCCCCGTCCCTACATACCATTGATTTCCTTCCTAGTGTGCCTTTTCCAATCATCCTCCCCTCATACCGAGATTCAGGAACACCAATTGGCTTAAGGTCAGGAAGAAAGTCAACACAAAACTCAATGACCTCCTCTGTTCCATAGCCCTTGGAGATGCTTCCTTCTGGCCTAGCACGGTTATGAACATATTTCTTTAAGACTCCCCTTGAAGGGGAACATATTGTGTAGAAACACAGGACCGAGAATTCTAATCTCTTCGACTAGGTGAACTAGGAGGTGCGTCATAATATGGAAGAAGGATGGCGGGAACAACAACTCGAAGCTGACCAGACATTAGACCACATCAATCTGTAACCCTGATAGACTTTCTCGATCGATTACCTTTTGAGAAATTGCATTGAGGAATGCACATACCTTCACAATGGCTAGTCGAACATTTTCTGGTAGAATTCCCCTCAATGCAACCGGAAGCAATTGCGTCATAAGCACATGGCAGTCATGAGACTTTAGGTTTTGAAATTTTTTCTCTTTCATATTTACTATTCCCTTTATATTCGACGAGAAGCCAGACGGGACCTTGATACTAAAAAGGACTTCAAAAAAGATTTCCTTCTCTTCTTTGGTAAGAGCGTAGCTGGCAAGCCCTTGAAACTGCCCTGGATGCTTGCCGCCTCGTCCTTTATGATGTTGCTGATCCTCCCGTGCTACCCGGGTATCTTTTGACTTCCCATACAAGCCCAGGAAGCCTAGAATATTCACGCAAAGATTCTTCGTCAGGTGCATCACGTCGATTGTAGAGCGGACCTCATGCACTTTCCAATAGGGTAGCTTCCAAAATATAGATTTCTTCTTCCACATGGGTGCGTGTTCGGTAATGGGGTCTTTTGGAACAGGTTGTCCTCCAGGACCCTTTCCAAAGATTACATCCAAATCCTTGACCATACCAAATACATCAGCACCACTACGGGGGACAGGCTTCGTCCGGGTTTCTGCCTTGCCATTGAAATGCTTTCCTTTATTCTTTAAGGAATGACTAGGCGGAAGAAAACGACGATTGTACGGGTACACATTCTTTCTACATTTATCCACATATATACTTTCAGTCTCATCTAAACAGTGCGTGCATGCATTGTATCCTTTGTTTGTCTGTCCTGAAATGTTACTAAGAGCAGGCCAATCATTGATGGTTACGAACAGCAACGCTTGTAGGTCAAATTCCTGCTGTTTGTGCTCATCCCACACACGTACACCTGGTTTGGCCCACAACTGTAGAAGTTCATCAACTAATGGCCTTAGGTACACATCAATGTCATTGCCGGGTTGCTTCGGGCCTTGGATGAGCACTGGCATCATAATGAACTTCCGCTTCATGCACAACCAAGGAGGAAGGTTGTAGATACATAGAGTCACGGGCCAGGTGCTGTGACTGTAGTTCTGCTCCCCAAAAGGATTCATGCCATCGGTATTAGACCAAACCATAAGTTCCTTGCGTCACCAGCAAAGTCCGGGAAGTCTCTCTCGATTTTTCTCCACTACCGACCATCAGCAGGGTGCCTCAACATCCCGTCTTCTTACGGTATTCCATGTGCCATCGCAACAACTTGGAATGCTCTTTATTTCTGAACAAACGTTTCAACCGTGGTATTATAGGAGCATACCACATCACCTTGGCAGGAACCCTCTTCCTGGGTGGCTTGCCCTCAACATCACCAGGGTCATCTTTTCTGACCTTATATCGCAATGCAGTGCATACCGGGCATTTACCCATATTCTCGTATTTCTCACCGCGGTAGAGGATGCAGACATTAGGGCATGCATGTATCTTTTGCACGTCTAATCCTAGAGGGCAGACAAGTTTCTTTGCTTCGTACGTACTGGAGGGCAATTGGTTATTTCTTGGAAGCAGCTTCTTTATTATTACCAGCAACTTTTCAAATCCCGAGTCAGTCATACCGGTCTCTGCCTTCCACTTCAACAATTCCAGTGTACTACCCAGCTTCTTCTGGCCATCTTCACAAGTTGGATACAACAATGTGGTGTGGTCCTGTAACATCTGCTCGAACTGCAACCTCTCCTTTTCTGTGTCGCAGTCTCGCCTTGCATCACTAATGACACGACCAAAATCATCAACGGGCTCATCTGGTTCCCGTTCTTCACCCCTTCTTCTTCATTATCCTCAACTGCGGTATCATTGTATTCAGGGAACATAGATCAGTAGTTGTCATCATCGTTCTCTTCTTCATCACCGTCTTCCAGCATAACCCCTCTTTCTCTGTGCTTGGTCCAAACATTATAGCCGGACATGAAACCGGACCGAAGCAGGTGGCTCTGAATGACTCTTGAGGAAGTGTGAGCCTGCTCATTCCGACATTCAACACATGGACAACACATAAAACCATCCCGCCGCTTGTTCGCCTCGGCCACAAGGCGAAAAGAACGCACGCCTTCTTTGTAAGCGTCAGAGCGTCGGTCACCGTACATCCATGGGTGCCTCATCTGCATCATACAACCATGCATATATATCAAACGCAATCACGATGCTTAAATTAGTACCGCACGGTCAAAACGAGAAAATAGTTGCTAACCTTTTAGGACACTTAAAAACAAAGAGGAGAAACCTTAAGTGTCGCTCTGGCACCTCATATCATATTTTGTCTTGTATGAACTCAAGTGGCATCGCTCTAACAGGCATTTCACCGAACACCTCTAGTGCATATGAAGAAAAAAAGTTAGCACAAAGTTATACCCACCTCTCACATAGGACAAAACAGGAGAGAGTGGAGGGCTGGGTGCATATATATAGGGTCAGGCCATTAGTCCCGGTTTAAGATACAAAACGGGACTAAAGGTTCTGCCAAGAGCACGCGCGCCGGTCCAGACCCATTTATCCCGGTTTGTATCCCAAACCAGGACTAATGGTTCCTTACGGACTGAGACAAAGTGCCTCGGCCTCCTCGGGCCGTCTGGTTCGGACCATTAGTCCCGGCCCCAGCCACGGCCGGGACTAGTGGCCCGAACCAAAGGCCTATTTTCTACTAGTGGACATAAAGTTTGTGTTCGAGACCATCTAAAGTAGTTTTGGTTGCAAACTGTTAAGTGTAACTAGTATGACGTAGATTGGACAGTTAATTCGTCGTTTAAAACTTGATATGAACCTAGTGGTCTATGTGCTATGTATATATAGTTTATTTCCCTGTTAGTGTACTTTGGAAGATTTTGACATGTATGGTTATGATTGTGTGCATTGGTTTCTAGTACAAAGAATTATGGAAGCTACTACAAAGAATTCTGAAAGATGTCCTATCCACATGCATTCCTGTCTATGCGTATAAGTAGAATGAAGTTGTACCAGTAGACCAACAAAGTGGTCTGGTCAGGTCGTTTGAGTTGTTCGCAACATGTGAGATTCTCCTCTCCGTGATATTTTTATGAAACAGTAATTACAACTTGAGTCCTATGAGTAAAGCCGAAATATATATAGTACTTACACATAATTCTGAAAGCTACCACAAAGAATTCCGGAAGCTACCACATGGAATTCTGAAAGCTACCACACTGAATTTTGAAAGTACTAAAAATAAATACATCGCACCTTTTTTACTTTGAATAGATCTTAACATGGTAGGTAGCAAATAACCTAGGCTATTATGCCCTATATATTTCATTGACGTCGGCTCCCAACTGCTGCAGGAAATATTCATTGAACTCCCCCCCCCCTACGTGGTCGAGACAGTAAGGCCTGGGTAATCGTTCTAGATCATCATGACGAAATCCATGTACAAGTGTTGGTTCCTCATCCCAAGCCTTAAGATCATGATTGTACGCTTTGATATCTGACAAATCCGCGCAGTAGATGGAACCAGATTGGACTATGGGGTACACTCGGGTGTCGACGAAGGTCAACTGGTGAAAATGAACGAAGAGGGAACGGTTGCCAATGTCACCTATTGCCTCGAGATAGCGTTTCTCCGGTAAAGAACCGGTTGACCTTTGGAGAAAACCCCGCACTACAAAAGAAGCATATCACCTTCTAACACCACAAGGTAGAACTTGTAGGATCCATGTATGTCTTCAAGGACAGGAGATGAAATTATTTTGGCCATCTTGACGGTGGTCGCAAGCTGCTCCAACTGAATGTTGGTCGATAGGATGTCTCCATCCTGAAGTAGTGCATACATTTCACCATAGAATAAGGTCATGCAGTTCACAAGAACATCGAACGATGGATAAATTCCTTCTCAAATACTCCATTGAAATCCCTTGTCGTGGTGCTCTCATCAGCCCAAGCAATAGCCTCCAGATAGTTTGCCGAAACAAACAACATCATCGTGGACTTTGTGACGGTGACAGATATCATAATATCAAGTGGTATTTGCGCCTGAAACTCATGTTGCACTTATGAGTGAGTGTGTTCAGAAGGCAAATCTTGCGTGGTTTTTCCCTCTGAGTAATAACGATGACGCCACGATAAACACCGATGAAGTAGAACCTTTTGATGAAGAGAACAATTAGGCCTAATATATGTACAATGGAAAATACTCCCTCTATTCACTAATATAACACATTCTATAGATATTTCAGAATGTACTAGATACGTCCTAAAATGAGATAACCTACATATGTGCATGTTTGAAAAAAAGCTTAAATGTGAACGGAGGGAGTACAAATAATAAATGAATGCTAGATCGGATGAATTGTGAACCTGCGATGAACATCCATTAGATTCGTCGTTAAGCAACGACCTATGGTGAGGTTGAGGAACGTGAAGTTGCCGACATCTGGAAGTGTGTGATATATCAGGATCCAGTAGTTGAGATTGAACTCGGCCTCTTTTCAAGCGCGGTGCCAATTGTTGCAGACTTTCCGACAAGAAGCATAGGCGTCGACGTACTCCTCCTTCTACTAGAAGGAGTTGCCGATCTTGGCGAGTGGTCCGTCGGCTGGGAGATTGGACCAGTTCACCTTCATCCGGCTTCTCGCCATGCCTGGTTAAACGCGATCATTCGCCCTGACGAAATCCGCGACGATTAAACGCGAGACGAAATGGGAAACTGGTTTAAGGGCCAGGGAGGAAATCCACGACGAATTACCCGCGATGAAATCACGAAACGTCATGAATGACCAGGATGGAGGGCCTCCGACCGCCTCCTGACAAAATAACCTAAAACGTCAAGGATTCGTGACCTTTTTTTGGAGCATCATAAAAAATATCATGAACCATCCAGATTCTTATAGTGTGAACTCGGCCCATGTTGTGTCCTGTATAGGATTTTCCGAGATGCTCTATATACGCTCGTGCGTCTTCCACAACGTGACACACTAAAAACTAATCCAGGGTTTTGCCAGCCTCTCTGTTTGCGCCGCCACCGTAGTCTACTCCATCCCACATGCCGGCGTGCACCAGCAAACGAGAGAGCAGGTCTCCGGAACCACTCGCCTTTGCGATCCTTTATGGGAGAGGGCGAATAATTTTTTGTTAGGAAGTGTTCCCCGCAACTGATCAATTTCATCATCACGGCGCGTATTCCCGGTCGTCAAGTCGGACCTCGTGCACATCACCTTTAGCGCCGTCTTCTTCCACAAAACATGTGATAGTTGACTAGGTGAAAAAACTTAATTTTACACCAAGAGAAATATAATTATTTTATTTGTTGTTTATCTTATCTCTTTCTAAAATTCTTGCATGTGCATACGCACTGGTTAATGACTACATCAGCACACATAAATCTCCAAGAGGAAAATTAATGCCATCGCATTCAAACAACCAAGCAGTATATTGTTTGCCCAGTGAAGCACGGTTACACTAGTGAAAACCTTAATTAGTGCAATATAACGAGTTTGAGCTATACACAAAATGTAGCAACAAGAAATAATAAAAATAAACTGAACAAATTTATAACACACTCTATGCGGCTTTGGTGTGCTTAATTATGCCTCACTTTGTGTAGACCATGGGTCCTCTGCGTGTTTGATAGCTTGAAGTAAGTAGTTCCTCTTTTCTCACTGGAATAAGACACTCTAATGACATTTATGGTATGGACTATTCAAGGGGATAGGAAGCTCGAGATACATATGCGCACTACTAGCTCAGTTCCGAGTTTGCGACTAGTGTCCTGCGACCGGACCAACATTTGAAGAGCCCTGAAGAGACATGATGGATTTGAGGATGGACAGGGACACGCTGAGGAAGGACCCAATGGCAAAGATGAACTTGAAGTTGTTGTACACAAAGCGATGGAAATCGATCCACAAGCGTTGTCTCTTGAAGAAGTTGTTGATGGTGGCCCTGAGCAAGTGGGTTGTGATTAAAGCATTAGTCCAGTAGGTATGCGGCTCCAACTTCTTGAAAAACTTCATCACTTCCTTGTCGCTCAGCGTTGTTTGGATGATACCCTTACGCCAGAGCTGACGGACGTCTTCCTCAGTGCTCATAAGCGTCGAAAGTATCCCGAAGTATGCATCCACGTTGCTCCTTGTACACACATGTATTTTATTATTTATTAATCTTTCTATATAGAAGGCCACTACCACATGAAATATCCAAACAATATAAGCATACACATAACATCTGCTAAAGATATTTAGTGTAAAACTTCTTGCAAACAGAAAAAGGTTGCAATTTTAATGTCATAGTTTATGCATGGAACATAGTTTACCTGTTAGATAGTGTTCGATATCAAGAGAGTTTTTAATTTACCAATTGGTATTCATACATCATAAAAATTGGATTCTTGTTTTCTATATTATGCAAAATGTAAGTTTTATGAATTTTCTTGGATTTATGTTTTGCTAACTCATATACCAACGATATGTGTGCTACATGAACAAATTTGATATTATTAGATATTAGATATGTACTCAATATATTCTATAGTAGTTTTATATTTTTATGATATATATAGCAGTGGGCATGAACATGCCCGTGACTGATGTGCAGAGATTGTGGATGATCCCATGATTATCTTTTTGGCATGTTCGACTAAGAGCGGAAGCGGAGTTTATTCCCATTTTTAATATATTTTAAAATTGTTATCTTTTGAACTAAAAGTAGAAATTACTATCCTTGCCATAATATCGTGCCTATAAGTTTTTTTTGTAAACTTTGACTAATTGAGAGACTTATTTATATATATTATACCGAATGTATATCATAGAAAAATATACTTCACGATGAATCTAATGATATTCATTTGGTGTATCGATGTTAATATTTTTCTATATACTCTTTCAAACTTTTTATATCGTTTGACTTGTAATTTTTTTACATGCACTAAATTTTAGTGGGGGGAGTATTGATACGTCCATTTTGCATCACTATTATGTGTCTTAATTCACGATTATTCATTGATATATTTCATATTGAGAGGTGATATTTATGTTATTTCATCCGTTTTTGCATGGTTGATGACTTTTGGAGCATGGACCGCTGTAGTCAGGATTCTGATGGAAAAGGTGCTGTTTGGAGGCAAAATTCGCGAAGATCAGAAAATCCGGGAAAATATACGGAAAATCCTATTTTTTCAGAAGACTAAGGAATGCCAGAAGATGGAGTGGAGATGGGCCATAGGGGGCCCACACCGCCCCATGGCGCGGGCAGCCGTAGGCCGCGCCTGGAGATGGTGTGGCCACCCTGGCCCACTCCAGCCTCTCCCCTCTGGCGTATATCATCCTCCCGAAACCCTAAGACTTGGGGAGCGACCACAGAAAGATTCTGCCGCCTCTGCGGGGCGGAAAACACCGAGAGAGAAAGATCTCTCCGGCAGATAGATTTCTGCCGGGGGAATTCCTTCCCGGGGAGGGGAGATCGTCGCCATCAAAACCACCATCAAGCTGGACTTCATCGGGATCATCATCATCATCATCATCACCATCATCACCATGAGCACCCTCATCACCATCTCCATATTGTTGTAACAATTGAGTTGAATCTTGCATAGTTCATAGGGGAAACTTTCCCGGTGTTGATTACTCTTTGTAGTTGATGCTATTGAGTGAACAGTTGAATTATTGTTTATGTTCAGATTGTTATACATCATTATTCCATCTCTGATCATGATCTATATGATGTATTGTGAGTAGTTCGTTTTGTTCTTGAGGACATGGGAGAAGTCTTGTTGTTAGTAGTGGAGTTACGTTGAGAAAGATTCAATAGATTGTTATTTAAGTTGTGGTGTACTTCTTCTAGTGGTGTCACGTGAACGTCGACTACATGACACTTCACCTATATGGGCCTAGAGGAATGCATTGTGTATTTGGCTACTAATCGTAGGGGTTGCCGGAGTGACAGAAACCTGAACCCCCATTAGGAAACCATTGCACAAGGGACGTAAGGGTCTTAGAGTTTAAAGCTGTGGTTAGGTTTCTGCCTTAATTACATTCTTGTACTTACGTATGTTTGCAAGGGGTATAATCACAAGTATGTATTTGTCTTAGATGGGGCGGTACATTAGCACAGGTTCACCCACACAACACTTAGCAAGCTAAAGAAGATTAATCGACTATATGAAGCGAAAGCACTTGACAATCTTCCCATGTGTCCTCGAGAACGTTTGGTCACCTTAAGTAATACAAACGCTTGTCCTTTGCTGCATAAAGGATTGGGCCACTTGCTGCATTTATTCCTACTGTCTTTTATTTTACTCGTACTCTGTTTACTTGCTTTATCGAAAACCCCTAAAAATCCGTTTGCTAAGTATTTGCAGAGAATTCCTGATCCATACCACTAGCCAGCACCTTCTGCTCCTCGTTGGGTTCGACACTCTTACTTATCGAAAATACTGCGATACACCCCCTATACTTGTGGGTCATCAAGACTATTTTCTGGCGCCTTTGCCGGGGAGTGAAGCGCTATTAGAGAGTGGAACTGGTAAAGGAAACTTCTACTATGAGTATTGTTTACTTCTGCTAGTTGCTTTATTTTCGTTATGGATAATTCGCTGAGTTTCTTATTTGGTAATTCTACTACCACTGCTAAGGTAATAGATAAGCCACCACCTGCTGAGAATGATGTTTTCAAAATACCTACAAGAATTATTGATCGTGTTATGGATAACTACTCTGTCCATCCCGGTGATCATTTACTCTTTATACACGAATTATGTGGGTTGTTCAAGTGTGCAGGTATTACTACAGATCCAGTTAAGAAGAAGTTATTCTCATTATCACTGAAAGGAAGAGCTGAGGAATGGTATAAGCTGCTAAAGAATGGTCAAGCTCTGGAATGGGAGGAAATAGTGCCTCTCTTTTATTCTAAGTTTTATCCTCCTAGTGAGATTCATAAAGATCGGAATCAAATATACAACTTTTGGCCTCTTGATGGAGAGAGTACAGCTCAAGCTTGGGGGAGATTGAAGTTACTAATGCTCAAATGTCCCATTCATGAGCTCCCCAACAATATTATTATCAACTTCTTTTATGCAAGGCTCCCTCTACATGACAAGGATTTATTGGCTGATTTGTGTGCTGGATCATTCACTCGCATGGAAGAAGAAGCTAAATGGGACCTTCTAGATCGTATTCAAGACAATGTTGAAGCTTGGGAGAATGACAAAGGTAGAAAGTCAGGTACAAATTATGATTATGAATGCATTGAATCTTTTATGGGAACTGATGACTTTCAAAATATTAAAAATCCTTATGGTCTAGACTCTCAAGCTATTGCTTCTTATTTTAAGGCTTTTGCTTCCTACATTGAAGTGCCTAAAAAGAAGTGGAATAAGTATCATGAACCTTATAAAGATGTTGCTAAGAGTGTTCCTGCAAGAAATACTGAAGTTTATACTGCTGATCATGTCTTACCCAAACCTTACATTGAGAAAATGCCTTTCCCAGTAAAGGTAAAGGAACATTCTATGATAGCTAGTATGGTTAATGAAAGTACAATCAAAGATGTTGAACCTGATAAACAAATGGTGGATAAACCTATACTAGCAAATGTGAAAGACTTTGTCACTAAATATGAGAAAGAGGGACACCCTATCCTTTGTAAGGATACCTATAATATTGTTTCGCAAAGTAGTGTTATGAGAGCTAATATTCCCATGTTTTCTGTTAGAATAAGTGATCATTGCTATGATGGTCCTTGTGATAGCTATATTGTTAAGTTTATGCATGATACTGAAAGTTACTATGAGAGAGGGAAAAGTGTTCGTATGCATCTCAATAATATCAAGTTTCCTCGTTTTATGCTGAAAGTTTTTATGTTGCGCTTCTTTTGCCTTCTTATGCAAGTTGCCTCTGGTTTCTATAACTTGCTTGTTTACAAAATCCCCTTGCATAGGAAGTGGGTTAGACTTAAATGTGTGTGTGTTTTTGCTTCTTAATTCTCTCTTTCACTTCAATTCATATCCCTATGAGAGCTCCTTCAAAATTATCATGCCCATCTTAATGGCTATAAAGAAAGAGCTTTATGGGAGACAACCCAATTTGTTTTTGCTTTTAGTTTGTTTTTGTTTCTTTGAGTCTTGGAAGTTATTACTTCGGTGATAACCGCTCCTTATCCATTTTGTTTGGTTTTTGTGTCAAGATCAACCTCTAATGAGAGAGAAGTAAGATTTGGGGAAGTTGTTGTCCCGAAACAGATTTTTGTGCTTCACCGCAAAAATTTGTGAGAGATCTCTGTATGTCGGATTGAGCTGTAATTTTTGGTGCTTCTGCCCCAGGTTGTTATTTAACTTTTGTTAGTTTGCACTTTTTGATTCGAGCAATAGAAGATTTTTGAAAAAATGATCTTTACCTGCTGGTCTATTTTGACAGATTTTGCCAATCTTGCATTTGCGTCTTTATTCGATTTCCTTTTTGAATTATTTTTGGTTTTTCGGAAGGAGTTGCTACAGTAGATTATGTTTTGATGGTTTTCAGTTGAAGTTGGACACAAAAGGTTTTATCACTTAACTTTTACTAATGTTGCTAATGAGAAATGTGTGGAGTTTTGTGTGAAAGAAATTTCCAGGAAGTGGAGATAATGGTGTAATAAGGAAGAGAAGGGTTTTATGACTCAAGTAATAAGCATATGGAGATGAAGATATTGATTGTTATTCAAGTGGTGACTCCGGAAGAATCCACTAAATACCAAATTCAGAGACCTACAGAGTCCGTGTTCAAATAGGTAACAGTTCTGGTAAGAAAAGTTCCGCGAAAATACAATCCAACTATATTTTTAGAGTTTTCAGTCAATAAGGAGAGCTACGAAGCGAAAAAGGGACGGAAACGGAGCCAGGGTGGCTCACACCACCCTGTGGCGCGGGCCCTCCCCTGGCCGCGCCACCAGGTAGTGAGTCCACCCCGGACTCCTCCTCCGACTCATTTTCTCCCAGTACCTTCCCTTTGATATGAAACTTCGTAATATATAACCCCCCCCGGATCTTCCGAGGTTCGTATATCGTGTTTTCGTCGTGTTTTTGTTTCGGTCTGTTTTTGCCAGGACATACTCTTCGAAGGATTAGAAGCACAATGGTGTCCACCAAGGATAAAGGAAAGGAGCCTATGGAGGAGGATTCTCAAGACCCCAAGCAGGGGCTGGTACCTTTAGTCTCTTGCCCTGCATCAACGGAAGCCCTACGAGTCACTAAGGAGTTCTGTGATAAGTACCGAGACTTGAGGAGGAAGGTGGACATGCTTCAATGGGAGAATAATAGGCTTCCCAAGATGCTGGAAGATTTCCTCACGTCAACCAAGAAAATATTACCACCACCACCAAAAGAGTAATTCGTCATCAGGTTTGGCATCCCCTTGGTTTGTTCCAAGCTTGGGAGAGTGCCGCGGTATCATATCACTATCTTCTATCTTTTTACCTTTTTAGTAGAGTCATATCATGAATAGAGGATTTATTATGTAGTATGGTTTGCATTATGGAAGTGTCCCCTCTCTCGTTAGATATGTATCCCTTGGTGTGAGTTTCCGTTGTGGAATGTTAATGAGAAGTTCTATCATTCACTCTTTTGCATAGCTTATATTAGTTTTCAATTCGTGGTTATATGATTGACCTTGTTGTTAGTATTGGTATCACTTTGGGATCATTAAGTTAATTTAGTTGGTTTTGGCAAAGCTGGCTCGGTCAGTAGCACACTATTTTTGAGAGTTGAATGAAAAAGATAGAAGTACTCTAGAGAAAAATAATTTCATCATCTTTCTTTCTTGATCTGCTCATAAGTCTAGTATTCTCTAGTTAAGATCTTTTGTGCTTCCAAGGAAGATTGCATGTTTGACTTTATCACTTGTATGTTTGTTTGTTTCCTTCAATTCTTATACTTGCTACCAGCCTTCCTAGCCAAAAACCTGTACTGAGAGGATTTCTTCTCGTGCATCCACCTCCTTAAACCAAACCCATGCCATTTGTGTCCACCATACCTACCTAGTAGCATTATTGCTATTCCAAGTAAATTCTTGTTTTATCTACCTCCCAAATTATGAAAAGAGGAAAGGGAGAAAAAAGCACCATATTCCCATGGTAAATAAGAAGATTGCTGAGATGCTTGTTCTGTGCTTGCCTTGTCATTTTGATATGGAGATTCTTCCGTATCATTGGGCAAGGGGTACCCCGTTGGCGGTTCTCTATGATACACATATGCTTACGATGACAAGAACTTACCGGTAACTAAACTTGAGTAGCATGAGGAGCGGCCCTCGTATTCAAGGGACATGAGATTCTCAACTTACAACTTGTCAATGCATATCCTCATTTTTGATCACTTTAACCTTAATCAGCTAAACATGCCTATGATAGGGGCAATGAGAGCTGAAAGCTAGTAAGTATCATAATTTTTGGGAGCTCTTTATGAGACTTGCAATCCCTGCTTCCCTCTTTGAAGGGCCTTTCTTTTAATTTGTAGTTGAGTCAGTAAACCTACTCCCTTCTATCTCAGCAAGTATTTCGAGTTGTTGTGTTTCATTCATTCATATGATGATTTATTCAATCATGTTTCTTATGTTCCTTGCTTTGCATGTTGCTCTTATCTTGAAGTTTACTACTTTGAAAGCTATCATTGAAAAGCCAGCTATTTGTGAACTCCAGCTGACGAGGGTTTAACTCATCAATGCCCATTGTTATGGACTTGGGTTTTGGAGAAGGAGGGAGCGCTGGAGACATCTATCAGCTAGCAAACAAGCACACAGGGGACAAAGGATTTACCCAGGTTCAGGCCTCGTAGAGGTCCCTACTCCTGCTTGTCTGCTCGTGGAATTATCGAAGGAGTTGATAGTTATAATGGTGCGCAGATGCAATCTAGCGAGGGTTGTGGAAACTAGGGTTGCGTGTGTCCTCTTCGCCGCCCCCTCCTAGCCTTTATATAGCTAGGCTAGGTCTCGGGTAGCAGGTCGAGTAAGTTACAAGTTAGGGTTTTTCGCTTCAAACTTTCTATCTTTAACTTCTTCTTGTTCTTCAAGCAATCGAGAGTCCGTAGGCCACTCGAGTCCCTTGTTTTGGGCCTTGGCGACACCATGGGCCTGTACGTATTTGGACCATATATACCAAGCTCGAGTACTTGTAGGGTATACCCATGTCAGTAGCCCCCGAGTGCCCAGTGGAATCGCAGATTCGACTGGGGACTTTTTGAAGTCTTCGAGTGCCTGAGTGCATTTCGACTGCTTTTATTTGTGTCATAAGGATTGTTGATATACGCGCCTGATATAACCGAAGTATCGGTATCAGTTAACCACCTTAGGGTGATACAACGCAATCTACTCGAACTTGAGTCCCCGGACTTGAATCCGCAAAAGTGCTGGCGTAATTCGACTCAGGCCGCGGAGGTCTTACAGGAGTCGAATTCCAGTTATATGGGTGTGAGCACTCGACGCGTCTGTCAAGGCATGTTCATCATACCTGTAGGCACGGATATATTTCTGGTAGTGTGCAGCTAATGCGTTGCCAGGCCTTATTCAGGTCTTACCTTCACGCTGTAAGCGCGACATCCGAATTTTATCATCGCGGAGACGATTCGGGTGACCCAGGAGACGCAATCTATTTGTAGGGAAAAATAATGAGGCGGGTTCGCCATAAGCTTCGAGTGTGGATGTTATCAACACACAGTATTTTGTATAAATAATCATAGGGTGCTCGACCAGCGCTCCCTATGGGAGTAGCCCCCGAGTGCATAGTTGAGTCGAAGACTCAGGCAGGGACTAAATAACTTTTGCGACTGCTATCGTCTTTTGCTTGTTTGTTTTAGTAGAATTTGTTTCCGGCGCTCCCTACGGGAGTAACCCATGTCCAAAGTCGAATTATGTTTTGAGTGGTTTCGGTTTACTTCTGATTGTCCATGTTCCTGTAAAAAGAAAAATAAAAAATCGTAGGGTGCGCGGCCAGCGCTCCCTATGGGAGTAGCCCCCGAGTTCTTGGTGGAGTCGAAGACTCCAGCAAGGACTAAAGTAGTAAGATTTTTCCACTTCATAGCTTTGATGACGTCAGTGCTGACGCTTATATGACTTCAGTTGCCCGCGTGAGCGAGTTTGACGGGACGTGACGAGCGGTGGGTCCCACTTCCTAACTTTGATTTGACTGGCTGTGCGTAATCTTTATTTTAACTGTGCCTCCTCGATTTCCGTGCGTAATGGGAGTAGTGGAGGGACGGTTCGTGCTTCCTCTTCTCCACGTGTCCAACGTGATGTGTGCCACGCGTCCGGTAGGTTTTTTCTGAGCCGTTGGATTGGATCTTGCAGGGGTTAAGTAGCGGCGCTGCGACGGTAATTTTCCCATCTGCACTCTTTCTTCCTTACTACCATCGCCATTGCTATTGCTCTCTGCTTCCATGCGCTCTTTCTTGCTGCGGCGATGGACCAGCTCCGCATCTTCCCCAGCTACTTCCTCCGTTCTCACCGCCGTCGCGCAATGGGAAAGAAGAAGGGAGGCGTTGTTGTTGATTCCGCGGCCACCGCTGCCGCGGCGAAGAAGAAGGGTGGCTTCGCTGCTGCGGGCACCAGCACCGCCGCCGGCGGGAAGAAGAAGGTTGCGGGCACCCGCGTGACAAATGGTGCATGGCGTCCTTCCATCATCAAGGCGTCGGATCTCCGTCTTCTTCGCCAAGACGAAGTTATCTCCTCAGCAGTCACCGATACGTGCATTCCCAGCGGTGAGACCATTCCTGCTCCTCCCGCTGGTTTTCGAGTGATATTTCTTGCATTCGTCATCCGCGGTCTTTCCTTGCCTCTCCACCCCTTTCTTAGGGGTTTTCTTTGTTTCTACGGGCTCCAGCTCCATCAGCTCTCCCCAAATTTGATTCTCCACATCACCTGCTTCATCACTCTTTGCGAGTGCTGGCTCGGAATCGAGCCACACTTTGGTCTTTTCAAGCGCATTTTTAAATTGAAGCATCAGTCTGCATCTGGCTCTTTAGTTTACGACGTAGGTGGTTGCGGAATCCACGTCGACCCATCTGCCACCTACTTCGACATCAAGCTCACCAAGTCCGTCCAAGGATGGAGGGACAGATGGTTCTATGTCCGCGATCAGAAGTCCAAGGATGAGCACTTTGGACTCGCGCCCTTTGATCCCGCGACTCCCTCCAAGAAGATGCGTTCCTGGAAGAACGTAGTTATGCCTAGCGAACTCGTGGAGACAGACGTGCTATATCAACGCGTCTGCGACCTCGAGAGTCGCATAGGCGCAGAAGAGGTAGGATGCGCCCTTATCCGAACCTGGCTGCGCCGTCGCGTCCAACCCCTTCAAGCTAGAGTTCATCCAATGTTTCAATGGGCTGGCACCGATGATGCCACTCGCGTGTCTGCCGATGGCATGTCCGCGAGTGAGGTGGATAAGAGGGTTCGACTGGTCACGAAGTACACCGGCAAGGATGTGTTTCCGAATGATCCAGTTGTTCCTCCTTTTAATGCTTCGAATCCTCCTCCTGAGGTACAGTTGTGCTACGCAGTAGCTTATTTTCTCGATTGCTTTTCTGTTGCTTACTTGATTTTTGCTGATTTTTGTTGTATGTATGCAGGATTGGGCGGTGTCGCCTTGCATGCCTCCTCTCCCTGAGGGGGTTATTCCTCGAGAAGCTTTGGAAGAGGATGAGTCTGAGTTGACTGTCCCTTCTGATGTGGAGGAGGAAGCCCCCGAGTCCGAGAGTCCAGACACTCGCAAGCGTTCGCGCAGCGAGGATTCAGACGCGTTGTCTCCTTCGACTCCAGAAGGTACGGTCGGTGGTGCGGAGTCGCCAATTCCTGCCGTCCCTGTGAGGGCTGTGGCACCGTCTTCTCGTAAGAAGATGCGATTGCCGAAGGAGTCTTCGTCGGAGTCGGCGGAGGCCACGTTTGATCTTGACAAGTTTGACTGGTAAGTTTTCGAGTTCATTTGCTCTTCTCTGTTTTCTTCTTGTTGACTTGCCCTGGAGTTTGCCTTTTCTCAAGGTAAGTTTTGCTCTTGTAGTCAAGAGGCGTCGTCATCTTCTAGCGACGTCGAATTTTTGAAGGAATCTGGAGTCGCAACTTCAAAGGCCAAGAAAGAGGTCGAGCGCGCTCCTTCCCCTCCAGTGGTGGCCCACTCTAGGCATAACTCTTCCGGGCCTCCCCACGCAGGGGTGCATCGAATGGTTGCCCGGATGATGGCACAGCAAACATCTTCGGAGGCATTGGAGGACCATGTAAGTATAGTTGTTTCCTCTTTTGTAGTGTTGCAGTCGATGTTATATATTTCCTCTGATGTTTCTTTGGTTGTGCGACAACTCCTTGTAAAGGAAGCCGCGCAAGTGGCAGAGCAGGTGATCGCGATGGGTCGCCAGCAGGCAATGCTGGAGACGCGTCACCGCGTGGTCGAAAGTGAGTGTTCTACACTTATTCTTTTTCGTCTTCTCCTTTGTTGGTATGGTTGACTGATAGTCAACTTTTGATTGCCATGTAGCTGAACATAACGCTTTACTGCGCAACGTCGCAACCTTTGAGAAAACGCTTGCCACGGCTGTGAAGGGTCGCGATGAGGCACTTGCGGCTCGTGACGAGGCACAGAAGCGTGAAGAGGATATGCGTGCCTCCTTTGCGGCCAGGGAGAAGTTGTTCGAAGAACAACTATTCTCAGTCGCCAAGGCTCTCTCAAGTACTTTTGCATGTGAATATTGTTGTCCTTCTCTGCATCGAATGTTATTGCTGGTGATATTGAAGTTTTGATCCATGTGTGGGTTCATGTACAGATGCTGGCGATTTGAGCTTTGACCCGCAGGCCCTTCGTCGCGATGACGCTCTGGCAGGTGCGGTGGCTGCAGTCGAGGACCGTCGCGCCGCCGTCCAAGATACACTTTCCAAGGCCAAGGTCACCCTCATTCGCCTCTGGGAGGAGTTGATGCCGAAGGCGGAGCTGGTCGATAATATGGACGAGCTGGCAGAGTCACTCGCCGGGGGTGTGCCTTCCACCTACAAGAACTCCCTTCGCACGGCTGGCCCGACCATGTCACTCGCCATGGTGCAGGCCCACGGAATTGAGATCGATCCCTCCGCGGTGTCGAAGGCGATGCCTGTTGGCGCAGATGGTCTGCAGGTAGTCTTCGCTCCTTTTGCGACTGCCTGTGGCAAATATCGGCATCACTTGATAAATACTGTCGCGAAGTACTCGGAGGAGCTCCAACGTGCTAAGAAGGCGGCGAAGGCTTCGGCCTCAGGGGCCGGTGGAAAGTCAGTGGCATCTGACACTGCCACGGATTTGATGAAGCCCCCGAAGCCGTCGAAGTCGAAGAAGCCAGCTGCTCCGTAGTTAGCTTTTTGTAATAGTTGATTAATTGTCCTTTTGTTTAAGAACATGCCTGCTGGCGAGTGTGTCTGTTGATACTTATGCCGGTCTTGAATGCATCTGACCCTTTTGCCTTTGTGTTGATTTGGTCGCCTTATTTGCTTCTATCTTGACTTGTGGTAGGGTACATCAAGTGATCCCGTGGGGGGAACCCAGGACTCGCCATCTCTTGGTGATACAATGGCACCACCGCGCTCCAGGGTAGAGGAGTTATCCTTGCTTTCGCGACTTCGTGACCGCGTGAAGCAGCTGGAGCGTGAGTTGTCCGTGATCCGCGGTAGCGCAGACGTGTGGAAGTCGAAGGCGGAAAAAGCCGCTGCCCACGAGCAGTATCTTCTTGGCGGGTTGGCGCAGCTGGGCAACCAGTTTAAGTGTTAGTTTGTCTATTCTCATATTTTCTTTTGTAGTTTCTCGCAGCGGTACGTTGTACTCATGCTATTGATGTTTCTTCGTGTAGTTGTCAGCGCGCGCCATCCGCAGGAGGGGAAGGATAGAATTGACATTCGCCTTCATGATCTCACCCAGGAGCAACTTCAAGAGAGTGGATACTTCTGGGGAGATCATGATCGTGCGACTGTGTTGGCGACCCTACAGGATCGCGCGTCGTGAGTGCTGCTTTTTCTGGAGAAGTCGCAGTCGTGCCTGAAGAACATTTATCGGGCGATGTTTCCGATGGACGACACTCCATCAAGCCTGTTGGCTCTTCTTGCCAAATTTCAAGATCTGTCCGCGGTTCGCGAGTGCGTGAGGCAGCAGTTGGTGGCTAGTGCCAAGGCTGCCCTCTCAATTGTGCGATTGCATAGGCCTGACGTGGATATTGCGGCCATTGCCTCGAGGCCGCCAGCGCCACCAGCAGGATCTGCCTGGAATATGGTACCGCACTATCAGGCTGTGGACCGTCCAGCAGAGGAGATCGTCGACTTCTTTGAGGAACAAACCAACGTTCATCTATTGCAAGAGTAGCCAAATTTGTATCCTGCACATAAGTGTACTTGTGTTGTAAAGTTCGTATAGATGTTGTAGATAATTAATTGTCGAATGTGTATAAAGAGCTCTGTGAGCGTGAGGTGCGTTGCACTATGCGAGTCCTTTTCGTTAGCCTGGACATCTTTTATCTCGGTCCCTTGTCAACCTGTCAGGTGCATTGCAGTTGAGTTGAGGTCGTGTTTTAAGGGTTTCGATTGATGTACCAGCTACTCAGGATACCGCATTTTGGTTCGAAGAACAGATGTGTATAGGGTGGCGCAGCCCCCGAGTATATAAATTGAAAAAGTAAAGGAGAACACAGAGTTTTGGGGCACTTAGCTTTTATTTATTCGAAGAACAGTGCGAGGTACAATGTGTGGCTAAGTAGCCTTGGCTGAGTAGCCTTATTTTGTGATGTAAAAAGTAAAAACGACTAAGGGTAGAAGTGTCGGAGCTGTGCGACGTTCTAGGGGTTGGAGTATGCGACTCCTGTCTCTAAATATTTAAGGCAATAGGCGCCACCTAGGATTAATTCTGTAATCACGTACAGTCCTTCCCAGGGGGACTCGAGCTTGAGATGCCCCTGCTGCTTCAGTCGCAAGACCAGGTCACCTTCGACGAAGGATCTGGGACGAAGCCTCCTACTGTGGTAGTTGCGCAGGTTCTGCTGGTAGATCGTGGATCTTTCTGGGGCGATTTCTCTTGCTTCCTCAAGGAGGTCGACGGAGTCTTCGAGTGTGAGGGATGACTCTTGTTCGCTGTAAGCGACCACGCGCGGCGCCTTGTACCGTACTTCAGCTGGTAGCACTGCCTCTGCTCCATGCACCATAAAAAATGGGCTGTAGCCCGTGGCGCTGTTTGGAGTTGTACGTAGGCTCCAGAGTACAGATTGCAGTTTATCCGGCCAACAGCCCGCAGCTTGTTCGAGTGGTCGGAGGAGTCGCTTCTTGATGCCGCTGCAGCCGCACCCGTTTGCCTTTTCCACATGACCGTTGGTCTGTGGATGCGCTACCAAGGCGTAGCTGATGTTGATCCCTAGGTTCTCGCAGAATTCTTGGAACTCCTTAGATGTGAAGTTCGTCCCGTTGTCGGTGATGATGCTATGTGGCACCCCGAAGCGGTAGACGATGGACTCAAAGAATTTGACTGCGCTGTGCGCGGATTGGTTGGTTACTGGTATGGCCTCAATCCACTTGGTGAATTTGTCGACTACGACCAAGAGGTAGACGTAGCCTCCTCGCGAGGACCTTGGAAGCTTGCCGACCATGTCGAGCCCCCATTGCGCGAAGGGCCAGGCCAATGGGATTGGCCGTAGCTCTGCGCCCGGTGCGTGCGGCTTTTCCGCGAAACGCTGGCAAGCGTTGCATTTTTCGACGATGTCCTTGGCATCGCGCATGGCCGTAGGCCAGTAGAATCCAGCTCGTAGAGCTTTGGCAACGAGGGCGCGACTGCCAGCGTGGTGCCCGCAGGTCCCTTCATGGATGTCAAGGAGAACTGATCTTCCATCGGCCATGGAGATGCATCGTTGTAGCACTCCTGTGATGTTGCGTTTATACAGCTCGCCGTTGATAACGGCAAATGCCTTGGAGCATCGCACGATGTGTCGTGCATCTGTCGGATCGTCCGGTAGCCTCTTGCTGAGGAGGTACGTGATGTACGGCTGCGTCCATGATTGCTCAATCAGCAGACGCTCATTGGTCCTTCGAGCCCGGTGTCCATCTCCAAGTCATCGAGTGCCATGGGCTCATTGGGTGGCGTAGCCCCCGAGTCCGTTGCTGCGCTTGTTTTCTTCTCTGCGGCCTTTGGCTTGATGGAGCGTTCGCATATGCGCTCGCGAAATACCCCAGGTGGTACGGGGGCGCAGGTAGATCCTATGTTGGCGAGTACGTCCGCCTCCTCGTTGCTTTCGCGACCAACATGTCGCAGCTCGCAACCATCGAAGTCTCCTTCGAGTGTATCGTAGAGATCGCGGTACGCGACCATGTTGTCGTTCAGTGCGTCGCACTCATGCATTGTTTGGTTGACGACCAACTTGGAGTCGCCATATATGATGAGCCTCTTAGCGCCGCAGGCTTTTGCCATCCTCATCTTGTGCAACAGGGCCTCGTATTCAGCCTCGTTGTTTGAGGCTGTGAACGGCATTCGCAAGATATATTTCAGCTTGTCCCCTTGAGGTGACGTCAGTATGACACCTGCGCCTGCTCCGTCTTTCCGCTTGGACCCATCGAAGTGCATTGTCCAGAGGTAGGACATATCTGGCTTGTCCGGGAGTTGGTTCTCCATCCAGTTCACGAGGAAGTCAGGGAGGACTTGTGACTTGATTGCATCGCGCTTTTCATATGTGATGTCTCGTGGAGACATTTCTATTCCCCAAAGCGCGACTCGCCCCGTGGCGTCGGGGTTATTGAGGATATGTCCCAACGGGGCTTCGCTGACTACCACGATTGGGTGCTCCGGGAAGTAGTGGCGCAGTCGCCGGGCGGTCATAAAGACGCCGTACGCCAGCTTCTAGTAATGCAGGTACCGCTGTTTTGTTGGCGTGAGGACCTCGCTAAGGTAGTATACCGGGCGTTGTACACCATGGACCTTGGTTTCCTCAGCCCGCTCGACGACGAGCACTGTGCTGACCACCTGGTTGGTGGCGGAGATGTACAGCAATAGTGGTTCCCTTTCTCGTGGAGTCACCAGTACTGGCGAAGTGGATAGCAGGCGCTTGAGATCTTCGAATGCTTCTTGCGCTTCATTGGTCCCCTCGAATTTTTCAGCTTTGTGGAGGAGCTGGTAGAAGGGCAGTGCCTTTTCACCCATCCGACTGATAAATGGACTGAGGGCCGCGATTCGTCCGGCCAGTTGCTGGACGCCTCTTATGTTCTTCGACTTCTCCATGGCCAGTATGGCTTTTGTCTTCTTCGGGTTCGCCTCGATTCCCCTCGCGGAGATGAGATACCCAAGTAGCTGCCCAGATGGGACGCCGAAGGCGCATTTGTCCGGATTGAGCTTGATCCGGTACCTTTCGAGGTTGGCGAAGGTTTGGCGCAAATCGTCGATTAGAGAGGCTTCCTCCTTGGTCTTGATTACTATGTCGTCGACATAGACTTGGATGTTGCGATCTAGTTGTTCCTTGAGGCAAGCCTGCATGCATCGCTGGTAGGTGGCTCCCGCGTTTTTTAGCCCGAAGGGCATTGTGTTGTAGCAGAACACACCAAAGGGTGTTGTAAACGCTATTTTCTCTTGATCTTCATCCTTCATTCGAATTTGATTATAGCCTGAGTAGGCATCGAGGAAGCAGAGACGCTCGCATCCCGCGGTGGAGTCGATGATCTGGTCGATCCGTGGCAGCGGGAAGTGATCCTTTGGGCAGTGCTTGTTCAAAGAAGTGAAGTCCACGCACATCCGCAGGATATCCGTGTCCTTTTTTGGTACCAGCACCGCATTGGTGAGCCAAGTGTTTTCCTTGATCTCACGTATGAACTTGGCCTCGAGGAGTCTATTGATCTCCATTCCGACTGCATGCGCCCATGGCTCAGACAGTCGCCTAATTGTTTGCTTGACTGGCCTTGCGTCAGGGTTGACGTTGAGTGCGTGCTCGGCGGATTCCCTGGGAACTCCTGGCATGTCCGCAGGACACCAGGCAAAAATTTCCCAGTGCTCATGGAGGAATTCGACGAGCGCGAGTTCCTATGCGGGACTCAAGTTGTTGGCGATGAGGGTCGTCTTGGCCGGATCTGATGGATGGACCTGCACCTTCTTTGTGTGCACAGATGAGTCAAAGGAGAGGTTAGGTGAGCTTGGCCTACTCAGGGGAGGCAGACTGTTGTCTGTCGTCTCTTTCAGTCTTGCGAGTTCCTCCTCCATGCCAAAAGACTAGGAGATTCTGTTGAATTCCCTGTCGCAACTGTCAGATCGCTCAAAGCTCCCGTTGATCGTGATGACGCCGTTGGGACCTAGCATTTTCATCTGCAGGTAGGCGTAGTGGGGCACTGCCATGAACCTAGCGAACGCGACGAGCCCGAGGATGCAGTGGTATTGTGAGGGCCAGTCGACGACCTCAAAGTCAATGCGTTCGCGCCGGAAGTTCTTTGGCGTGCCGAAGATGACGTCGAGGTTGATTTTGCCCAGGTGGTATACGCCTTTCCCTGGGACGATGCCGTGGAACGTTGTGTCCGATGCCTCCAGGAAGGTTAGAGGGATCCTCATTGCTCGCAAGGTACTCGCAAATATGAGGTTGATGCCGCTGCCGCTGTCCATGAAGACGCGACTCATGTAGAATCCTCCAATTTGCGCCTCGAGTATAAGGGGGCAATGACCTGGGCGAGGTATCTGAGGCAGGTGGTCGGGTTTGTCGAAGGTGATGCACGACTCGTTGCCACTGAGGTACTCAGTGGTGGATGGTGGCGAGTGCGTGGCCAAGTTGACTTGGCGAGTGATGGCCTTCTGCACCCTGTTGGAGGGGCGCCCTTTTTGGATCATCATGGTACCCATGGCCCGTGGGTACTGTTCTCCTCCGTGGTGCTGGTCTGGTGCGGCTCCGTTCGGGGGTGGCCCAGGTGGTGGTGGTGGTGCGCCGTGTGCCACGACGCCTGGAGCGGCTCCGTAGCCTCTTTCGACTGCATTGCGGTTCATCCGAACCAATCCCTCGTGTAGCTTGAGGAACTCGCGGCAGTCTTTGAGGAGGTGGCTGGACTTTCTCTTGCCGTCGTGCTTGCCGATGTAGAAGTGTACCATGCATGGCCCGGGCAGTTTATTGTCGATGGAGGTCGCCGGTGCCTCATCGCGAGTGCGGCGTTGCCATACTTGCGTGGTTTTCCCGGAGTCGCGGTATCCGCCGCTACGGTATCCGCTGTTGCGGTTATCATCGCGTCTATCGGTGTAGCTGGCTGCGACCATGTTGACGTCGTCGCGATCATCGTAGATGCGCATGCGACGCTTGCCTCGACCGTCGCGTCTGCGTTCGAGTTCCGCCTCCTCGTCGGAGTGAGCACGATTCTTCACCGAATCTTCTCCATCGGCCCACCGATTCGCGATCTCCATCAGGTGGTCGATGGTCTGGGGCTTTGAGCGGCCTAGCTCCTCCCTGAGCTCTAGGCGGCGGACGCCACCGTTGAATGCATCAATCGCGCAGTCTTCCGAGATGTTTTCCGCGGAGTTCTTGATGATGGACCACCTTTGGATGTATGAGGGCAGCGATTCGCCAGATCTTTGCTGGCAGCATCTCAGTTCTTCGATTGATGCGGGCCGTTTGTACGTGCCCTTAAAGTTGCACACGAAGCTGTAAACCAGCTCATCCCAACTGCGAATGGATTCGCGTGGGAGGTTATTGAGCCATGCTTGGGCGGTGCCCTACAGCTGTAGCTGCAAGCATTGCATGGCAGTACTTCGACTGCCTCCGTGGAGCCTGACGGAGGAGATGTGATCCTCCAGCTAGATCTTGGGGTCCTGCAGACCGTCGAATTTCGGGTTCTCCGACGGGAGTTTAAACCCTTTAGGCATCCGCTTCTGCCTAATGGATCTGCTGAAGCATCTGGCGCCGCAGAGCTCCCCATCTTCCTCTTCCATGTCAGTCGACCGAGCACGTCGTGCCCTTGACTTGTCGATCTTGAGCTGCGTGAGGTCGTCGCGTGCATCGTAGTCACGATCATGTCGCCGTGAGCGGCGGCGCCGAGACAGGTCATGACTGTCGTCGCTGGATGAGGGCGAGGAGTGGCGCTTTGCTAGCGCTTTGTCCTTTTTTGGGTCTGGTGTTGGCTCCTTGTCGAGGGCGGCCTCGATTAATCCCAAGCCCGCGATCGTAGATCGGTGCATGGCAGTTCGGGGATCTCCAGCTGGCGGCTGGTTGTTGAGGAGATACATGGTGGCTGCAGTCACCGCAGCCTGTGGCGTACTGGGAACCACCTTGCCTCTCGTGTCGACTGTCATAGAGCCGAAGTCGAGGACTTTCGCGGCCTCTATGCGCTCTTGTTCGGTGAGGTGAGCCATCCGTGACGACCTCTTCTTGGCGAGGTATTCATTGCCCTTTGAGGAGGATCCTCCGTAGGAGGAAAGCCCGGCGCGACGAAGGCTCGATTCGTCCGCTGCCTTTTTACACGCCTCAAGTTGCGCGATTTTTTGCACCTGGCGCTTGAATTCTTTCTTCAGGAGCCAGTGGTAGCCCATCAGCAGTTCTTGCGAGGACCCAAAGGGTAGGGGTGTGCCCCGTAGGGCCTCGCGGCAGCGAGCCCACTCTTGCTCGTTGAGCTTGATTACGACGCGTTCGCCGGTTTGCTCATTGATTATGCTGGGAGGTTCGACTGCTCCTCCGTTGTTGACAGAAACATGATTGCCGCCGTTGCCACCGTTGCCGGCGTTGGGTGGATCGGTGCCGTTGCCAGGGTTGCCACCGTTGTCGCGATTGGCAGAGGTGTCGCCTGCGTTGATGACGACGCACATGAAATGATTTTGGAAGATGTTGCTTCCACAACTCTCAGATCCGGAACCGTAGGTTCCATCTTCAGTGGCCAGATCGCTCAGATCGGAATCGCGACTGCTGTCGCTGATTGTGTTCTCGACTGCCACCAGGGTGTTGAGCTCGCTGAGGGTGCCGATCGATGGAGGGAACCATAACGCCGGGGCAATCGCTGGTGCTGTCGGCTGATCAGGCATGTGAAGCATGCCCATCTGACCAACTTGGAAGCGGAAGCTCCCAATCGCCAGGCTGATTCCGTCGCCCACGGACTGGAAGGCTGGGCGGGTGGCCGGCGTGTGGACGGTGAAGTCGAAGGCGCCGAAGAGCTGGCGAATCTCTGCTGTTGCGGAGTCGTAGATCGCAGTTGATGGGGCCGAAGAAGCCGCAACATCAGCACTCCCACTTCCCACAGACGGCGCCAATTGACGAGGGTTTAACTCATCAATGCCCATTGTTATGTACTTGGGTTTTGGAGAAGGAGGGAGCGCTGGAGACATCTATCGGCTAGCAAACAAGCACACAGGGGACAAAGGATTTACCCAGGTTCAGGCCTCGTAGAGGTCCCTACTCCTGCTTGTCTACTCGTGGAATTATCGAAGGAGTCGAAAGTTACAATGGTGCGCAGATGCAATCTGGCGAGGGTTGTGGAAACTAGGGTTGTGTGTGTCCTCTTCGCCGCCCCCTCCTAGCCTTTATATAGATAGGCTAGGTCTCGGGTAGCAGGTCGAGTCGGTTACAAGTTAGGGTTTTCCCCTTCAAACTTTCTATCTTTAACTTCTTCTTGTTCTTCAAGCAATCGAGAGTCCGTAGGCCACTCGAGTCCCTTGTTTTGGGCCTTGGCGACACCGTGGGCCTGTACGTATTTGGACCGTATATACCAAGCTCGAGTACTTGTAGGGTATACCCATGTCACCAGCAAAATATCAACTATTCTTCGACCAAGAGCTAAGTTTGCCATTACCAATTTTGATTCACTTTATGTATCTTTATTGTGTTTCCTTTACTCATTGCAAGTTGAGTTATATAATAGTGAATTCTCTTCTATTGTGATCTATGTATTTGATGAATGTGGTGCTTCTTGTCCGTATTCTTTTATCAACTCTTCACTCCATAAACCTGAGGCCATGTTTATTGAGCTCAGTTCGCTTGAGGACAAGCGAAGTCTAAGCTTGGGGGGAATTGATAGGTCCATTTTGCATCATTATTCTATGTCTTAATTCACTATTATTCATTGATATATTTCATATTGAGAGGTGATACTTATGTTATTTCATCCGTTTTTGCATGGTTGATGACTTTTGGAGCATGGACCGCTGTAGTCAGGATTCTGATGGAAAAGGTGTTGTTTGGAGGCAAAATTCGCGAAGATCAGAAAATCCGGGAAAATATATGGAAAATCCTATTTTTCCAGAAGACTAAGGATGCCAGAAGATGGAGTGGAGATGGGCCACAGGGGGCCCACACCACCGCATGGCGCAGGCAGCCCTAGGCCGCACCTGGAGGTGGTGTGGCCACCCTAGCCCACTCCAGCCTCTCCCCTCTGGCGTGTATCATCCTCCCGAAACCCTAAGACTCGGGGAGCGACCATAGAAAGATTCCGCTGCCTCTGCGGGGCGGAAAACACCGAGAGAGAAAGATCTCTCCGGCAGACAGATTTCTGCCGGGGGAATTCCTTCCCGGAGAGGGGAGATCGTCGCCATCAACACCACCATCAAGCTGGACTTCATCGGGATCATCATCATCATCATCACCACCATCATCACCATCACCATCAGCACCCTCATCACCATCTCCATATTGTTGTAACAATTGAGTTGAATCTTGCATAGTTCATAGGGGAAACTTTCCCGTTGTTGATTACTCTTTGTAGTTGATGCTATTGAGTGAACCGTTGAATTATTGTTTATGTTCAGATTTTTATACATCATTATTCCATCTCTGATCATGATCTATATGATGTCTTGTGAGTAGTTCGTTTTGTTCTTGAGGACATGGGAGAAGTCTTGTTGTTAGTAGTGGAGTTGCGTTGAGAAAGATTCAATAGATTGTTATTTAAGTTGTGGTGTACTTCTTCTAGTGGTGTCATGCGAATGTCGACTACATGACACTTCACCAATATGGGCCTAGGGGAATGCATTGTGTATTTGGCTACTAATCGTAGGGGTTGCCGGAGTGACAGAAACCTGAACCCACGTTAGGAAACCGTTGCACAAGGGACGTAAAGGTCTTAGAGTTTAAATCTGTGGTTAGGTTTCTACCTTAATTACTTTCTTGTACTTACGGATGTTTGCAAGGGGTATAATCACAAGTATGTATTAGTCTTGGATGGGGCGGTACATTAGCACAGGTTCACCCACACAACACTTAGCAAGCTAAAGAAGATTAGTCGACTATATGAATCGAAAGCACTTGACAGTCTTCCCATGTGTCCTCGAGAACGTTTGGTCACCTTAAGTAATACAACCGACTTGTCCTTTGCTGCATAAAGGATTGGGTCACTTGCTGCATTTATTCCTACTGTCTTTTATTTTACTCGTACTTTGTTTACTTGCTTTACCGAAAACCCCTAAAAATCTGTTTGCTAAGTATTTGCAGAGAATTCCTGATCCATACCACTAGCCAGCACCTTCTGCTCCTCGTTGGGTTCGACACTCTTACTTATCGAAAATATTGCGATACACGCCCTATACTTATGAGTCATCAAGTATCAGCAACACAATAACACGGGGCACAATATATGTGGTACTTTATTAGGAAATAACATTACCTGTTGTCGCCTTTATCCCAGTAGAAGAGCTCGAACGCCAGCATATTAAGTAAGAGCCGCAATGTTCTCTGGCGGAGGATGAGCGGCGCCAGTGATAGGTGGCCAAACACGGGCCACCGCCACCAAAAGCCGACATCCGCGAAGTGAGGGGTGTGGCTGGGGCAGATATTAACACCGGCCTCTGCCAGTTCTGTGACCGACGGCAAGGCGACGACAACCTCCATCTTACCATACGTGTAGATTTGTTCATCCGTGAGTGGGGAGGCTTGTCCTATCTGCCGCTTGCAGAGCAGGTCGAGGAGGTGGATAGGCCCGTAGTCGTTGGCACTCCTGCCAAAGCCGTGCTGATCGGGCCTGGCTGATTGCTTGTCAAACCATTTGGCGATGCGGACGTCGATGAAGTTCATGACTTGCACGGGCCTGATGGCAATTAGCGCCTCGAGGACGGCCCACGGGATCTGATTCTCCACGACGAAGATGTCCTCATAAAATGTGGTGGTGCCGACCTGATCCAGAGCTGATGACAAGTCATCCGTGTCGGTTAGGAAGCCTCCGTCGCTGACGTTATGGAGGACCATCAGCTGCAGGAGGAATCAGCCATCAACGAACATCATGGACGTGAACTCCTCGTGGCTGAAGCTAGCCGTGGAGCTCGCGTAACTGGCTCGGGTCACGCTTGCCACCGCTTCGACCTGGACATACAACGCGTTGAATGGCTGGTCGGAGCACTCCCAGATATCCCACGCTGCCATGCGCTTGATATCTTCGCCATGCTCCAGGCCCTTGTTGCCGTGGAAGCGTGGGCCGATGGCAATGCATTTGGGGCGGAAGATTATCCGCCCCGGGCCGTCCATGTTCTCTAGCTGATCTCTAATGTAGCTGGTGCGGTCGTCGAAGAACCGGATGGGCATGCCCGCGACTCCTCTCGGTGTGGGCTGCACTGCCCGAACGATGCTCTCTTTGGTGGATATCATTTTCTCAAAGCACGTCTTGGCACTCTGCCCAATTGGCTGCTTTAGGGTTTTGACACGAGATCGGAATGCCATGGCTGCTATCTGCTGGATCGATCGTGTCTTCCAGGTCTTTGGTTTTATGGGGCATATATCAATCGCCCCCATGCGTACTGCATGTGGGTTAGCTACTTTCATTGCTACGCTTGAAAGCTAATGGTAACTTTAGTGTGTGTTACAACTTACATATTACTTTTGTTCCGAGCAAGTGTGTCTGAGTGCTTTTGTGTTTCACGTAATTTAGATAGTATCTATCATACTGGAGACTATATATAGGTAGTAATAAGAATATTTGGATAGTATATATACTATTTTTTGGGTAGTATGCAATTTTTATTCACATACTCCTTTTGTACGTACAAATATGACGGTATTTTACATATATACTGAAAACTATGGGTGCATTTGTAATTTTTTCACCTAACTTGCTTGGAAGTATCTTAGATATAGTATATTAACATACACCAATAGATAAAGTATTACAAATACTTCCGTAAAGTAGTATATGAGATGTGGGTGTAGTTACACCCGGGAGTAAGAAGTATTTTTCCTATATATATATATATATATATAATATTAGACCGTACGTATATACTGCAGGATCTTTTACAGGCTGGCGAGGCCAACAGACAAGCGAGGGTGTGTGCAGTGGTGTAAAAGTCCTACTCGGTACTCACCGTATTTCTTACTATATTGCTTCAGGAGTAGCTAAGTTTATTTCCCTAGATGTTTTTAATCAAATTTATATGGGTCGTTCTCTTATCGTCTTCCCAGGCAGTTCCACCCAGAGGGAACACTTCTCTACTGCTACAAGATATATATATATGTATGTATGTATGTATGTATATGTGTGTGTATATAGGTCCATTTATTTCTAACGCGGTAGCAGTCAACGGTGAGAGCCGTTTGATATTTCGAGACAACCAAAATAATATAGAATTTCTTTATAGCCACCAGAAAATACAAGTTTCAAGCAGAAAGAAATTTCTCTGTCGCCGAGCTTAAACAAATCCTTTACACTGATACACGAATACCATGCCTTGCTCGCTGGGCAAAGGTCTCACTACTGGTCCATGCATTTTTTACCTCAGGCAGATGAACATGTCTTTTGCCTTTTGCCTTTAATAATTCGGGTTATTGCCACTGTGTCTCCGGTTGATCCGGAAATTTGGATTGTGCGATCGGCCAATTAAAGAAATGCGATGAGCCGACAAGGTTTTGTTACGTCTGTGCCACATTGGCTGCCATTACGTTGGGCTTAGCCGTATGTTTGACTCGTTTTCTTATATGTGGGAAATCTTCTTTGCCCTGTCAGCAGCGATATATAAAAATAGATATGTTGTCTTCTGACATGTACGACCAAGCACATAAAACCCCAGCAGGAGTTAAAAATCATAAGATTTGTATTCCTTCTTATGTACAGGACCTATCATTTAGCCCCGTTAACAATGCAAAAATGACAGTCAACAAAGTCTATCACCGAGGCCTTGCAAGCCCCGACACGGCCGCTCTGGTCATGCCGAATAGCTACATGGCCATGCAGGTCACATTTTGTTGATCTCGGTACCATGATACAGTTGATCATATCCACTCGGAAGCACGAGTCTATTAGTACAGAAACATTAGATCCATGGAAAGAAATGAAGTTGAGCTCAGTTTAGAGCGAATGTAAGTATTGCATTTTAGGTGTTTGTTGAATGAACTAGAGGAGACTGTGGGACTTGAGGGACCCATCACGTAGCTATGTCAAGAGCGTTGAAACAACGCTTAAGAAAGTTTATCCCTGAGCCCTCAAGCCTCGAAGTGGGCGCTCTAATCATGTCGAACGCCTACATAGCCATGCCCATAACATTCTGCTGATCTCGTTACCGCGATACGATTGTTCGTACCCACTGGGCGGCACAAATCTATTGGTACATGAATATTAGAACCATGGAAAGAAAAGACTATGAGTGTAGCTTTGATCCAATGTGAGTACTGCATGTTAGGTGTTTGATGACGAACTAGATAGGAACTAATTGAAAGGATCCTAAATTCCTCGATTTATTAAACCATCACAGATACAGATACAACGAATAGATCACAATGTGCATGTTCTCCCATGCTTCTGTGCTTGTCCATCTTCAGAATCTACCCCCAGCTGATTTATATACTTTGTATGTCTCTGTTTGTTACTCGCTAAAGGCCCGTGGCTATGTCCTCTAGCCTTGCATGGTGTCCTATTGAGGCCGTCGGTGATAAGCTTGGTGACCCAATGATTCAAAGTGATCGGTGATCCAGTTTAGTCGTGGACAATGTCGATCTCATACTACTTTGGGAGGGTACCAGGGTCCTAAGACCATGCCTTCACCTAGAAGAACTAGCCCTCTTGGGGCACCACCTCCAGCACCTCCCCACCAAGGTTACGGAGGATCTAGTGCAGCTCCTCCGTCTTCATGGCTTCTATAGGAAGGACGTTTTTGACCCAAAACTACGAAGAAACATTCCCATAGCAAACTTTTATTTCATTGAAAGACTATACAAACAAAGTGGGCCAAAAAAACCTATTAGCTAGGTGGAAGCTACTCAAGGAAGATATCCTATCCAGGTCGTAAAGCTACCAAGATGCTTAGATTTGATACTATGCCTAAGAATAAGAATGTCATGTACAAAACTACACTTCCACTTTGCAAAAGTGGGCCTCTCACTCCTCAATTTTTTGCCATTACGAATCAACCAGATGTTCCAACAAGCGGTGATCATGACCTTCATAAAGAACGGTTGTCGAAAACTCTGGCATGGGTCTAGAGATTATGGATGTGTTTGTGAAAATATGGGTGCCGGTGGCAATCATTTTGTTCGAATTTGGAAAGGAAAACATAGTAAGAGATAAGAATTTAGCTGGTGGCAAGCTGAACGGCTAGTTTTTTGCAGTGACGTAGAGATGGATTGACAACAGAGGATCACTAAGGCATTGGAGGCGAATTAGGTGGCATTGTTCATTATTCCATAAGTGCATTAGTGGGTCAGAGGATTAGCGAGGTAGATAAAAATTTAATTATCCTAAATCAAGATTTGGAGTTTCGTTGGTATTTGGTGCTAAGGGATCAAATTCATCAGTATTGGACGCTAAGCAACCAAATAGAAATGTGTATGATTATAATGGGACCAAGCTCAGGTGTGTTTTACTATTAGCTTCTAACGAAATTGGAATAAAACAAAGTTTGCGCTTATCCGAAACTGAGATAGAAGTGTGTAACCATGATTACGAGCGGAACACTACTCGAGTAGAAGATAAAAAAAAGTTTTCATTGTAATGAGCAGAAGTTTACAATCAAGTTAAAGGACTACTCGATACTAGAAGAATTGACAATACACCAATAAATTCTGCACTACTGCTGGTCCGCCGCCTCCTTCGCCACTAGGAGCTCTGGCATGACGCTTGTGGATGAATCTGCCGCCGTTGGGTAACTAGTCCTGGTAGTTGATGTGCATGTTGTTGCGGGTGAACACCACCATCTCGCAGCCACAGTTCTAGGCGTGGACGTAGAGCAGAGTGGCGTCCTTGGGGTTGAAAAAACAAACGGTCAACATGGAGTTGCAATATGTGGACTAATATTCTCTACTTTTCTTATTACACCGAACATGTGGAGTTGCAATAATCTTGACTAAAAAGATAATCACGTCCGTCGACTTGATCACAAAGTAGTGTCTGGTAACCCACAAGAGTAGTGGATCAATTTTAGTGACTTTTGAATAGAAAAGGTGTCGAACCCATGAAGAGCTGAAAGTATTGGTTAGCAAGTTCAATAGTAAATAATAATAAAAGATGTAGAAGTTTATGTTTTGGGTTATGCTTGCGGAAAAGTAAATAAAAAGTAAAGTACCAGTATAGTAAATTGCAAGTGACTTAAATGTTGTTTTTCGAAAAAAGGCCAATCCTCTACGTAGCAAGAGGACAAGCCTGGGCGTGTTCTTATATGTCACAAGGCTGGTGTAATTTCTCCATTTGATCAATTCGTAGTAACACAGTCCCAATTTCCCAGCAAACTGAAGAAATATGTGTAGGTCGTTTTTTTGCGCTAGAGAAGCATGAATTTTGAGATCTGCATCTTGTCACTCGAAGAGCATGCATATATACCTTCCTCTAGTACTGCCGGAGTAGTTTAGTTGTTCTTTGCTTAAAGTACAGATAAAGGTGGACTAAAAAAGGTGCAAGGAAGGAATTAAGTATGTAGTGCGACGTAAGTCTTATTATGCTTTTGGTTCATGCCATTTCCTCCCTACACATTGCCGACACGAAAGGTACCTCGCATTGGCAAAATGCTTATCTTATGGGTGCAAGTTTTGGGATCTATAAATTGTATGCGACAGATGTTCGATGAAAGTTCATGAGGCTGCGGGGTCACCGATATGGCGATGGAGGAAACCACTTCCCAAGGCCAAACCGAATTGGTAACCTCATTGATTGAGTTTTTCATTCTTTTCATTGTGCTCTCCTTATTTTTATTTACTTCATGTTTTAGGTTTTATCAAAGTCAAAATTTGTTGTTCGCAAACCAAGAAGTCAAAATTTGTTAAATTTGACAAAAGAAATATATTGAAAATATCAATATTCATAATGTGTAAATGCATATAAGATGAATATATGATTTGTAATGATTCTAATACTATAGATTTTAGATTGTAGATATTTTTTCTATATATTTGCTCAAACTTTAAAAGGTGTGACTTTGGCTAAACCCATAATCGCAAACTAATTGTGGGGAGACAAACTAGTCTCACAAGACTTATGATTATAGTAAAAATGTGAATCTATGATCTGCATAGGTCTCTCTCTAGCAAGAACTACCGGAGGCACCGGTATTAGCAATTACTTGAAATACCGGAAACATCGGCCAAACTATCGTCCAAGATTCCTGAAATAAATTTGAAATTCATGCAAAATTCTTAAAATTTCGCAAATTTTAGAAATACCATGTATTTCCCTATATGGGTGGCCACCGGAAAATCCAGTTTTTGGCGAAATATTGGCAGAGAAAAAAAAGAATCCCCGGCTCCTATTGCTTGTCACTTGCATTGGGTGAATTAGGGCACACTTAATTGTCTTGAAGTCACTTTGGGCTTGTAGAATCTAAGAGAACACTATTTTTCCCACTGCACCACACGTATTGTGTTTTATTAAAAAAAATCTGTGAAAAATTCTAGAGGTAATACTTGGACATATTTTTATGATGTGCAAAACTCTACCATTAGACTACATGTCCTTCATTTTCAAAGTTTGTCTAATGTTCCAAGTGCTTACATACATACATTAATATGGTAGGAGCATCCATTGGCAGCGAGTAACACCGCACCCCTCATGCCTGGCACGGCACAAAAGACCTTGGCTGACGACGTGGCCAGTGCCCACAAGGATGATAGCGCCCTGCAGCGCCCTGGGATCATCGGCCCAGTAAAGAACTGGCGCCTCTCGAGTATTTACAGGGACAGCCTGAGCTCCGACAATAAGATTCACCTTGGCCTCGTCTCCAGCCGCTACGATCGCCTGGAATCCCGCCTACTAAAGTTGTCCCACCTGCAGAGCCTTAGCAGCCGCGACATCGACGGGCAGGACGCGGCGGACTTCACACGCAGCGCACTGCGGCGGTTCAAGTCAAGGGAGAAGGAGATCCGGCTTCAGCACAGCCCAGAGGTCATGGAGCAACACGACAACAACACCAACGATTATAATCTGCTGGAGGAGATGCTCCTTGACACCGCCTTCATCCTGGAGCAGCTGCTGAGGCACTGGGAAGCAGGAACCCAGCCCACCAACATGGCAGCGCGGCCGAAACAGTACCGCTTCGACCTCGTACAGCACTCCAACCAGACCCCGTACATTCTTCTGCAGGAACTCATAGACATGGTGAAGATCCCACGGCTCGCGGCAAGCAAGCATCAATGGGGAAGCAGCAGCCTGGCAGAGTACTTCCTGAGGAGCATCGCCATCGGCTACATCGTTGCCGAGCCGGCCACGGAGTGGTTGTTGACCAATTACATGGGTCCCGTGTACCACCTCCTACATCTGGTGTACCTGCACCTGGCCTCAACGGTGGAGCACTCGCCGCCGCAGCCACCGGGGAGGTCCCTCTGGGCACACTGCAAGGCCATGGGACAGCGCGCGTGCTCGGAGGCGGCTAGGTTAGCTAAGAAGGCGTCCTTAAAGCGAGCGCCGGATAACTCCGCAGCTGAGCATGTGCTTTTTGCAACAGCGTGGTGGTCCTATAGCATGATCCCGCCAGCGCGGGACCTGTGCAGGGTGGGCATCCAGCTCCGCCCCAGGAAAGGGACGCGGTGCCTAGCAGCTGTCTGCTTCCGGGATGGCGTGCTGGAGCTGCCAACAGTGGAGTTGAACGGGTTCGACTACCGGCTGCTCGTTAACCTGGTGGCGCTGGAGCTAGAATGGGAAGGCAGCCGCCTACTCTTCCTGAGCTACGCGGTGTTCATGGGAGAGCTCATGACCACACAGAGGGACATGGATCTGCTGCAGAGCGCCGGGGTTCTAACACCGGACCACAGCACGGACTCCCCGCAGTGGATTTTCTTCAGCTTGCTAGCCGATCTCAACAGCGGGCGGGAGCTGCACGATCACATCGTGCAACTGGCCCGTGAAGTGAAAAGCTCGTATGACCATCTCAACAGCCGCGCCACTGCGTGCGCCATGTCATCATGCTTAGCCGGGTAAGTGCCATCAAGGAATCGATGCACATGATGGTATGACATGCGCATTCTTTCATGCCGCTACTTTGCTTGCATGCCTACCCTCAGATTGTAAACTTGCTACCACAAAGTAGCAATCCAAAGACTTTGAGAAGTCAGTGAAGTAAAACAGTCCGCTCTTCCTTCAAAATGTTCTACTCGCTCCGTTCACTTTTGTAATATCAGTACGGGGAAAAAGCTAGCTGCCGTGTCTTCACGGCTTTGCCGTGGATCTGGTTGGAATCTTAAAGTGTGGTAGAAAGAACTACATGATTTAGGACCACGGAGGTGCAGGCCAGACACGGCTCTCAATGACGGCGACGCGGCCGTCGTAGCAATTTTTTTATTTAAGAATTCAGGCTTTGCCGAGTGTGTTAGAAAACCCACGGCAAGCTGTTACCCCTCCGTTTCGGTCCGTCAGCTGTCGTAAGTAGTTTATTTTGCCGATACGCAAGAAAAACACAAGGCAAAGGCTTTGCCGGGTATATTCTGAAAAACACACGGCAAAGGCTCTTTGCCGTCGATAACGTTGCCACCTGGATTTTACTGTGTGTTAACACACGGCAAAGCCTGTGGTAAGTTTTGAAGACCCTTTGTTGTGTCTTTTTGCCACACGGCAAAGAGCTTTTCTCCCGTAATGCCACACAGTGTTTTGAATTTCTGCCGGGATTTACGAAATTTTGCTGAAATTCGGCCATTTTGACCAGGACCAGTACGACAATTTACCAAAGAAAACTTCATATTGGGGATTTTTTGTGGAATTATCTAAAATGTTTTATATTTGGTCGATTTTTTTTTTGAAAATTGAAAGTTTGGTCCAATTTCAGCCAAATTTTATTACAGAGTTTAAATTTTGGTTCTTGCATTTTGCGTCGGCCATTTCACTCTGCCCGGTAAAAAATCAAAACTGAGATCCAAAACCTTGGCCCCGCATGTCGCTTCTTTCTCGCCCAATTCATCGTTGCCTAGGTCCTTCCCCTAGCACGTCGTCCTTTCTCGCCCAACTTCATCTGCACGGGCCAGTGATCTAACCTGCTGATTCTGCTCAGCCACCCCAGCTGCGGCACCTGCAGCAGATCGTCAACCATCGTCCCCAGCAGCAGTACCTTGCTGGGCCCTAACAAGAACACGTTGCATGGCACGTCCAGGGCACTTCCAGTTTGTCACCCACCATATCGTCTTCACCTTGCCGACAACCAGGGCAGAGAGGCTAGCGAGACCACCATGGCCAACCTGCAAATGATGGGGTCAACACAAAGGCATTGGGCTCCAAGATGGCTTGCAGGAAAGGAATCTTCCCTTTAGACGGCTTAGTAATAGTATCTGGTCTATGGGAGGAAGGGTTTAATTTCATTGAGGGAATTCCACTTTTGACCTTGCGGTTGTGCATTTGTGACAAACTACATTGTTTGGTGTAACATCTACATAAATATCCCATTTAGCGGACTTTGAACATGGTTTTACCTTATTTTATTATTTTACTTGTTTGTATTTGATAGGACCAACATTTTTTTTTTGAAACACAGTATAAACGTAGACTCTCACAACACGTATATACACTCACCCCTATAAACACGCACGCGCACGCCCTACCCCTATGAGCACCTCTGAAAGACTAAGCCGGCAGATTAGATCTTGAGATTGACGAAATCACCACGGGCGCCTCGTTGTCGACGAGAACGTCGCCTCCCACTGAAAGAATATTCTGCCTTTAATGCAACGCATAGTGTCAAATCTGGGGTTTGAACTCTGGTGGGCTGGAAGTGCAACCACCCTCCTAGCCACCCAACCACGGGTTAGTTTGCGATAGGACCAGCATTCTTCTCTTATCCCTCAACTCAATTCCTTGTCGTAATCCCAATAATATTTTGAACCCTAGTCATCACGTCTCACTTTTCCCAATGGACATGGACTATAAAACAAGGGTCCAAATCCTCTACTCCCTCCATTTCCATGGTCAAGGCGTAAATTTTCTAGCCGAATTTTGTATAGATTTTCCACTCTATAATCTCCTCCGAATTTCCCATGCCTCCATCCCTCCGTAATCCCCCCCCCCCCCCAACTACAAACACGACACCATCCTCGTCTGTCAGTAAGCTCCGTGTCCTCACAACATCTCTGGCGGCGGCCTCTCCTCCGTCAGCAACGCGCAACGATGCCCTAGCTCCACCAAATTATCGAGGGTCGCCATTGGGAAGGAGTCCCGAAGCCTCATGCGACCTATTCCTGACCCCAATTGTCCAGAGGTAACTGCACGTGTGCATGTTATATGTAGCTAGGTTCGAAGTAACAATGTTGAACCACAAAGAGCTATTGGTGATGGTGTTTGTATAATTTGTATTCATGTGTATGGGCGAAGATCCTAATTATAGGCGGGCCATACATACCAAATTTATGCCAACATTTCCAACCACAATGCTGACATCCGATCAAGATGGGCTCGTCCCCCGTCAGGTGGAGGGCTCCGGGGCTGATCCAGTAGTTCTAGCTCTCATGCAGCCTTCAGCAACAACGAGGGCGGCTCCACCGCGAGATATAGTATACAGGATCGACCCCGCTATCTCCACATAATTACCACTTCGACTCCCTGTTCAAGTTTTATCTCAAATCTTATCGCAAATGGAAAAGTTTCCAATATTAAAGTTTTGTGCCACATGTAATAGTCACATTTTCTTCCATTGTCCTTGACCGCTATATTATTTTTAAGTATATTTTTATTTTTTATTTCATTTTTGAAAAATTTCTTTCACTTTGTCTGAAATTATGTTTCCCTTACAGTGTGGAAGTGTTCTATTGATGCTATTTTTCCACGTATAGTTGTGGTTTGTCCGTGAGTCACAATCTTTTGTTTCGGGCAGATTTTATTCCAGCAATAGTTTATATGTGTTCTTTTATGGTTTAGAATTGTTCCACAAGATCCATCTTTTTGTTTCTCTTGTACATGTGGTTTGTCCCATGAGTTCTATGTTTTTTCCACTTCATTCATATTTTTTGCGATTGTCGCGATTTGTTCCATAGATTTACTATTTTATTCCACTTCGATTTTTTTCTTTTTGTAGTCATGATTTGTTCCATGGACTTAATTATTCTGTTCCCTATTTTTTTTATTGTTTTGTTTTGGGTATAGATGTGATTTGTTCTATTATTTTTGCCCAACTACAGTGCGATTTTAGTTCGATTCAGTCAAAAATTTGTTCCATGTCAATACAAGATTTGTTCCTTAGACGTTATATTTTTGTTCCACTCGCAATGTGATGTTTTGTTCCTCGTGCATTAAAACATTGTTCCTTCCACTCTATAATTTTGTTCCTATGTACTTGTGACATGATTTGTTCCACAAGTACGAAATTTTATTCCAGTTATCTGAAAAACAAATTATCACAATACTTGCGATCTTGTTCCTTGTGTGTTAAAACTTTATTCCGCTCAGTCTAAGGTTATGTTCTCTTTGCGCCATGATTTTTCCACTGCACCAACATTATTGCCTAGTTAATTTTTTCACATGGGGATGGCATATGTCCCTTGGACACTATAATTTTCTTACGTCGCATCTAATAATTTTTATATCACTTCAAGTCGTGTTTTTGATTTCATGAGGTAAAATTTGTTTCACTCTTTCTCCTTTTTTCCTTTTTATTCATCATTTTATTCCTTTTCTAGCCAGTTACATGACGTGCACAACCACCACGTCTTTGTGCACCTTCCCCGCAAAAAAATACGTGTATGTGCACCTGTATTGGCGCCAAGGGAGGAGCCAGCATTGGCCTAAGAATGAGGAACAGACAAGACTCGGAATTTTAGCGGAAAGAAAAAAGATGTCATCTAGGGTCTCGTAAGATTGGGCTGTTGTTGGGCTGTGTAACACCCTCGAATCAGCCCTATGCAGATTTTAGCGCTTCCCGCCAAACCCGCATAGAAACGATTCAAGGACGCCCATCAGACACTTGCGTGCGGGTGGAGAACGAAGTAATACCATTACACATTAGTCCACGATGAAACCCATAGAGCATATATATACAACAACGACTCCATGAGTCAAGAATACAGATATATTATACAAAGATCCAAATCACCTTGAAAACGATAGAGCGTCCGACTACGGACAAGATGCAAATGGGGCTAAGAACCCTGAAGGATAACGAATGGCGTCCATAACCCTGCCCAGACCAAGCTGGAAGGGTAACCCTGCTAACGACGTCGATCTCAAACCTGCTAAAACAAAGGGGTGCCGACAAAGGGCAAAGGAAAAAAAAGGAACGTCAGTACTGAGGCCAGTACACGGCGAGGCTAGAATTCGGTGGCTCTCGCCTACATAGGTATGGTGGACTGAAGCGGCAGCGCAGCATGCACTAAACAACCTATAGAGACTTGATTAAGTGTTGGCTATTAGAGAGAGATAAGAAAAACCTATCGGAACCAACCTTATACTAACACCAATCATACCCCTCCTGGTATTCCCTCTCGAGACCAAACGAGAAAGTCAAACCGAGGAACTCACACAGTTGGCTGTTTTATTCATTCCATTATAGTTGCAGCACTTACTAGTCAATATAGATAGCATGCATCCCGATAGCATAAGTAGTGAGCAATTTTAGTTAACCATCCAGTAATAGTTGCAGTACTTACTAGTCAGATACCATTAGCATGTGACATCCCAAACCCAGCAGTTGTTGGCACTTTTATTTCATTCCATTGGAGTTGCGATACTTACTAGGCAGGTATAAAATGACACGATACACCCCAGTTCCACCAGTTGTTGACACTTTTATTATCCATTCCATTGTAGTGAAGATGATTACTAGTCACATATGAAGTCAAATTTATAGCACTACTTTAGTTATGCTTGTCTATGATCGAGATATTGTGCTCGAAGTCGTCCATAACCGCGGACATGACTTTCAGAAAGATTTACCCTGCAGGGGTGCACAAATAGCAACACACACACGATCAACCTCGGAAAAACCAAATCAAAACCCAACGAGGCTTTCACGACAAAGCAATCACAGGATTCATAAAACATTTCAGGGGGGCACCCCATTAAGCTACCCACAACGAAGTTGGCCGGCTCCGAGACGGACCCAAGGTTTGTGTCAATGGCTATAAACGACTTGGAACCCGAAAGTGTGACTGGGCTTGTCAATACGGCGAAAACACTCCGCGATTCCTAAACCGTACAGGTGCTCCACGCACAATCGTAAATAAAGCAGTAAAGCATGGCATAAGTACAGGATAGTAATAAAGCCCCAAACTAGTTTGTGGCCCCAAGAAAGAAGAAATGAATCAAGCTCTGGCTAAGGGGGATCCATAGGATCTCCTGGATGTGGATAGTGCGAATAGTCAAGGAACAGGTATCAAGTACTCGGGGCCTACGGGACACAAGTGGATATCAAAAACCAAATAGCATATATTGCCCACCGATTTTCATTAGTTATCCCAGCAATTTAATAGTTGTATTTACAGTCATGATCATCTCCACCATTAAGCATCTCCACCATTTAGCATGTGTCAACCTCCCAACAATGATGGAACAACAATGACGCGAAGCAGCACTTGAGCAAGCAACTACGACACGCAAGGCCGACTATCTATCAAACAACAGGCAATAGGATGTGTCCAAGGCAATATAGAGGCTGCAAGGAATATAAATGGTGCACGGAAACTAAAACATCGCAATACGGATAGCAATAGATCAACAGGAGGAAATAAAGACTATAAATGCAAAATAGGTAGAAAGGGGGAGAATGCTCGCCTGGGAAACATAGCCGAAGATTCATATCCGAAGGACTTGTCGATACTCGCATCCACTCAGCGGCCTAATCCGCGAATAACCAAAGCACTAAAAGAAACACCGGATGCACTATTTAATACTACGATAGAAGACCGAGCAGGATGCATGTATGGTGCATGACATGGCAAAGATGCGACGCAACTAGGCAAAATTAAGTGGAACCGGGGTCCCAACAATTAATTAAGTGGTTCATGTTGTTTAGATACCCCGCATTTTAAATGTTGGCTTAACAAGGCGAAACATGGCATCGGTTTGCTACACCAATTTAAATGGAGTCCGGAATAAGACAAAGATATCCCGCATATAGACTCCATAGTTAATTATGAGGTGAATCGGCATAATACCCCCAACCACAGACAGGTATGCATGTATGAACAATTTAATATACGATAGTTGATAATGTCATATTATATAAAATAAATAGGGGCACACATCTGGGTTCGGAAGATCTTGGGTTCCGGGGGTTCGGGGTTCGGTCTTAGGGTCCGGATCCGTGAAGGAGATCATGGCCTTCCGAAGAGAAGATCTTGGCGTCCGAGATGGAGATATCTGGGTGCCGATTTTATCATCGATGGAGAACTTGTATCCGCACCGAGGGTTCTCGGGGCACGCCGAGAAAAAGTGAACGGATGTGTACTGGCACGCCCAAACCTGCGAAGAAAACAGGTGACAAACAACTGGAGCATCAGGATCATGCATGCGTGCAGGAACCTGGTGGCATCGGACGTTTTGAGTGGAGACAGAGGGAAACCGACACATGGCCAAGGACGCGTGAGGCTGCCGAGGAGAGCCTGTAGGGACGCGGCGCAAGGTTGGCGTGGAGCGCCTGAATCTCGCGGGAGGCCGGAGGCAGCGCTGCGAGGCGGCAGAGCCACGTCAGGGGAGGTTGGGGACGGAGGGGCTGGGCGAGCTCGGGGCGCGCGCAGGAGCAAGGCCCAAGGACAAGGGCGGGCCGCACGGCAGGACGGAGGAGGGCGCCTGCGAGCTACGGCGAGTTGCTGGAGGCCGAGGTCGAGGAGGCGGGCCAGCGCAGCGGCCGGGACCTGGCAGCCGGCGACGACACGGAGGACACGGCGGGGCTCGGCCGGGTCAGGAAAGGAGGGCGACGGCGCTAGAGCCTCACGAGGAAGAGGCGGCGACCGGCACGGCATGGGACGGAGGCGAGCTAGGAGGCCTGGGGAAAGCAGCGGCGGGAAGGCTGGGGAAGACGACGGAGGAGAGAAGGGGCGGCCCCGGTGGCGGCGGCTCGAGAGAGGAGGTGGCGATGAGGCTTGGCGGGGACGGGGACGCGAAGGCGCCAGCGCAGAGAGGAGGGACCTGTGGAGGAGGCGGCGGCAGCGCGAGAGGAGCCTGGCGCCGGGGTGGAGAGGCGCAGCGAGGGAGATCGAGCAGGGTAGGTGGGGAAGGTGACGTGGCCAGGTGGCCCAGGAGCGGGGCGGAAAACGAGGTCAGGTGGGGAGAGGCGCGGGTGTCGGGGTGGTTGTCCATCCCGGGAGAGGTGGGGCCTGGCGGGGTGAGGTGGCGGGCTGGGAGTGGCCGGGGTGAGGTGGCGATGGGGTGGGAGGAGTTTGGTTGCGTGCGGTTGGTTGGCGGCTGGGCAGGAGTGTGGGCAGGTGGCGGCTGGTCGGTGGGGTGTGGTTGTGTGAATTGGGTACGGTGAGGAGATGGGTTGTCTGGTTTTATTTATTGGGGGTGGCCGGCTTGGTCAGATCGGCCCGGTTCGACTGCCCCCTAAAAATAATACAAATATTTTATTTGTTTAAAACGGGGCGTTTGAAATCTGTTTGTACGAAACAAAATAATACGGAGATCCGGTTTTTAATTTGAAATAAAGACGTGGCATTTAGAAAACAAAACCAGACTTTTCGAAAATAGTTTGTGACAAGCCATGCATGATGATGACGATGCTCAAATGCAATGTGTCATGATGACATGAGCATGCGGTCATGATGATGCAATGCACAAAAACACAGCGATTTTCTAGTAGTGGTTTTAGCGGGATGCCACAATTCGACACCACTAACAAGGGATCTCGCCCTCGAGATCCTCCTCGTGGTACCGGGAAGAAGGTCGGCGATCTGAATCTTCTTGCTTCGTGTAGATGCTCGCGACACCACTAACAAGAGGTCGTTGTCCATGATCGTCGAGAGAACACTCCGGGAAACAAAGGATGAAGGTAAAGGTATCCACAAATAAAGCCAGCTCTAACTTTGATAGAAAGAGAGAACCGATGCATTCTCATCCACTTCAATGTACAAGAGCAAATAGAGTGAGTAGTCGGCATGGGGGCCAATCCATCACGCACCCAAACTATTACTCCGCACAATCAGTAGAAAAGCGTGCAACCATTCTCGGAATCAGACTAAAGATCTCGACAATCGAGGTTCGGAACAAAGGAGTGATGCAGGCTCTGCATCGGATCTGGCGTAGATGATATCGTCGCGTCGGAAAACACCGGAAGGCACAAGAAGGAACAAAGAATGGTACCACAGGTAAAGGATCACTCAGATAGCATGAAGTCCGGAGATAGAAACACCGTTGCCAAAGGAGGAAGCGAAACCCTGAAGGTACGACGAAACCCAACCACGAGAAATCCTGGACTTGAAGAAAGATAAGAGAGCAGATTTGAAACACGCAGAGGTAAGAGGAGAATAGCAGAGGGGTAAGGAGTAAAAGCAGACCTCATCAGATCTAACCAACCGATTTTGCAAAAATAGTTTTGACACTCCACATTGGCCATTAGCTAGGTTATCCTACAGGCTAGACCAGTGGGGTATCGTAACTGCTAGGCTCGGATACCACTCTGTAACACCCTAGAATCAACCCTATGCAGATTTTAGCACATCCCGCCAAACCCGCATAAAAACGATTCAAGGACGCCCACCAGGCACTTACGTGCGGGTGGAGAACGAAGTAATACCATTACACATTAGTCCACGATGGAACCCACAAAACATATATATACAATAACGACTCCATGAGTCAAGAATACAGATATACTATACAAAGATCCAAATCACCTTGAAAACGATAGAGCGTTCGACTACGGACAAGATGAAAATGGGGCTAGGATCCCTGAAGAATAACCAGTGGCGTCCATAACCCTGCCCAGGCCAAGCCGGAAGGGTAACCCTGCTAACGACGTCGATCTCAAACCTGCTAAAACAAAGGGGTGCCGACAAAGAGCAAAGGAAAAAAGGAGCGTCAATACTGAGGCCAGTACACGGCGAAGCTAAAATTCAGCGGCTCTCGCCTACATAGGTATAGTGGACTGAAGCAGCAGCGCAACATGCACTAAACAACCTATAGGGACTGGATTAACTGTCGGCTATTAGAGAGAGATAAGAAAGACCTATTCGGAACCAACCTTATACTAACACCAATCATACCCTCCTGGTATTACCCCTCGAGACCAAACGAGGAAGTCAAACCGAGGAACTCACACAGTTGGTTGTTTTATTCATTCCATTATAGTTGCAGCACTTACTAGTCAATATAGATAGCATGCATCCTGATAGCATAAGTAGTAGGCAATTTTAGTTAACCATCCAGTTGTACTTGCAATACTAACTAGTCAGATACCATTAGCATGTGACATCCCAAACCCAGCAGTTGTTGGCACTTTTATTTCATTCCATTGGAGTTGCGATACTTACTAGGCAGGTATAAAATGACACGATACACCCCAGTTCCACCAGTTGTTGGCACTTTTATTATCCATTCCATTGTAGTGAAGCTGATTACTAGTCACATATTAAGTCAAATTTATAGCACTACTTTAGTTATGCTTGTCTATGATCGAGATACTGTGCTCCAAGTCGTTCATAAGCGCGGACACGGCTTTCAGAAAGATTTACCCTGCAGGGGTGCACAAATAGCAACACACACACGATTAACCTCGGAAAAACCAAATCAAAACCCAACGGGGCTTTCACGACAAAGCAATCACAGGATTCATAAAACATTTCAGGGGGGCACCCCATTAAGCTACCCGCAACGAAGTTGGCCGGAACCGAGACGGACCCAAGGTTTGCGTCAATGGCTGTAAACGACTGGGAACCCGAAAGTGTGACCGGGCTTGTCGATACCGCAAAAACACTCCACGATCCCTAAACAGTACAGGTGCTCCACGCACAATCGTAAATAAAGCAGTAAAGCATGGCATAAGTACAGGATAGTAATAAAGCCCCAAACTAGTTTGTGGCCCCAAGAAATAATAAATGAATCAAGCTCTGGCTAAGGAGGATCCATAAGGTCTCCCGGATGTGGATAGTGCGAATAGTCAAGGAACAGGTATCAAGTACTCGGGGCCTACTGGACACAAGTGGACATGAAAAACCAAATAGCATATATTGCCCACCGGTGCCTCTTTCATTAGTTATCCCAGCAATTTAATAGTTGTATTTAAAGTCATGATCATCTCCACCATTAAGCATCTCCACCATTTAGCATGTGCCAACCTCCCAACAACGATGGAACAACAACGACGCGAAGCAGCACTTGAGCAAGCAACTACGACACGCAAGGCCGACTATCTATCAAACAACAGACAATAGGATGTGTCCAAGGCAATATAGAGGCTGCAGGGAATATAAATGGTGCACGGAAACTAAAGCATCACAATACGGATAGCAATAGATCAACAGGAGGAAATTAAGACTATAAATGCAAAATAGGTAGAAAGAGGGAGAATGCTCGCCTGAGAAACATAATCGAGGATTCATATCCGAAGGAATTGTCGATACTCGCATCCACTCAACGGCCTAATCCCCGAAGAACCAAAGCACGAAAAGAAACACCGGATGCACTATTTAATACTACGACAGAAGACCGAGCATGATGCATGACATGGCAAAGATGTGATGCAACTAGGCAAAATTAAGCGGAACCGGGGGTCCCCACAATTAATTAATTGGTTCATGTTGTTTAGATACCCCCCATTTTAAATGTTGGCTTAACAAGGCGAAACATGGCATCGGTTCGCTACACCAATTTAAATGGAGTCTAGAATAAGACAAAGATATCCCGCATATAGACTCCATATTTAATTATGAGGTGAATCGGCACAATGCCCCCTACCACAGACAGGTATGCATGTATGAACAATTTAATATGCGACAGTTGATAATTTCATATTATATCAAAAAATAGGGGCTTAGGGGCACACATTTGGGTTCGGAAGATCTTGGGTTCCGGGGATTCGGGGTTCGGTCTCAGGGTCCGGATCCGTGAAGGAGATTATGGCCTTCCGAGGAGAAGATCTTGGCGTCCGAGATGGAGATATCTGGGTGCCGATTTTATCATCGATGGTGAACTTGTATCCGCACCGAGGGTTCTCGGGGCACGCCGAGCAAAAGTGAACACATGTGTACTGGCACGCCCAAACCTGCGAACAAAACATGTGACAAACAACTGGAGCATCAGGATCATGCATGCATGCAGGAACCTGGTGGCATCGGACATTTTGAGTGGCGACAAAGGGAAACCGACACATGGCCAAGGACGCGTGAGGCTGCCGAGGAGAGCCTGAAGGGACGCGGCGCAAGGTTGGCGTGGAGCGCCTGAATATCGCGGGAGGCCGGAGGTAGCGTTGCGAGGCGGCAGGGCCACGTCAGGGGAGGTCGGGGACGGATGGGCCGGGCGAGCTCGGGGCGCGTGCAGCAGCAAGGCCCGAGGACAAGGGCGGGCCGCACGGCAGGACGGAGGAGGGCGCCTGCGAGCTACGGCGAGGTGCTGGAGGCCGAGGTCGAGGAGGCGGGTCGGCGCAGCGGCTAGGACCTGGTAGCCGGCGACGACGCGGAGGACACGGCGGGGCTCGGCCGGGTCAGGAAAGGAGGGCGACGGCGCTGGAGCCTCACGAGGAAGGGGCGGCGACAGGCATGGCACGGGACGTAGGTGAGCTGGGAGGCCTGGGGAAAGCGGCAACGGGGAAGGCTAGGGAAGACGATGGAGGAGAGAAGGAGCAGCCCCGGCGGTGGCTGGCTCGAGAGAGGAGGTGGCGATGAGGCTTGGTGGGGACGGGGACGCGAAGGCGCCAGCGCGGAGAGGAGGGACACGTGGAGGAGGAGGCGGCGACGCGAGAGGACCCTGGCGGCGGGGTGGAGAGGCGCAGCGAGGGAGATCGAGCGGGGTAGGTGTGGAAGGTGATGTGGCCAGGTGGCCCAGGAGCGGGGCGGAAAACGAGGTCCGGTGGGGAGAGGCACGGGGGTCGGGGTGGCTATCCATCCCGGGAGAGGTGGGGCCTGGCGGGGTGAGGGGGCGGGCTAGGAGTGGCCGGGGTGAGGTGGCGGGCTGGGACTTGCCGGGGTGGGAGGAGTTTGGCTGCGCGCGGTTGGTGGGCGGCTGGGCGGGAGTGTGGGCAGGTGGTGGCTGGTCGGTGGGGTGTGGCTGTGTGGATAGGGTAGGGTGAGGAGATGGGTTGTCTGGTTTTATTTATTGGGGGTGGCCGGCTGGGTCGGATCGACCCGGTTCGGCTGCCCCCTAAAAATAATACAAATATTTTATTTGTTTAAAACGGGTCGTTTGAAATCTGTCTGTAGACGAAACAAAATAATCCGGAGATCCAGTTTTTAATTTGAAATAAAGACGGGGCGTTTAGAAAACAAAACTAGGCTTTTCGAAAATAGTTTGAGACAAACCATGCATGATGATGACGATGCTAAAATGCAATGTGTCATGATGACATGAGCATGCGGTCATGATGATGCAATGCACAAAAAAACACAGCGATTTTCTAGTAGTGGTTTTAGCGGGATGCCACGGGCTAGGATTAAAATTTATCTGGACCGAAATGTCTACCGGTAGAACGAAATTTCAGGCCGCCGCCCATCTGCAGACCTGCTCCGCCGTCACAGGGGCGCACCACCCCAAACCTCCAATGGCTTCTGCTCAAATCATCTCCAGCTCCTTACCCAAACCTCCAGTGCTGATAGCTGATGTGGGACGTCTTTCCAAACTATTGGAGCATGTGCGACATTGTTGGTCGAAATAGCTAGCATGCGAAGTTTTTCAAGCTAGAAATAGCCCGCGTGTGAAACGGTGCCCTAACTGTAAGAAACATATTAACAGTTTGGTATCAGTCGAGACGAGTAGGTCCCACAACTTATCCACCTCAGCACAGGACCCACGAGTAGTGCACTGAACATGGGACCCACCACATATCCACCTCACAAAATGGGACCCACCACATATCCACCTCATAACACGGGACCCACCACATCGTTATCGTTAGAAAAGGGGGCCGAACACAATCTCGAGCCGCCATTGCCTTCCCTTTCCCATGCTTTTCTGTAATTGCAAAGGTAGGGTGTACAATTCTGCATGTACTGTGTTGTATCACTTAAAGTAAAGTGAACTTTAATATCGGATGCATGCCCTGAAGTTGCAGTTGCTTATTTATCAGTTTGTTCTCTATCTTGTACAATCACATAGATGGCTAATCATGATCATGGAGATTTTTCTGCAACTGATGCTAGAGGTAGCGGAGGAGCTGAAAGGACTGTTGAAGATCAACTCCCTCCAAATAATTTGCTTTTGGAAACTCTACAACCACGGGCGGTGATTTTAGAGCATCTAGTGCAACAGCCACAGCAGAAGAGAACTCTCATGAAGCTGGGACACCATAAAATTTGCGCTGATTTAAACACCCCTGCTTTCCTAGGCAGTGCAAATCCAATGGAAGAAGACGACTGGTTAACCGAGATAGAGAAAGTTTTCAAAGCCATGCATTGTCCGGAAGAAGAGAAGGTGACACTAGCTACATTTATGCTGCAATGCGGGGCATTCGACTGGTGGAACGTGAATAAAAATAAATACCTAGCAGATTACTTGGTCACTTGGGTGACATTCAAGGAAGAGTTTCATAGGAAACTAGGTGATACCCCGCACGTTGCTGCGGAATTTTTTTAGGGAATAACCATTGAAGATACTTGTATAACAACAAAAGGTTCAGTTAAACTCCCCAATGTATTAGCTATAACTATATTTCTATAGGTGAAAATCCAAAGTAAGGCGAAGTACCAAATAATCTATAATTTCTTGAGAATTGGTACCTTCAGAGAGGGTATCATAAAACATGTGTATATGAATCGATATTCTCCCATATATTCTTTCCCATTTCAGAAAAAGATATGCTTTGTCAAATAAATGAAGGCTATATTGTATCTCATCGGAGGAGGTATTCAGCTTGATAGTCTTCATCTTCTGTAATAAAGAACAAAATCTGATCTACACGAAAGATATTGCCCTGCCGACTTTTGTTTTTTTGGTACTTGACCTTACTATTGGAAGACAATTCCTGCAATTAACTTGAACAATTTGGCTGATCTAGACATCTATAATATATTTGATTGACATGATCTATTGGCTTGAATAGGAATAGTAGAAAGAGAAGTTGCAAGGTACTCGTCTATAGTTTACACCAACCTGGTCTATTTATTCATGCATGAATAAGACTGGTAGAAAAAGAAGTTGCACTCGCAATCACTTGGAAACACATTGCTCTTCTTCATGTCCTCTTTCTTCATACCCAATTAGACCCAAAGCTTTCCTCCTCGGAATAAGTACTCCTTTTCAGATCATTGAGAAAGACTGAACATTGGATAGCTACAAAAAGAACTATCAAATAGCACAATGTTGTTTAACTCTATGTTCCCCGAATGCCGAGAATCCATACATCATGTATAACTTCAGAAATTAAGAGCGTGTAAATTACAATCCATACATCATGTATAGCTTCAAAAAATAATAGAGTGAAAATTACAGGGAATAGAAGCAGTAGGCGGAGGGTGTGTGATATATTTACCAGATCGGCTCAGAGTACTACATCATATAAATTCAGAAATTTAAGGAGCACATAATAAAGATTCAGAAATTTAGTGACTCACAAATTGTCATGAAGCAGGAAAATATAACTTTTGTAGAAGGGATTTACCCTGTGAATTATGGAGTATACCCGGACGAACGAACACGGCAACACAATAGGCTAGTAACAATCTCTGTTCTTTTACTTGACAAAAAGGAATAGGTATTTTAGAGAAATATACAAAGGATTAGGATTGCAAAACAACCAGTAGAACACGTGCGAGCTAGTGGTGATTGGTTAGAAATGCAGTAGAAACACTGAAGCACGGAAGAATGAGAATGTTACACCATCACAAGTGGCACACATGGCATATGCTTTGGACATAAAAGAAAAACACGTATGTGATAATCCAATATTTACATAGAGATGGATGCATGCGAGAAATAGCATCACGATGCAATCGGAATTTGGAAAAAGAAACTTGAGCCGATGGATGAAGAGCGATCAAAGCTTTTATTTGTTCTGACTACATGTAATTCAGCTGCTTGCTGCTAGTAAAGCAACAGTGTTGGCCAGTATCTTCGTGGGGGCAATAATCCCGGATAGAGACAAAAGGCATGACCAACAGAGCTCGTGATGGTACGGTAGCGCCTCTGGGTAAACTCTCAGACGCACTGGCAGGGGCCGGAGATCCAAGTTTTAGGCATCAGGCCATTGAGCGCCAGAAAAGTTCAAGGAGCATGGCATTTAAACTATCTTGGGGAAGGTGAAACAACGGGGCATGAAGTCTACCTTGACTACAGTTCTCACGGGAAGGAGTGGAAGAGGCGAGAAAAAAATGCAGGGAACGAAAACTAATACCGTATATTGGAAAGGTGACGTGGATGACTGGGTCAGTCCTATGATAGATAACTAATGACCGTATATTTGGAATCTGACGGCTAGGAATAATAGGAGTGATGTGGTTGCACGACATTTCAGCTTGCAAACATTAAATGCATCTTAGTGGTGATGAACTTTACAGATATTATAGATATTTTTTTGACAGCGTCGAAAGGAAGATGGAGATTGAATTCTTGCAGCTAAAGCAAGCTGGGAAGTCGGTAGCAGAATATGAGATTGAGTTCTCTAGGCTCGCTCGCTATGCCCTGGCTTACGCTGAGAATGATGAAGTAAAGGCTCAGCGATTTGCTGCATCAACCTATCAAGGGGTGCGTGGAGGTATCTATTATATACTAAAAGCAATATAAGAGTGTTTTTCGAGGCATTAGGTTAATCCACATCACCTCAACTATTTGGTTTGTTGGATCTTAGATTTGTGGTTATGACTTAATAGGAAACAAATAGTTACATAACTACATCTATCTTAGATTTGACACGTACACATCTCCAAAGGGAACAGCTGCACCATATATAAGACTAGATGACCGGTTGATGTTAGTAGTTTTTTAAATTACACGTATCTATCTAGGACTCTAGCTATGCCTGATTAAAAAGTTAGGACAACCCACAGCTACTCACGTTTGGACCGGGAGTACTACATACACAAAAGTTGTGAGCCACGACGTGCTGTTCAACGGCGAGAATGGTAGTGGATAACGCGTCTGTACGTGGGCTGATTAATATAACTCGGGCCATTGAATATATTTTCTAGAACTATTTTCATAAGGCTGATAAATGCTTTTCTTGAACTATTTTCATAAACAGGATATAGCTAAATATTCATGAGTTTTACCGCCTTAATTTTCCTATAATAAAAAATAGTGTGTATTGATAATCCATTTTTAGATATTATCAAGCAAACCCCAAAAGTGTGCTTCAAATAGACAAACTTATATAAGGAAACTCCGGCACATAACCTATCAATTAAGCATTAAATAGGTGATATACATATATTTTACGTACACACAAGCAAACTCCAAACTGATTAGCACTTTTATACTAACTAGCAAAAGTGCCCGTGCGTTGTACCGGGAGAAGGAACTTATTACTATATTTTTAGGCTATGGTGAGATGCGACCTAAAGAAAACATAATTTACTAATTTTGCGAGTCGTTTTTATTTCCATGCAAAAAATGTGATAAGCATGCATTGTTTGCCATTAGTGTGCATCAAGTCGAGGCCAAATGTTTCTTCCAATATCAGGATGCAATTTTCGACGTTCATCAAGGTGCCTTTAACTGCCTACATAGTTGTTGAATATTTCAAAAAAAATGAAAATTTCAAAGAACTCATTTCTCAAATTGAGAAGACTAAAGTGATCGATATCTCTAATATTAGCACTTTCCATAACGGACCGAGGAGGTCGGTGGCTCTAGTGTCTGGAGACCGAGGGGTGGCCCTGGTGTCTTTGTTTGCTGGTGTCGTCTCTATAGTTCAAACAGAGGACCCTGGTCGGCGCGACCTAAGGAGGGGCTAGGCGGCGGAGCCGCTCTCCCACATCGACGTCATCCTCCTCTCCAAGAACTACCGACAATGCCTTGTTGTGTGAAAGAGCAGATGGGTGAGGATTGATTTCTCCTCTGGTGCCTCCTCGTCTATTTTTTAGTCAAGCAAAGCAGCGCGCACATGGCCACACTCACACGGAGTTTGAAACCCAACCCGAACCGAATCAGACTGGACGCAGTGCTGCTTCAAGTAGCCTCGTTGTCTGCCGACACCAGTTTCGCCCAGTGTGCTATGTTGAGAGGCGAGGATAGAAAAATAAAACGGTACAATGGCTATATCATGTATCATGTATTTTGGTGGGAGGGTAAATTCATCCCAAAAAGTGTAGCAACGGTGAGAAACACTCCGTCGTTTATTATTATATAATATATATAGTACAAATGTCCGTGCGTTGCAACGGGCCGATTCAATCATTTTGATCTTGCGGAGGGAAAAATTTAGTAGAAGCGTCATGTCTGAATGTTGAGCAATGGTCTAGTAATGACCAATCAAAAATATGATTACAAATGCAAATTACATTGTTGTTCATGGAATATATAGACCGAGAATATTGTTTGCCCTAAAGTTTTTTACTTTGAATTTGATGCTTAATCACGACTTCATACTTAAAATAACTTTACTGCAAAAGAATGTATGCAAAATTAGTTTCAGCATTTGTTTATAGTAAATGTTGGGCACTGGATTGATGCACATGTGATAGTACCTATAAACCGCACACAGCAGTATACACGTATGGGCAACACACTTTGTACTTTGTAGCTGTACCTCTCGATCAACAAGAAACATTTTTCAGAATATAGATCCCCTTCTAGAAGGACTAAACCCAACCACATTTTTTTAGCATTATTATACATAAGATACAGTCTCAGCTTCTCCTCTCTACTACTGATTCTTGGCAAGGCAATCTCAAATTTCACCACAACTACCGGGAATCGTAGCTGGCAGCAAAAGAATCAAATTTCACCACAACCAACTGGAAGCGAGGTATGCGAACAAATAAAAGGCCAGCAGAAAATCGAGAAAGAGAGAGGGAAATCAGCTCGCATACATAACTGACAGGCTGCTGCTATGTACCCATTGGGGAGAAGGGACAAGCTTGTGCAGGATCGGGCATGAGGCGCGGGTTGAAGCCACCTTGTGTTGTCTATGCGAGACGAATCGTGACTCCTCTACTACAACGTAGTCCAGCTGCGCCGTGGAGCATCAGCTTCTGGTCGGCGTCTGCCACGTGATGCGCTCCCGGCCTCTTTCGCCGCCCTCTACTCAACGCCTTTGACGCCCTCCCGGCCGACTTCTTCGACAGCCTCGACAGAAATTGGGCCTCAGTCTCTTCGTGGATCTGTAGGGAAGGACTCAGGGTCCTCTTCGGCAGGCCTGGCCGCCGCCCGCCGGCACCACTGCCGCTCATGGGCGTGGGTAGCCGCACCGGGACCGGGAGGCAGGTGTAGATGCCGATACGACAGGACAGTGGCGGCGGCTTGGAATAGATCGAGGCGCTTTTTTTTAGGGGCGGATCAAGGCGTTTGTGTCTCATGGCTAGACAGACTTTAATGCCCGTGCACCATCGTGGCTGGCCCGAGTTGTAGTCCGATCGATCTTGTTGCTTGACGCAAGTAGTAGGGTTTGCGATCGAAAGCGCCCAAGCGGACGGTTGAAAGCGCAGAACGCAGACGAAGAGAGAAACGGTTCTTCTTTTGTTATTAGGTATAGATAGAATACTCTATTTACAATATTAGTAGTTCGGGACATTGATCATGTCCTCAAAGCAATACTATGAACAAATAAGTATTTTGAAAATGGTCAGAATTATTACAATTACCTATTATGAAAAATTATATCATGAAAAAAACCTAGCGTACTTATTAATTTGATATTTTCCATCTGCTAATCCGTTCTTTAATTGATGGCGAGACAATGCCACCTATGTCAACAATTTCTTTAAACTACTTATATCATTTATCTCATAAATTTTCTTAAAGTAATTACATTTACTCTTACTTTTGCTCAATTATATAAATTAAAATGTGTTATGAGTCATTTATATGCTATTCTCCATACTGAATTTAGTAGTATATGTTGGTAAAAATGATGACAATACATCATATGGTGTTCCAGTACCCTACAAGCAGATGCCCCGTCAATCAGAACATCTTTAGAGTGGTCCCGACCATTCGAAAAACTAGAAATATATGAAATTAACCATTGAAGGGTAATTGTTCAGTGTAAAGTAGAATGACCAAATTTACATTGTATCAAATAGTTTTGCACCAAAAAATATTATTTTTTCCTTCAAAATATGGGTGTTGCGGGTTAGAAGTATAAGGTGTGTCTTTTAGAGAGGAGCACCTAATATATCCATTGATGGGATCCATATTTCAATATGAAATTAAAGGATAAAGGCACGCCTTCAAGAATTTATCCATGTCTTGATGATTCTGTATTTTAGAATAAAGAGGAATTGGAAGTAAGGAATATCTACATAATTGACAAAACCTTTAGGATTTTTAAAACAGTAATTAAAGATGATACCCTCGCTAATGCGAGGTCCACATCACCAAAATTATTTTGATGGTTACATCTAATACTTACATTTAGGATTTATCAAAAAAATAATAGTTAGGTAACTATGTAATTTGGTTTGACACAACTATAGTCTATTTGACACGCCTGGTTGGTGTACGCGAGAAAGCTTCACGAGTACATGCATGGGCCATGACTATCCCAGGGGCGGAGCCAGGATTTGACCATAGGGGGGGCGAGGAAGACATGCCACCGAATGGCACATAAGAGTTTTTTTACGGGACTTTACAAAACATAAGATCCTATAAAACGATATATGGTATCTCAAATATAGCATCATTATCAAAATATGAGAATGTGAGAAATCATTTGTCACATTTCTATTCTTCTCTATCTATAGTCTTTTGTTCATTTCTAAAATGTTTTTCTTTGCAAAAGAAATTGTACTTTCAGTTATTATCTTGCTATTGTCTTTCAACTCTATGAAGGTATACAAATCCATGTAGTACATTTTATGCTCGATCAAATAAAAACAACTAATTAGTATTATGCATTGAATTTGTAATACCAATACGTGCAAGACATACCTCGGTCAAGCGAGGCCGTATAGATTGCACGCCAAGACATACCTCGGTCAAGCGAGGCGGTATAGATTGCATGCCGGCTCTAGTAAGCAGATGCGTTGCGCTGCACTATGCGCTGGCCAACTAGAACCTAGGCAGCCAGGCCGCATCCTGGTCCGATCTCCGGCCACGGTGGGCATGGCGTATGTAGGCGGCGGGCGGCTGTGGCACGACACACTAGCAGCGAGATGGATGACAAGCCGACATACGGTTTGGGTCAATAGAAGGAACATTTAATCTACTAATTCCAATAGATTGAATCTGTATGAGCAATTGAGGATGTATAAAGGGACTTTCATCCACAAAAACAAGGCCAACGGGAGTGTACATGGGCTATTGGGCTTTAGTTTGCAGGAAAAAAATCATTTAGTTAAGCATGGCTAATTAATCTCTAGGCGCGCACAGTATACTAGTAGCAGAAACCACTCTGGAACATTGAGGGGGGCGATCCATTAGGGGGGGGGGGGGGGGGGTCTACCCCCTGCTAGCCCCCAGCCCCCTTGTCTCCGCCCCTGACTATCCCTCATAAGCTCTCCCCTCCCCTCCCCTGAGCTCCTGCTTTGAGAGTCGAGAAAGTGCGGCCGGGCCGACCCCGAGGCCTCTCCGGCGGCGTGGCCGGACGGAGATGGCAAAGGGAATGCACCGGAGTAGATTTTAGGCTTAGTTCTTTAGTTTTCGGCTGTTTGCCGGTAGTTTGGAGTTGGTCCTTGGATCTTGCCGCCTAGATCTAGGGAGTAGGACCTCTGTTCTTGATTTGTTGGCTCCTCTGGTTGGAGCAGGGCGGCGAGAGGAGGGTCACCGTCTCCGTTAATAAGCTAGGGGCTGCGGTTGGTGTGTTGTTTCTACTGAGGTGCTGCGCTGCTGAGCTTCTTCTGGCTGGCTGTGGAAGCAGGGGGAAGGAGCTTGGCGGCGTGGTCGAGCGCATGGAAGGGATCCTCCTCGCCGGCCGTGGTGGCGATGAGGGGATCCGCTTTCAGGTGTTTTCCTCGGCTGTATCCAGCGGTTTGTGTCGCCGGGCTCCATGGATTTGCCCCGGCGTGCTACTCCTTCTCTTGGCCGGCCAAGGAGGCGAGGAAGAGAAGCTGGGTGGTGCGGCGGTGGCGAAGACGTGGATCCGGCGCGGGATGCTCTTGGAATCTGCTGCATCCGCAGCAGCTCCTAAGCGTCTGCTCGTCTTGGCCGATGCTATCCTTGGCCATGGGCATGGCCCTGTTGCGCCTGAGCTGTTGTGCTCAGGCTTCGTCTCCCTCCTTGACTGGAGGGTCTCATCGGATCACGACGCGGCGAATGACGCCGCACCTCCATCAAGTGGTTCCGTCCCCGATGGTGACGCTGGCGGTTGCGGCTGGTGGTCGAAGTGCGACGGCGACGATGGGCTTGATAGCGTTTTCGCAACTCTTTGTGGGGTGTGCGTTGTAAAAGTGAAGGACTGGGTTGTAGTTTCTCTTTTCCTTGAGGTCCTTCTTGTAATTTTTCACCCACCGTCGTATTAATGCAGATTCTAGGCCCTTCGAGGCCTTTCCCGTTCAAAAAAAATGAAACAAAGAACTAAGGCCCACCCATGGACATCGTTGCAGGGGCAAATTTCTGAATTAATCCTTCTCGCAATTAAGCAGCTCAATCTTCAAAAAAAAACTCAATCTTCGCAACCGGGGGAAAGGGGATGCACATACATACATCAAAGTATCAACTGTACGTATCAAGAGGATGCACATACATACATCAAAGTCATGACCACGCAAGGTCACGTACTGCCGACTGGAAACTACCTGATGTCTTAATTTTATGTTCAGATAAATTACGAGATCCTATGAATGCATAATACGCATAAAATACTTACAGACTTGGATCTCAACTCCGAAGCTGATCGATCTGCACAGACAGAGTCCGTGTAAAATACGTATGGACAAAGAGATCAACTCTCAAGCTGATCGATCCGGCCAGTTGTTCAACGTGGATGGACATGCATGTATTGTTTTCAAGTGAACTGATTAACTTGAACAAGAAAATTAAGCAGATCTAGAAAATTAATTGTTTTATAGACACATGCATGAGTACACAAGAAGTAATAATCGGAAGATAATATTTTTTGCAAGAAAAATAAAGACTACACATAATATATAGATATAATTTAAATTGTAATTTATGAAAGTTAAGTTAACCTCATAGATTTAAAAAAATAGTATGAAAATTTGATTTTCCAGAGTATGTCCAAGAGACGCACTACTTGCAAAACAGACCGTGCATAAGTCACTTCATTTGTAATATGTCCAAGAAAAGGAAGGAACGTCGATCGGGATGACTGATTCCATGGACTACTACACAATGCATGTCCCGTAAAGTAACATTTAGAATTAGACGGATTCAAAATACATTTATTAGGATATCACCCCAACACCCAAGACATTGTTGTGAGGAGCCAATGAGCGTAACACAATTAAACTACATTCCAGGAGATTGTTTAGTGTCTCCCTTACCTCCCAAAGCCTTCTACCAGTTGTTAAAGATCAAAAAAAGTGGATTAATATTTTAACATGTTATATTCCTTCAAAAAAGTAGAAGGATAGGGATGAGGTTGGAGGGGAAGGCAGTTCCAAAGTCAAAGAGGCATCTAGGCTCCCCGGTGAAAGATTCATCTAGCGGTATTTTTTGAAATTAAAAAGCATAATGTTAAACACTGAAATAAGAAATAAACACCCTTACAAATTCCAATGAAAATATAAACCTATTTAAAGAAATTACCCTATTTCAACCACCTGGTCCACACACAGTAAACAACTAGCTTAAAAACCATCACTTAAGTGTTCCACAAGTGACACATTTTTGCATTTATCAGTTACTCAATTAAATCACAATACAATAAAATAAGACAGATGCACTAGAGGTTATGATAAAATAAGAAGTACTTAACCATCAAATGAATAGACCAATTTGTATAGGTGGACCACAAATCATAAGTATTCACAAGTGTAACTAAACAGATAATTGTTAATGCATCATTACAATTTGAACTATTCGTACCAGAAAAAATAATTTACTTAAAGGTCAAATTTTGGTACAAAATCACAATGTATATGGTAGCCAAGGAGACATGTCAGGAGTTCCACAACAATCAAAACATGTTTTGGTTAATGTAGCGGACCCTCTTTCTACCTAGGTCACAAATAATCTATGTTTAGAACTATGTGTAAACAATATCAAAACTATCATATTATAAAACATGTTTAAAAAAATCATAGCTAATAGATATTAATAGTTGTACTTATGAAAATCGCAGTTAGTAGTCATCATAACTATACATGAGGTCTTAAACATACCACAACTGATAAGTCTTCTTAATGTGTATAAAGTTTAATAATTAATAATATATCTCATAGAAGTGTATGATGTTATAGTTAACCACAATATACTCAACTCTTCAAAGACAAATAATACATGAGCTTAATTAATGATATGCATAAATATAATCCTATGGTTGTTCAATTTGAACTATTAAAGATGACATGCAATTGATAGCAAATAGATTTTTATATTTTATATATATGTAATAAATGTGGTAGTGTCACATTCCCTTGTGAAGACGATATAACAAAGGTGTACAAGAATCTATCCCCGTAAACTTTCAATTTAGTGTTTGAAGGTAACTAGATTGGAGTTTTGCAATTGGTTTAAGCTTGATGATGCGATCATTAATAGCCTGTCAAAATTATAGTAGAATAAAATAGTGAAATCGAGCGAAAGTTATGATAGGAGTGAAGGATCAGTAGTTAGTTATTAAGTATCTAGAAAAAAAAACTAAAGGAAGACGATAATGCCCCTAGATAGCAATCAATGCCAGTCGTTATCAAGAGATGTAAGCGATAGTATATATTTTCTTCATAATCCAACAAGATATGTGGTGATGTATATTATAAATAATTTTGAAATGATGTTAACACTTAATTATTTGAATAACTATCGAGCTAGCATGATTACTTGTGAGGATTATAAATATTAGAAAGAATTTCTACAGATCATAGTAAAGTGGAAATAAAAGTTGTTTTGACTATAACATTTAGGGAAAAACTTTATATCCATGGTTTTCATATGATGTGATTAATTAAATGATCTTGATGTAAATTTTCATGTCCTTGATAAAGTGTCTATGGTTTATTATTCTTAAAATTTAATCGTACATGTCATTGCAATTTGCAATCATGTAGAAATAATGATTACTGGTAAAAATGCCAAAACTGTGATATCTATGCCAACCTACAAGTGAGTGAGATGACAAAATGAAAAATGGATTTATTTTTATAGATGGACCTCAAGTCATAAATATTCAAAAAGGGTAACTAAATAGATCATTGGTAATGCGTCAATACAATTTGAACTATGCATATCACAAAAAGGTCCATGCTCATGTATATATACACCCTAGCCTCACATGCTTGTGTGTGAGCTGGTTTGTTTTTTCCCTCTCATGCACAAGTGATGTATGTTGCTTCCTTTTTCCCCTCTATGCACAAGAGGTGCTCGATGAAATGTGTGATAACACGATGCCACTTGAGTTCACACAAAACTAAACATGATATGAAGTGCCTGAGTCACACTTAAGCTTGCTCCTCTTTCTCTCCTCCTCGATCGAGGTTAGCAACTTTATCCTTTCATCTGTCATTGATACAATGCATTTGTCGATGTATAGTGGTAATTTCTCTAGATGTTCTGTGATGGTTTTTGATAAACTTAATTATATAATGTAGATGAGCCGGCAATGGATGTATAGTGACCGACGCAATGCCGAGTTCATTATGGGCCTGCATAATTTTATCAGTGTGGCTGAGGCAAATAGTTTGAATTATGTGTTGTCCATGTATGGCCTGTAAGAATAAGAAGGATTACTCTTACTCGAGAACCCTTCACACCCACCTGCTTCGGTCTGGTTTCATCCCCAACTATAATTGTTGGACCAAGCACGAATAAAGAGGGGTTATGATGGAAGACAATAAAGAACAAGAGAATGATGACAACTATCCTATGTTCCCTGAATACGGTGATACTACAACGGGGGAAGATGAAGATAAAGAGGCACCAGATGAGCTCGTTGATGATCTTCATCGGACCATTGTTGATTCACATAGAGAATGCGAAAGTGAAAATTAGAAGTTGAAGTTGAAGCACATATTAGATGATCACAAAATAGGGTTGTACCTAAGTTGCGGAGATGGCAACACAAAGTTCAGTACCGCACTGAAATTGCTGCAATGGAAGGCAGAGAATGGTATATCTGACAAGGGATTTGAGAAGCTATTGAAATAATGAAGAAGCTTCCAAAGGATAACGAATTTCCTACCAGTACGTACGAAGCAAAGAAGGTTGTATGCCCTCTAAGATTAGAGGTGCAGAAGATACATGCATACATTAATGACTGCATTCTCTACAATAGCAAGGAGTGCGAGAATAAGAATTAATGCCCAGTATGCGGTGCATTGAGGTATAAGATCAGACGAGATGATCCTGGTGTTGTTGAGGGAGAGCGTCCTAGGAAGAGGTTTCCTGCCAAGGTTATGGGGTATGCTATGACAATACCACGGTTGAAACAATTGTTCAGAAATAAAGATCATGTCAAGTTGTTGCGATGGCACAAATAACACCGCAAGAAATACTCAATGTTGAGACACCCTGCTGATGGGTCATAGTGGAGAAAAATTGAGAGAGATTACCCGGGCTTTGCAGATGACGCGAGGAGCTTAGGGTTTGGTCAAAGTACAAATGGCATGAATTCTTTTGGGGAATAGAGCTGCAGTCATAGCACCTGGCATGTAACTCTATGTATCTATAACCTTCCTTCTTGGTTTGTGCATGAAGCGAAAGTTCATTATGACGCCAGTGCTTATCTAACGACCAAAGCAACCCCGCAACGACATTGATATGTACCTAAGGCCATTAGTTGAAGAACCTTTATAGTTATGGTACGAACAAGGTGTACGTGTGTGGTATAAGCACAAACGGGAGGAATTTGACCTACGAGCGTTGCTTCGTAATCATAAATGATTGTCCTACTCTAAGTAACCTTGACAGTCAAACAAGGGATACAATACATGCACACACTATTTAGATGAGACTGAAGGTACGTACTTGCATAAATGTAAGAAGGTTGTGTACCTGGGGATTCATAGATTTGTTCCGACCAAACATATTGTAAGAAAAAAGGCAAGCATTTCAAAGGTGAGGCACATCAGTGGAATAAGCCTGTCCCCGTTCTAATGATGATGTATCTAGTATGATTAAGGATCTAGAAGTAATATTTGGAAAGGGTCGCGACGGTTAATATTTTCCGATTGACGCTAGCAGACACGTGCCCATGTGGAAGAAGAAATATATATATGTTGAGAGCTACCTATTGGGAAGTCCGTTCTTCAATCGACGTGATGCACATGACGAAGAATCTTTGTGTGAACATGTTAGAATTCTTGGGCGTGTATGGGAAGTCAAAAGATACACCTGACGCACGACAGGACCAGCAACGTATGAACGAACGAGATGGCCTGCATCTAGAGAAGTATCAAGGTCCTTCCGGCTACACTCTTACCAAAAAAAAATCTTTTTTGAATGCCTAAGCAGTATCAAGGTCCTGTCTAGCTTATTATCGAATATAAAGGGAATAATAAATATGATATAGAAAAAATGTAGAACCTAAATTCTCATGACTGCCATGTGATTATGATGCTAATTCTTGCTGTTGCATTGAGGGGATTCTATCGGAAAATGTTCGAGTACCCATTGTGAAGCTATCTGCATTCCTCAATGCAATTTCTCAAAAGGTAGTCAATCCAGATACTCTAGCAAGGTTACAGAATGATGTTGTCCAATGTCTTGTTAGTTTTGAGTTGGTGTTCCCAGCATCCTTCTTCAATATTATGAAGGATCTCCTGGTTCACCTAGTCAAAGAGATTGTTGTTATTGGTCCTGTATTTCTACACAATAAGTTCTCCTTTTAAGAGGTTCATGGGAGTCTTAAATAAATATGTTCATTACCGTGTTAGGCCAGAAGGAAGCATCTCCAAGGGCATGGAACAGAGGAGGTCATTGAGTTCCTTGTTGAATTTATTCTTGACCTTAAGCCGATTGGTGTTTCTCAATCGTGGCACGAGGGGAGACTGAGTGGAAAAGGCATGCTAGAAAAGAAAGCAATAACAAGTAGAGACGAGCATTCTTTCACTCAAGAACACTACATAGTTCAACAAAGTTCCACCTTGGTGGATCCGTATATCAATGAACATGAGGATATTCTACGCTCCCAATACCCGGGGGAATGCGACGACTTGATTACACGTGCACACTGGCGACTTTCGGCGTTTGGTTGGAAACACATCTCATGAATAACACCACTATTGGAGATCAGTTGTACTTGTTGGCCAGGACACCATCTTCGACTGTATTGACTTTCCAAGGGTACAAGATAAATAGGAATACATTTTACACGATCACCCAAGATAAAAAGAGCACCAACCAAAACAATGGTGTCTGCAATGATGCAAAAAACAACAATGAGCCAAAGGACACATATTATGGGTACATAGAGGAGATATGTGAACTTGACTATGGGCCTTTTTTTAAGGTCCCTTTGGTCCGGTGTAGATGGGTCAAGCTGCTAGGAGGCGGGGTTTAGGTAGACAAGAAGTACGGAATGACAACAATGGATCTCAACAATCTTGGGTGCATAGACGAACCATTCAGCCTAGCCAATGACGTGGCTCAGATTTTCTATGTGAAGGACATGTCTACCAAACGGATATATCATATGATGAGCCAAAGCGCCACATAGTTCTTTCATAGAAAAGAAACATCATGGGAGTGGAGGACAAGACAGACATGTCAGAAGATTATAATAAGTTTGATGAAATTCCTCCCGTAATAGTGAACACTGACCCCAGCATCCTGTTAAATGATGAAGATACTCCATGGTTATGGCCGACGCGATCATAAGGAAGGCATTTTAGGAAACAAGTGACTATATGTATTTTGAATTATGCCTATGGTCATTTTTGAGATGCAATCAATATACCAAGTTTAGTATATTTTAATGAGCTAAAACTTGCATTAGATCCCTGAACAAACTTCATATTGTGAGTCTAAAAATGATTTTTTGGAAAAATCATGAGCATTAGATCATGTACCCGTAGTTCAAACCGGACCCACCTCCTACTGATTTGGCAGACATTTGTCTTTTTCACCTGGGGTGGACGGAAAGGTTTGAGATACCCTGTGACGAGGGTTTAACTCATCAATGCCCATTGTTATGGACTTGGGTTTTGGAGAAAGAGAGAGCGCTGGAGACATCTATCGGCTAGCAAACAAGCACACAGGAGACAAACGATTTACCCAGGTTCAGGCCTCGTAGAGGTCCCTACTCCTGCTTGTCTGCTCGTGGAATTATCGAAGGAGTCGAAAGTTACAATGGTGCGCAAATGCAATCTGGCGAGGGTTGTGGAAACTAGGGTGGCGTGTGTCCTCCTCGCCGTCCCCTCCTAGCCTTTATATAGATAAGCTAGGTCTCGGGTAGCAGTTCGAGTCGGTTACAAGTTAGGGTTTTCCCTTTCAAACTTTCTATCTTTAGCTTTTTCTTGTCCTTCAAGCAATCGAGAGTCCGCGGGTTACTCGAGTCCTTTCATCTTGGCCTTGGTGACACCATGGGCCTGTACGTATTTGGACCGTATATACCAAACTCGAGTACCTGTAGGGTATACCCATGTCAGTAGCCCCCGAGTGTCCAGTGGAATCGCAGATTCGACTGGGGACTTATTTGAAGTCTTCGAGTGCTTGAACGAGTACATTTTCGACTGCTTTTATTTATGTCATAGGGATTGTTGATATACGTGCCTGATATAACCGAAGTATCGGTATCAGTTAACCACCTTAGGGTGAAACAACGCAATCTACTCGAATTCGAGTCCTCGGACTCGAATCCGGAAAAGTGCTGGCGTAATTCGACTTAGGCCGCGGAGGTCTTACAGGAGTCGAATTCCAGTTATATGGGTGTGAGCACTCGACGCGTCCCTCGAGGCATGTTCATCATGCCTGTAGGCACGGATATATTTCTGGTAGTGCGCAGTTAAATGCGTTGCTAGGCCTTATTCAGGTCTTACCTTCACGCTGTAAGCGCAGCATCCGAATTTTATCATCGCGGAGACGATTCGGGCGACCCAGGAGACGTAGTCTCTTTGTAGGGAAAATTATGAGGCGGTGTCACCATGAGCTACGAGTGCGGATGTTATCAACACACAGTTTTTACACAAATAATCATAGGGTGCGCGACCAGCGCTCCCTATGGGAGTAGCCCCCGAGTGCCTGGTTGAGTCGAAGACTCAGGCAGGGACTAAAGAACTTTTGCGACTGCTGTCGTCTTTTACTTTCTTGTTTCAGTCAAAGACTTAGGCAGGGACTAAAACACTTTTGCGACTACTGTCGTCTTTTGCTTGCTTGTTTCAGTCGAAATTGTTTCCGGTGCTCCCTATGGGAGTAACCCATGTCCGTAATCGAACCGTGTTTCGAGTGCTTGGGTTTGATTGTGATTGCCCACATCCCTGCAATAAGAAAAGAGAAAATCGTACGGTGCGCGACCAGCGCTCCCTCTGGGAGTAGCCCCCGAGTGCTTGGTGGAGTCGAAGACTCCAGCAAGGACTAAAGTAGTCGAAGTTTTCCGCTGCGTAGCTTTGATGACGTCCGTGCTGACGCTTGTATGACCTCAGTTGCCCGCGTGAGCGAGTTTGACGGGACGCGACGAGCGGTGGGTCCCACCTCCTGACTTTGATTTGACCGGGCGTGCGTAATCTTATTTTTAACTGCGCCTCCTCGATTTCCGCGCGTAATGGGAGAAGTGGGGGGACGGTTCGCGCTTCCTCTTCTCCACGTGTCCAACGCGATGCGTGCCACGCGTCCAAGAGGGTTTTGTGAGCCGTTGGATTGCATCTCCTAGGGGTTAAGTAGCGGCGCGACGGCGGTAATTTTCCATCTGCGCTCCTTCTTCCTCGCTGCCATCACCATTGTTGCTGTTCTTCTGCTTTCCCCTGCGCTCGTCTCCTCCACAGCGCTGGATCACCTCCGCTCGTTTCCAAGCTACTTTCTGCACTCTCATCGCCGCCGCGCAATGGGGAAAAAGAAAGGAGGCGCTGCCGCTGATTCCGGGGCCACCGTCGCCGCGGGGAAGAAGAAGGGTGGCTCCGCTGTAGCGGGCACCAGCACCGCCGCCGGCGGGAAGAAGAAGGTTGCGGGCACCCGCATGACCAATGGTGCATGGCGCCCCTCCATCATCAAGGCGTCGAATCTCCGTATTCTTCGCCAAGACGGAGCTATCTCTGCAGCAGTCGCCGATGCGCACGTCCCCAGCGGTGAGACCATTCCTGCTCCTCTCGCTGGTTTTCGAGTGATGTTTCTCGCATTCGTCATTCGTGGCCTCTCCTTGCCTCACCACCCCTTTCTTAGGGGTCTTCTTTGTTTCTATGGGCTCTAGCTCCATCAGTTGTCCCCAAATTTTATCCTCCACATCACCTGCTTCATCACTCTTTGCGAGTGCTGGCTCGGAATCGAGCCACACTTTGGTCTTTTCAAGAGCTTATTCAAATTGAAGCATCAGTCCGCATCTGGCTCTTTAGTTTATGACGTAGGTGGTTGCGGAATCCACGTCGACCCATCCGCCACCTACTTCGATATCAAGCTCACCAAGTCCGTCCAGGGATGGAGGGACAAATGGTTCTATGTCCGCGATCAGAAGGCCAAAGATGAGCACTTTGGACTCTCGCCCTTCGATCCCTCGACTCCTAGCAAGAAGATGCGTTCTTCGAAGAAAGTAGTGATGCCTAGCGAACTTGCGGAGACAGACATGCTATATCAACGCGTCTGCGACCTCGAGATTCGCATAGGCACAGAAGAGGGAAGCTGCGCCCTTATCAGAACTTGGCTGCGACCTCGAGATTCGCATAGACGTCCAGCCTCTCCAAGCCAGATTCCATCCCATGTTTCAATGGGGTGGCGCTGACGATACCACTCGCATGTCTGCCCATGGCATGTCCGCTAGTGAGGTGGATAAGAGGGTTCGATTGGTCATGAAGTACACTGTCAAGGATGTGCTTCTGAGTGAACCAGTCGTTCCTCCTTTTGATGCTTCGAATCCCCCTCCTGAGGTATAGTTGTGCTACGCAGTAGCTTATTTTCGCGATTGCTTTTCTGTTGCTTACTTGTTCTTTTTGCTGATCTTTCCTGTTTGTATGCAGGATTGGGCGGTGTCGCCGTGTATGCCTCCTCTCCCTGAGGGGGTTATTCCTCGAGAAGCTTTGGAAGAGGACGAGTCTGAGTCGACTGTCCCTTCTGATGTGGAGGAGGAAGCCCTCGAGTCCGAGAGTCTGGACACTCGCAAGAGTTCGTGTAGCGAGGATTCGGACGCGTCGTCTCCTTCGACTCCAGAAGGTACGGGTGGTGGTGCGGAGTCGCCAATTCCTGTCGTCCATGTGAGGACTGTGGCACCATCTTCTCGCAAGAAGATGCGATTGCCTAAGGAGTCTTCGTCGGAGTCAGCGGAGGCCACGTTTGATCTTGACAAGTTTGACTGGTAAGTTTGCAAGTTCATTTGCTCTTCTCTGTTTTCTTCTTGTTGACTTGGCCTGGAGTTTGACTTTGCTCAAGGTAAGTTTTGCTCTTGTAGTCAAGAGGCATCGTCATCTTCTGGCGACGTCGAGTTTTTGAAGGAATCTGGAGTCGCGACCTCAAAGGCCAAGAAAGAGGTCGAGCGCGCTCCTTTCCCTACAGTGGCGACCCACTCTAGGCACAACTCTTCTAGCTTTCCCCACGCAGGGGAGCATCGAATGGTTGCCCGGATGACGGCACAGCAAACATCTTTGGAGTCATTGGAGGACCATGTAAGTATAGTTGTTTCCTCCTTTGTAGTGTTGTAGTCGATGTTATATATTTCCTCTGATGGTTCTTTGGTTGTGCGACAACTCCTTGTAAAGGAAGCCGCGCGAGTGGCAGAGCAGGTGATGGCGATGGGTCGCCAGCATGCAATGCTGGAGACGCGTCACCGTGTGGTCGAAAGTGAGTGTTCTACACTTATTCTTTTTCGTCTTCTCCTTTGTTTGTATAGTCGACTGATAGTCAACTTTTGATTGCCATGTAGCTGAACATAACGCTTTACTGCGCAATGTCGCCACCTTGGAGAAAACGCTTGCCGCGGCTGTGAAGGGTCGCGACGAGGCACTCGCGGCTCGTGACGAGGCACAGAAGGGTGAGGAGGATCTGCGTGCCTCCTTTGTGGCCAGGGAGAAGTTGTTCGAAGAACAACTGTTCTCAGTCGCCAAGGTTCTCTCAGGTATTTTTGCTTGTGGATATTGTTGTCCTTCTCTGCGTTGAATGTTTTTGCTGGTGACGTTGAAGTTTTGATCCATGTGTGGGTTCATGTACAGATGTTGGCGATTTGAGCTTCGACCCGCAGGCCCTTCGTCGCGATGACGCTCTGGCAGGTGCGGTGGCTGTAGTCGAGGACCGTAGTGCTGCCATCCAAGATACACTTTCCAAGTCCAAGGTCGCCCTCAGTCGCCTCCGAGAGGAGTTGATGCCGAAGGCGGAGCTGGTCGATAATATGGACGAGCTGGCGGAGTCACTCGCCGGGGGTGTGCCTTCCACCTACAAGAACTCCCTCCACGCGGCTGGCGCGACCATGTCACTCGCCATGGTGCAGGCCCACGGAATCGAGATCGATCCCTCCGCGGTGTCGAAGGCGATGCCTGTTGGCGCAGATGGTCAGCAGTTAGTTTTCGCTCCTTTTGCGACTGCCTGTGGCAAATATGGGCATCACTTGATAAATACTGTCGCGAAGTACTCGGAGGAGCTACAACATGCTAAGAAGGCGGCGAAGGCTTTGGCCTCAGGGGCCAGCGAAAAGTCAGTGGCAACTGACACTGCCATGGATTTGATGAAGCCCCCGAAGCCGTCGAAGTCCAAGAAGCCAGCTACTCCGTAGTTAGCTTTTTGTAATAGTTGATTAATTGTCCTTTTGTTTAAGAACATGCCTGCTGGTGAGTGTGTCTATTGATACTTATGCCGATCTTGAATGCATCTGACCCTTTTGCCTTTGTGTTGATTTAGTCGCCTTATTTGCTTCTATCTTGACTTGTGGTAGGGTACATCAAGTGATCCCGTGGGGGGAACCAAGGACTCGCCATCTCTTGGTGATACAGTGGCACCACCGCGATCCAGGGTAGAGGAGCTATCCTTGCTTTCGCGACTTCGTGACCGCGTGAAGCAGCTGGAGTGTGAGTTGCCCGTGATCCGCGGTAGCGCAGACGTGTGGAAGTCGAAGGCGGAAGAAGAAGCCGCCCGCGAGCAGTATCTTCTTGGCGAGGTGGCGTAGCTGGGCGACCAGTTTAAGTGTTAGTTTGCCTATTCTCATATTTTCCTTTGTAGTTTCTCGCGGCGGTACGTTGTACTCATGCTATTGATGCTGCTTCGTGTAGTTGTTAGCGCGCGCCATCCGCAGGAGGAGAAGGATAGAATTGCCATTCGCCTTCATGATCTCACCCAGGAGCAACTTCAAGAGAGTGGATACTTCAGGGTAGATCATGATCGTGCGACTGCGTTGGCGACCCTGCAGGATCGCGCGTCGCGAGTGCTGCTTTTTTGGAAGAAGTCGCAGTCGTGCCTAAAGAACATTTATCGGGCGATGTTTCTGCTGGACAACACTCCATCAAGCCTGCTGGCTCTTCTTGCCAGATTTCAAGATCTGTCCGCGGTTCGCGAGTGCGTGAGGCAGCAGTTGGTGGCTGGTGCCAAGGCTGCCCTCTCAATGGTGCGATTGCACAGGCCTGACGTGGATATTGCCGCCATTGCCTCTGGGCCGCCAGCACCACCAGCAAGATCTGCCTGGAATATGGTACCAGCTACTCAGGATGTTGCAGCTAAGTTCAGGTCGTGTTTTAAGGGTTTCGATTGATGTACCAGCTACTTAGGATACCGCGTTTTGGTTCGAAGAACAGATGTGTATAGGGTGGCGCAACCCCCGAGTATATATATTGAAAAAGTAAAGGAGAACACAGAGTTTTGGGGCACTTAGCTTTTATTTATTCGAAGAACAGTGTGAGGTACAATGTGTGGCTAAGTAGCCTTGGATGAGTAGCCTTATTTGCAATGTAAAAGTAAAAACGAACTAAGGGTAGAAGCGTCGCAGCTGTGCGACGTTCCAGGGGTTGGAGTATGCGACTCCTGTCTCTAAATCTTTAAGGCAATAGGCGCCACCTAGGATTACTTCTGTAATCACATACGGTCCTTCCTAGGGGGACTCGAGCTTGAGATTCCCTTGCTGCTTCAGTCGCAAGACCAGGTCACCTTCGACGAAGGATCTGGGGCGAAGCCTCCTACTGTGGTAGTTACGCAGGTTCTGGTGGTAGATCGTGGATCTTTCTGCGGCGATTTCTCTTGCTTCGTCAAGGAGGTCGACGGAGTCTTCGAGTGTGAGGGATGACTCTTGTTCGCTGTAAGCGACCACGCGCGGCGCCTTGTACCATACTTCAGCTGGTAGCACTGCCTCTCCTCCGTGCACCATAAAAAACGGGCTGTAGCCCGTGGCGCTGTTTGGAGTTGTACGTAGGCTCCAGAGTACAGATTGCAGTTTATCCGGGCAGCAGCCCGCAGCTTGTTCGAGTGGTCGGAGGAGTCGCTTCTTGATGCCGCTGCAGACGCGCCCGTTTGCCTTTTCCACATGACCGTTGGTCTGTGGATGCGCTACCAAGGCGTAGCTGATGTTGATCCCTAGGTTCTCGCAGAATTCTTGGAACTCCTTAGATGTGAAGTTCGTCCCGTTGTCGGTGATGATGCTATGTGGCACCCCGAAGCGGTAGACGATGCACTCAAAGAATTTGACTGCGCTGTGCACGGATTGGTTGGTTACTGGTATGGCCTCAATCCACTTGGTGAATTTGTCGACTACGACCAAGAGGTAGACGTAGCCTCCTCGCGACGACCTTGGAAGCTTGCCGACCATGTCGAGCCCCCATTGCGCGAAGGGCCAGGCCAATGGGATTGGCCGTAGCTCTGCGCCCGGTGTGTGTGGCTTGTCCGCGAATCGCTGGCAAGCGTTGCATTTTTGGACGATATCCTTGGCGTCGCGCATGGCCGTAGGCCAGTAGAATCCAGCTCGTAGAGCTTTGGCCACGAGGGCGCGGCTGCCAGCGTGGTGCCCGTAGGTCCCTTCATGGATGTCGAGGAGAACTGCTCTTCCATCGGCCATGGAGACGCATCGTTGTAGCACTCCTATGATGCTGCATTTATAAAGCTCGCCGTTGATAACGGCGAATGCCTTGGAGCGTCGCGCGATGTGCCGTGCATCTGTCGGATCGCCCAGTAGCCTCTTGCTGAGGAGGTACGTGATGTACGGCTGCGTCCATGATTGCTCAATCAGCATGACGCTCATAGGTCCTTCGAGTCCGGTGTCCATCTCCAAGTCATCGAGTGCCATGGGCTCATTGGGTGGCGTAGCACCCGAGTCCGTTGCTGCGCTTGTTTTCTTATCTACGGCCTTTGGCTTGATGGAGCGTTCGCATATGCGCTCGACAAATATCCCAGGTGGTATGGGGGCACAGGTAGAGCCTATGTCGGCGAGTGCATCCGCCTCCTCGTTGCTTTCGCGACCTACGTGTCGTAGCTCGCAACCATCGAAGTCTCCTTCGAGTGTATCGTAGAGATCACGGTGCGCGATCATGTTATCGTTCAGTGTGTCGCACTCATGCATTGTTTGGTTGACGACCAACTTGGAATCGCCATATATGATGAGCCTCTTGGCGCCGCATGCTTTGGCCATCCTCATCCCGTGCAACAGGGCTTCGTATTCAGCCTCGTTGTTCGAGGCCATGAACTGCATTTGCAGGATATACTTCAGCTTGTCCCCTTGAGGTGATGTCTGTATGACACCTGTGCCTGCTCCGTCTTTCCGCTTGGACCCATCGAAGTGCATTGTCCAGAGGTAGGACATATCTGGCTTGTCCGGGAGTTGGTTCTCCATCCAGTGCACGAGGAAGTTAGGGAGAACTTGCGACTTGATTGCGTCGCGTTTTTCGTACGTGATGTCTCGTAGAGACAATTCTATTCCCCAAAGCGCGACTCGCCCCGTGACGTCGGGGTTATTGAGGATATGTCCCAACAGGGTGTCGCTGCCTACCACGATTGGGTGTTCCTGGAAGTAGTGGTGCAGTCGTCGGGCGGTCATAAAGACGTCATACGCCAGCTTCTGGTAGTACGGGTACCGCTGTTTTGTTGGCGTGAGGACCTCGCTGAGGTAGTATACTGGGCGTTGTACGCCGTGGACCTTGTTTTCCTCAGCCCGCTCGACGACGAGCACTGTGCTGACCACCTGGTTGGTGGCAGAGATGTACAGCAATAGTGGTTCCCTTTCTCGTGGAGTCACCAGCACTGGTGAAGTGGATAGCAGGCGCTTGAGATCTTCGAATGCTTCTTGTGCTTCATTGGTCCACTCGAATTTTTCAGCTTTGCGGAGGAGCTGGTAGAAGGGCAGTGCCTTTTCACCCATCCGACTGATAAATCGACTGAGGGCCGCGATTCGTCTGGCCAGTTGCTGGACACCTCTTATGTTCTTCGGCTTCTCCATGGCCAGTATGGCTTTTATCTTCTTCGGGTTCGCCTCGATTCCCCTCGCGGAGATGAGATACCCAAGTAGCTGCCCAGATGGTACGCCGAAGGCGCATTTGTCCGGATTGAGCTTGATCCGGTAGCGGTCGAGGTTGGCAAAGGTTTCGCGCAAATCGTCGACTAGAGAGGCTTCCTCCTTGGTCTTGATTACTATGTCGTCGACATAGACTTGGATGTTGCGACCCAGTTGTTCCTTGAGGCAAGCCTGCATGCACCGCTGATAGGTGGCTCCCGCGTTTTTTAACCCGAAGGGCATTGTGTTGTAGCAGGACACACCAAAGGGCGTTGTAAACGCTGTTTTCTCTTTATCTTCCTCCTTCATTCGAATTTGATTATATCCTGAGTAGGCGTCGAGGAAGCAGAGACGCTCGCATCCCGCGGTGGAGTCGATGATCTGGTCGATATGTGGCAGCGGGAAGTGATCCTTTGGGCAGTGCTTGTTCAGAGAAGTGAAGTCCACACACATCCGCAGGATATCCGTCTCCTTTTTTGGTACCAGCACCGTATTGGCGAGCCAAGTGCTTTCCTTGATCTCGCGTATGAACTTGGTGTCGAGGAGTCTGTTGATCTCCATTCCGACTGCCTGCGCCCGTGGCTAAGACAGTCGCCTGATTATTGGCTTGACTGGCCTTGCGTCAGGGTTGACGTTGAGTGCGTGCTCGGCGAATTCCCTGGGAACTCCTGGCATGTCCGCAGGACACCAGGCAAAAATTTCCTAGTGCTCACGGAGGAATTCGACGAGCGCGAATTACTATGCGGGACTCAAGTTCTTGGCGATGAGGGCTGTCTTGGCGGGATCCGATGGATGGACCTGCACCTTCTTTGTGTGCACAGAGTCGAAGGAGAGGTCAGGTGAGCTTGGCCTGCTCGGGGGGGGGGGGGGGGGGCAGACTGTTGTCTGTCGTCTCTTTCAGTCTTGCGAGTTCCTCCTGCATGCCAAAGGACTGGGAGATTCTGTTGAATTCCCTGTCGCAACTGTCAGATCGCTCAAAGCTCCCGTTGATCGTGATGACGCCGTTGGGACCTAGCATTTTCATCTGCAGGTAGGCGTAGTGGGGCACTGCCATGAACCTAGCGAACGCGACGAGCCCGAGGATGCAGTGGTATTGTGAGGGCCAGTCGACGACCTCAAAGTCAATGCGTTCGCGCCGGAAGTTCTTCGGCGTGCCGAAGATGACGTCGAGGTTGATTTTGCCCAGGTGGTATACGCCTTTCCCTGGGACGATGCCGTGGAACGTTGTGTCCGATGCCTCCAGGAAGGTTAGAGGGATCCTCATTGCTCACAAGGTACTCGCGAATATGAGGTTGATGCCGCTGCCGCTATCCATGAAGACGCGACTCATGTAGAATCCTCCAATTTGCGCCTCGAGTATAAGGGGGCAATGACCTGGGCGAGGTATCTGAGGCAGGTGGTCGGGTTTGTCGAAGGTGATGCACGACTCGTTGCCACTGAGGTACTCAGTGGTGGATGGTGGCGAGTGCGTGGCCAAGTTGACTTGGCGAGTGATGGCCTTCTGCACCCTGTTGGAGGGGCGCCCCTTTTGGATCATCATGGTACCCATGGCCCATGGGTACGGCTCGCCCCCGTGGTGCTGGTCCGGTGCGGCTCCGTTCGGGGGTGGCCCAGGTGGTGGTGGTGGTGCGCCATGTGCCACGGTGCCTGGAGCGGCTCCGTAGCCTCTTTCCACTGCATTGCGATTCATCTGAACCAATCCCTCGTGTAGCTTGAAGAACTCGCGGCAGTCCTTGAGGAGGTGGTTGGACTTTCTTTTGCCATCATGCTTGTCGATGTAGAAGTGTACCATGCATGGCCCGGACAGTTTGTCCTCGATGGAGGTCGCGGGTGCCTCATCGCGAGCACGGCGTTGCCACACTTGCGTGGTTTTCCCGTAGTTGCGGTATCCGCCGCTACGGTATCCGCTGTTGCAGTTATCGTCGTGTCTATCGTCGTAGCCGGCTGCGACCATGTTGACGTCGTCGCGATCGTCGTATATGCGCATGCGATGCTTGCCTCGGCGGTCGCGTCTGCGTTCGAGTTCCGCCTCCTCGTCGGAGTGAGCATGATTCTTCACCGAATCTTCTCCATCAGCCCACCGATTTGCGATCTCCATCAGGTGGTCGATGGTCTGGGTCTTTGAGTGGCCTAGCTCCTCCCTGAGATCTAGGCGGCGGACGCCACCGTTGAATGCATCAATCGCGCGGTCTTCCGAGATGCTTTCCGCGGAGTTCTTGATGATGGACCACCTTTGGATGTATGAGCGCAGCGATTCGCCAGATCTTTGCTGGCAGCATCTCAGTTATTCGATTGATGCGGGCCGTTTGTACGTGCCCTTAAAGTTGCGCACGAAGCTGTAAACCAGCTCATCCCAACTACGAATGGATCCGCGTGGGAGGTTATTGAGCCATGCTCAGGCGGCGCCCTGCAGCTGTAGCTGCAAACATTGCATGGCAGTACTTCGACTGCCTCCGTGGAGCCTGACGGAGGAGATGTGATCCTCCAGCCAGATCTTGGGGTCCTGCAGACCGTCGAATTTCGGTTCTCCGACGGGAGTTTAAACCCTTTAGGCATCCTCTTCTGCCTAATGGATCTGCTGAAGCATCTGGCGCCGCAGAGCTCCCCATCTTCTTCTTCCGTCTCAGTAGACCAAGCACGTCGTTCCCTTGACTTGTCGAGCTTGCGCTGCGTGAGGTCGTCGCGCGCATCGTAGTCACGATCATGTCGTCGTGAGCGGCGGCGCCGAGACAGGTCGTGACTGTCGTCGCTGGATGAGGCGAGGAGTGGCGCTTTGCTAGCGCTTTGCCCTTTTTTGGGTCTAGTGTTGGCTCCTTGTCGAGGGCGGCCTCGATTAATCCCAAGCCCGTGATCATAGATCGGTACATGGCAGTTCGGGGATCTCTAGCTGGCGGCTGGTTGTTGAGTAGGTACATGGTGGCTGCCGTAACCGCAGCCTGCGGCGTTCTGGGAACCACGTTGCCTCTTGTGTCGACTATCATAGAGCCGAAGTCGAGGACTTTCACAGCCTCTATGCGCTCTTGTTCGATGAGGTGAGCCATCCGCGGCTGCCTCTTCTTGGCGAGGTATTCATTGCCCTTTGAGGAGGATCCTCCGTAGGAGGAGAGCCCGGCGCGACGAAGGCTCGATTCGTCCGCTGCCTTTTTACGTGCCTCAAATTGCGTGATTGTTTGCACCTGGCGCTTGAATTCTTCCTTCAAGAGCCAGTGGTAGCCCATCAACAGTTCTTGCGGGGACCCAAAGGGTAGAGGTGTGCCCCGTAGGGCCTCGCGGCAGCGAGCCCACTCTTGCTCGTTGAGCTTGATTACGACGCGTTCGCCGGTTTTCTCATTGATTATGCTGGGAGGTTCGACTGCTCCTCCGTTGTTGACGGGAACGCTATTGCCGCTGTTACCGCCGTTGCCGGCGTTGGGTGGATCGGTGCCGTTGCTAGGGTTGCCACCGTTGTCGCGATTGGCAGAGGTGTCGCCTATGTTGATGACGGCACACATGAAGTGATTGGGGAAGCTATTGCTTCCACAACTCTCAGATCCGGAACCGTAGGTTCCATCTTCAGTGGCCAGATCGCTCAGATCGGAATCGCGACTGCTGTCGCTGACCATGTTCTCGACTGCCACCGGAGCGTTGAGCTCGCTGAGGGTGCCGATCGACGGAGGGAACCATGACGCCGAGGCAATCGCCGGTGCTGTCAGCTGATCAGGCATGCAAAGCATGCCCATCTAACCAACTTGGAAGCGGAAGCTCCCAATCGCCAGGCTGCTTCCGTCGCCTACGGACTCGAAGGCCGAGCGGGTGGCTGGCGTGTGGACGGTGACGTCGAAGGCGCCGAAGAGCTGGCGAATCACTGCTGTTGCGGAGTCGTAGATCGCAGTTGATGGGGCCGAAGAAGCCGCAACATCAGCACTCCCAATTCCCACAGACGGCGCCAATTGACGAGGGTTTAACTCATCAATGCCCATTGTTATGGACTTGGGTTTTGGAGAAGGAGGGAGCGCTGGAGACATCTTTCGGCTAGCAAACAAGCACACAGGGGACAAAGGATTTACCCAGGTTCAGGCCTCGTAGAGGTCCCTACTCCTGTTTGTCTGCTCGTGGAATTATCGAAGGAGTCGAAAGTTACAATGGTGCGCAGATGCAATCTAGCGAGGGTTGTGGAAACTAGGGTTGTGTGTGTCCTCCTCGCCGCCCCATCCTAGCCTTTATGTAGATAGGCTAGGTCTCGGGTAGCAGGTCGAGTCGGTTAAAAGTTAGGGTTTTCCCTTTCAAATTTTCTATCTTTAGCTTCTTCTTGTCCTTCAAGAAATCGAGAGTCCGCAGGTTACTCGAGTCCTTTCATCTAGGCCTTGGTGACACCGTGGGCCTGTACGTATTTGGACCGTATATACCAAGCTCGAGTACCTGTAGGGTATACCCATGTCACCCTGGGAGGGACATCATCCATGTAAGGTGGTCTAGTATTTTTGAAAAATGGGGAGGTACCATTTGGAATTAGCCCTTTGGTGGTTGCTTCACAAAACGCCCCGTTTTTGGCACTCGTAAAATAGAAAATGGCTTTTTCATGCGATGAAAAGGAAAACTTCATCCTGGAACATTGCTCGCCATCTCAAGGTACGTATGAGTGCACAATATGGGCACACTATCACAAACTTGCCGCGATTATGGCCATAACATTGGTCATTTGGTCCGAAAGCCATAAAACCTCGAACATGATAGCTCATTTTGAGAAGGAATTTTCGAGATGCGACCAATATACCAAGTTGGGTATTTCTCCTTGCAACTATGTCACATTATATGACACCACGTGAAGGGTTCAGACCATTTTTGAATTTCTTATGCCTGTTTCCAAAATTTCCTGTTTCAAACTATGGTTAAAATTGCGGGCATGAAGATAGGGGATGAGCCTCGCTAAAACATGCATTGGATCTCTGAAGAAATATCATATTGTGAGTCTAAAAATGATTTTTTCAAAAAATCATGAACATTAGATCATGTACCTGTAGTTCAAACCGGACCCAGTTCCTACTAATTCGACACACATTTGCCTTTTCTTACCCGGGGTGGACGAAAAGGTTTGAGATACCCCGGTTGGGACATCGTCCATGTAGTCGGTCTAGTATTTTTGAAGAATGGGGTGGTAGCATTTTGAATTAGCTCTTCTGTGGTTGCTTCACAAAACACCCGGTTTTTGGCACTCGTAATATGGCTTTTCCGTCCGACGAAAAGGAAAACTTCCTCCTAAAACATTGATCGTCATCCCAAGATACACATGAGTGCATAATATGGGCACACTATCACAAACTATACCGCAATTCTGGCCATAACATTGGTCATTTGGTCCGAAAACCATGAAACCTCGAATATGGTAGCTCATTTTGAGAAGGAATTTTCGAGATGCGATCAATATACCAAGTTTTGTATTTTTCCTTGCAACCATGTCACATAATGTGACACCACGCGATGGATTAAATTGTTCGGACCGTTTTTTAATTTCTTATGCCCTTTTCAAAAAAATTCCGTTTCAAACTATGGTCAAAACGGCGGCCATGAAGATAGGGCTGAGCATCGCTAAAACTTCCATTGGATCTCTGAAGAAAAATCATATTGTGAGTCTAAAAATGAATTTTTCAAAAAATCATGAGCATTTGATCATGTACCTGTAGTTCAAACTGGACCCACTTCTTGACAAGTTTTCCTATTTTAAAAATCATGAGCATTAGATTATGTGTATCTCAACATGGCAATCAATGTCTTGGAGGCTAGACATTATTATTATTTATTTAAAAATGATTTAACATTTAAAAACCCTTTTATGATTTACCATTTAAAAACCCTTTATTTCTTTTATTAGATAGATATTATTTATTTCTTTTATTAACATTATAATATACAATAAGGCGGGAACCATAATTTATACTACAATGTTCAAATATAATTTTTGAAAGGCCCTTTAGTCCCGGGTCATGCCAAGACCCAGGACTAAAGGTAGACGGTTGGCACGCGGCCTCTGTGTTGCGTCCAAAACTCTTTAGTCCAGGGCCGTGGCATAACCCGGGGCTAAAGGTCACAAATTTAGCCCCGGGTCATGATACAACCCGGGACTAAGACCCTTTAGTCCCCGGTCGTGGCATGACCTGGGGCTAAAGGCCCTTGACATATAACCCATGAGGTTCTTCTTCCCCAAATCTCATCTCACTTCGATCGAGCAGGAGGCGCCGAAGCAGAGACGACCACGACGTCGGTAGGCTGCCTGACTACATCACCATCGTCTATGCCGCACCACCGACCGCCGCGTGTCATTGTCTACGCGAGCCCTGGCACGCCGCCACCACCACCGACCGCAGCCGTTGTCGTCATGTCCCCACAGGTGTGCCCCCTCTCCCTCCCTCTCAAGCTCCGAATTAGGTTTAGGCGGTGGTGGGGCGAGCAGGCCGACGGCACAAGTAGGGGTGGCACGAGCAGGAGCGGCCGCCCTTGCTTTCCGGCAGAAATGCCGAGAAGGGGCGCTCTGCCGCCCCCTTCTCGCGAGTATTTTATGTCTTTTTATTATTATGTCTTTATTAGTATTTGTAGTATTTGTCTTTATTATTATGTCTTCTTTATTATTTGTAGTAGTATTACTAGTAGGATTTGTACTAGTATTACTACTAGTATTAGTAGTATTACTAGTACTATAGTATTAGTAGTATTTGTATAGTATTTGTAGTAGTATTTGTACTAATAATAATTAGTTGTAGTAGTAGTATAGTGGTAGTGGTAGAGTATTATTAGTAGTATTAGTAGTAGTATTAGTAGTAGTAGTATAGTGGTAGTAGTAGTGGTAGTGGTAGTGGTAGTGGTAGTGGTAGTGGTAGTGGTAGTATTAGTATAGTGGTCATGCTAGTGGCTCGCGGTGATGATGCAGAGTCAGAGATGAAGGCTCATGACGATACTTCTTCCTAGCGCTAATTGGCTCTAGGACGGGAAGAAGCTTATGTTGCATTATTATTAGTCCTGAAATTATGTTACTTTGAATATTTTAAGAAATGTTTTCTATGTTTAAATGAGTTTGTATATGGTTGCTATTGCTTATGACCAGTGGAGTTACACTATCCCGTCAGGGTTTGAGGTTAGGGAGGGCGCGGCAATGCGCGCTGTATAGGGACGATGGAAGAGCGCAGCAATGCACACGATATAGGGAAGATGGATGGGCGCGGCAACCATTTCGCGCGGTGTCCTTAATTTATTACCACTTTGTTGTGTTTATAGAATCGAAATAACTAGGAAGTCTTTGCAGAAACTATGGAGCGCGACAGATATCAAGAAAAGATATTGCAGGGTATGATAGTCGGTGATGATATCACCTCGCAGTATCTGAACGTCTCCGGTGAGGGAGTGGAGGAGGATCTTGAGCGCAGAGATGACTCTCGTAAGGGAAGATACAACTCCTTTGAGCGACGAGACGGCTCCGGTGAGAGAACCTTGACTACAAAGTCCGGCGAGGTATATAATTTAAGTCGATGCTAACTAGATGCATTAATTGATTTGTGTATACATAACGATTCTTTCTTCTTTTAGCCCTCCGGATCAAAGAAATCTACCTGAAGCAAATGAGGCCCGACAAAAATTTTGGACTCGATGCTAGGTTCACGATCGAAGAAGTCGCTGCAGATGGCGCCCCGATTGCTCCCGCGAACAACGCAAGATTGTTTGTAAGTCAATGCGGAGTTATTGTTAGGGACACCATCCCGATCACCATTCAAGAATGGAATAAGCCAAAGGAAGATGGAGTTATTTATGTCGAGGATAGATGCAAAGATAACCTTTCCAATATGCTCATGACAAATTTCAAACTACCGCCAGAGGTGGATCCAGAAATCAAACTTATAGAGCCAAAAGTTAAGGAGTGGGCTCTTAAGAAGATGGCCACGCAATTCAAGGACCACAAGAAAAGATTGTACAAGATGTATGTCCTAGAAGAAAAGACTCTAGAGTTCACCGGAGCAAATGAGAAGCTAAGAGATCACTGTGATGAATTAATGGAGTAAAAGAAATCGGCTGAAGCTGTGAAAAGGTCGGAAATAAACAATAAAAATGTTGCGCTGAAGAAATATCACCATGCTATGGGAACAAGTGGCTACAAGGCTGCCATGCCTAAGTGGGAGAAAGCTGAGAACGACCTGATTGATAAAGGAATCGATCCAAAGTGGAATATTGGGTTTCCCGACTACAGGAAGAAATATCCCGATAAAAGCCATCGGAGGAGAAAGGACATGGAGGCAGAGTGGATGCAACATATAAAAGATACATTAAGGATTGGCGCGGGTGAACACCACCATCTCGCATTCGCAGTGGTAGGCGTGGACGTTGAGCAGAGTGGCGTCCTTGGGGTTGACAAAACAGACTGTCAGCATGGAGTTGCAATATGTGGACTAATGTTCTCGACTTGTCTTATTACACCGAACATGTAGAGTTGCAAAAACCTTGACTAAAAAGATAATCATGTCCGTTGACTTGATCACAAAGTAGTGTTTGGTAACCCACAAGAGTAGTGGATCAAATGTAGTACCTTTTGACTAGAAAAAGTGTCAGAACCATGAAGAGCTAAAAATATTGGTTAGCAAGTTCAACAAGTAAATAATAAAAAAAGATGTAGAATTTTCTGTTTTGGGTTTATGCTTGCGGGAAAGTAAATAAAAATTAAAGTACCAGTATAGTAAATTGCAAGTGACTTAAATGTTGTTTTTCGAAAAAATCCCAATCCTCTACGTAGAAAGAGGCTAAGCATGGGTGTGTTCTTATATGTGACACGGATGGTGCAATTTCTCCAGTTGATCAATTCGTAGTAACACAGTCCCAATTTCCGAGTTAACTGGAAAAACATGTGTTGGTCCTTTTTTGCACTGTAGAAGCATGAATTTTGAGATCTGGATCTTGTCACTCGAAGGGCGTGCATATATACCTTCCTCTAGTACTACCGGAGTAGTTTAGTTGTTCTTTTCTTAAAGTATAGATAAAGGTGGACTAAAAAAAGGTGCAAGGAAGGAATTAAGTATGTAGTGCGATGTAAGTCCTATTATGCTTTTCGTTCATGCCGTTTCCTCCCTACACATTGCCGACACGAAAGGTACCTCGCATTGGCAAAATTCTTATATGGGTGCTAGTTTTGGGATCTATGAATTGTATGCGACAGATGTTCAATGAAAGATCATGAGGCTGCGGGGTTACCGATATGGCGATAGAGGAAACCATTTCTCAAGGCCAAACCGAATTGGTAACATCATTGATTGAGTTTTTCATTCTTTTGATTGTGCTCTCCTTCTTTTTATTTACTTCATGGTTTGGGTTTTATCAAAGTCAAAATTTGTTGGTCGCAAACAAAGAAGTCAAAATTTGTTAAATTTGACAAAAGATATATATAGAAAATATCAATATTCACAATGTGTAAATGCATATAAGATGAAAATATGATTTGCAATGATTCTAATACTATAGATTTTAGATTGTAGATATTTTTCTAAATATTTGCTCAAACTTTAAAAGGTATGACTTTGGCTAAACCCATAACGCCCTAGCTGCGGCAGATTGCTCGCCGACGGCAGATTGCGGTAGATTGCTGGCCGACGGCCGCCGGCACCTGCAGCAGATTGTCAACCATCGTCTCCGGCAGCAGTACCTTTCTGGCCCCCAACAACAACACGTTGCATGTCATATCCTGGGGTCACCTAGGACCTAGGGCACTTCCAGTTTGTCACCCACCATGTCATCTTCACCTTGCTGACAACCAGGGCAGAGAGGCCAGCGAGACCACCATGCTCCGGCTCACTGAGCACGTTGCTAGCCCTGAGAAAGTTTTAAGAATGTGTATTGGCTACACCGGTTTGAAAAAATCATTTCCAAAAGATCGGTTCTCGTTGCCTCGTATTGACCATGTCATTGACTCGACTGCTCGGTTGAACTTTTGTATTTTTTATATGCATATTGTTTTTACACTAGTACAAACGTGTTACTTAGGGACAGTTATTGCCCATAGGCCTCATGCGGTTTCGCGTTCCAGCTCAATCGCATAGCCTCTAAGAGAACACCACCTGAGTCGGCTTTCCTTTGCAGCTCTAAGACACACGACCTCAGACGGTGCAAAAAGCGAAACACCTCTAAAATCTATTAGCTGGAGATGACTAGTAGTTCTGACCGCTTGCAAAAACTCCTCACCCTTAGATGGCTCCAAGTAGGGATCGTCTCCAATAATTGGATGATGATGTGAAGCAACCTGTAGTCCAGAAAACTAAGGAAACAAGGTTAAGAGAATCTGATGATGTTTATAGAGTAAAGAAAGCTAAGGAAACGAGGTTAAGAGCATCGGATGATATTGTTAGAGTCAACAAAGCTCATAAAACCAGGATCAAAACTCAGGTGTTTAAATTATAATACATTTTGATGTATATATAGTCTATTCTTTTTGAGAGGTTACCTCAATGTATCATTTAGACGTTCATCATTTTTTTCATAACAGGATATGGCGTCATGTCTAGTATGCAAGAGCAACTGCGAATCCAGGTTGTCATCAGGCATGACCTTTTGTATCTACTTGTCAGAGTCAGAGGGGTCCCAGAACTCAGCGGTAACAAACAATTTTCTTTTAAACTACACTGTAAGTCCGTAATTGTTTGTTTAATGTCTGATTCTATTCTTTTTGGTGCACACACTGTGCCATGCAATTCAAGGTTCATGTTCAATATAGCCACAGATGAATGTGAGAGTGTGCAATTCAAGGCGCTTGGGCACACCTACAAGATTGACATCGATAAAATAAAGAACATGACTATCACGGGAGGTGAAGGATGGAAGCAATTCACTACACAGAATCATCTTACCGGGGAAGAAATGTTATGTTTTCTTTGACAGGACTCATGCCGAGGATATCTGTTCTCCATTTTTATGGTCTTGGTGGCGAGGAAGACGTATATGAATCAAGGATCGTGTACCAAAGAAGCTGCCTTAGCGATGATTAGGTGGAACACCTCCTAGATACCCTACCGCGAATGAACACCATCATCGAGGTTCCATTTGTGACAAGTTTGAAAAGGACAAATCTTGTCCAACATAAGATGGTATGACAAATTTAATTACCTTTGTTTGTTCTTTATTTAGCTCCATAAATAATTTGTGGTGGTCGTCAGTCATGATTACTTCTTTCTTTTTTATCCATGGCGAGGCATCATAGAAATTAGCTATGAAAGTGGTTTCCTTCATAGAAATTAGCTATGAAAATGGCTAGAGTATATCTAGGAGATTTTGATATCACCCGAGTTGCATACAAGACGGACCAAGATGGCCGTGTAGTATTCAGCATCGAGGGTTGGACAAGCCGTTCTAATCACTAGAAGGAACACCACACAAAAGATGTTGGACATAAAGTTTGTGTTCGAGACCATCTAAAGTAGTTTTGGTTGCGAACTGTTAAGTGCAACTATTATGATGTAGTCTAGACAGTTAATTCGTTGTTTGAAACTTGATATGAACCTAGTGGTCTATATGCTATGTATATATAATTTATTTTCTTGTTAGTATACGTTGGAAGATTTTGACATGTATGGTTATAATTGTGTGCATCGGTTGCTAGTACAAAGAATTATGGAAGCTACTACAAAGAATTCTGAAAGGTTTCCTATCCACATGCATTCCTGTTTATGCATATAAGTAGAATGAAGTTGTACCAGTAGACCCACAGACTGGTCTGGTCAGGTCGTTTGAGTTGTTCGCGACATGTGAGATTCTCCTCTCCATGAGATTTTTTTGAATCAGTAATTACAACTTGAGTGTTATAAGTAAAGCCGAAATATATATAGTACTTACACATAATTCTGAAAGCTACCACAAAGAATTCTGAAAGCTACCTCATAGAATTCTAAAAGGTACCACACTGAATTCTGAAAGTATAAAAATAAATACATCGCAACTTTTTTACTTTGAATAGATCTTAACACGGTAGGTATAAAATAACCTAGGCTATTATGCCCTATATATTTCATTGGCATCGGCTCCCAACTGCTGCAGGAAATATTCATTGAACCCCCCCCCCCCTAAAGTAGTGTGCTACCAGTATTTGGGCGATACGGTAAGGCCTGGGTAATCGTTTTAGATCATGATGACGAAATCCATGTACAAGTGTTGGTTCCTCATCCCAAACCTTAAGATCATGATTGTACGCTTTGATATCTGACAAATCCACGTAGTAGATGGAACTGGATTGGACTATGGGGTACACTCGGGTGTCGAAGAAGATCGACCGATGAAAATGAATGAAAAGGCAGGTTGCCAATGTCACATATTGCCTCGAGATAGGGTTTCTCCGGTAAAGAACCGGTTGACCTTTGGAGAAAACCCCGCACTACAAAAGAAGCATATCACCTTCTGACACCACAAGGTAGAACTTGTAGGCTCCATGTATGTCTTCAAAGACTGGAGATGAAATTAGTTTGGCCATCTTGACGGTGCTCGCAAGCTGCTCCAACTGAATGTTGGTCGACATGATGTCTCCATCCTGAAGTAGTGCATACATTTCACCATAGAATAAGGTCATGCAGTTCACAAGAACATCGAACGACGGATAAATTCCTTCTCCAAATACTCTATTGAAATCCCTTGTCGTGGTGCTCTCATCAGCCCAAGCAATAGCCTCCAGATAGTTTGCCGAAACAAACAACATCATCATGGACTTTGTGACGGTGACAGATGTCATAACATCCGGTGGTATCTGCGCCTGAAACTCATGTTGCACTTATTAGTGAGTGGGTTCAGAAGGCAAATCTTGCGTGGCTTTTCCCATGATAAACACCGATGAAGTAGAACCTTGTGATGAAGACAACAATTAGGCCTAATATATGTACAATGGAAAATACTCCCTCTATTCACTAATATAAGATATTCTATAGATATTTCAGAATGTACTAGATACATCCTAAAACGAGTGAACCTATATACGTACATGTTTGAAAAAGCTTAAATGTGAACGGAGGGAGTACAAATAATAAATGAATGTTAGATCGGATGAATTGTGAACCTGCGATGAACATCCATTAGATTCGTCGTGAAGCAACGACCTGTGGTGAGGTTGAGGAACGTGAAGTTGCTAACATCCGTAAGTGTGTGATATATCAGGATCCAGTAGTTGAGATTGAACTCGGCCTCTTTTCAAGCGCGGTGCCAATTGTTACAGACTTGCCGACAAGAAGCGTAGGCGTCGACGTACTCCTCCTTCTCCTAGAAGGAGTTGCCGATCTTGGCGAGTGGCCCGTCAACTGGGAGATTGGACCAGTTCACCTTCATCCGGCTTCTTGGCATGCCTGGTTAAACGCGATCATGCGCCCTGACGATTAAACGGGAGACGAAATGGGAAACTGGTTTAAGGGCCGGGGAGGAAATCCACGACGAATTACCCGCGATGAAATCATGAAACGTCATGAATGACCAGGACGGAGGACCTCCGATCGCCTCCTGACAAAATAACCTAAAACGTCAAGGATCCGCGACCTTTTTTTGGAGCATCTTAAAAAACGTCATGAACCATCCAGATTCTTATAGTGTGAACTCGGCCCATGTTGTGTCATGTATAGGATTTTCCGAGATGCTCTATATATGCTCGTGCGTCTTCCACAACGTGACACACTAAAAACTAATCCAGGGTTTTGCCAGCCTCTCTGCTTGCGCCGCCACCATAGTCTACTCCATCCCACACGCCGGTGTGCACCAGCGAACGAGAGAGCAGGTCTCCGGAACCACTCGCCTTTGCGATCCTTTACGAGAAAGGGCGAATAATTTTTTTTTGGGAAGTGTTCCGCGCAATTGATCAATTTCATCATCACGGCGCGTCTTCCCGGTCGTCAAGCCGGACCTCGTGCTCATCACCTTTAGCGCCGTCTTCTTCCACAAAACATGTGATAGTTGACTAGGTGAAAAAACTTAATTTTACACCAAGAGAAATATAATTACTTTATTTGTTGTTTATCATATCTCTTTCTAAAATTCTTGCATGTGCATACGCACTGGTTAATGACTACATCAGCACACATACATCTCCAAGAGGAAAATCAATGCCATCGCATTCAAACAACCAAGCAGTATATTGTTTGCGCAGCGAAGCGTGGTTACACTAGTGAAAACCTTAATTAGTGCAATATAACGAGTTTGAGCTGTACACAAAATGTAGCAACAAAAAATAATAAAATTAAACTGAACAAATTTATAACACACTCTATGGGGCATTGGTATGCTTATTTATGCCTCACTCTGTGTAGACCATGGGTACTCTGCGTGTTTGATGACTTGAAGTAAGTAGTTCCTCTTTTCTCACTGGAATAAGACACTCTAATGACATTTATGGTATGGACTATTCAAGGGGATAGGAGGCTCGAGATACATATGTGCACTACGAGCTCAGTTCCGAGTTTGGGACTAGTGTCCTGCGACTGGACCAACATTTGAAGAGCCCTGAAGAGACATGATGGCTTTGAGGATGGACAGGGACACGCTGAGGAAGGACCCAATGGCAAAGATGAACTTGAAGTTATTGTACACAAAGCGATGGAAATCGATCCACAAGTGTTGTCTCTTGAAGAAGTTGTTGATGGTGGCCCTGAGCAAGTGGGTTGTGATTAAAGCATTAATCCAGTAGGTATGTGGCTCCAACTTCTTGAAAAACTTCATCACTTCCTTGTCGCTCAACGTTGTTTGGATGATACCCTTACGCCGGAGCTGACGGACGTCTTCCTCTGTGCTCATAAGCGTCGAAAGTATCCCAAAGTATGCAGCCACATTGCTCCTTGTACACACATGTATTTTATTATTTATTAATCTTTCTATATAGAAGGTCACTACCACATGAAATATCCAAACAATATAAGCATACACATAACATCTGCTAAAGACATTTAGTGTAAAACTTCTTGCAAACAGAAAAATGTTGCAATTTTAATGTCATAGTTTATGCATGGAACATAGTTTACCTCTTAGATAGTGTTCGATATCAAGAGAGGTTGAAATTTACCAATTGGTATTCATACATCATAAAAAATTGGATTCTCGTTTTCTATATTATGCAAAATGTATGTTTTACGAATTTTCTTGGATTTATGTTTTGCTAACTCATATACCAACGATATGTGTGCTACATGAACAAATTTGATATTATTAGATATTAGATATGTACTCAATATATTCTATAGTAGTTTTATATTTTATGGTATATATAGCAGTGGGCATGAACATGCACGTGACTGATGTGGAGAGATTGTGGATGATCCCATGATTATCTTTTTGGCATGTTGGACTAAGAGAGGAAGCGGAGTTTATTCCCATTTTTAATACATTTTAAAATTGTTATCTTTTGAACTAAAAGTAGAAATTACTATCCTTGCCATAATATTGTGCCTATAAGTTTTTTGGTCAACTTTGACTAATTGAGAAACTTATTTTATATATTATACCGAATGTATATCATAGAAAAAATATACTTCACGATGAATCTAATGATATTCATTTGGTATATAGATGTTAATATTTTTCTATATACACTTTCAAACTTTTTATATCGTTTGCAAGGGGGGAGTATAAGCAACACAATAACAGGGGGCACAATATATGTGGTACTTTATTAGGAAATAACATTACCTGTTGTCGCCTTTATCCCAATAGAAGAGCTCGAACGCCAGCATATTAAGTAAGAGCGGCAATGTTCTCTGACGGAGGATGAGTGGCGGCAGCGATAGGTGGCCAAACACGGGCCACCGCCACCAGAAGCCGACATCCGCGAAGCGAGGGGTGTGGCTAGGGCAGATATTCACACCGGCCTCCGCCAGTTCTGTGACCGACGGCAAGGTGACGACAACCTCCATCTTACCATACGTGTAGATGTGCTCATCCGTGAGTGGGGAGGCTTGTCCTATCTGCCGCTTGCAGAGCAGGTCGAGGAGGTGGATAGGCCCGTAGTCGTTGGCACTCCTACCAAAGCCGTGCTGATCCGGCCTGGCTGATTGCTTGTCAAACCATTTGGCGATGCGGACGTCGATGAAGTTCATGACTTGCACGGGCCTGATGGCAATTAGCGCCTCGAGGACGGCCCATGGGATCTGGTTCTCCACGACGAAGATGTCCTCATAAAATGTGGTGGCGCCGACCTGATCGAGAGCTGATGACAAGTCATCCGTGTCGGTTAGGAAGCCGCCGTCGCTGATGTTATGGAGGACCATCAGCTGCAGCAGGAAGCAGCCATCGACGAACATCATGGACGTGAACTCCTCGTCGCTGAAGCTAGCCGTGGAGCTCGCGTAACTGGCCCGGGTCACGCCTGCCACCGCTTCGACCTGGGCGTACAACGCGCTGAATGGCTGGTCGGAGCACTCCCAGAAGTCCCACGCTGCCATGCGCTTGATATCTTCGCCACGCTCCAGGCCCGTGTCGCCGTGGAAGCGTGGGCCGATGGCAACGCATTTGGGGCGGAAGATTGGCCGCCCCGGGCCATCCATGTTCTCGAGCTGATCTCTAATGTAGCTGGTGCGGTCGTCGAAGAACCGGATGGGCGCGCCCGCGACTCCTCTAGGTGTGGGCTGCACTGCCCGAACGATGCTCTCTTTGGTGGACATCATTTTCTCAAAGCATGTCTTGGCACTCTGCCCAATTGGCTGCGTTAGGGTTTCGACGCGAGATCGGAATGCCATGGCTGCTGTCTGCTGGATCGATCGTGTCTTCCAGATCTTTGGTTTTGTGGGGTATATATCAATGGCCCTCATGCGTACTGCATGTGGGTTAGCTACTTTCCTTGCTACGCTTGAAAGCTAATGGTAACTTTAGTGTGTGTTACAACTTACATATTACTTTTGTTCCGAGCAAGTGTGTCTAAGTGCTTTTCGATGCTTTAGTGTTATATATATATATATATATATATATATATATATATATATATATATATATATATATATATATGTATATATGTATATGTATATATGTATATGTATATGTATGTATCTGGATGTCACACTCATGCAAACTGTATAATTTTCTAGGTCCATTTATTTCTAAGGCGGCAGCACTCAACGGTGAGAGCCGTTTGATATTTCGAGACAACCAAAATAATATAGAATTTCTTTATAGCCACTAGGAAATACAAGTTTGAAGCAGAAATAAATTTCTCTGTCTCTGAGCTTAAACAAATTCTTTACACGAATACCATGCCTTGCTTGCTGGGCAAAGGTCTCACTACTGGTCCATGCATTTTCTCCCTTCCTTCTTGGGCTTTACTACCTCAGGCAAACCAACATGCCTTTTGCCTTTTGCCTTTAATAATTTGGTTTATTGCCACTGTGTCTCCAGTTCATCTGGAAATTTGGACCATGCGACTACGAATCGGCCAATTAAAGGAATGCCATCAGCCGACAGGGTTTTGTTACGTTTGTGCCACTGGATATATGTGACATTGGCTGCCATTACGTTGGGCTTAGCCGTATGTTTGACTCGTTTTCTTATATGTGAGACATCTCTTTTGCCCCGTCAGCAGCGATAAACAAAAATAGATATGTTGTCTTCCGACATGTACGACCAAGCACATAAACCCCCAGCGGAGTCAAAAATAATAAGATTTGTATTCCTTCTTATGTGCAGGACCCATCATTTAGCCCCGTTAACAATGCAAAAATAACAGTCAATAAATTCTATCCCCGAGGCCTTGCAAGCCCCGACACGGCCGCTCTGGTCATGCCGAATATCTACATGGCCATGCGGGTCACGCTTTGTTGATCATTGTACAATGATATGGTTGATTGTATCCACTCGAAAGAACGAGTCTATTAGTACGGAAACGTTAGATCCATTGAAAGAAATGAAGTTGAGCTCAGTTTAGAGCGAATGTGAGAATGCATTTTAGGTGTTTGTTGAATGAACTAGACGAGACTGTGGGACTTGAGGGACCCATCACGTAGCTATGTCAAGAGCGTTGAAACAACGCTTAAGAAAGTTTATCCCTGAGCCCTCAAGCCTCGAAGTGACCGCTCTAATCATGTTGAATGCCTACATAGCCATGCCGGTAACATTATGCTGATCTCGTTACCGTGATACGATTGTTCATACCAACTGGGCGGCACAAATCTATTGTTACGTGAACGTTAGAACCATGGAAAGAAAAGACTATGAGTATAGCTTTGATCCAATGTGAGTACTACATATTAGGTGTTTGATGACGAACTAGATGGGAACTAATTAAAAGGATCCTAAATTCCTCGATTTATTAAACCATCAGATATACTGATACAATGATTAGATCATAATGTGCATGGTCTCCCATGCTTTTGTGCTTGTCCATCTTCTGAATCAACCCCCAACTGATTTATATACTTTGTATGCCTCTCTTTGTTACTTGCTGAAGGCCCGTGGCTATGTCCTCTAGACTTGCGTGGTGTCCTATGGAGGCCGTCGGTGACAAGCCTAGTGACCCAATGCTTCAAAGTGATCGGTGATCCAGCTTAGTCGTGGACAATGTCGATCTCATACTACTTTGGAAGGGTACCAGGGTCCTAAGGTCAGGCCTTCACCTAGAGGAACCAGCCCTCTTGGGGCACCACCTCCAGCACCTCCCCACCAAGGTTACGGAGGATCTAGTTCAGCTCGTCCGTCTTGATGGTTTCTATAGGAAGGCTTTTTTTGACCCAAAACTACAAGGAAACAGCCCCACAGCAAAATTTTATTTCATTGAAAGACCGTACAAACACGGGAGCCAAAAAAACCTATTAGGTAGGCGGAAGCTACTCAAGGAAGATATCCTATCCAGGTCGTAAACTATCAAGATGCTTAGGTTTAATACTATGCCTAAGAATAAGAATGTCATGTACAAAACTTCACTTCCACTTTGCAAAAGTGGACCTCTCACTCCTCAATTTTTTGCCATTATGAATCAACCAGATGTTCCAACAAGCGGTGATCATGATCTCCATAAAGAATGGTTGTCGAAAACTCTGCCTTGCAGCTGCAACGGTTGCATGTAAATCACCATGTCCTCAATGGGAAGGCCATCGAAGCATAGATTGCATAGCGTTAGCTTGATTCTGTCCATGGCGTGGGTCTAGAGATTATGGATGTGTTTGTGAATATATGGGTGCCGGTGGCAATCATTTTGTTCGAATTCGGAAAGGAAAAAATAGTAAGAGATAAGCATTTAGCTGGTGGCAAGCTGAACGGCTAGTTTTTGGCAGTGATGTAGAGCTTGATTGGCAACAGAGGCATAGGAGGCGAAATTAGGTGGCATTGTTTATTATTCCATAAGTGGATTAGTGGGTCAGAGGATTAGCGAGGTAGATAAAAATTTAATTATCCTAAATCAAGGTTTAGAGTTTGTTGGCATTTGACGCTAAGGTATCAAATTCATCAATATTGGACGCTAAGGGACCAAATAGAAATGTGTATGATTATAACGGGACGAAGCAAAGGTGTGTTTTACTATCAGCTTCTAACGAAATTGGAAGAACACAAAGTTTGCTCTTATCCGAAACTAAGATAGAAGTTTGTAATCATGATTACGAGCCGAACACTACTCGAGTAGAAACTAAAACAAAAGTTTTCATTGTAATGAACAGAAGTTTACAATCAAGTTAAAGGACTACTCGGTACCAGAAGAATTGACAATACACCAGTAAATTCTGCACTACTACTGGTCCGCCTCCCCCTCCACCACCGGGAGCTCTGGCATGACACTTGTGGATGAATCTGCCGTCGTTGGGGAACTACTCCCAGTAGTTGATATGCATGTTGGTGCGGGTGAACATCACCATCTCGCAGCCACAGTGGTAGGCGTGGACGTAAAGCAGAGTGGCGTCCTTGGGGTTGACAAAACAAACCGTCAGGACGGAGTTGCAATATGTGGACTAATGTTCTCTACTTGGCTTATTACACCGAACATGTGGAGTTGCAATAATCTTGACTAAAAAGATAATCACGTCCGTCGACTTGATCACAAAGTAGTGTCTGGTAACCCACAAGAGTAGTGGATCAATTGTAGTGACTTTTGAATAGAAAAAGTGTCGAATCCATGAAGAGCTGAAAGTATTGGTTAGCAAGTTCAACAAGTAAATAATAATAAAAGATGTAGAATTTTATGTTTTGGGTTTGTGCTTGCCGGAAAGTAAATAAAAAGTAAAGTACCAGTATAGTAAATTGCAAGTGACTTAATTGTAGTTTTCCGAAAAAAGCCCAATCGTCTACGTAGCAAGAGGACAAGCATGGGCGTGTTCTTATATGTGACAAGGCTGGTGGAATTTCTCCATTTAATCAATTCGTAGTAACACAATCCCAATTTTCCAGTGATCTGGAGAAACATGTGTAGGTCCTTTTTTGCGCTGGAGAAGCATGAATTTTGAGATCTGCATCTTGTCACTCGAAGAGCATGCATATATACCTTCCTCTAGTACGGCCGGAGTAGTTTAGTTGTTCTTTGCTTAAAGTACAGATAAAGGTGGACTAAAAAAAGGTGCAAGGAAGGAATTAAGTATGTAGTGCGACGTAAGTCTTATTATGCTTTTCGTTCATGCCATTTCCTCCCTACACATTGCCGACACAAAAGGTACCTCACATTGGCGAAATGCTTATCTTATGGGCGCAAGTTTTGGGATCTATAAATTGTATGCCACAGATGTTCGATGAAAGTTCATGAGGCTGCGGGGTCATCGATATGGCGATAGAGGAAACCACTTCTCAAGGCCAAACCGAATTGGTAACATCGTTGATAGAGTTTTTCATTCGTTTCATTGTGCTCTCCTTCTTTTTATTTACTTCATGTTTTGGGTTTTATCAAATTCAAAATTTGTTGTTCGCAAACAAAGAAGTCAAAATTTGTTAAATTTGAAAAAAGAAATAATTATATTCACAATGTGTAAATGCATATAATATGAAAATATGATTTGTAATGATTCTAATACTATAGATTTTAGATTGTAGATATTTTTTCTAAATATTTGCTCAAACTTTAAAAGGAATGACTTTGGCTAAACCCATAACGCAAACTAATTGTGGGGAGACAAACTAGTCTCACAAGACTTATGATAGTAGTAAAAATGTGAATCTAGGCTCTGCGCAGGTCTCTCCCTAGCAAAAACTATCGGAGGCACCGGTATTAGCAATTACTTGAAATACCGGAAACGTCGGCCAAACTACCGTCCAAAATTCCTGAAATAAATTTGAAATTCGTGCAAAATTCTTAAAATTTAGAAAAATTTAGAAATACCAGGAAATACATGCTGGTATTTCCCAATATGGGTGGGCACTAGAAAATCCAGTTTTTGGCGAAATACTGGCCGAGAAAAAAAGAATCCCCGGCTCCTATTGCTTGTCACTTGCATTGGGTGAATTAGGGCACACTTAATTGTGTTGAAGTCACTTTGGGCTTGGTATCCATCATTTGGGCCTAGAATCCTGGAATTCATTTTGCAATTCCACCCCTATGCTGTTTGGTTGGCACGGAATTGGGCTGTCATTTCATTTGGCAAATCCATCGAAATATCCCCATGTGTAAACCCAATTCCTATCTTAGACCCGTCATTTGCAAATTCTGGTGGCAACCAAACATGTGGGTGTTTTTGGATTCATAATATAAATGAAATGAATCCATGTATTCATTTCATTTCTACTAAATTAAATGAATACCTGGGTGTCAAACGACCATAAGAGAACACTATTTTTCTTATTGTACCACACGTATTGTCTTTTATAAAAAAAATGTGTGAAAAACTCCTCTAAAGAGCTGTAGGTAGAGGTAAAACTTGTACATATTTTTATGATGTGCAAAACTCTACCATTATACTACATGTCCTTCATTTTCAAAGTTTGTCTAAGGTTCCAAGTGCTTACATACATACATTAATATGGTAGGAGCATCCATTGGCGGCGAGTAACATTGCACCACCCGTGCCTGGCACTGCACAAAAGACCTTGGCTGACAACATGGCCACTGCCCCCAAGGATGATAACCGCGTGCAGCGCCCTGGGATCATCGGCCCAGTAAAGAACTGGCGCCTCTCGAGTATTTATAGGGAGAGCCTGAACTCGGACAATAAGATTCAACTCAGCCTCGTCTCCAGCAGCTACGATCACCGGGAATCCCGCGTACTAAAGTTGTCCCACCTGCAGAGCCTTAGCAGTCGCGGCATCGACGGGCTGGACGCGGCGGACTTCACACGTAATGCACTGCGGCGGTTCAAGTCAAGGGAGAAGGAGATCTGGCTTCATCCCAGCCTGGAGGTCATGGAGTAACATGACAACAGCACCAACGATTATAATCTGCTGGAGGAGATGCTCCTTGACACCGCCTTCATCCTGGAGCAGCTGCTGAGGCACTAGGAAGCAGGAACCCAGCCCACCAACATGGTAGCATGGCCGAAACAGTACCGCTTCGACCTCGTACAACACTCCAACTAGACCCCATACATTCTTCTGCAGGAACTCATCGACATGGTGAAGATCCCACGGCTCGCGGCAAGCAAGCAGCAATGGGGCGGCGGCAGCAGCAGCAGCCTGGTCGGATACTTCCTGAGGAGCATAGCTATCGGCTACATCGTTGCCGAGCCGGCCACGGAGTGGCTGTTGACCAATTACATGGGTCCCGTGTACCACCTCCTGCATCTGGTGTACCTGCACCTATCCTCAACGGTGGAACACTCGCCGCTGCAGCCACCAGGGGGTCCCTCTAGGCGCGCTGCAAGGCCATGGGACAGCGCGCGTGCTCGGAGGCGGCTAGGTTAGCTAAGAAGGCGGCCTTAAAGCGAGCGCCGGATAACTCCGCAGCTGAGCATGTGCTTTTTGCAACAGCGTGGTGGTCCTATAGCATGATCCCGCCAGCGCAGGGCCTGTGCAGGGTGGGCATTCGGCTCCGCCCTAGGAAAGGGACGCGGTGCCTACCAGCAGTCTGCTTCCGGGATGGCGTGCTGGAGCTGCCAACAGTGGAGTTGAACGGATTCGACTACCGGCTGCTCATTAACCTGGTGGCGCTGGAGCTAGAATGGGAAGGCAGCCGCCTACTCTTCCTGAGCTACGCGGTGTTCATGGGAGAGCTCATGACCACACAGAGGGACATGGATCTGCTGCAGAGCGCCCGGGTTCTAACACCAGACGACAACACGGACTACCCACGGTGGATATACTTCATGATGAATCTAATGATATTCATTTGGTATATATAGATGTTAATATTTATCTATATAATTTTCAAACTTTTTATATCGTTTGACATGTAAATTTTTTAGATGCACTATATTTTAGAGAGGGGGAAGTATAAGAAACACAATAAGACGGGTCACAGTATACGTGGTACTTTTTGAGGAAATAACACTACCTGTTGTCGCCTTTATCGCAGTAGAAGAGCTCAAACGTCAGCATATTAAGTAAGAGCAGCAATGTTCTCTGCCGGAGGATGAGCGGCAGCAGCGATAGGTGGCCAAACAAGGGCCACCGCCACCAGAAGCCGACATCCGCGAAGCCAGGGGTGTGGCTGGGGCAGATATTCAAACCGGCCTCCGCTAGTTCTGTGACCGACGGCAAGGTGACAACAGCCTCCAGCTTACCATACGTGTAGATTTGTTCATCCGTTAGTGGGGAGGCTTGTCCTATCTGCCGCTTGCAGAGCAGGTCGAGGAGGTGGATATGCCCGTACTCGTTGGCACTGTTGGGTTCGCAGCATGAAAACAAAAAAAATTCCTACGAAGGGAACTATCGCGAAGATCTTTCTATTAGATACAAGCAACAGGTGGATATACATCCATAGAGAACTTACCCTCGAATACAACAAAGTTTGTTAACAAGATGGAACTCGTGGATGATGTAGTCGTACACTTGCCGATCTCAAGATCGTGATGAAGTCCAGCAGGTCTGGCTCCAGCACGTCCATCAGAGCCAGCTCCAGCAAGTCCAGCACCACCAAGTCCAGCACCGCAAAGCAGCGATGCATCCGTGATCGCACACACGTCTGGTACCCCGACAACCTCCGTCCCTCGCTCCAGCAAAGCAGCGGAAGCAGCAACTCCTTTCCAGATAAAGCCACCGGGAACATGTATCTCGCTAATCCGAGACCATGGAGAATAACTAGAGGGGGACAGAGATCCTTCACGAGGAGGTTTGTATTGTGAGGAGGAGAGGGGGGCCTTTTATAGGGGAGAGGGGGGCACCCAAGGCCCATGGCGTGGCAGCCATGGTGGTGCCCCCACCTATTCCACATTCATGTGGGTGGAGCTCCCACTCCCATAAAAAGCCTCCACTCAAAATTCCACTCACACATGCATTGAATTTCCACCAAATTTAATGCAAGCTCTCATTAAATAAAACTATTTTATTTATTTTATTCAGAATTTTGTCAATTACATTAATTAACAAACATTCACATAAAACCCCCTGCAACATTTCAATATCACATGCAGAACCAGTTTCTGCAATTTCATCCGAAACAATTCTGGTTTCTATCGAAATGATTTCAGCGCTTTCTTAAATCTTTATCTGAAACATATTTGCTCCAAATGGTGTCGGTATCCCTTAAGTGTGTCACCCTACGGTTCGCGAATAATGCAGACATGATCGAGACCCCTTTCCGATCAATAATCAGCAGCGAGACCTGGAGATCCGTACTGACTCCCACACATTCAACGATGACCCTTGTGATCGTGTGAACCTTTAACGTCGTAACTAAATCCCTTTGTCTCGCGATATATTACATGTCCGAGATTCGATCATTGGCATCCAAATACCTAGTTTGATCTCGTTACCGACATGCACTCTTTTCTCGTTCCCGTGATATAACATTCTAGTGATCACATCACTTTCTTGCAAGCTATTTCAATGTGATATCACCGAGAGGGCCCAGAGTATATCTATCCGTCATCCGGATGGAAAAATCCCACTCTTGATCCATGAGCCTCAACATAACATCTTCGTAGCACTGAACCCACCTTTATAGTCACTCCGTTACGGTGTGACGTTTGATGTTATCAAGATACTCTTGCGGTGCTAGCAATTAACATGATCTCATGGTCTAAGGACTAAGATTACTTTGTATGATGTTATAGTAATATAAACATAATGACTTTGATCGTAATGCTATACTTCGGATGAATGTTCATCACCATACCACCAATGTTGTGACCTCATTATTAACAACATCCAATGTCCATGATCAGGAAACCTTGATCATCTTGTTAATCAATGAGATAGTTTATATGAGAGGCTTTACTAGGAACTTTGTATTTTGTTTATTAAACACACATGTATTAAAGTTTCCAATTAATACAATTATAGCATGGAAAATAAACATTTATCATAAACATGGAATAAGATAATAACCACTTTATTATTGCCTCTCGGGCATATTCCCTTCAGGCACTCATGCCAAAGCCGTGCTGATCAGGCCTGGTTGATTGCTTGTCAAACCATTTGATGATGCAGACGTCGATGAAGTTCATGACTTGCACGGCCTGATGGCCATTAGTGCCTAGAGGACGGCCCACGGTATTATGATTCTCAACGACGAAGATGTCTTCATAAAATGTGGTGGTGCCGACCTGATCGAGAGCTGATGACAAGTCATCTGTGTCATTTAGGAAGCCGCCGTCGTTGATGTTATGGAGGACCATCTGCTGCAGCCGGAAGCAGCCATCGACGAACATCATGGAGGTGAACTCCTCGTCGCTGAAGCTAGCTGTGGAGCTCGTGTAACTGGCTCGGGTCACGCCTGCCACCGCTTCGACCTGGGCGTACAACGCACTGAATGGCTGGTCGGAGCACTCCCAGAAGTCCCACGCTGCCATGCGCTTGATATCTTTGCCACGCTCCAGGCCCTTGTCGCGGTGGAAGCGTGGGCCGATGGCAACACATTTGGGGAGGAAGATTGTCCGCCCCGGGCTATCCATGTTCTCGAGCTGATCTCTAATGTAGCTAGTGCGGTCGTCGAAGAACCGGATGGGCGCGCCCGCGACTCCTCTGGGTGTGGGCTGCACTACCCGAACGATGCTCTCTTTGGTGGACATCATTTTCTCAAAGCACGTCTTGGCACTCTGCCCAATTGGCTGCATTAGGCCTCGTTCGGTTAATCCATGTCTAGGGTGGATTGAAGTGTATTGGAGAGGATTGGGGGAAATTTAACTTAGATGGGATCTAATCCACCTCGATCCAAGCCAATCTCATCCAATCCTCTAGGAAACGAACAAGGCCTTAGGGTTTCGACACGAGATCGGAATGCCATGGCTGCTGTCTGCTGGATCGATTGTGTCTTACTGGTCTTTGGTTTTGTGGGGTATATATCAATCGCCCCCATGCGTACGTACTACACGTGGGTTGGTTACTTTCTTTTCTACGCTTGAAAGCTAATAGTAACTTTAGTGTGCGTTACAACTTACGTATTACTTTTGTTCCGAGCAAGTGTGTCTGAGTTCTTTTCGATGCTTTAGTGTTTTATATATCTATATATCTGGATATCATACACATGCAAAATGTACAATTTTCAAGGTCCATTTATTTCTCAGGCGGCAGCCGTCAACTTTGAGAACCTTTGGATATTTCGAGACACCCAAAATAATATTGAATTTCTTTATAGCCACCAGAAAATACAAGTTTGAATCAGAAAAAAAATTTCTGTCACCGAGCTTAAACAAATTCTTTACACCGATACACGAATACCATGCCTTTCTTGCTGGACAAAGGTCTCACTACTGGTCCATGCATTTTTTTCCCTTCCTTCTTGGGCTTTACTACCTCAGGCAGACCAACATGCCTTTTGCTTTTTGACTTTTGCCTTTAATAATTCGGTTTATTGCCACTGTGTCTCCAGTTCCTCCGGAAATTTGGACAGTGCGACTACAAATCGGGCAATTAAAGAAATGCCATCAGCCGACAGGGTTTTGTTACGTCTGTGCCACTGGATAGATGTGATGTTGGCTGCCATTACATTGGGCCTAGCCATATGTTTGACTCGTTTTGTTACATGTGGGACATCTCCTTTGCCATGTCAGAAGCGCTAAAAACAAATACATATGTTGTCTTCCGACGTGTACGATGAAGCATATAACCCACCAGCGGAGTCAAAAATAATAAGATTTGTATTTCTTCTTACGTGTTGGACCCATCATTTAGCCCCGTTAACAATACAAAAAGAACAGTCAACACAGCCCATCCCTGAGGCCTTGCAATCCCCGACGCGGCCGCTCTGGTCATGCCGAATGGCTACATGGCCATGTGGGTCACGTTCTGTTGATCTCAGTACGATGATACAGTTGATCGTACCCACTCGAAAGCACAGGTCTATTAGTACAGAAACATTATATCCATGGAAAGAAATAAGGTTGAGCTGATTTTAGAGCGAATATGAGTAATGCATTTTAGATGTTTGTTGAATGAACTAGACCATATTGTAAGCCATGCCAATGGACAATTCCTACAAGTGAAACTTAATACACACATTAGTCCATAACCATTGTCATTAATTACCAAAACAACACATGGGGCCCACATGCTCTTTCAACTGTCATGGCTTGCATTGCATAAAATCGGGATACCATGCCGGAGGTGGGATGGAGCTCTACAAGTTATCTTCCGATCATCGCTTGGCCATAGACTCGAACGTTGTGCCACCTTCGAGAATTATAGTACCTCTTGGTTGGGTCAACATAGTAGGTGATACCTCTGGATATGCGCGTAGCTATGAGACAATTATTGTTATAAGATTCGGAAGGCACGTCTAATATGTTGCCTGAAGGATTGAACATGCATTTGGGTACTGATGGCTCAAAATGTAGAGCTCGTTGGGGACGCCAAGAGGAAGGTACGATGAGCACAACATCAAGTTTTCCATCGGTTATGAAACCAAGATTATCGAGCCAGTAGGAGCAAGGAAACAACTGCAAGGTGTTGCTAGCAACTTGGAATCCTACATAATACAACCACAGAACTTTGCCCCCAACTTATAGTTAGGTTGTCAATCTCACCGGTTTGCTGAAAACAAAGGATTAAATGTATTGTGTGGAAGATAGTAATTGCTTGCAGAAAGTAAACAGTAAATAGTAACAGTAGATGGTATAGCAATGGTAAAATCATGGACCGGGGTCCATAGTTCACTAGAGGTGATTCTCCTTAAGATAGATAACATGCTGGGTGAAAAAATTACAGCGGGGCAATTGAAAGATTCGAGAAAGCATACAATGCATATAATAGACATCTTGACTCCTATGAGATTTGGTTGGGCATTACAACATTATACATATACCATAATCCAACTGCATCTATAACTAATAATCCTCCTTCAGGTTATCATCTGAACCCCTTCCAGTATTAAGTTGCAAGGAACAAATAATTGCATTAAGCAAAGTGTGTAAAGTAAATAGTATGATTGTCTCATGGACAAAGGATTGCTGCTTTCTCCCTAGTAGCAACAGCAGATCTACAACCTTAGGGATTCCTGTCACTTCCCCAGATTACTAGAGGCATGAACCCCCTATCAAGCATAAACACTCCCTCTTGGAGTTGCAAGCATCTACTTGGCCAAGATAGTTACAAACAACGAAGAGCATGCAAGATCACAAATAACATAGACATGATAAAATCAATAATCAATCTGAAATAGCATCTCAATATCCATCGGATTCCTGCAAATACAACATGTAAGATTACAAATAGATGATCTTGATCATGAACGGAGCTCACAAGATCTAAACATGATAGCACAAAGGAGGAGAACCAACTATCTAGCTACTACCTGGACCCATAGTCCAAGGATGAACTACTCACACATCACACCGGAGGCAGGCATGGTGATGAAGAAGGCCTCCAGGGTGATCTCTCCCCTCCGACAGGGTGCCGGGAAGAGCTTCAGATCCCTCCCGATCTAGGGAGGAGATGATGGCGGCTTTCGTGGAATTTTGATCGGGTCCTTAGGGTATTCGTCTCGGGAGGCTTTTATAGGCGTAGGGGCAAGGTCGGTGGAGCACCAAGGGGCCCACACCCCTGGTAGCGCACCCCCTCAGGCCGTGCCACCACCAGGTGTGGCCGTCCTAGTGCGCCACTTCGTCTCCCCTCTGGACTTCGTGTTGCTTCGGGGAAATATTGACTTTAGCTTTTGTCCGGTCCAATTCCGAGAATATTTTCTTACTAGCTTTTCTGAAACCAAAAACAACAGAAAACCGGCAACTGGCACTATGGCATCTTGTTAATAGGTTAGTCCTAGAAAATGTGTATAAATACCTCAAAGTGTCAACAAAACATAAGAAAGTAGATACTAAATAAGCATGGAACATCAAAAATAATAGATACGTTTATGACGTATCAACATCCCCAAGCTTAACTCCTTCTCGTCCTCGAGTAGGTAAGTGACAAAAAGAATAATTTTTGGGGTGATATGCACCATCATATTTGTAAAGCATTGATAGCTAGGATCAAAGTACTCTAGCATAAGCATAAAAGATAGAGTTCTAAGAATAAGACATACCAACTATGTTGTAACATGAAAAAGATACAAACAAAAGGTTCATGAATAACAATGCATTAAAAGACATTTGTTTGTTTCACATATAGAAAACATAATAAGAATGATATTCAGCTTGTCCCTTATGTATAGCTAAATATAAATGCATAGGACACCTTCAAAGTTCATAGGTGTGACTAGATACAAATAATTTAGGAACAAGCAATATCACAGTTATGAATCAACTAACAAGTTTTGGAACAATGCACATTAAACTAAGAATGGTCACTATGCTCTATCAATTGGTGCCTAATGATAGAAGATGGCGACTCAAAATAAAAGTAAAAAGAAAGGCCCTTCATAAAACGGAAGCAGGGATTTCAAGTTTCATAAAGAGCTTTCAAAAATTATGGTACTTATTAGCTTTCAGCTCTCATTACCCCTATCATAAGCATCTTTTAGGTGATTAAGGTTAAAGTGAACAAATATGAGGATATGCTTGCAAGTTATAAGTCGAAAATCTCATGCCCCTTGCCTATGAGTCCCAGACCTCGTGCTACTCACTTTAGTCACAAGTAAGTTCTTGTAATTGTAAGTACATGTGTATCATGGAGAACGGCCAACGGGGTACCCCTTGCTCCATGATACAGGAGCTAACCATATAAAAATGACAAGGCAATAGACAATGAGCATCTCAACGATCTTTTTATTTGCTATTTGCATAGGTTTTTATTGAGAATGCTTCACAGAATGCTCACTATGGTTATGCTGCAAGTTTCCACCATGATTAGGCATGGCTTAGGCTAGCCGCCCAGGCGTTTCTCTAACACATATACAAACTCCATGAGCTTACAAGTTCCCCTTTTATTTCACACTGCCGGGATCCATAAACAAAAGAACATGATATCAACTGAATAATAAGTGCAATGTTGAAAGCGTTCCCCATGACAGTATGGTTCTTCTAATTCTCCACTTATAAAGTGCAAGCATATACACAACATAGATGGATGCAGTGGTTCAAGTTTATTAAGTGCAAGAAAGTAAAGTGTGCCATTAAGTTTGTGAGAGCTTTAATCACTAATTTTCACATAACAAGTTTAATTTGGAAGGTAGATAAAGACATGAATATACTTAGAATGGTGTAACACACCATGCATAGGAAATTGTAGTGGACTCTATGGAACAACTTGGTTTTCTTGGGGGTTGGATGCATGAGTGGAGCTCATACATAGTACATGTGGAGGCTTAGCAAAAGACTGGGAGCGACCAACTAAGAGAGCACTAATGGCCATAATCACGCAAAGCGACAAAACATTATTAATTAAAGCATAGAGTGATATTACCAGTTAAAAAACTAAATGATCATAGAGGCTAAAGTGACTAGTTCATAGTCTTAACATGGTGTAAGCATGTGCCAAGTCAACCCAAATAAAGCATTGAAGGAGAATACCACAATATTATGCTTTTGTATGCTAAAACAACGCATGATTCTTTCAAGGCACATTATGCAATCTCAATTGTTTGGAACAAGTCATGCAGCAGCAATAATCACTAAGCATAAAGTCAAAGCAATATCAAACATGACATGATAAAGTCTAGGCCATAGTCAAAACAAAACTCCTTTTGTACCACTTATAAGCATGAACTTCCCAACTCTTTTCCAATCACCAATCAACTTATTTGGATTATCATATGAATGCAGAGGTCCACAAAATTTATTTAAGCAAACTAAACAAAAGAAAACTAAAAGAAAAAATGAAGACGCTCCAAGAATAACACAATTGTGTGTGAAACAATAAAAATGAAGTGTTTTGGAAGAAAACCTAAGATTTTTATTGATGAAGAAGGGGATGCCTTGGGCATCCCCAAGATTTGATGCTTGTACTTCTTGAATATTTCTTGGGGTGACACGGGTGGCATCCACAAGCTTGAGCTTGTGTCCATACTTCATCTTATCACATTATTTTTTCCCTACACTTGAAAATTTTCCTGCATACAAAACTTCACACAATCCTTGTTAGCAACATTAGTGTATTCAAGATAATTGGTCCTATGGTTTAGTTTCATCACAAGTAAAACTTCCATTAGAACACAAGCTACTGTAGCAATTTCTTCTAAAAGCTCAAGGGATCAGAGAGAACTCAAAAATAAAGAGATTAGGAGGCAAATGCAAATAATGGCAGAAATCTGTCAAAACAGACCAGCAGGTAAAATCCTATTTTTTCGAAGATCTTTGGTTGCTCAAACCGAAAAGTTCTGAACTAACGAAAGTTATATAATAACCTGGGGCAGAAACACAAAACATTACATCTCAATCCGACATACAGAGATTTTTCACGAATATTTATAGTGGAGCACAAAAATCTATTTCGGGACAGCAACTTTCCAAAGTCTTATTTCTCTCTCATTAGAGGTTATTATTGGCACGAAAACCACACAAAAAGGATACGGGGAGGTTATTACAGAAGTAATAACTTCCAAGACTCAACAAATGAAAACGTACTGAATAAAATTTTGGGTTATCTCCCAATTAGTGCTTTTCTTTAAGACATTTGAGATATGCATAGGAAGCAAGATTCAAGTATTTTCAAATGAAGAAGCATTAAGACCAAATGTCTTTTTAATAGGAGAGGGAAAAATGTGTCTTCTTTCTTTTCCCAGGGAAGTATTCTACACCTTTCTTGAGTGGGAGTTGATACTTAATGGTGCCTTCCTTCATATCAGTAATAGCACCAACGGTGCTAAGAAAAGGTCTTCCCAAGGTAATAGGACAAGATGCATTGCATTCAACATCCAAAACATAGAAATCAACGAGGACATAGGTATTGTTAACCATAATAAGAACATCATTAATACTCCCCATGAGTTTCTTTTTAACATTATCATCAAATTGGACATCTAAATAACAATCTTCCAATGGTGGCAAATCAAGCATTTCATAAATCCTTATAGGCATAATAGAGACACTACTATCAAGATCACATAAAGCTTTGAGATAAAAATCATTCACTTTCGTATTAATGATGGGTTCCCAAGCATCTTCTAATTTCCTAGGAATAGAAGCTTTATGTTTCAACTTTTATTCTTTAATTTTCATGAGAGAATCGGTAATATGTTTCGTAAAAACCATATTCATAGCACTAGCATTAGTACTTCTAGCAAGCTTTTATAGGAACTTAATTACTTCAGAAATATTGCACCCATCTATATCAAAATCAAAATTACCATCCAAGGAAGTAGAACTATTGTCTTTAATGGGGACTTCATGTGGTTTGCTAGCATCAACATTAGTGGTGGTGATAGTACAAATACTACTATTTCTAGCAATTTCATCTTCTCTTTCCCACTTAGCATGCAATTTAGCTAATAGCATTTTCATCGATTCTAACTTGTATGGCATTAGTAGCAGCAAAGGGGTTTTCCATAGTTTCAGGTTTAGCAGCCATTTTATTAATCAAAGAAGATAAAGTGCTTTAGATAAAGATGATATATTTTTTTCAGCATTCGAAAAAATTTCCTCAATAGTTTTATTGAAAGAAGTTTGTTTACTAATAAAATCCTTAAGCATGACTTCAAGTTTAGAGGGTGCACTTCTATTGTTGTTGTAGGAATTTCCATAGGCATTACCATTATTGGGAAGATATGGCCTATAATTGTTATTACCAAAATTATTCCTATAGGCAGTGTTGCTAAAATTATTATTTCTAATGAAGTTCACATCAACTTGCTCTTCTTGAGCAACGAAAGAGGCTGAAGGAACATGATTTGGCTCAAAATGAGTTTTCCCATTAACAAGCATAGACATAATACCATCAATTTTATCACTCAAAGAGGAGGTTTCTTCAAAAAAAATTACCTTCTTGCCTTGTGGAGCTCTCTCAGTGTGCCATTCAGAACAGTTAACCATCATATTATCAAGAAGCTTTGTTGCAGCACCCAAAGTAATGGTCATAAAGGTGCCTCCAGCAGTAGAATCCAATAGATTTCTTGAAGAATAATTCAGTCCTGCATAAAAGATTTGGATAATCATCCAAACAGTCAGTCCATGAGTGGGACAATTCTTTACCAAAGATTTCATTCTTTCCCAGGCTTGAGCAACATGTTCATTATAAAATTGTTTAAATTTTATTATTTCACTTCTCATAGATATAATCTTAGCAGGAGGATAGTATTTTCCGATGAAAGCATCTTTGCATTTAATCTAGGAATCAATACTATTTCTAGGTAGGGATAGCAACCATTCTTTAGCTTTTCCTCTCAAAGAGAAAGGAAACAATTTAAGACTAATACTATCTCCATCTATATCCTATGTTTTTGCATCTCACAAAGTTATTAAGGTGAGCAGCAGCAGCATCAGTACTAGCACCAGAGAATTATTCTCTCATAATAAGATTTAGCAAAGCAGGTTTAATTTCAAAGAAATTAGCTTCAGAAACAGGTGGAGCAATGGGTGTGCACACGAAATCGTTGTTTTTTGTGCTAGTGAAGTCACACAACTTAGTATTTTCAAGAGTAGTCATTTTTTGTGTTTTTGATAAAAGGAAGCAAAAAAGTATACTAAATATTTTGTGTGTGTTTTTGGTAAGAGGAAACAAGCAAACTAAGAAGAAATAAACTAAGCAAAACAAAAACATAGTAAAGAGATTGGTGGCGAGAGACTCCCCTTGTGAAGTTGTCCTTGACTCCTCGACAACGGCGCTAGAAATAGTGCTTGATGGCTCAAAATGTAGAGCTCACTGGGGACCCCAAGGGGAAGGTAAGATGACCACAACAGCAAGTTTTCCCTCAGTAATGAAACCAAGGTTATCGAACCAGTAGGAGCAAGGAAACAACTGCAAGGTGTTGCTAGCAAATTGGAATCCTGCACAACCCAACCACAGAACTTTGCCCCCAACTTACATTGAGATTGTCAATCTCACCAGTTTGCTGAAAACAAAGGATTAAACGTATTGTGTGGAAGATAGGAACTGTTTGAAGAAAATAAATAGTAAATAGTAATAGCAGATGGTATAGAAATGGTAAAAGCATGGACTGGGGTCCATAGTTCACTAGAGGTGATTCTCCTTAAGATAGATAACATGATGGGTGAACAAATTACAGCAGGACAATTGATAGATTCGAGAAAGCATACAATGCATATACTAGACATCTTGACTCCTATAAGATTTGATTAGCCATTACAACATTATACATAGATCGTAATCCAACTGCATCTATGACTAATAATCCACCTTCAGGTTATCATCTGAACTCCTTCCAGTATTAATTTGCAAGCAACAGATAATTGCATTGAGCAAAGTGTGTAAAGTAAACAATACGATTGTCCCATGGACAAAGGATTGTTGTTTTCTCCTAGTAGCAACAACACATCTACAACCTTAGAGATTCCTATCACTTCCCAGATTACTAGAGGCATGAACCCACTATCTAGCATAAATACTCCCTCTTGGAGTTGCAAACATCTACTCGGCCAAGATAGTTACAAACAACGGAGCATGCAAGATCACAAATAACATAGACATGATAGAATCAATAATCAATCTGAAATAGCATCTGAATATCCATCGGATCCATGCAAACACAACACGTAAGTCTTATTATGCTTTTCATTCATGCCGTTTCCTCCCTACACATTGCCGACACAAAAGGTACCTCACATTGGCGAAATGCTTATCTTATGGGCGCAAGTTTTGGGATCTATAAATTGTATGCCACAGATGTTCGATGAAAGTTCATGAGGCTGCGGGGTCATCGATATGGCGATAGAGGAAACCACTTCTCAAGGCCAAACCAAATTGGTAACATCGTTGATTGAGTTTTTCATTCGTTTCATTGTGCTCTCCTTCTTTTTATTTACTTCATGTTTTGGGTTTTATCAAAGTCAAAAAAATTGTTCGCAAACAAAGAAGTCAAAATTTGTTAAATTTGAAAAAAGAAATAATTATATTCACAATTTGTAAATGCATATAAGATGAAAATATGATTTGTAATGATTCTAATACTATAGATTTTAGATTGTAGTTATTTTTTCTAAATATTTGCTCAAACTTTAAAAGGAATGACTTTGGCTAAACCCATAAAGCAAACTAATTGTGGGGAGACAAACTAGTCTCACAAGACTTATGATAATAGTAAAAATGTGAATCTAGGCTCTGCGCAGGTCTCTCTCTAGCAAAAACTATCGGAGGCACCAGTATTAGCAATTACTTGAAATACCGGAAATGTCGGCCAAACTACCGTCCAAAATTCCTGAAATAAATTTGAAATTCGTGCAAATTTCTTAAAATTTAGAAAAATTTAGAAATACCAGGAAATACATGCTGGTATTTCCCAATATGGGTGGGCACTAGAAAATCCAGTTTTTGGCGAAATACTGGCCGAGAAAAAAAGAATCCCCGGCTCCTATTGCTTGTCACTTGCATTGGGTGAATTAGGGCACACTTAATTGTGTTGAAGTCACTTTGGGCTTGGTATCCATCATTTGGGCCTAGAATCCTGGAATTCATTTTGCAATTCCATCCCTATGTTGTTTGGTTGGCACGGAATTGGGCTGTCATTTCATTTGGCAAATCCATCGAAATATCCCCATGTGTAAACCCAATTCCTATCTTAGACCCGTCATTTGCAAATTCTGGTGGCAACCAAACATGTGGGTGTTTTTGGATTCATAATATAAATGAAATGAATCCATGTATTCATTTCATTTCTACTAAATTAAATGAATACCTGGGTGCCAAACGACCATAAGAGAACACTATTTTTCCTATTGTACCACACGTATTGTCTTTTATAAAAAAAATGTGTGAAAAACTCCTCTAAAGAGCTGTAGGTAGAGGTAAAACTTGTACATATTTTTATGATGTGCAAAACTCTACCATTATACTACATGTCCTTCATTTTCAAAGTTTGTCTAAGGTTCCAAGTGCTTACATACATACATTAATATGGTAGGAGCATCCATTGGCGGCGTGTAACATTGCACCACCCGTGCCTAGCACTACACAAAAGACCTTGGCTGACAACGTGGCCACTGCCCCCAAGGATGATAGCCACGTGCAGCGCCCTGGGATCACCGGCCCAGTAAAGAACTGGCGCCTCTCGAGTATTTATAGGGAGAGCCTGAGCTCGGACAATACTAACTAGAGGCATGAACCCACTATCGAGCATAAATACTAACTCTTGGAGTTGCTAGCATCTACTTGGCCAAGATAGCTACTAACAACGGAAAGCATGCAAGATCTCAAATAACAAAGACATGATAGAATCAATAATCAATCTGAAATAGCATCTCAATATCCACCGGATCCCCGCAAACACAACATGTAAGATTACAAATAGATGATCTTGATCATGAACGGAGATCACAAGATCTAAACATGATAGCACAAAGGAGGAGAACCAACCATCTAGCTACTACATGGACCCATAGTCCAAGGATGAACTACTCACACATCACACCGGAGGCAAACATGGTGATGAAGAAGGCCTCCAGGGTGATCTCTCCCCTCCGGTAGGGTGCCGGGAAGAGCTTCAGATCCCTCCCGATCTAGGGATGGAGATGACGGTGGCTACAAACTCTTTCGTGGAATTTTGATCGGGTCCTTAGGGTTTTCATCGCGGGAGGCTTTTATAGGCGAAGAGGCAAGGTCGGTGGAGCACCAGGGGGCCCACACCCGCTAGTGGCGTGCCCCCTAGGCCCCGCCGCCACCAGGTGTGGCCGCCCTAGTGCGCGATTTCATCTCCTCTCCAGACTCCGTGTTGCTTCGGGTAAAATATTGACTTTGGCTTTTGTCCGGTCCAATTCCGATAATTTTTCCTTACTAGCTTTTCTGAAACCAAAAATAACAGAAAATAGGCAACTGGCACTTTGGCATCTTGTTAATAGGTTAGTTCTAGAAAATGTGTAAAAATACCTCAAAGTGTGAACAAAACATAAGAAAGTAGATACTAAACAAGCATGGAACATCTAGATACGTTTACGGTGTAACAGGTACAGTAATGCACCCCTCCATGGTAAATCTTTTTGAGAAGCCGTATATCCACGGTTAGGGACGCCTCAGGAGGAAAGTGTCATGATCATAGACAACACAACTAATGTGTTGCCTCTAATAATATGAATACTAATTAGCCTTATCAATTAAACACCTGCTTGACCAAAATTGTCATTGTGTGTATTCCACAAGAGGATTTCCTCGACTGGTCTTCGAGGGAGAAATCTCTGGATGAGTTATGCTTGGTGTTATACTCCTGTTACCGGATAGCCCTCTCTTCTCTTTCTCTAATAGCCGAAGTTTTAGCGTGTATCTATAAGTTAGATAGAGCAAGCTTTGCTGCCGCTGAGCCCACCATACCTATGTAGGGGAGGACCACCGAATTCTAGACTCGCCGTGTACTGGCCTCAGTACTGACCGCTATCTTTTTTCTTGGCCATTTGTCGGCACCCCTTTAGCTTTTAAAGGTATGTCATTGACAATGTTAGCAATTTTACCCTTCCGGCTTGGCCTAGGCAGGGTTATTCTTCAGGACTCTAAGTCCCATTTGGATCTTGTCCCTACTCGGACACTACTTTGTTTTCTTCTTGAGTTGTATCTTTGAATTGTATCATTTGTATTCTTGACTCGTTGAGTCGTTGTTGTATATATGAGTTTCTTGTGGATCTTGTTGTAAACTACTATGATGTAACTACTTGTAATAAAATCCACCCCATACAAAAGTTTTTTGTGGGCGTCTTTGAATCGCTTCTATGCGGATTTTGGCGAGAAATGCTGAGATCTACATAGACCCGATTCGGGGGCGTTACATTTTGCCTGCAAGAGTGAGCACGAAGATACATCAAGAGGGACACATTTGTGGAATAAGGAACAACATGATGAGCAAGGTTAAGATAAAGTTTTTCTCACCTTCTTCTGTATGCAGACGGCCATAGGTAAGCTGCCTTGGGAGTGTGATCCACCTCCCATCTCGGCTCTCTTTACCTTTCTTTGTTCGTTGCTCCTCTTCTACTCGGCACTTGTACACCAATGGACAATAGCCCCGTAGACTCCCGGTATAGAGTGACCTATGAACGGAGGAGGTACCTGCATACACAAAATACACATATTAGTAAAACTCGTACGGAGTAGGGCACCGCATACACAAAATACATATATTACCTGCAAGTATTGCCACGGCTCCACTTTCTACTAATACTATAAATGGCCCCTTGTGGATCAGAACTAATTAAGTAGATGATGAATGAACTTTGAGTTGAGTTGGCTTAGCCTCCACTTTCCCATAGGGGGGCCTCTCTTGGATCTAGATCTAGACCAAGGATGTACAAGACCCTCTCTCTATGAGCTCTCTTTCTACCTCGTGATGTCTATTGCGTTGATCTCTCCCTTTGGGTCTTTATCGATTGCAATCTCTTCATGAGTAGATTCTGACTGCTCCAAATCGATCTTTCCATCGTGGATATCTACCTAGCGGTTTCTTCTACGAGAATTATATCGGTTTGTTGATTCGGGCCAACGTGGACAACCAGAATCGTGTGTGTTTCTATCTTTGCCTTGCCCTTTGCATTGAGTTTATCATGTTCATCGCATTTTCCCTCACTTCCCACTCTCAAATACGTGAAGATGGGGCAACCCAAGGGTCAATCCCCAAGGAACCTGCAACATTTGTGCTTTTTTTATTAGCTTTGTTTGCTTGGATTTGCTCATTGTCTTGTAATCTGTAATAATCCTCGATCGGTACTTTCTATCTGGTTTTCATGTTTGATACATTATTAATTTAAAGGCAAGCTTAATACCTTTGGTTTTCAAAGAAATGCTACTTTCCTTTAGAGGTGGCGGCGATACCTCAAGAGTGTCAAGGCTGGAGACAAGTCTAGCATCCCTCGTTCAATGTACCAAAACTACATATAGAATATGTTGCTTATATGACAATGACAAGTGACAATACTCCCTCCGTCCCAAAATAAACGACGAGGATTTGTATAGATTCACATGTATCTAGACGCCTTTTAGTATACATGCGAATCTAAAATATCCAGATCACTTATTTGGGCCGATGGGAGTAACTGTTTCAGAGTAGCTCTGTGAGCGCTCCCCGAAGTCCATGTAATGTTAGGCAGATGGAAATTCTAATCGTTTACAAACCTCGTACCTGTTCCGTGTCAAACTATTGACTCCATTGTATGGTACTGAAGGAATGCCTTGCCCATTCAAGAATATGACTAGGTCCAACATCCTCCATAGTCACATGTGACGACTTTGACCATATATAAGAGTATAAATTGCTGAGGTTATTCCCAAGGAAGTACAATTACGAAGTTTTCTCTCACGCACATAGAAGCACAGCACAGAGATAATTAAGAAGAGATCATGAAGCGATCTTACTCTTGGTCATCCTCCAACGTGGCGCGCACAGTGGTGATCTTGGCTATGATATGCTTCTCCCTGTCATGCTCGGCGGCCACCCAAGGTAATTAAGCATACTTGCCATCCAAGATAGCTAATTCCTTTTTTTTCAGTTCAAAAAAAAGTGAAGTGCTAGCGTGCGGTAGTAATTAAGCTGTAGCTGGGTTCAGCTTTATTCAAGTTATTTTGTACTCTATTTACCACATCTTTTGGGTGCAGTTCATACGGGCGGAGATCGACTAGAGCGGAGTCGTCCAGCGCCATGGTACTCGCTAGAGTCGCATGGCAGGGTCACCCGCAGGCTGCTGCAAGCGTCCCTTGTTCATATGGACGGAGACCGGGAAGAGACGAGTCCTCCATCTCCGAGGGGCGCGGGGTCAAACAGTCCCGGACATTGTTGCTAAAGGCCCAACTGTTTTTACATGCTATATAACCTTTATTCTCAGCAACCATGCCCAACCTGCAAATGATGGGGCCGGGCAGAATAATGGCGCATAAATCGAAGGTCCACACAAAAGCAAGGAATCATCCGTTTAGACGACCTAGTAATAGTATCTGGTCTATGGGAGGAAGAGCAGGTTTAATTTCATTGAGTCAATTCCACTTTTGACCTTGCGAGTTGTCCATTTGTGACACAAATAAACTACAATTATTGGTGTAACATCTACAGAAATATCCCATTTAGCTGACTTTGAACATCGTTTTACCTTATTTTATTATTGTACTTGTTTGTATTTGATAGGGCCAGCATTCTTCTCTTATCCCTCAACGCAATTCCTTGATGTAATCCTAGTAATTTTTCGAACCCTAGTCATCACGTCGCACTTTGCCCAATTACAAACAAGGGTCCAAATCATCTACTCCCTCCATTTCCATGGTCAAGGCGTAAATTTTCTAGCACTGAGATTGAGGAGTCAACCTCCTTGAATTTTGCATAGATTTGCCACTCTATAATCTCCTCCAAATTTCCGACGCCTCCATCCCTCCGTAATGTCCTCCCCCAATTACAAACACGGCAATGACAATGTCAACAACGCGTTACCAACTATCTGGAACAGCTGCGCCTCCTCCGCTACCTTAGGTTGTTGAGCACCACCCTTTTCCCTCCGCCTCCACTTCCGCCATCATCCTCTATCGGCGAGCTCTATGTCATCACAACACCTCTGGCGGCTGCCTCTCCTCCGTTAGCAATGCGCAACGGTGTCCCACCTCCACAAAATTATCGGGAGTCGCCATTGAGAAGGATTCCCCAAGCTTCATGTCGACCTATTTCTGACCCCAATGTCCAGTGGTGATTGTAAGTGCACATGTTGTATGCACCTAGGTTCAAAATAACAGTATCGAACCACGGAGAGATATTGGTGATGGTGTTTGTCTAATTTGTATTCATGTGTATGGGCGAAAATCCTAATTATAGGTGGGCCATATAAACCAGATTGATGCCAACATTTCCAACCATGATGCTGCCATCCAATCAGGATGGGCTCGACCCCCATCACGTGGAGGGCTCCGGGGCTGATTCAGTAGTTCTAGCTCTCATGCAGCCTTCAGTAACAACGAGCGCGACGCCACCACGAGAAGGAGTATACAGGATCGACCCCGCTATCTCCACGGAATTACTACTTCGAGTCCGTGTACAAGTATTATCTCAAATGGAAAAGTTTCCAATAGTATGTTTTGTGCCACATCTAATAGTAACATTTTCTTCCATTGTCCTTGACTGCTATATTATTTTTAAGTCTATTTTTATTTTTCATCTCATGTTTCAAAATTTTCTACTCCCTCCATCTCAAAATAGATGTCGAAAATTTGTTTAAATTTGGATGTATTTAGAAACTATTTAGTACTAGATACATTCAAATTTTGAAAAAATTGAGACATCTATTTTGAGACAGAGGGAGTATCATTTTGTCTGAAATTATGTTTCCCTTACAGCGTGGAAGTGTTCTATTGTTGCTATTTTTTCCACGTATAGTTGTGGTTTGTCCGTGAGTCACAAACTTTTGTTCCAAGCAGATTATTTTTACAGCAATAGTTTATATGTGTTCTTTCATGGTTTGGAATAGTTCCACAAGATCCATCTTTTTGTTTCTCTTGAACCCGTAGTTTGTTCCATGAGTTCTAAGTTTTGTTGCACTTTATTCATATTTTTTGCGATCATCGCGAGTTGTTGCATGGATTTACTATTTTATTCCACTTGGCTTTTTTTCTTTTTGTAGTCATGATTTTTTCCATGGACTTAATTATTCTATTCCAATTGTTCTTATTGTTTTGTTTTGGGGGTAGATGTGATTTGTTCTATTATTTTTGCCAAACGGCAATGTGATTTTAGTTCCATTCAGTCAAACATTGATTCCATGTCAATACAAGATTTGTTCCTTAGAATTTATATTTTTGTTCCACTCGCAATGTGATGTTTTGTTCCTCATGCATTACTTTGTTCATCCCATTCTATACTTTTGTGCCTATGTACTTGTGACATGATTTGTTCCACAAGTACTAAATTTTATTCCAGTTATCTCAAAAAAATTATCACAATACTTGCGATCTTGTTCCTTGCGGGTTAAAACTTTATTCCGCTCAATCTAAGGTTATGTTCTCTTTGAGGCATGATTTTTCCACTGCACCAACATTTTTGCCTAGTTAATTTTTTCACATGGGGATGGTATATGTCCATTGGACACTATAATTTTGTTACGTCCCATCTAATAATTTTTATATCACTACAAGTCGTGTTTTTGTTTTCATATGGGTTAAAATTTGTTTCACTATTTCTCCTTTTTTCCTTTTTTATTCACCATTTTATTCCTTTTCTAGCCAGCTACATGACATGCACAACCAACACGTGTATGTGCACCTGCATTGGGGCCAAGGGAGGAGCCAACATTGGCCTAAGAATGAGGAACAGACAAGACTGGGAATTTTAGCGGGAAGAAACAAGATGTGATCTAGGGTCTCGTAAATTGGGATGTTGTTAGGCTGGGATTAAAATTTAGCTGGACCGAATGTCGACTGGTAGAACAAAATTTCAGGCCGCCGCCCATCTACAGATCTGCTGTGCCGTCGCAGCGGCGCACCAGCCCAAACCTCCAATGGCTTCTGCCCAAATCAGCTCCAACTCCTTACCCAAACCTCTAGGGTTGATAGTTTCCAAACTATTGGAGCATGTGCGACATCGTTGGTGGAAATACCTAGCATGCGACTTTTTCAAGGCAGAAATAGCCCGCGTGCGAAACGGTGCACTGACTGTAGGAAATATGTTAACAGTTTGGTATCAGTCGAGACGAGTAGGTCGCACAACTTATCCACCTCCGCACGGGACCCACGAGTAGTGCACTGAATGTGGGACCCACCACATATCGACATCACAGCGTGGGAACCACCACAGATCAAACTCACAGTGCGGGACCGATCACATATCCACCTCATCATTATCGTTAGAAAAGGGGGCAGAACACGATCCGGAGCCGCCATTTCCTTCCCTTTCCCCCGCTTTTCCTCCATTGCAAAGGTAGATTGTACAATTCTGCCTGTAATGTGTTGTCTCACCTAAAGTAAAAGTGAAATTTAATATCTGATGCATGCCCTGAAGTTGCAGTTGTTTATTTATCAGTTTGTTCTCTGTCTTGTACAATCACATAGATGGCTAATCATGATCATGGAGATTTTTCCGCAACTGATGCTAGAGGTAGTGGAGGAGCTGAAAGAAGTGCTGAAGATCAACTCCCTCCAAATAATTTGCTTTTGGAAACTCTACAACCGCGGGCGGTGATTTTAGAGCATCTAGTGCAATAATCATCCCAGAAGAGAACTCTCATGAAGATGGGACACCAGACAATTTGCGCCGATTTTTACGATTAAAACCCCTAATTTCCTAGGCAGTGCGAATGCAATGGAAGAAGACGACTGGTTAACCAAGCTAGAGAAAGTTTTCAAAGCCATGCATTGTCCAGAAGAAGAGAAGCTGACACTAGCTACATTTATGCTGCAAGGAGGGGCATTCGACTGGTGGGGAACGTGAATTAAAATAAATACCCAGCAAATTAGTTGGTCACTTGGGTGACATTAAAGGAAGAGTTTCGTAGGAAATATTTTCCTAACAGCGTCCAAAGGAAGATGGAGATTGAATACTTGCAGCTAAAGCAAGCTGGGAAGTCCGTAGCAGAACATGAGATTGAATTCTCTATGCTCGCTCTGTATGCCCCGGCTTAAGCTGGGAATGATGATGTAAAGTCTTGGCGATTTGCTGCATCAACCTATCAAGGGGTGCGTGGAGGTATTTGAGTTAAAATCATTCCGGGATGTCGCTAACAAAGCTCTTGTAGTAGTGGAACAAGCATATGATGAAGAACGCGCTGAATGGGAGCAGAGGAACAACAGAATGAGGATTGACAACCGTGGTTAAGGTAATATGCAAAGAAAGGTACTCCCTCCGTTTCAAAATATAAGATGTGCAGTCGTCCATGCATCCCCCAATTAATTTGAGTCGGGCTGACAGGGATCGAATCTCATATCTGTATCAGATCATCCGAGCCTATCCTCGATCGAGGTCCAAAGATATGCACGCCAGCGCGGGAATGGAGGCTGCACGATCGAGGTCATCCACCCAGAATGCGGATTCTCCATTTCAACGGTCGATCGCGGCACTGCAATTCCCTTTCTCTCACCCACGTCCTCTTCCTTTTTTCGGCACGTCCGCTCAGACTCAGACCATGGCCGCCCCGTTTCCGGCACCCTCGAAGCAATCCCATACCATGGCCTCCTCTGCACAAACCCACCTCTCCCGCTGCGAGCCCTCCTTCGAGACGATTCTCCTAGCGCCGCCCTCCACTGGGTGACCCCCTCCTTCTGAAGGCCGGAACTAGGAAGAGGAACCATGCTCGCCTCCACCATTGATCTGCTCGACGAGGACGCCGCGCCGTCGAAGGCGTCTTCACCAGTTCCCTCCCAGGGCCCATCGACGCTGCCCGAAGACTGCCGCATGTTTGTGCGGTGTCCTCCCACCACCACCGGATGCGTACCTGCAGATCAATCTGTGCCCCACGGTGGTCATGGATCTTGTGCGGCGGGAAGGATTTGGTTACCGGTCGGTAAATTCGGTTACCGGCCGGTAACCGGAAATCCCGAGCACCCCCGGGAAAACCTCTTCCCGAGCAAAAAATCTGGATTTGTTTTGAATTTAAACGATTTATAACATATAAATTGATAACAATTCGCTTCGATTGACCACCCGACCATGTGGGGGACTGGGCAACGCTGCGGTATTCCATTCCGGAGATCCTTGGTTCAAGTCCTGCGGTTTTAATTTTTTGTTTTGACAATAATTATCAATGCAAATACCTAATAATTGCAAAAATATACCTGGCCCAAATATCGAACTCGAGAGCTGACGGGAGGAACTTGTACGTCGCAAGTACAGCCCACTGCGATACCATCAAATATCTTAAAAAATGGGGTTCCGGAAGCTACAAATGCTTTTGCAGGAAATTTAAATTTAAAATTTATTTTTAAATTTGTCCGGTAACCATTCGGGATTTCTCGATTACCGCGGTAACCGGAAATCACTAGCCCCCTCGGGATTTTTTTTATTTCGGGAACCAAATTCTCGCGGCCACCTGCAGCGGGCCATCGGCTCCCTCGTCAGGAACCCTGCTCGGTCCCCGATCTCTACTACCTCAAGGTCACCTCTCCGTCCAGTATACTATACATGCATATTCCATCTTTGATTCTGTACGTGTGCCCTTACCTTCAGTATCATAGTCATCATTACCAATGCTTTGATTTGATGTATCACTTGAGCTTCTTGTCTCATCATGTTTGCTTTAGATCGTCATAGCTCCAATTTGTTCCTCATATTTTAACCCACATTGTTCACGATACCATTACATAGTAGTATTGCCCAGCTTGAAACCATAATTTAGCAATTTATTAAGCCTACTGAGGCTGCTACCTAGTGGGTAGCTCGCTTTTCTGTGGAAGTGCAAAACCAACACTTGGAAATTGTTACGTGGTGAACATGGTTGTATGGATTTTGTGCTGCAACAACTTTGAATTGCATATCTATATCCATGTAGAAATGATTTGTCAATACAGTTGCTGGATTGATAAATGATTTGAGACATTATAATTTGTTGCTTTTATTTCTTAAGATTTTGTTCGTTCATGAGCAACCGGGGACTGCTGAAACATTAATCCCATATTGAACAAGAACATGACAGGGGGGTCAGTATCTCTGTTATAATTGTTAGTCATATTGTTTTTCAGTAATGAGTATGCCACCCTATCAGCCCCTACTTGAGAAATCATAACAACTCCTCAATTTATAGCTATAAGCTATTATAATTGATAGTTTTGTGATGACATGGTTGATAACTTGCTAACAAACATGTTGGTATCCTATTTTTTTGGTGTCCTGGTAACTTCTTCATAAATGCCTTGATAGGTTTACCATGACATGGCAGATAAACTTTCTATATATGTCCCTAGGTTTTTTTATCTAGATTTATTTAGTTTTTTTCTTGCTTTGATAAGTTGTTCCACTTCTATTGTTGTTGTAGGAATTTCCATAGGCATTACCATTATTGGGAAGATATGGCCTATAATTGTTATTACCAAAATTATTCCTATAGGCAGTGTTGCTAAAATTATTATTTCTAATGAAGTTCACATCAACTTGCTCTTCTTGAGCAACGAAAGAGGCTGAAGGAACATGATTTGGCTCAAAATGAGTTTTCCCATTAACAAGCATAGACATAATACCATCAATTTTATCACTCAAAGAGGAGGTTTCTTCAAAAAAAATTACCTTCTTGCCTTGTGGAGCTCTCTCAGTGTGCCATTCAGAACAGTTAACCATCATATTATCAAGAAGCTTTGTTGCAGCACCCAAAGTAATGGTCATAAAGGTGCCTCCAGCAGTAGAATCCAATAGATTTCTTGAAGAATAATTCAGTCCTGCATAAAAGATTTGGATAATCATCCAAACAGTCAGTCCATGAGTGGGACAATTCTTTACCAAAGATTTCATTCTTTCCCAGGCTTGAGCAACATGTTCATTATAAAATTGTTTAAATTTTATTATTTCACTTCTCATAGATATAATCTTAGCAGGAGGATAGTATTTTCCGATGAAAGCATCTTTGCATTTAATCTAGGAATCAATACTATTTCTAGGTAGGGATAGCAACCATTCTTTAGCTTTTCCTCTCAAAGAGAAAGGAAACAATTTAAGACTAATACTATCTCCATCTATATCCCTATGTTTTTGCATCTCACAAAGTTATTAAGGTGAGCAGCAGCAGCATCAGTACTAGCACCAGAGAATTATTCTCTCATAATAAGATTTAGCAAAGCAGGTTTAATTTCAAAGAAATTAGCTTCAGAAACAGGTGGAGCAATGGGTGTGCACACGAAATCGTTGTTTTTTGTGCTAGTGAAGTCACACAACTTAGTATTTTCAAGAGTAGTCATTTTTTGTGTTTTTGATAAAAGGAAGCAAAAAAGTATACTAAATATTTTGTGTGTGTTTTTGGTAAGAGGAAACAAGCAAACTAAGAAGAAATAAACTAAGCAAAACAAAAACATAGTAAAGAGATTGGTGGCGAGAGACTCCCCTTGTGAAGTTGTCCTTGACTCCTCGACAACGGCGCTAGAAATAGTGCTTGATGGCTCAAAATGTAGAGCTCACTGGGGACCCCAAGGGGAAGGTAAGATGACCACAACAGCAAGTTTTCCCTCAGTAATGAAACCAAGGTTATCGAACCAGTAGGAGCAAGGAAACAACTGCAAGGTGTTGCTAGCAAATTGGAATCCTGCACAACCCAACCACAGAACTTTGCCCCCAACTTACATTGAGATTGTCAATCTCACCAGTTTGCTGAAAACAAAGGATTAAACGTATTGTGTGGAAGATAGGAACTGTTTGAAGAAAATAAATAGTAAATAGTAATAGCAGATGGTATAGAAATGGTAAAAGCATGGACTGGGGTCCATAGTTCACTAGAGGTGATTCTCCTTAAGATAGATAACATGATGGGTGAACAAATTACAGCAGGACAATTGATAGATTCGAGAAAGCATACAATGCATATACTAGACATCTTGACTCCTATAAGATTTGATTAGCCATTACAACATTATACATAGATCGTAATCCAACTGCATCTATGACTAATAATCCACCTTCAGGTTATCATCTGAACTCCTTCCAGTATTAATTTGCAAGCAACAGATAATTGCATTGAGCAAAGTGTGTAAAGTAAACAATACGATTGTCCCATGGACAAAGGATTGTTGTTTTCTCCTAGTAGCAACAACACATCTACAACCTTAGAGATTCCTATCACTTCCCAGATTACTAGAGGCATGAACCCACTATCTAGCATAAATACTCCCTCTTGGAGTTGCAAACATCTACTCGGCCAAGATAGTTACAAACAACGGAGCATGCAAGATCACAAATAACATAGACATGATAGAATCAATAATCAATCTGAAATAGCATCTGAATATCCATCGGATCCATGCAAACACAACACGTAAGTCTTATTATGCTTTTCATTCATGCCGTTTCCTCCCTACACATTGCCGACACAAAAGGTACCTCACATTGGCGAAATGCTTATCTTATGGGCGCAAGTTTTGGGATCTATAAATTGTATGCCACAGATGTTCGATGAAAGTTCATGAGGCTGCGGGGTCATCGATATGGCGATAGAGGAAACCACTTCTCAAGGCCAAACCAAATTGGTAACATCGTTGATTGAGTTTTTCATTCGTTTCATTGTGCTCTCCTTCTTTTTATTTACTTCATGTTTTGGGTTTTATCAAAGTCAAAAAAATTGTTCGCAAACAAAGAAGTCAAAATTTGTTAAATTTGAAAAAAGAAATAATTATATTCACAATTTGTAAATGCATATAAGATGAAAATATGATTTGTAATGATTCTAATACTATAGATTTTAGATTGTAGTTATTTTTTCTAAATATTTGCTCAAACTTTAAAAGGAATGACTTTGGCTAAACCCATAAAGCAAACTAATTGTGGGGAGACAAACTAGTCTCACAAGACTTATGATAATAGTAAAAATGTGAATCTAGGCTCTGCGCAGGTCTCTCTCTAGCAAAAACTATCGGAGGCACCAGTATTAGCAATTACTTGAAATACCGGAAATGTCGGCCAAACTACCGTCCAAAATTCCTGAAATAAATTTGAAATTCGTGCAAATTTCTTAAAATTTAGAAAAATTTAGAAATACCAGGAAATACATGCTGGTATTTCCCAATATGGGTGGGCACTAGAAAATCCAGTTTTTGGCGAAATACTGGCCGAGAAAAAAAGAATCCCCGGCTCCTATTGCTTGTCACTTGCATTGGGTGAATTAGGGCACACTTAATTGTGTTGAAGTCACTTTGGGCTTGGTATCCATCATTTGGGCCTAGAATCCTGGAATTCATTTTGCAATTCCATCCCTATGTTGTTTGGTTGGCACGGAATTGGGCTGTCATTTCATTTGGCAAATCCATCGAAATATCCCCATGTGTAAACCCAATTCCTATCTTAGACCCGTCATTTGCAAATTCTGGTGGCAACCAAACATGTGGGTGTTTTTGGATTCATAATATAAATGAAATGAATCCATGTATTCATTTCATTTCTACTAAATTAAATGAATACCTGGGTGCCAAACGACCATAAGAGAACACTATTTTTCCTATTGTACCACACGTATTGTCTTTTATAAAAAAAATGTGTGAAAAACTCCTCTAAAGAGCTGTAGGTAGAGGTAAAACTTGTACATATTTTTATGATGTGCAAAACTCTACCATTATACTACATGTCCTTCATTTTCAAAGTTTGTCTAAGGTTCCAAGTGCTTACATACATACATTAATATGGTAGGAGCATCCATTGGCGGCGTGTAACATTGCACCACCCGTGCCTAGCACTACACAAAAGACCTTGGCTGACAACGTGGCCACTGCCCCCAAGGATGATAGCCACGTGCAGCGCCCTGGGATCACCGGCCCAGTAAAGAACTGGCGCCTCTCGAGTATTTATAGGGAGAGCCTGAGCTCGGACAATACTAACTAGAGGCATGAACCCACTATCGAGCATAAATACTAACTCTTGGAGTTGCTAGCATCTACTTGGCCAAGATAGCTACTAACAACGGAAAGCATGCAAGATCTCAAATAACAAAGACATGATAGAATCAATAATCAATCTGAAATAGCATCTCAATATCCACCGGATCCCCGCAAACACAACATGTAAGATTACAAATAGATGATCTTGATCATGAACGGAGATCACAAGATCTAAACATGATAGCACAAAGGAGGAGAACCAACCATCTAGCTACTACATGGACCCATAGTCCAAGGATGAACTACTCACACATCACACCGGAGGCAAACATGGTGATGAAGAAGGCCTCCAGGGTGATCTCTCCCCTCCGGTAGGGTGCCGGGAAGAGCTTCAGATCCCTCCCGATCTAGGGATGGAGATGACGGTGGCTACAAACTCTTTCGTGGAATTTTGATCGGGTCCTTAGGGTTTTCATCGCGGGAGGCTTTTATAGGCGAAGAGGCAAGGTCGGTGGAGCACCAGGGGGCCCACACCCGCTAGTGGCGTGCCCCCTAGGCCCCGCCGCCACCAGGTGTGGCCGCCCTAGTGCGCGATTTCATCTCCTCTCCAGACTCCGTGTTGCTTCGGGTAAAATATTGACTTTGGCTTTTGTCCGGTCCAATTCCGATAATTTTTCCTTACTAGCTTTTCTGAAACCAAAAATAACAGAAAATAGGCAACTGGCACTTTGGCATCTTGTTAATAGGTTAGTTCTAGAAAATGTGTAAAAATACCTCAAAGTGTGAACAAAACATAAGAAAGTAGATACTAAACAAGCATGGAACATCTAGATACGTTTACGGTGTAACAGGTACAGTAATGCACCCCTCCATGGTAAATCTTTTTGAGAAGCCGTATATCCACGGTTAGGGACGCCTCAGGAGGAAAGTGTCATGATCATAGACAACACAACTAATGTGTTGCCTCTAATAATATGAATACTAATTAGCCTTATCAATTAAACACCTGCTTGACCAAAATTGTCATTGTGTGTATTCCACAAGAGGATTTCCTCGACTGGTCTTCGAGGGAGAAATCTCCGGATGAGTTATGCTTGGTGTTATACTCCTGTTACCGGATAGCCCTCTCTTCTCTTTCTCTAATAGCCGAAGTTTTAGCGTGTATCTATAAGTTAGATAGAGCAAGCTTTGCTGCCGCTGAGCCCACCATACCTATGTAGGGGAGGACCACCGAATTCTAGACTCGCCGTGTACTGGCCTCAGTACTGACCGCTATCTTTTTTCTTGGCCATTTGTCGGCACCCCTTTAGCTTTTAAAGGTATGTCATTGACAATGTTAGCAATTTTACCCTTCCGGCTTGGCCTAGGCAGGGTTATTCTTCAGGACTCTAAGTCCCATTTGGATCTTGTCCCTACTCGGACACTACTTTGTTTTCTTCTTGAGTTGTATCTTTGAATTGTATCATTTGTATTCTTGACTCGTTGAGTCGTTGTTGTATATATGAGTTTCTTGTGGATCTTGTTGTAAACTACTATGATGTAACTACTTGTAATAAAATCCACCCCATACAAAAGTTTTTTGTGGGCGTCTTTGAATCGCTTCTATGCGGATTTTGGCGAGAAATGCTGAGATCTACATAGACCCGATTCGGGGGCGTTACATTTTGCCTGCAAGAGTGAGCACGAAGATACATCAAGAGGGACACATTTGTGGAATAAGGAACAACATGATGAGCAAGGTTAAGATAAAGTTTTTCTCACCTTCTTCTGTATGCAGACGGCCATAGGTAAGCTGCCTTGGGAGTGTGATCCACCTCCCATCTCGGCTCTCTTTACCTTTCTTTGTTCGTTGCTCCTCTTCTACTCGGCACTTGTACACCAATGGACAATAGCCCCGTAGACTCCCGGTATAGAGTGACCTATGAACGGAGGAGGTACCTGCATACACAAAATACACATATTAGTAAAACTCGTACGGAGTAGGGCACCGCATACACAAAATACATATATTACCTGCAAGTATTGCCACGGCTCCACTTTCTACTAATACTATAAATGGCCCCTTGTGGATCAGAACTAATTAAGTAGATGATGAATGAACTTTGAGTTGAGTTGGCTTAGCCTCCACTTTCCCATAGGGGGGCCTCTCTTGGATCTAGATCTAGACCAAGGATGTACAAGACCCTCTCTCTATGAGCTCTCTTTCTACCTCGTGATGTCTATTGCGTTGATCTCTCCCTTTGGGTCTTTATCGATTGCAATCTCTTCATGAGTAGATTCTGACTGCTCCAAATCGATCTTTCCATCGTGGATATCTACCTAGCGGTTTCTTCTACGAGAATTATATCGGTTTGTTGATTCGGGCCAACGTGGACAACCAGAATCGTGTGTGTTTCTATCTTTGCCTTGCCCTTTGCATTGAGTTTATCATGTTCATCGCATTTTCCCTCACTTCCCACTCTCAAATACGTGAAGATGGGGCAACCCAAGGGTCAATCCCCAAGGAACCTGCAACATTTGTGCTTTTTTTATTAGCTTTGTTTGCTTGGATTTGCTCATTGTCTTGTAATCTGTAATAATCCTCGATCGGTACTTTCTATCTGGTTTTCATGTTTGATACATTATTAATTTAAAGGCAAGCTTAATACCTTTGGTTTTCAAAGAAATGCTACTTTCCTTTAGAGGTGGCGGCGATACCTCAAGAGTGTCAAGGCTGGAGACAAGTCTAGCATCCCTCGTTCAATGTACCAAAACTACATATAGAATATGTTGCTTATATGACAATGACAAGTGACAATACTCCCTCCGTCCCAAAATAAACGACGAGGATTTGTATAGATTCACATGTATCTAGACGCCTTTTAGTATACATGCGAATCTAAAATATCCAGATCACTTATTTGGGCCGATGGGAGTAACTGTTTCAGAGTAGCTCTGTGAGCGCTCCCCGAAGTCCATGTAATGTTAGGCAGATGGAAATTCTAATCGTTTACAAACCTCGTACCTGTTCCGTGTCAAACTATTGACTCCATTGTATGGTACTGAAGGAATGCCTTGCCCATTCAAGAATATGACTAGGTCCAACATCCTCCATAGTCACATGTGACGACTTTGACCATATATAAGAGTATAAATTGCTGAGGTTATTCCCAAGGAAGTACAATTACGAAGTTTTCTCTCACGCACATAGAAGCACAGCACAGAGATAATTAAGAAGAGATCATGAAGCGATCTTACTCTTGGTCATCCTCCAACGTGGCGCGCACAGTGGTGATCTTGGCTATGATATGCTTCTCCCTGTCATGCTCGGCGGCCACCCAAGGTAATTAAGCATACTTGCCATCCAAGATAGCTAATTCCTTTTTTTTCAGTTCAAAAAAAAGTGAAGTGCTAGCGTGCGGTAGTAATTAAGCTGTAGCTGGGTTCAGCTTTATTCAAGTTATTTTGTACTCTATTTACCACATCTTTTGGGTGCAGTTCATACGGGCGGAGATCGACTAGAGCGGAGTCGTCCAGCGCCATGGTACTCGCTAGAGTCGCATGGCAGGGTCACCCGCAGGCTGCTGCAAGCGTCCCTTGTTCATATGGACGGAGACCGGGAAGAGACGAGTCCTCCATCTCCGAGGGGCGCGGGGTCAAACAGTCCCGGACATTGTTGCTAAAGGCCCAACTGTTTTTACATGCTATATAACCTTTATTCTCAGCAACCATGCCCAACCTGCAAATGATGGGGCCGGGCAGAATAATGGCGCATAAATCGAAGGTCCACACAAAAGCAAGGAATCATCCGTTTAGACGACCTAGTAATAGTATCTGGTCTATGGGAGGAAGAGCAGGTTTAATTTCATTGAGTCAATTCCACTTTTGACCTTGCGAGTTGTCCATTTGTGACACAAATAAACTACAATTATTGGTGTAACATCTACAGAAATATCCCATTTAGCTGACTTTGAACATCGTTTTACCTTATTTTATTATTGTACTTGTTTGTATTTGATAGGGCCAGCATTCTTCTCTTATCCCTCAACGCAATTCCTTGATGTAATCCTAGTAATTTTTCGAACCCTAGTCATCACGTCGCACTTTGCCCAATTACAAACAAGGGTCCAAATCATCTACTCCCTCCATTTCCATGGTCAAGGCGTAAATTTTCTAGCACTGAGATTGAGGAGTCAACCTCCTTGAATTTTGCATAGATTTGCCACTCTATAATCTCCTCCAAATTTCCGACGCCTCCATCCCTCCGTAATGTCCTCCCCCAATTACAAACACGGCAATGACAATGTCAACAACGCGTTACCAACTATCTGGAACAGCTGCGCCTCCTCCGCTACCTTAGGTTGTTGAGCACCACCCTTTTCCCTCCGCCTCCACTTCCGCCATCATCCTCTATCGGCGAGCTCTATGTCATCACAACACCTCTGGCGGCTGCCTCTCCTCCGTTAGCAATGCGCAACGGTGTCCCACCTCCACAAAATTATCGGGAGTCGCCATTGAGAAGGATTCCCCAAGCTTCATGTCGACCTATTTCTGACCCCAAATGTCCAGTGGTGATTGTAAGTGCACATGTTGTATGCACCTAGGTTCAAAATAACAGTATCGAACCACGGAGAGATATTGGTGATGGTGTTTGTCTAATTTGTATTCATGTGTATGGGCGAAAATCCTAATTATAGGTGGGCCATATAAACCAGATTGATGCCAACATTTCCAACCATGATGCTGCCATCCAATCAGGATGGGCTCGACCCCCATCACGTGGAGGGCTCCGGGGCTGATTCAGTAGTTCTAGCTCTCATGCAGCCTTCAGTAACAACGAGCGCGACGCCACCACGAGAAGGAGTATACAGGATCGACCCCGCTATCTCCACGGAATTACTACTTCGAGTCCGTGTACAAGTATTATCTCAAATGGAAAAGTTTCCAATAGTATGTTTTGTGCCACATCTAATAGTAACATTTTCTTCCATTGTCCTTGACTGCTATATTATTTTTAAGTCTATTTTTATTTTTCATCTCATGTTTCAAAATTTTCTACTCCCTCCATCTCAAAATAGATGTCGAAAATTTGTTTAAATTTGGATGTATTTAGAAACTATTTAGTACTAGATACATTCAAATTTTGAAAAAATTGAGACATCTATTTTGAGACAGAGGGAGTATCATTTTGTCTGAAATTATGTTTCCCTTACAGCGTGGAAGTGTTCTATTGTTGCTATTTTTTCCACGTATAGTTGTGGTTTGTCCGTGAGTCACAAACTTTTGTTCCAAGCAGATTATTTTTACAGCAATAGTTTATATGTGTTCTTTCATGGTTTGGAATAGTTCCACAAGATCCATCTTTTTGTTTCTCTTGAACCCGTAGTTTGTTCCATGAGTTCTAAGTTTTGTTGCACTTTATTCATATTTTTTGCGATCATCGCGAGTTGTTGCATGGATTTACTATTTTATTCCACTTGGCTTTTTTTCTTTTTGTAGTCATGATTTTTTCCATGGACTTAATTATTCTATTCCAATTGTTCTTATTGTTTTGTTTTGGGGGTAGATGTGATTTGTTCTATTATTTTTGCCAAACGGCAATGTGATTTTAGTTCCATTCAGTCAAACATTGATTCCATGTCAATACAAGATTTGTTCCTTAGAATTTATATTTTTGTTCCACTCGCAATGTGATGTTTTGTTCCTCATGCATTACTTTGTTCATCCCATTCTATACTTTTGTGCCTATGTACTTGTGACATGATTTGTTCCACAAGTACTAAATTTTATTCCAGTTATCTCAAAAAAAATTATCACAATACTTGCGATCTTGTTCCTTGCGGGTTAAAACTTTATTCCGCTCAATCTAAGGTTATGTTCTCTTTGAGGCATGATTTTTCCACTGCACCAACATTTTTGCCTAGTTAATTTTTTCACATGGGGATGGTATATGTCCATTGGACACTATAATTTTGTTACGTCCCATCTAATAATTTTTATATCACTACAAGTCGTGTTTTTGTTTTCATATGGGTTAAAATTTGTTTCACTATTTCTCCTTTTTTCCTTTTTTATTCACCATTTTATTCCTTTTCTAGCCAGCTACATGACATGCACAACCAACACGTGTATGTGCACCTGCATTGGGGCCAAGGGAGGAGCCAACATTGGCCTAAGAATGAGGAACAGACAAGACTGGGAATTTTAGCGGGAAGAAACAAGATGTGATCTAGGGTCTCGTAAATTGGGATGTTGTTAGGCTGGGATTAAAATTTAGCTGGACCGAATGTCGACTGGTAGAACAAAATTTCAGGCCGCCGCCCATCTACAGATCTGCTGTGCCGTCGCAGCGGCGCACCAGCCCAAACCTCCAATGGCTTCTGCCCAAATCAGCTCCAACTCCTTACCCAAACCTCTAGGGTTGATAGTTTCCAAACTATTGGAGCATGTGCGACATCGTTGGTGGAAATACCTAGCATGCGACTTTTTCAAGGCAGAAATAGCCCGCGTGCGAAACGGTGCACTGACTGTAGGAAATATGTTAACAGTTTGGTATCAGTCGAGACGAGTAGGTCGCACAACTTATCCACCTCCGCACGGGACCCACGAGTAGTGCACTGAATGTGGGACCCACCACATATCGACATCACAGCGTGGGAACCACCACAGATCAAACTCACAGTGCGGGACCGATCACATATCCACCTCATCATTATCGTTAGAAAAGGGGGCAGAACACGATCCGGAGCCGCCATTTCCTTCCCTTTCCCCCGCTTTTCCTCCATTGCAAAGGTAGATTGTACAATTCTGCCTGTAATGTGTTGTCTCACCTAAAGTAAAAGTGAAATTTAATATCTGATGCATGCCCTGAAGTTGCAGTTGTTTATTTATCAGTTTGTTCTCTGTCTTGTACAATCACATAGATGGCTAATCATGATCATGGAGATTTTTCCGCAACTGATGCTAGAGGTAGTGGAGGAGCTGAAAGAAGTGCTGAAGATCAACTCCCTCCAAATAATTTGCTTTTGGAAACTCTACAACCGCGGGCGGTGATTTTAGAGCATCTAGTGCAATAATCATCCCAGAAGAGAACTCTCATGAAGATGGGACACCAGACAATTTGCGCCGATTTTTACGATTAAAACCCCTAATTTCCTAGGCAGTGCGAATGCAATGGAAGAAGACGACTGGTTAACCAAGCTAGAGAAAGTTTTCAAAGCCATGCATTGTCCAGAAGAAGAGAAGCTGACACTAGCTACATTTATGCTGCAAGGAGGGGCATTCGACTGGTGGGGAACGTGAATTAAAATAAATACCCAGCAAATTAGTTGGTCACTTGGGTGACATTAAAGGAAGAGTTTCGTAGGAAATATTTTCCTAACAGCGTCCAAAGGAAGATGGAGATTGAATACTTGCAGCTAAAGCAAGCTGGGAAGTCCGTAGCAGAACATGAGATTGAATTCTCTATGCTCGCTCTGTATGCCCCGGCTTAAGCTGGGAATGATGATGTAAAGTCTTGGCGATTTGCTGCATCAACCTATCAAGGGGTGCGTGGAGGTATTTGAGTTAAAATCATTCCGGGATGTCGCTAACAAAGCTCTTGTAGTAGTGGAACAAGCATATGATGAAGAACGCGCTGAATGGGAGCAGAGGAACAACAGAATGAGGATTGACAACCGTGGTTAAGGTAATATGCAAAGAAAGGTACTCCCTCCGTTTCAAAATATAAGATGTGCAGTCGTCCATGCATCCCCCAATTAATTTGAGTCGGGCTGACAGGGATCGAATCTCATATCTGTATCAGATCATCCGAGCCTATCCTCGATCGAGGTCCAAAGATATGCACGCCAGCGCGGGAATGGAGGCTGCACGATCGAGGTCATCCACCCAGAATGCGGATTCTCCATTTCACGGTCGATCGCGGCACTGCAATTCCCTTTCTCTCACCCACGTCCTCTTCCTTTTTTCGGCACGTCCGCTCAGACTCAGACCATGGCCGCCCCGTTTCCGGCACCCTCGAAGCAATCCCATACCATGGCCTCCTCTGCACAAACCCACCTCTCCCGCTGCGAGCCCTCCTTCGAGACGATTCTCCTAGCGCCGCCCTCCACTGGGTGACCCCCTCCTTCTGAAGGCCGGAACTAGGAAGAGGAACCATGCTCGCCTCCACCATTGATCTGCTCGACGAGGACGCCGCGCCGTCGAAGGCGTCTTCACCAGTTCCCTCCCAGGGCCCATCGACGCTGCCCGAAGACTGCCGCATGTTTGTGCGGTGTCCTCCCACCACCACCGGATGCGTACCTGCAGATCAATCTGTGCCCCACGGTGGTCATGGATCTTGTGCGGCGGGAAGGATTTGGTTACCGGTCGGTAAATTCGGTTACCGGCCGGTAACCGGAAATCCCGAGCACCCCCGGGAAAACCTCTTCCCGAGCAAAAAATCTGGATTTGTTTTGAATTTAAACGATTTATAACATATAAATTGATAACAATTCGCTTCGATTGACCACCCGACCATGTGGGGGACTGGCAACGCTGCGGTATTCCATTCCGGAGATCCTTGGTTCAAGTCCTGCGGTTTTAATTTTTTGTTTTGACAATAATTATCAATGCAAATACCTAATAATTGCAAAAAATATACCTGGCCCAAATATCGAACTCGAGAGCTGACGGGAGGAACTTGTACGTCGCAAGTACAGCCCACTGCGATACCATCAAATATCTTAAAAAATGGGGTTCCGGAAGCTACAAATGCTTTTGCAGGAAATTTAAATTTAAAATTTAATTTTTAAATTTGTCCGGTAACCATTCGGGATTTCTCGATTACCGCGGTAACCGGAAATCACTAGCCCCCTCGGGATTTTTTTTATTTCGGGAACCAAATTCTCGCGGCCACCTGCAGCGGGCCATCGGCTCCCTCGTCCAGGAACCCTGCTCGGTCCCCGATCTCTACTACCTCAAGGTCACCTCTCCGTCCAGTATACTATACATGCATATTCCATCTTTGATTCTGTACGTGTGCCCTTACCTTCAGTATCATAGTCATCATTACCAATGCTTTGATTTGATGTATCACTTGAGCTTCTTGTCTCATCATGTTTGCTTTAGATCGTCATAGCTCCAATTTGTTCCTCATATTTTAACCCAACATTGTTCACGATACCATTACATAGTAGTATTGCCCAGCTTGAAACCATAATTTAGCAATTTATTAAGCCTACTGAGGCTGCTACCTAGTGGGTAGCTCGCTTTTCTGTGGAAGTGCAAAACCAACACTTGGAAATTGTTACGTGGTGAACATGGTTGTATGGATTTTGTGCTGCAACAACTTTGAATTGCATATCTATATCCATGTAGAAATGATTTGTCAATACAGTTGCTGGATTGATAAATGATTTGAGACATTATAATTTGTTGCTTTTATTTCTTAAGATTTTGTTCGTTCATGAGCAACCGGGGACTGCTGAAACATTAATCCCATATTGAACAAGAACATGACAGGGGGTCAGTATCTCTGTTATAATTTGTTAGTCATATTGTTTTTTCAGTAATGAGTATGCCACCCTATCAGCCCCTACTTGAGAAATCATAACAACTCCTCAATTTTATAGCTATAAGCTATTATAATTTGATAGTTTTGTGATGACATGGTTGATAACTTGCTAACAAACATGTTGGTATCCTATTTTTTTGGTGTCCTGGTAACTTCTTCATAAATGCCTTGATAGGTTTACCATGACATGGCAGATAACTTTCTATATATGTCCCTAGGTTTTTTTTATCTAGATTTATTTAGTTTTTTTCTTGCTTTGATAAGTTGTTCCACATCACATTGGTAACATCCTAATTAACATGTTATGTAGCTTCTTTCATTGCCTTGATAACTTCTTCATAAATGTTTTAATAGTTTCGCCGTGACATGGTTAATAACTTTCCATAATGCTCCTAGGTATTTTGTTAAAACTGAAGATTAAATACATCACAACGAAAATAAGCATCATTTGGATTAAATGGCTGACATCACAACAACCTAATGGCCAGTTCAGTTCCCTATCAATTTTGGGCAAATCATGAGCAGGTGGACTTTTTTTTGGTACATCAAAAAAACATAAAAACACACACAGCAAATTAAGCTTCCTTAGTCTAATTTACTTACGAATTAATATTTGGAAGGGCACAACTCATAATTTGCAAGCCTCATCAAGTAGTAAAACACATTGACAAAACGTATGTGACGCATACCCATATGACTATATATATGAGGCCGTAATTATGGCATATCTCATGAACCTGGCAAAAGAAGAAGAAAAGTGGCATATCTGATGAAGAGAACTAGCGTGACTTGGAGCTAGCTGGGAATGCGTACAAAAGCGTAATTAAGAGAATGTATACCCCACTCTCTTCTAGTGAATGCAGAATCACTACCTTGTAAGCATGATTGAGGTCAAATAAAGACCGAAGCTCTCATGATTTGGTACAGCAAAACATAAAAACACACAGCAAATTAAGCCTTCAATGAAGGTTCCATTCCTCATCTTCCAGCGTTCGGCTTTTCCATGTGCCAAGAAACTACTACTACATGAAGTATTGTTCAGAGAAGTGGGAGTGGTTACTTCAGCGGCCAGGACAGGGGCAGGGGCTGTGGCCGGAGCTGGAGCAGCAACCGGGACAGGGGCACGCGCGGGAGCCGGACATGGAGCAATAGCCGGAACAGGGGCACGGGCAGGGGGCAGACATGGAGCAGCAGCCATGACAGGGGCATGGGCAAGGGGCGGAGCTGGAGTGGTAACGGAGATTGACGGCGAGGGAATAATGGACGGAGGAACTCCAGCATATGGGCAGGGGGCGGCCGTGGAGATGGAGGCGGCGCCGCCGCCGCCGAGGACCCCAGCATTGGACTCATCGCTCCACCTTCGTCGACCGCTAGCTAGGGTTATGCGGGTATGCGGGTTCGCGGAATAGGAGGTGACGACACGGGCTTACCGATTCGACCCACTCGCTGCGACGCGGTCAGCCTAGCGGCACTTCGCGGGCCACTTTTGTGGGGAGGCCCGCCCCGCTTGCAGCCCGATGCGAGACCAAATGCGCCGGGTGCATCCCGCTCGTCACCACGTGCGACACAGTCGTAACGGACTGCGAGGCCACCTGCCAAGACAAGTTGGCAGCCTGCAAGGAAAGATGCCTCCACCCGAGAGCCCCCTCGGGCTGTATCCGTACTGTGTGTACCGCTGACTGCTCGTTCTGCGAAAAGCGCCGTTAGGAGTGCGAGTGCGAAAAACCCGACTCCTCCCCCTGAGAAGTGTTCAAGAAGCACTGCCTCAACGACTGCAAGGAAGCTCGCTAGCCGTGATCCATCGATACATCTCCCTCGCTGTCGTCTATGTTTCTACTGCATGCGCCCATGCCCATTATCGTGTTTGTGCGCTGTTGGTCTTACGCCTTCTTGTGTGATGTGTTCATCTTTATCTTGGTGTTGCGATAGGTTTTCTCCATTAATAAATATAAATCGATCCCAACAGTTGAATGCATCCGGCTGTTCTCAAGGCCGCCTTGTTGGGTGGCCTAACTCTTACCATATTGTTCCGCGGTGTTGCTTTTTAGGCGAGGTACCAATTTACTTCAAGATACATTATTTGCTGGCTATTTTTTAAAATAATACGTTTTATTTAATAAATTCAACGAATACTATACACAAATTTGACAATTTTCAATTCTAGCACGGCATCGGGGGTTGAACTACCGATAGGAACCCGTCGGGATTTAAACCACCGAGCAGCATGTCGGAGAGCCGCCTGCCATGGTAGAGAGGTCGTCGGTGGTTGAACTACCGATAGGATCTAGTCAGGGGTTAAACCACCAATTATCGTAGATTACCCCGAAGCTTGCATGGATCATGCAACATGTTTCGTTAAGTTAATAAACTTGATCAGTTTTCGGTTCCCGCCAGCCAATTCCCGCCAATGTTTTGCGACGTTTATCACCCGCCACTGCTTCCCGCTGTTTTTTCCGGCCTTTTGCTCCCGGCTATTCTTCCCAGTGCCTCTATAAATCCGGGCACCGAAATGTTTTCTCTTCCACCAGTTCATCTGTTCCTCCTATTTCTCTCGCATTTCTTTATCCTCTCCATCATGAGTGTGCCCTGTTCGGATCTAGAGTATAGGTCTAGGAAGATGAAAGATACCAGGTTGCCACAAGGGGTGACACACGAGCGCTGTTGGTGCAGCAACCTCGCCAAGGTCAAGAAGTCGATCGATTTCTCCACTTGCATGGGCATGAAGTTTTTCATGTGCCCCAACTACGACGCAAGCCTGCTCCGACAAGCAAGTTTGTCATACGAGAGGCCCCTGGTATGTTCCCAGAGAATGGTGAATATGAATGATTCACGTTATTATGTTTCTTTATTCATTCCATTGATGTGCTTGCACTCTCATCCTCCTTTTTGCAAGTAGTACCATTGGATTGACACGGATCAGCCAGCTTGGGCCGCACAAGAGTGTCATGATAGAAACTGAGTTGTGTGGGCTGCCTTTCACGAAGAGGAACGTGCCGAAAGGGTGGCCGAAGGGGAGAAGAAGGAGCGGGAGAGAGAACTGAAAAAATAAGAGAGGAGAGAGCTCGGAACCGGGAGATAAACAAGAAGAGGAGGGCGGAAGAGGAAGACCGCAGGTATGCAGAGGAACAGGTGCGCAAGGAGGCCCGGGATGCGGAAAGAAGAAGATTAAGAGAAAGGGCTACTGAGGTGCAGGCGGTAGAGGAACGTGAGGACAAGACCGGGAAGTACCTGCGCTGGACTCAGGAAAGGTAGATGTATGTACCGATGTATCTTTATTTCAGTTGTAGTGTCCCAATATATCTTAATTTCAGTTTTAGATGTATCTCTATTTCGGTTTCATTCGTTGTTCAGTAACTTAATTTCCGCATTACCTTGTAGTCGTCAGTTAATTTCGGAGACAATGTGTCTTAAGTTTTCCTGGGTGATATGAGGCGGAGGCGGCGCGGCGGAGGCAAGGGTAGCGGAAGACATGATCGTAACCTAATCTGATACCATATTATGTTGAAGTATGATCCAAATTCAATTAAGGAGGCTAACTTCTGACGATCTGATCGTTGAAGACCTAGGTTTCCACCACTATATATACCTCGTGTAAGCCGCCGGCTAGGATAAGTTGTATCTGTTAAAATCCTGATATTTGTAAACACTCCTCTATATAGTGAAGTTTCACTGGCTGGCGCCCGGGGTTTTTTCTCTCTGCGATTTCCTTTTCGTTCTTTGTTATTTGCTTATCGCGATTATAAGTTATAGCATACTAAACGTAGGGTTTGGGCAATGGCTCGACACCCTCAACAGGTACGGCTATCTTTTTATACAGGGGTACACAATGTGTACAATACAGAATACACGTCATGTACATATACTATGTATATTTACAGTCTAACAATCTTGCTGGCCCCGAGCTGCCTTATGTGCAGGGGTCCTGAAGCTGGCTGGGTTATGCGAGGAGAAGTGTCGATCCGTAGTTTAGCCCACGCTGGACAGCACGACCCCCTGCGAGAAGTGCTTCAAGGACTGTGACGAAGCCACTTTTGTCTGCCTGGCCTCTTGCGTCGAGTTGGTAAAGCCGTGCGAGAATACCTGTGTCACCGAGACGAAGGCCTGCCTTGCTGATTGCAACCGCACACCCCTGGGAGGAACTTTCTGCAAGAACTCCTGCAACATCTGCACACCGTTGTGCGGCACAATCAAGGCTGCCTGCAACGAAAGTAACCTCTGCGAAATCGCAAAGGAGGAAGCGATGGGGAACTGCTACCGTGTGTGCTAAGAAACAATGGTGTAACTTGCCGTTATCACTGGTATGCCATGAAGGGGCTGGGATCATGTAAATATGACATAGTGTATGTTTTTTTTTTTTTGAGACATAGTGTCTATTTTTCGATATGTCACCATGTCTGCCTGCCTGTGCGTGCTTGTCTTCCTTTTTTGTTTTTTATTCGCCTCGTGTATGTGCCGTGTGTTTTTTAATAGATTCCCTGTGGAAACTGGCATGCAAGTTGCTGTTTTATTAGATCATCTTCAAGAGGCGCTCTATCGGCGGGAGCGCTATAAAAAACCGCACGTTTAACGCCCGCAGAGCTTCCCGAGCTGATCCAGCAGGCGCTCTAAACGTTTAGGCGCTGTAAAAAAAAATTGTGCTAAGAAAAAATGGTGTAGCTTGCCGTGATCGCTGGTACGCCATGAAGGTGCTGGGATCGTGTAAACGTGTCATCCTGTCTGTTTTCCTTGTGTCATCCTGCCTGCCTGCCTGCTTCTGCGTGTGCGTGCTTGTCTTGCGCAGTTGCACCTCCATGCATGCAACTACTATTTCTACTCGTGTGTTTCCAAGTGTGTTTTTAATACTAAGGGATTTGCTAATTCTTAGTCCGACTGAGACTTTACACATCAGTGAGGTCCATGTCTGCGGGATTCGTATTGTGATTCTTGCGTCTTGTAAGTCGCATGTGGGGCTGCAACTAGGATTATTTTAGTTGCAAGTGATGTTATAACTAAGATATTTCTAGTTGCCAATATACCTCGAAATAGGTTTGCGCCCCGCTATATTAATATAGCAACCGACTGATACAACTCACTGGTGGAAAAATGGCCTCTAGTTCCGGTTTATAAGAGCCATTGGTCCCGGTTTTCACTCGGGACTAATGCTGGTCCCGGTTCGGGCACAAACCGGGACCAATGGGTCTCCACGTGGGCGGGCGCGCGACGAGGGGGGGGGGGGGGGTGGATCATTGTTCCCGGTTCGTGGAACAAACCGGGACCAATGGGTCTCCACGTGGGAGTGCGAGAGACGAGGGGGTGGATCATTGGTCCCGGTTCGTGGCACGAACCGGGATCGTTGGTCTCTGTGTGGCGGCAGGGTTTTGTGCCGTGACAGGATTTTCGGGCTATTTTTGTGTCGCGGCGGGGTTTTGTGCCGCGGCAGGATTTTCGGGCTATTTTTGTGCCGCGGCAGGTTATTTATTTATTTATTTGGTGTTTTGTATTCAATTTAATGGTACTACATATATACAGCAATAATGAATCCACGATATATATATTACACATCATGATCACAAATATATTATACACCATCTCATCCGTCTTCTTGGTCGAAACATATTAATTACAAACGGTACTCACACGAATTTGATCTAATTTACATCTTCTTTTTTACACTTCACCCTTCCAAATGAAGCGGGTAATAGTATTCTCCTTTCGGATCTATGACTTGTTCTAACAAGAATTTGGCAATTTCCTCTTGAATTGCTTGCACGCGTTCTTGTGATAGAAGACCGTCCCGCATCCGTTTGATCTAATTTAAAGAAGGGGATCAATATATATGAATGAAACTAAACACAATTGGTGGTAATAAAATAAAGTTGTAATTATTGTTTATCTTACTTCAATTTTTTTGATGTTCCGGTCTACGCCCTTCTCTTTGGTCGTCTGGCGAATGAACTCGCAGACATAGTATCCACATAAGTTATTCCCTGCTTCCTGCCTCAAGCACTTTACGAGAACGGAGTTCAATCAAAATAATAATCAAGCATCATAATGGTGGTATTGAAACTAGAATCAAAGAGATGCGTGGATCTAACAAGTAGTATTTACAGTCAATGGTTGAAATGTAAGCTCTGGCTTCCAAACACCCCTAATTTTGGCGGTGAACCGTTTCAAAGCCTTCTGGAGGCATTCCTGCATGTCCGCCCACTTTTCTAATGGTGTGCGTTTCGAGTCCAGGACTTTTACTACTCCGGTGTCAACAGAAATGATTAACAGAATATAGTGGAAGATGGAGACACTAACAAAATATAACACGAGTCAATTATACGCTTAACATCGAGTAAGCGAAAATAGAATGTGTAGAAGACAGTAACACTCACCCAGCGTTGTACAGAAATAGTGTTTCCCTTCTGTTGCTGAAATGCTTCAACGCTTGTACCAAGTTATCCTCTGTCTCTTTGGGTTTCGTTTTTAGAGTAACTTCATGAACAAAATTGCAGTCAACAAACCCAAGGTTGTAGATTTGTCCTTTGTTGCATTCGGGAATCTTCATTCTGCATATATAATTAGTATAGTTATGAGTAAGATTCTACAAGCAATAAATGAGCTGAGCTAGAAAGACTTAATTACAGAAATTAATAATACTTACAAACAATAGGCACTGATGATAGTTTTGTCGAGAGCGTCTTGTTGGTAAAACTGAAATAATTCTGGAAATTCGATCAGTAGGAAGCCATCTCCATGACCATAATGGTGGTGTTTATATGCAGCATAGATCCAGTTTTTGGATTCAGCACAGGCTTGAATGTACCAGTTATGTAATCTTCGCATTTTTGTTGGTAGATCTTTGACTAACTCGGGTTTGACGAGAGGAGCCCCGTACCGGTACACGTATGTTGTTTCTTGGTACCCCTCGAACTCATCCATACGGCTCATGTACTCAGTAATAGACAGTCCATATAATTGGGTATTTTCTTCGTACAGTCGAACAAACTCCGGATCAATGTTCGGATCATGCCGCTCCTGGGCTCTCCACTCATTGGTATCTTACACTTTGAGCGGTTCGATTGATTGATTTTTCTGTTGTCCGAGCTGGGCAACTTCTTTTCCGACTCTCCGCTCTTTTGCCTTAGCCGACTTGGTAATAGAGCGATTATAGTCTGATGTGAGTGCTATGGGTTGGTGAAGCTGAATCTTAAGCACGGCTGCTTTGGCTTTATCTTCTGCGGTGACCGGGAAGAATGGATCTATCGGCTTTTTCTTGTTAGCCATGTCAATCTTCCACTTTTCATAATGGGCAGCTGCGGCCGTAGCAGTTTCCTCATCTGTCTTCTCGCAAGGTAGCTTCTTCATATTCTAATGAGGTACTTTTGGGAGGGGCGATAGCTTACGTTTCGGTGATCGGAACGTTCTCTTGCTGCTGCTGGTGGTGCTACCCCTCTTAGTATACTTCCTCTTTTGTCTCTGAGGCTCAGGGGACGGAGACGGCTGAGCCGGCGACGGAGACGGTTGCACTGAGTGGTGAGGCGGTGAAGACGACAGTTGCGCTGGAGAATGGTGAGTTGGTGGCGAAGGTGGATTGCTGCTCTGAGGAGTGGGTGGCCTTGGCGGCACATAATTTCGAAGCAAGATGCGCTCCTTTGGCCATAGAATAGTCCCCCCTTTGGCTTCTCCTAGTTGTGTCAGCTCCATATCTTCCCCCACAGGGTGGTCTAGCTTCAGCTCCTCAAAATCTTCCTTCACATCATCCACCGTGACGACAGCGTACCCTTTTGGAACCGGTCTGCAATGCCAAGTTGGGTTAGGCGCAATTGGTACGGCCATGCCGACCGCCGCCGTCACCCTTAAGTTCATAACCTGCACCTTTATCTCACAATCTGTGCTCTCCATGATATCATCCACCGGGGTAGCGTTTAGGAGGTGATGTCGTCGGTGCATCATCATCAACATCATGGAGCTGTGTGGAAGCGACGCTGCTTTTCTTATTCGATAGGACGCCGGTAGCCTCGAATGCAGCTTCTACCACGTGCCGCTGAGATTGGCCGCTAGTACCTTGCTGGCTAAGTCAGTCGAGTTGATCCTAATGCCGCTTTAATGCTTCTTCTACATTACACAGTCGGTCTGCAGTAGTCGCTTTCTCAGCTGCCTCCCTTTCCTTTCTCCTCTGATGGCTTTTATCGGGATATCTCTTCATTTCCGCGGGGAAGGCAACCTTCCACGACTTGGAGCCTGGTGTGCCTCGTGCTCATCCTTCGTGTTCAGGATTTTTAAGGGCGCGTGTGAGCTCGTCGTTCTCTCTATCGGGAACGAACCGTCCCGCTGCAACATCATCTACTGCATTTCTAATATCGTCGATGGGCAGTAGGGGATCATCTTTGTGTTTCTGATTATATATTGCCCTCCCTTCTTTGCCCAACGTGCCCCCATGGCCGTAAAACTAGTTTATCGCCCGTGGTGTCCATGTTGCGGGCTCTGGTCTGATCCCGGCAGCAATGTAATCGACCTCAAGTGCATCCTACTTAGGCATGCAACCGGCGTAGCCAGCAGGCCCCATGTTATGATGGTACACTTTCTTAGCAGCGTTCTCCGTATTTATTCTAGACCTTTCCTTAGCTTTCTCCGATGTCTTGTACTTCACAAAATCCTCCCACTGGTGTCTTAACTTAGCATAGCCGCCTTGGGTGAAATCCGGAGTCTTCTCTACCTTGACAAAGTTATTGTACAGTTTCTTCTTCCAGTTCTTGAATGCATCGGCCATCTTGATGATAGCAAACTTCTTGACTCTTTGCACAAGCTCCATTCTTCCTCTCTCCTCCTCATCTGGATTCACATCTGGCATTAGTAGGAGGAAATTAATCATGAGCTTGTCAAAAAGCTTATCTTTGGCGGTGCCGCCGACATACGGGACTCCACCACCGCTTGGCCGATTCCATTCTTGAACGGTGATCGGGATGTAGTCCCTCGCAAGAACTCCGCATTGCTTGACAAATTTTCTTGCGACATCGACAGGAGCTTGCGGTTCGCCATCTACACCGACCACTTCGATCCTATACCTCACAGTGTCATCCAACTTTTTTGTTGGGCCTCGTTTTGTTCTTACGAAAGAAGTTCTCGATCCGGAGGGCTAAAAGAAGAAAGAGTGTTAATATATGCATGTATATATAGACAGCAGCATTTTAATTGCAAAAATACATATATACACCTCTCCGGTGTTTGCGAGATTTAAGGTTCCGCCGGAGCCGGAGCCTTCTCCCTCATCGGCTTCTCCCCTGTCCCAGGCTTCGGCTTCTACCTCACCGGAGACGTCTGTTCGGTTGAGAGACTCATCTCCCTAACCGGAATCGTTGAGAAACTCACTGGTGACATCGATATTGATATCTTCATGTTCGCAGATCATTCCATGGAGGATGTTTTCCTGATGTTCTGGAATCATAGTATCTTGTTGTGTTGGATCCATAGTATCTGCAAATTAAGATTTGCAAGTTACTATAATGCAAATAATGCAAAACACTATGCACTCGATCTTTGATGGTGTTGATCTCGGTCTTCGATCTTCATCTCGATATCGTATTCTACCGGGAAGAAGCAAACACTGGAAAGAAAGGGGGAACAACAATCAACACATGGCATCGATGCAATTCTCAAGCAAATATGATGATATGACAAGTTAATTAGTATTGTAATGAAACCCTATAGCATGCTTGGAAATTTAAGCGGGATCCGAGGGGTCCAAACCCTAATACAGGAGAGACCCTCGAATCACCTATGGGGGTTCATTTGTTCTTCTAATTAAACCTTTGATTAAAGTTGTTGAACAATGCATGATATTGATGGTAAAGTGTAGATCTCATTTTTCTGAACATTTTGATATATTATTTTTATTTTGCTGACTTATAAATAATTACTTATTATGTTTATAAGATTTATCCTTTTTCTGAAATTATTAAAACAATTATTAAACCTTTATTACGTCAGCATAGGTGAAGGCTGACGTCAGCTAGGGCTGGGAAACCTTTTCTCACCGATGCAGCACCTACCCACACTGACTGATTAGTGGGGTCAGGGCCATGTTAGGCTGCCACGCTGGCAGAGCTTGCTCGACGCCCACGTCAGGGCCACATGAGCGCCACCTTGGCGCCACATGGGCTCGCCGGAGGGCACGTCGGCCGGCGGTGGTTAGCGGCACTAGAGGGCTTGCTGGAACGCGCAGAAGGTCGGGTTCGAACGAGCGCGTCGCGAGGAAGCTAATGGTGGTCGCGCCGCCCCTTATTGGTCATCGGAGCGTCGTCTGCGACGGGTCCGACGGCGGCGGACAGTGGCGCTCGGCGACAGAACGAAACGGAGAGAGAGAGAAAGGAGAGGTCCTGGAAGACCAGCGGCTCACCACGAAGACGATGGACGGGTCGACGAGGCCGGAGGAGCTCGGAAGCAGCGGCAATGGCGACGGTCGGAGTCGGAGCAGACGGTGACCGTGGCGTCGATTTCCGGCGTGCGCGGTCGATTCCTCAGATGGTGGTGGCGTGGCGGCAGCGGGCGTCGACGGCGTGAAGCGGTCGCTCTGGATTTGGGCAGCCTAACGACATGATTTTGCTCCGCCGCAAATTTTCCTTAGCCGCGCGTCGATGTGCTCTGTGATTTGGGGAAGTTGGGGAGGAGGAAGGGTCGGCGCTGTTAACTGTATAAGCCTTTGGTCCCGGTTCGTCCCACCAACCGGGACCAAAGGATTAACGGTCCCGGTTGGTGGGACGAACCGGGACCAAAGGCCCGCGGACGTGGCAGCACAACAACGCTCCTGCCCAGACCGGTTCATAGCACCAACAGGGACCGTCGGGCCTATAGTCCCGGTTGGTGGGACAAACTGGGACCAAAGGCATGTAGATGGCAGCGCGCGCACCTAGGGTCATCGGTCCCGGTTGGTGGGACGAACCGGGATCGTTGATCCGTTTTTCAGATTTCGGCAAACCTTTTGGTCTTTCCGCCATTTTCAAATTTGTTTTATTCTTTAAGTAATAAGATGTTTCAATTTAAGATGATTATTTATTTGGATTTTCAAAAAACTTTTAACAGGAAAAGTGCTTCAATTTAAATAACTAATCCAAAACCATTTTCTGTTTCAAATATTTTTATTTGAACTATACAATTTTACTATTTTCAATTAAAATTGCATTACCAAATATTTATTCAAAACCATCTTCTCCACGGAATCCCAGCAGCACGACGGCGTGGTGGTGGTGGTGGAGTAGAGAATTCTGCAAGGCTTCGCCTAAGCCTGAGCAGAAGAAAGGAGGAGGAGAGAGGCGGCTAGGGTTTGGAGTAGTGGAGGTGGCCAGGGGGTGGCGCCTCCACCCCTCTATTTAAAGGAGGGAGGCACCATGGGGAGGTGGAGTCCTTGTAGGACTCCCCTCCCTCCTTGGCCGGCGGATTGGGAAGGGGGGAGGAGTCCTCCTCCCCCACGAATCCTTGTCTTGCCCCACAAGGACTCCTTGATCCTTTCTTGGTTTTCAAGCAAACTCCAAGAAACCTTCCAGAACCTTCCGGAACATTCCGAAACCTTCTAGAATCCTCATACAAATACTCCGGAACATTTCCTATCTCAGAAAAAGATCCCCATTATATGAATCTTACTCCCCGGACAATTTCGGAGCTCCTCGTGATGTCCCGGATCCAATCCGAGACTCCGAACAACATTCGGTCTCCAACGCACATTCCATATCTACTTAAAACAACTTCAAACCTTAAGTGTGTCACCCTACGGTTCGTGAATATGTAGACATGAAAGAGACACATCTCCTATCAATAACCATCAGCGGGACCTGGAGATCCATAATGGCTCCCACATACTCAACGATGACTTCGTGATCGATAGAACCATTTACATACGAGACCAATTCCCTTTGTCACGCGATACTTTACTTATCTGAGGTTTGATCGTCGGTATCTCTATACCTAGTTCTACCTCGTTACTGATAAGTACTCTTTACTCGTTCCGTGATATGTCATCCCTTGTGACCTAGTCACATGCTTGCAAGCTAACTAGATGACATTCCACCGAGAGGGTCTAGAGCATATCTATCCGTCATATGGATGGACAAATCCCAATCTTGGTTCATGCGCTTCAACACATACTTTCAGAATACCCAATGACACCTTTATGACCACCCAGTTACGAAGCGGTGTTTGATGTCATCAAAGTATCCATCCGGTGATGGTGATTAACATAACCTCATGGTCGAAGGATTAGGTTACTATGTATTTTAAAGCTTATAGCAAACGAAGTTAATGACTTGATCTTATGCTATGCTTACTACGGGTGTTTGTCCATCACATCATTCTCCTAATGATATGATCTTGTTATTAACGACATCCAATGTCCATGATCAGGAAACCATGATCATCCATTAATCAACAAGCTAGTTTAACAAGAGGATTACTAGGGACTCTTTTATGTTTTACAAAACACACAAGTATTAATGTTTCCATTTAATACAATTATAGCATGGGATGTAAACATTTATCATAAACATAAAGATATAATAATAACCACTTTTATTATTGCCTCTTGGGCATATCTCCAACAGTCTCCCACTTGCACTAGAGTCAATAATCTAGTTAAAAACTTGTGCATTCAACACCTATGGCTTTCTGGTGTTGTATAGACACTATTGCTAGTGGTAAACATAATCTTCGGATCTGACACTTCCAGGTCCGTGTGTATTTGCATGTCCTTGCGTCTTTATGCATTACTCATTCTCCAATGAGATGGCATTGTATAAATTTGGTCCTTTGGTGAGACCTTTAGTTCCTTCGGCTCAAAATTTGTTGATATTATTGTCACACAATATATCTTCATAGTATTAGCCCACTTTGAACCACACCTAGTTTGATAACAAACTACTTAACACAAATGCCCTCCTTTGCTGCTATTATAGCAGTTATATACTTAGCCTTTTGTTGTAGTATCCGTCACAATGTCTCAACTTTGGAACTCATCCAAATTCATCATGGAACATCCTTTCCATTACATTGTGCTACCCATAGTCTAAATTGAGATAAATTTAATTCGTAACAAAACTAGTATCAATGTAACACTTTACAATGAACTACCTTTAACTATTTGTCACTTATACATGGTATATTCTTAGTTCTTCCAAAGCTCATAAGAATATCTTTAATATTGTCCAATGATCATCTTATGAATCATTCTGGTATATGCTCATAACATTTAGAGCATAGGACATATCTGGATGTGTACATCTCAAAGAATGATTGATCAAAATATTCTTGTGATTTCACCAAGTGTCAAAACACTTGAATCTCGTGTCAACACACTCGAATCTTGATTCAGTCCTTCCCGTGCATCAAGAACCTTTCTTGTTGTTTCCATATTGAACTCATTCAACATCTTATCTATGTACATTTGGCAAAACCATATTAGCGCCTCAATCTATCCATATAAACATTGATGCCTAATTTTTGGGTTATGCCTAAGTCTTTCATCGAAATGAAATTCTTAACCTGTGTCAATAAAAGATACATCATTTCTAATCAACAATATGTCTTTCACATAATGTATTAGAAATATGTCTTAGCGCTCCCACTTAATTTCTTGCAAAATGCAAACATCTTCATCGTCTTTGATGAAATTAAACCTTTTAACGGTTTCATCACGGTGAAGATTCCAACTCCGCGATGCTCACTTCAACCGTTGAAGTTTTGCATACTCTTTTAGCATCCTTTTAATTTAACAAAACCCTTTGGATCGTGTCATGTACACGTCCTAGGTAACCATTCTATTAGAAGAACTTGTTTTGTTTGTTCAACTACCATATACCAAAATATATGTAGTGGTTGCTACATTAATCCGTCCAGACTAAATATCGCCATGAAAGATCAAATCTTATCATAGTCAATTCCTTGAACATTGTCGTAAACTTCTTTCTGACATGTCGACTATTTCATAGATGTTAAACATCCATGTCTTGTTTCTTTATAAATCCAAAAACGACCGATAGGCTTCACGCCTTTCCGGAGGGTCTTTCAAAGTTCAGAAACTTGATTTCTCGTGTATGGATGCTATCACGGATTCCATGGCTTCTAGTCATTTTATGGAGTCAGGGCCCATCATCGCTTCTTTGCATGTAGTCAGTTCATCATTGTCAAAACAATAACGACTTGCTTATCAAATCTTACTATTTGATTCTTACCGACCCACACGGTTCTATAGGAACTCTAATCTCCGAGATCACACCTTTTGTAATCCCGAGAGCCATGAGCATTTTGGCCGTCACCGGGACACTTTCCAGCGCTGCGCTACTTAGCACATATAGCTAAGGTTCAACAACCTTATCAAAGTTCTATTGTCCTCCCACTTAACTTTTCACAAAAAAATCCTTCTCAAGAAACTTGACGTTCCAAGTAACAAACTCTTTTGTCCTCGGTGTTATGGAGAAATTCCCAACAATTTCTTTTGGGATAACCTACAAAGACGTGCTTATCCGAGTTTGGTTGTAAACATTTTACTTATGCATAACATACCAAAATTTAAGAAAAGACAATTCGGGTTTTATCCCAAACCATGACTTATATGGTGTCATTTCAACGGATCACGAAGGAGCTCTTTTCAGTGTAAAAGCGGTAGTCACTAAAGCTTTAATCTTTAAAACATAATGGCAGTTTTATGAATGACACCCTTTGATCTTACCATCTCAAACATGGTTTGATTTCATCTCTCGAATATGCCATACTCCTATGGTTTATCGAGAAACACAAATCATGGAACAATTCCTCAAGTCTTAGGTGTTTTTGCTAAACATGTAACTCAAATATCTTCCTTTATGATCGAATCATAAACTCTTTATTTTCTTGTTACAATGATTTTTAACTTCATCTTGAAAGTCTTTGAACAACTTTCAAATGTTTCATACTTCCTCCTTATTAAGTAAATATACAAATATATTCACTCAAATTTTCGGAGAAATTATATGAAGCAAAAAGATCCATCGCATATGGCTATACATAATTGATTATGCACATAAGCATGCACAATTTCCAATAAGCTAGTCATCCGTTCCTATCTGGCCTATGGACCGAGTTTCAATTATCTCGAGGAAAGTCTCACATGCGTCAATTGATCAAAATCAAAGACTCCAAAATTCCATCAACATGGAGTTTTTTCATGTTTTCTTTCAAATATAATTTAAACAGCGATGTCACTTCATAAGTGATCTTTCAATCATTTGTCTTGCGACATTTTAGCAATAGTGTTTATGGATGTGATTTCTCCCACTAGACTTGTAGAAGTTCATCCATCCTTTATGGAATACGGTTATTATTTGAACAACCATTGTTCTCGTAATACCGGAACAAAATAACAATTATTAAAACAAATCTTGAAGGCTAGGTTTGATGACAACGAAAAACACAATAACACTTTATTTGTTTTCGATGAACATCATCACTCATTCTCTTGCTAGTTACTTAGGCCATTGTAGTTCATGAATTGCGTTGTCCTGTATGACACTTCATACCAACCGATTCGGTATCCAATACCTAAGAGCCACATTGTTTAACAAGCAAGGAATACAACCATAACATGTATATCTTCTACATACCCAAGTTGGACATCTCCAACCTTATAATTTCTGCCAAATATTCTATAGATTCTCTTTCAGCAATTCCTTTTTTCTTTTAAAAGAATCTATCAACATCAATAGTGGTGTCATTCACATGACACATAGTACAAAGCGTATATAGTCAAAACTAATACCTTTGGACTTGCACTTTGAAGTGGATCACCATCATCAAATGTTTGGCATTCTTTTAAAAATCCATTCTTTAGTAATCTATTAGTGTAGTAAACATTTTACTTACACTTATCATGACAACTTCCATGATCAAGCTGCTATAGCTTATGAAGGTGAATTGCGAGTATAATGTTTCTTTTTCAAAACCTTTTGGAGGATTAGGACGACTAGCGTCTCCAACCTTCACAAATTCTCATCAAATATGAGGACGTATACTCTATCATGTTGTAACCAACACATTGTTTCTGAAACATTGCTTTAAGCTCTTAGATAAACTTGATATTAAAAACAATCTTTTGAGTATCAAGAATCATGGAGGCAAACATGTTACATTAGATACTAACACTGGAATTGTTACTCCTGATTTAATACTATTTATTAAACTTCACAGAGTAAACGAAGTTTGCTGAAAGTTTGCAACAGGACTTTTAAACTTTAGATTGACACTCAAAACAATACGATACCAGTTCGTAAAGCAAATATCCAGAATTTCTATAGTTCCACTATCTCAACTATAACTAAGCGTAAGGTGGTGAACAGATGCCAATGACTACAACAAACTATGCAAATTCACTTTGATTGTGTTTATGATAAATTGAGTTCGACTAATCCAAATTACAAATGAACTCCCACTCAAAACAACATCCCTCGAGTTGTTTTAGTGATTACATGAACCAAATCCACTACACCAAGTCCGATCATCACGTGAGATGATGTAGCTTTAAAGGCGAACAATCAACATTTTCATCATATCATCCATATGACTCATGCTTTACCTTTCGGTATTCCGTGTTCCGAGACCATGTCTGTACATGCTAGGCTCGTCAAGGTTAACCTTAGTTTCCGCATGTGCAAATCTGGCTTGCACCCGTTGTATGCACACGTAGAGTCTATCACACCCGATCATCACGAGATGCTTCGAAACGACGAGTCTTAGCAATGGTGCCAACTAAGGACGAACACTTTATTACTTGATATTTAGTGAGAGGGATCATCTTATAATGCTACCGTCGCGATCTAAGCAATACAAGATGCATAAAGGATTAATATCACAGACAATTCATAATATGTGATATGATATGGCCTTTCTTCTCGTGCCTTTGATCTCCATCTCCAAAGCATGGACATGAACTCCATCATCACCAGCGTGGCGTCAAGGTCCATGGCGCCGCTTCATGGTTGTCCATCACCAACAGCAACTATTACAAGTACTTGGAATAAAGCTATTGCATGATGAATAGACACGCAGGTCTTAAACAAAATTTAAAGACAACCGTTAGGCTCCTGCCGGTTGCCATATTACAATAAGGATCATTGCATACATCAAATATAATCACAATCACATAATGGCCATATCACATCACAAAACCTCTGCAAAAACGAGTTAGACGCCTCTAATCTTCTTTGCATGTTTTACGTGGCTTGGGGCTTTCGAATAAGAACGGATCTTACCTACGAACATGAACCACAACGTTGATACAAGTGCTATCAAGTGCAAAGTGTAAATTGGATCTATACTATGGTGGGAGAGACAGACACCCGCAAAGCCAGTTGTGCAAAGCAAGTTACACGTCAAGTGTGGAGCAAGTCTCATGTGAGATGACATGTAAGGTTAGCCCGAGCCGCTTCATCCCACCATACCGCAAGATGCAAAGTACACAAAGCAAAAGACGGCACGAGCACCAACGCCCACAAAACCATTGTGTTCTACTCGTGCAACAGATCTACGCATAGACACGGCTCTGATACCACTAAAGGGTTCGTAGCATGTAAAACAAAAAAATTCTACCGCAAGAACGAACAAAAACCCAGATCTAATCTAGATAAAAGCCAAGATCTAATCTATTAGACATGTGCAACGAGATAGATCTGTACTAACCCTTGTAGATCCGAAAGCGTTAACGAGATTGGATCTCGTGGTGGATGTAGTCGATCACTTGCCGATCTCAAGATCGTGTGGACGATCCTTCCGGCGCCGCGTTGCGGCAGCGCTTCCGCAGTCGGTCACACGTGCAGAGTCAAAGCAGACCTTCCTCTCCCCGTTCCAGCGAGCAGCGGAGGTAGAAGATCTTCTCCACGGAATCCCAGCAGCACGACGGCGTGGTGGTGGTGGTGGAGTAGAGAATTCTGCAAGGCTTCGCCTAAGCCTGAGCAGAAGAAAGGAGGAGGAGAGAGGCGGCTAGGGTTTGGAGTAGTGGAGGTGGCCAGGGGGTGGCGCCTCCACCCCTCTATTTAAAGGAGGGAGGCACCATGGGGAGGTGGAGTCCTTGTAGGACTCCCCTCCCTCCTTGGCCGGCGGATTGGGAAGGGGGGAGGAGTCCTCCTCCCCCACGAATCCTTGTCTTGCCCCACAAGGACTCCTTGATCCTTTCTTGGTTTTCAAGCAAACTCCAAGAAACCTTCCAGAACCTTCCGGAACATTCCGAAACCTTCTAGAATCCTCATACAAATACTCCGGACCATTTCCCATCTCAGAAAAAGATCCCCATTATATGAATCTTACTCCCCGGACAATTCCGGAGCTCCTCGTGATGTCCCGGATCCAATCCGAGACTCCGAACAACATTCGGTCTCCAACGCACATTCCATATCTACTTAAAACAACTTCGAACCTTAAGTGTGTCACCTTACGGTTCGTGAATATGTAGACATGACAGAGACACATCTCCTATCAATAACCATCAGCGGGACCTGGAGATCCATAATGGCTCCCACATACTCAACGATGACTTCGTGATCGATAGAACCATTTACATACGAGACCAATTCCCTTTGTCACGCGATACTTTACTTATCCGAGGTTTGATCGTCGGTATCTCTATACCTAGTTCTACCTCGTTACTGATAAGTACTCTTTACTCGTTCCGTGATATGTCATCCCTTGTGACCTAGTCACATGCTTGCAAGCTAACTAGATGACATTCCACTGAGAGGGTCTAGAGCATATCTATCCGTCATATGGATGGACAAATCCCAATCTTGGTTCATGCGCTTCAACACATACTTTCAGAATACCCAATGACACCTTTATGACCACCCAGTTACGAAGCGGTGTTTGATGTCATCAAAGTATCCATCCGGTGATGGTGATTAACATAACCTCATGGTCGAAGGATTAGGTTACTATGTATTTTAAATCTTATAGCAAACGAAGTTAATGACTTGATCTTATGCTATGCTTACTACGGGTGTTTGTCCATCACATCATTCTCCTAATGATATGATCTTGTTATTAACGACATCCAATGTCCATGATCAGGAAACCATGATCATCCATTAATCAACAAGCTAGTTTAACAAGAGGCTTACTAGGGACTCTTTTATGTTTTACAAAACACACAAGTATTAATGTTTCCGTTTAATACAATTATAGCATGGGATGTAAACATTTATCATAAACATAACGATATAATAATAACCACTTTTATTATTGCCTCTTGGGCATATCTCCAACAAATTTCCCAACCGGTGTATCTGGAACCTTTCCGTCCATCCCTCATGAAAAAGAATAATTCCTGCCGAATCGATAGGAGGTTGCCCAGATTTGAACTACAAGTACATGATATAATGCTTGTGAATTTTTTTAAAATCATTTATAGGTTACAACATGCTATTTCATCAGAGATCCACTTCAAGTTCAGCGAGGCTCAGCCCCGGTCTAAGAAGCTTCATGCCCGATGTTTTGAATATAGTTTGAAACGGGCATAAGAAATTCAACAATGATCCAAACAATGTGAACCTTCCCGTGGTATCATATTATGTGTCACAGTTGCAAGGAAAAATTTTGAACCTGAAAAATTGCAAACATCATAAAAAATCCTTCACAAAATGACCTATCATGTTCGAGGTTTCATGGCATTTAGGTCAAATCATCAATGTTATTGCTAGAATCAGGGCATAGTTTGTGATAACGTGCCCATATTGTGCACACATGTGCATCTTGGGATGGCTTACGATGTTGTAGGAGGAAGTTTCCCTTTTCGACGCATGAAAAAGCCAATTTCCATTTTTGAGGTGCCGAAATCGGGGTGTTGTGTGAAGCAACCACCAAATTAAAGTTTGGCATTGGTACCAACCCATTTTTCAAAAATACTAGACCACCTTATATGGACAATTTCCCAACCGGTGTATTTGGAACCTTTCCTTCCATCCCTCATGAAAAAGACAAATTCCTGGTGAATCGGTAGGAGGTTGTCCAGATCTGAACTACAAGTACATGATATAATGCTTATGAATATTTTAAAAAAATCATTTATAGGTTCACAACATGCTATTTCTTTAGAGATCCACTTCAAGTTCAGCGAGGCTTAGCCCCGGGCTAAGAAGCTTCATGCCCGTCGTTAGTCAATTAATTAGTACTACTCTAAAAAAGAAATATAAAACCAACAACCGGGACTAAAGATATGATAAACTTTTAGACCTGGTTGGAGGCACCAACCGGGACTAAATGTGGATGTGGCGACAACATGTCGACACTATATTCGCAGTGGGCAGCACTAAGCCAGTAAATAACGATACTATTTTGGGTGGGTGGCAGCACTATGCCAGGGGTGGGTGTGTCGACATTATGTCATCACTGCTAGGGGTGGGTGGCAACACTATGCGGGTGGGTGGCAACACTATGTCCATAGAGGCACTCCCTAATTTAATTTGGTAGCTCCCCGACGTGTTCATGTTTCTAGTTTGCTTAAACGGTCGGTGATTAAAATGCTAGGGCACCACTATATATATGTATGCCTTCATAGTTTTGGTGCTTATTTTTATTGCAATGGATTTTGTGACGGCAGATAGAAGAAGAAGAAGAATATTTTGTTGCTCGACGGGGATATGTACATGATATAATGCTTGTGAATTTTTTTAAAAATCATTTACAGGTTCACAACATGTTATTCATTTAGAGATCCACTTCAAGTTTAGCGAGGCTCAGCCCCGGGCTAAGAAGCTTCATGCCTGCCGTTAGTCAATTAATTAGTACTAATCTCAAAAACAAAATTAAAGCCAACAACCGGGACTAAAGATATGATGAACTTTTAGTCCCGGTTGAAGGCACCAACCGGGACTAAATGTGGATGTGGCGACAACATGTCGACACTATGTCCTTAGTGGGCAGTACTAAGCCAGTAAATGACGACACTATTTTGGGTGGGTGGCAGCACTATGCCAGGGGTGAGTGTGTCGACATTATGTCATCTGTGCCAAGGGTGGGTGGCAGCACTATGTCCATAGAGGCACTCCCTAATTTAATTTGGTAGCTCCCTGACGTGTTCATGTTTCTGGTTTGCTTAAACGGTCGGTGATTAAAATGCTAGGGCGCCACTATATATATGTATGCCTTCATAGTTTTGGTTCTTATTTTTGTTGCAATGGATTTTGTGGCGGCAGATAGAAGAAGAAGAATATTTTGTTGCTCGACGGGGCTATGTATATGATATAATGCTTGTGAATTTTTTTAAAAATCATTTATAGGTTCACAACATGCTATTTCATCAGAGATCCACTTCAAGTTCAGCGAGGCTTAGCCCCGGGCTAAGAAGCTTCATGCCCGCCGTTAGTCAATTAATTAGTACTAATCTAAAAAAAATTAAAGCCAGCAAGTGGGACTAAAGATATGATGAACCTTTAGTCCCGGTTGGAGGCACCAACCGGGACTAAATGTGGATGTGGCGACAACATGTCGACACTATGTCCTCAGTGGGCAGCACTATGCCAGGGGTGAGTGTGTCGACATTATGTCATCAGTGCCCGACACTACGTTGTGCTTCTTAATCTATAAGTAGGTATGCATTATTGTGAAGAACTGTAAGATGGTGTGCGAGACCATCGACACCACTACGGCGAGCTTCTCAAAGATGTCTTAGGATCCCGTCCTCAGACATCTTCGAGGAGCTCGCCATAGAGGCACTCTCTAATATGTGAAATTAGTTAGCTCCACCAGCATACTGATCTAGCTAGAGAAGATATAAACTGAAAGATGGTGTGCGAGAGCAGGGACACCACTACGGCAGAGCTTCTCGAAGATGTCTTAGGATACCATCCTCAGACATCTTTGAGGAGCTCTCCATAGAGGCACTCCCTAATTTTATTTGGTAGCTCCCCGACGTGTTCATGTTTCTGGTTTGCTTAAACGGTCAGTGATTAAAATGCTAGGGCGCCACTATATATATGTATGCCTTCATACATCACATAAAGTTTTCATACATCACATAAAGTTTCCATACATTACATAGATTTACATAGGGTTTAGGGTTTAGGGTATGAATCCTTCGTCGCGTATGTCGATCCCTTGCCTATGATCGCTTCTTAGGCCATAACCATCGAACATCTTCTTTGCTTAACGAGATGCTTGGGTCAGTTTTCACGGTGAAGGGCGGAATTTCATCAAACTTATCATAATCTGCTGACATGTCTATCTTTTCCTCGACTCCCGCGATGTTTCTTTTCCCTGAAAGAACTATGTGACGCCTGGGCTCATCGTCTGATGTATTCGTTTCCTTATTTTTTATTTTTTTCGGTCTGGAGGACATGTCCTTCACATAAAAAACCTGAGACACATCATTGGCTAGGACGAATGGTTCGTCTCTGTAACCAATATCCTTGAGATCCACTGTTGTCATTCCGTACAGCTGGTCTACCTTTACCGCTTCTCCATTTATGTTGACCCAACTGCACCGAAACAAAGGGACCTTAAAAGTAGGTCAATAGTCAAGTTCCCATATCTCCTCTATGTAACCATAGTATGTGTCATTTTTCCCATTCTCGCATGTTGCATCAAAGCGGACACCACTGTTTTGGTTGGTGCTCTTTTTATCTTGGGCAATCGTGTAAAATGTATTCCCTTTTATCTCGTACCCTTGGAAAGTCAATAAAGTCGCAGATGGTGTCGCAGCCAACAAGTAGAGCTGATCTCCAATAGTGGTGTCATTCATGAGATGTAATTGCAACCAAGTGCGGAAAGTCTCCATGTGATTTTCTTTAATCCAGTATTTATCCTTCCCCGGGAACTTGCAGCGTACAACATTCATGTGTTCCTCGATATAGGGAGCCACGAAGGTAGAACTTTGTAGAACTGTGTAGTGTGCTTGATTCAAAGAATGCCCGTCCCTAAATAGCATTGCCTTCTTTCCTAGCGTGCCTTTTCCAGTCAGTCTCCCCTCATACCGTGATTTAGGAACACCATTCGGCTTAAGTCCAGGAAGAAATTCTACACATAACCCAATCACCTCCTCTGTTCCATAGCCCTTGGAGATGCTTCCTTATGGACTAGCATGGTTACGAACATATTTCTTTAAGACTCCCATGAACCTCTCGAAGAGGAACATATTATGCAGAAATACAGGACCGAGAATGGAAATCTCTTCGACTAGGTGAACTAAGAGATGCATCATAATATTGAAGAAGGACGGGGGGAACACCAACTCAAAACTTATAAGAGATTGGACCACATCCTTCTATAGCCTTTCCAAACTTTCTCGATCGATTACCTTCTGAGATATTGCATTGAGGAATGCACATAGCTTCACAATGGATAATCGAACATTTTCCGGTAGAAGCCCCCTCAATGCAACCAGAAGCAACTGCGTCATAATCACGTGGCAATCATGAGACTTCAGGTTCTGAAATTTTTTATCTGCCATATTTATTATTCCCTTTATATTTGACGAGAAGCCAGCCGGGACCTTGATACTGTAAAGGACTTCAAAAAAGATTTCCTTCTCTGCTTTGGTAAGAGCGTAGTTGCTTAAGTATTCACGTCATTTATCAGTATGCTTGTTGTATGGGTCTTTGATACGTTGCTGGTCCTCCCGTGCTTCTGGTGTATCTTTTGTCTTCCCATACACGCCCAGGAAGCCTAGCAGGTTCACGCAAAGATTCTTCATCACGTGCATCATGTCGATTGAAGAACAGACCTCTAGGTCTTTCCAATACTCAAGCTCCCAAAATATAGATTTCTTTTTCCACATGGCCGTGTGTCCGGTAATGAGGTCTTTCGGAACAGATTGACCGTCATGACCCTTTCCAAAGATTACTTCTAGGTCCTTCACCATACCAAATACATCAGCACCTTTAGGGAGCTTAGGCTTCTTCCGGTAATCTGCCTCACCGTTGAAATGCTTGCCTTTCTTTCTTACTTGATGATTGGTCGGAAGAAATTTACGACACCCTAGGTACACAACCTTCTTACATTTATCCAAATATGTACCTTTAGTCTTATCTAAACAGTGCGTGCATGCATTGTATCCCTTGTTTGACTGTCCTGAAATGTTACTAAGAGCAGGCCAATCATTGATGGTTACGAACAACAACGCTCGTAGGTCAAATGGCTCCTGTTTGTGCTCATCCCACACCTTTACACCTGGTTCAGCCCACAACTACAAAAGTTCATTGACTAATGGCCTTAGGTACACATCAATGTTGTTGCCAAGTTACTTCGGTCCTTGGATGAGCACTGGCATCATAATGAACTTCCGCTTCATGCACAACCAAGGAGGAAGGTTGTAGAAGATTCACTGGCTAGGTGTTGTGACTGCAGCTCTTCTCCCCAAAAGGATACATGTCGTCTGTACTTAGACCAAACCATAAGTTCTGCACGTCACCTGCAAAGTTCGAGTACTTTCTCTCGATGTTTCTCCACTACGACCCATCGGCGGGGTGTCTCAGTTTCCCGTCTTTCTTACGCTCTTCTTTGTGCCATCGCAACAACATAGCATGCTCTTTGTTTCTGAACAAACGTTTCAACCGTGGTATTATAGGAACATCCCACATAACCTTAGCAGGAACCCTCTTCCTAGGGGGCTCGTCATCACCCTCAACATCACCAGGGTCATCTTGTCTGATCTTGTATCGACATGCAGTGCATACCGGGCATTTATCCATATTCTCGTACTTCTCACCGCGGTACATGATGCAGTTATTAATGCATGCATGTATCTTCTCCACATCTAATCCTAGAGGGCAGCTAGTCTTCTTTGCTTCGTACGTTGTCCCAGGCAGCTCGTTATCCTTTGGAACCTTCGGTTTTATTATTTTCAGTAACTTCTCAAATCCCTTGTCAGATAAGCCAGTCTCTGCCTTCCATTTCAGCAGTTCAAGTGTGGTACCGAGCTTTGTGCTGCCATCTTCGCAATTTGGGCACAACAATTTTTTGTGATCCTTTTGCATGGCCTCCAACTTAAGCTTCTCCCTTTCTGTATCGTATTGTTGCTTTGCATCAGAAATGACCCGACCAAGACCATCAGCGGGCTTATCCGATGTCTGTTGTTCTTCTTCATTGCCGTCTCCCTCTTCTTCATTGTCTTCCATTGCAGTATCACTGTATTCTCCAGGGGACATAGGATAGCTATCATCCTCCTCCTCTTCTTCATTTTCTTCTAGCCTAACCCCTCTTTCTCCGTGGATAGCCCAATAATAATATCTTGGCATGAAACCTCTCCGAAGCAGATGACTTTGAAGGATTCTCGGGGCAGAGTGCTCTGCCACGTTCCGACAGTCGACGCAGGGACAAGGCATAAAATTATCCACTTTGTTTGCCTTAGCCAACTCGATAAATTTATGTAGGCCTGCAATAAAATCGGAATCGTGTCGGTCGCCGTACATCCATCGCATCCGCGCATCGATCTGCATCATAATAATTAACCATGACAATGGCATCGTGAATAGTGAAATGACCACCCTACATGGACACATGCAATATTTTTGTATCAATTACAGATAAAGAAGATAAGGTTGGTAACCTCGGCCGAGGATACCGTGTTGTGCGAACTTAAGGGGTTCGGACATTTAGTCGAACACCTTGTGTGCAGTGTGAAGAAAAAAAACCTAGCATCCACCTCCCACACAAAATAACAGAAAAATAAGAGGATGGGTTGGGCTTATTTATAGCCGGTTGGTTCGGGTTAATGCCACGAACCGGGACCAAAGCCCCTCCCGCGCGACACGTGGCAGCCCAGCAACGCGCCCCCCACCCAGGTCATTGGTCTCGGTTGATGGCACGACCCGGGACCACTGACCTGGGTGGGGGGGGCATTGTTGGGCCGCCACGTGTCGCGGGGAGGGGCTTTGGTCCCAGTTCGTGGCATTAACCGGGACTAATTCCCACCATCGCTTCGTCGTCCCCGTGTATAAATATGAGGCCACAGCGCGTCGCTTTCTCTATCGCCTCGGCCTCTCTGTAGTGTCCACCATGCCATCGCCTCGCCCTCTGCACCTCTCTACTGCGCCATCGTCTCGCCTCCCCTCCCTCTCGAATCTCCACCGTGCCGCCATGGAGGTGCCCATGCTGAACTTCTACGAGGCGGCGATGTTCGCGTACTACGACATCCTCGTGCCGCCGCGCGCGACGGTGCCCGCCGGATGGCGCATCAGCTCTGCGGGTGTGCCGGTGGCTCCGCTCCTCGTCCCCGGAGGATACGAGATGGAGAGCGTAATCGCGGAGCGTCGCCGCCAGATGCCCGCGTGGAAGTGGGCGTTTCCCCGGTACGCGGCGGCTAGCCCGTACTTGCCCTGGCTATTCAAGAAGGAGCGGAAGGCCAAGCTTGGCAACCGTATCATGGACGGGCGCGTGGTGCATCCGGATCTTCGCAACCGAGAAGGGTGGGAGATGTTCTAGTCCGTCCCTAGACGGACCATCTACACCGCCATCGACGCCGCTAGCCACGCAGAGGAGCTCCGTCTCCCAAACAATGCGAAAATCGTGGAGGTTTCGTCTGACGACGACGAGGAAGCTGGCGGCTCGGAGGACAGCGGCACCGGAAGTGAAATTGTCGACTAGGAAAAGTTGTAAAATCGGACCTTTGTTTGGAAAGAATTTGTGGTCGAATTAATAAAATGTCTCGACTTAGATCTTTGTCTCGATTAATTTGTGGAAGATTTTTTCAAAAATACTGATCAATTCAATTTCTGCCTCGAATTAATTTAGACTGTCCCGAATTACGGACCGTTGCGGGGTTTTTGTTCACGGTTCGTGGCATGACCTGAGACCAATGCTCCGTAGAGCGCCACGTGTGCGTCACGGTGGCATTGGTCCCGGTTCATGCCACGAACCGGTACCAATGCTTAGAGATGAACCGGGACCAATGTCCAGGCGGCATGAACCGGAACTGGTGCCTGGCATTGGTCCCGATTAAGGAAACGAACCGGGACCAATGGTATTTAGGTGCTTGACAAAAACCATTTTTCTACTAGTGACTATAGCTTAATAAATTAAATAAATTCCGTAGTGGCGTTATCTTGCTTCCCAGGAGGCGGCGGTTCATGTTGCGCATGGTTGTTACTAAAATGATGCATGCTGAATAAGTACAACTGTTGTCATAAACCCTTATTTTTACCGTGTGTAATTTTGGGATTTCATCGACTGCATTTTCTGTGCCAATTGTCTAAGTGGAATTTACCATGTGGGCAATCCTTGCTGAGTGTTCCACTTGGCAAAGTCAATTGTTGCCGAGTTCCACGCTTTTTGCACTCGCCAAAACACTGTTTACTTGGCAAAAAAAAGGCATTCTTCCGATCGTGAGCTTTCTTCCCTGGCGCTCGGCATATACAGGTCATCTGCAAGAAAGTTGTTTGCCAAAGGCAGCCATTTGCGTATAGAGGGAGCGACAGCATACTCAACTTCCACGTTGCCCAAAAGGATGGAAGAACAGAGAAGCAAAAGATACCAAATCGGGTCAAAACCAAGTCAATTTGTGCCTCGGTCCCTTTGGGAAGGGAGGCGCTATCAACTATATAGCTTAATAATAAACTAAATAAATTCGGTAGTGGCATTATCTTGCTTCCCACGGGGCAGCGGTGCATGTTGCGCATGGTTGTTACTAAAATGATCCATGCTGAATAAGTACAACCATATGCTGGAAAATCCGTGCAAGTAGGAAAACTATTCAATCATGCATGCTGAACGTTCAATCATTCATGCTAGCGTGTGTAACAAGGTACATACTGAAACGCACATATATATATATATATATATATATATAACTTGAGCAGCAGCAGCGTCTCTCTGAAAACTCGGTATACCAGCGATCGAGTGAGGCCGGCCAGTTCAGCAAATAGTGGTCAGAGGTAATCTACAAACCATTTTGGGACGGAGGGAGTACTTTTGATGGGTATGGTCACTATCCTGATAACCAAATAGTGGTCAGAGGTAATTAATTCATTACATTCCCAGGGGCGAAAAAATGTCTTGAAGACATTGAAAGGGCTACTTGAGGAGAGGAAGAAAGGGGTACGTCACGAAAGCATTGACTTTCTTGACCTTTTGATCGATGATCTCAAGGAGGAGAGGCCTGTAATGAGCGAGAAAGTTGCATTGGATTTAATATTCTTGCTTCTGTTCGCTAGCTTTGAAACCACATCATCTGGGATAATGGTTGCACTCAAGTTTCTAACAGACAATCCCAAGGCCTTGCAGGAACTTATAGTACTAAGTAAGAAGAGTAGTGTTTTTTTAGTGTTGATCCTCTTAATTATTTGCCTACTTTTCGGCATTCTTACATGTGCATTTCAACTAAATCCACACCTTTTAACTTTAAACACGTCATATCTAATTTCTATTTACAATGAGTTGCTTCCAATGCTAAATTTATTTTATATCTGTTTGATGCATCAATGTATTATCCTTTATATCTGAAATATATCGATTCTTAGTGAGAACATGATGGTAACCACGCAAGTTTTATTAGTATCACTAGGGGATGTCCTAGATTCTCACTGCACCCAAGGCACAATATGTTGAGTTTGGACTTTTTGTTGAGTAAGCTCAAGCATGAATTTTCTAATATAACAGTGAGAAAAAAGTACTTCTCTTGGTGAATTGCAAGGAATGAATCTAAGGACTAGTTTGTTATATAAGATGGTTTTCAATTATAATCTCTTGACGGTGAGATGAAGCGCAAAAGAAAAAAAAATTCAGTTTCTAGGTTGTGCCATCTCTCAGTGTATCATGTGCTCGAAACCCGTTGCCCTTTATGTTGCAAGTATATAATTAATTATCTCAAAACAAAATGATTCTTCTAGTGCTATCTCTGTTGTTCATGGGTTCGAAAGTTTCTTGTTCTCATTGCTGCAAGTATTCACTAAAATTGTTCGAAAGATAAATATGTTGCTGCCTCGCGGTTCAAAGCCAAGACAACCCTTAGAGAGATAAGGTGTCAACCAGTGAGCTATGCCAGAGTGTGATAACGATAGCTCATACACAACCCGCTTAGTCTAAAACTAAATTCAATATCAAAATTTATTTGAATTTTTTCTTTTGATGAGCGACTTTTGTAACTCAAAATCCTAGTCCCTTAGTAGAAAATTTCATTTGGTAACCGAAACCTTGCATATTAATACTTAATAAGTTTCCATATTTGGAGCATAAGATTTTTGAGAGTGATGTGAACATCAAGATTGCTAGCTTGATAAATACGTTCAGCCTAAGATGGCCAGTAATTTGATGCTTTCAGGAGGAGCACGAGAACATTCTGGAAAGGAGGAACAATCCTGACAGTGAAATAACTTGGGAGGAATACAAGTCCATGAAATTTACATCTCATGTATGTGGTTTACTTTATTCTATTTTTTTTTTATAAATTAGCAACGAGATATGGTTGGTACATTCGTATGTTAGTAGTAATATATGTCCTTATACATTGAGTTATTCATCTGATTCACCTTTTGTAGGTTATACATGAAGCATTAAGGTTGGCCAACATCGCTCATGTAATGTTTAGAAAAGCCATTCAGGATGTTCATATAAAAGGTATAGAGTAGATATATCAGTTCCATACATGATAGCGATATACAGCGAAAATTTCTATAAGTAATTAAATAATTGTGTATTTATACTAAGTACTATATATAAGCATGTGCTTCATGCATGCAGGTTATACTATCCCAAAAGGATCCAAAGTGATGATTTGTCCTTCCGCTGCTCACCTGGATCCCGATATTTACAAGGACCCCAATGTATTCAACCCTTGGAGGTGGAAGGTTTGTGGATATTAGAAGGAAATTTCTTAAAATGCACAGACTTCAAAGAGAACTCCACACGACTATCTAAATATTAAATAGTTTTACAAAGAAAATGTCCCATAGACAGGACTCAAAACATATGAAAACCCCTACACATAGTTCGATGAAAACGAAAATATAGTTTTATCATATTTCACTGCACTACCAGATGTGGTAGTATCCTGTGTTGTCATATTAAGACATGCATTGCTAAAACACAAGGTTGTAGATCTCTGGGCTATAGGAATTAAACCAAACCAGTCTAAATTTAGAACCTAGCACAATAGCTTGCTAGTACTAGAAACAATGTACTAAACTGTCAACATTTGCTTATAGTCAGATATTGAGTTCAAAATACTACGTATGAATGTGTACAGGATATTGTAGAACCAGTGGGAGGCTCCTCCAAGGACTTCATGGCCTTCGGAGGGGGATTAAGATTGTGTGTTGGTGCCGACTTTGCTAAATTGCAGATGGCTACTTTTCTTCATTGCTTAGTTACTAAATACAGGTATTGTAACATCGTAGTCTGCTATGATATTTCCTTCAAGTAACCTACATACTAAGCACCTCAGTAATTTCATTCTCTTATGCGTATTGTAGATGGAAAGTCGTCAAGGGTGGAACCATGGTGCTCTCTCCCGTTCCACGATTTTACGATGGTTTTCACATCCAACTTCTCCCTATACTTTGATGTGTGGCTTTGGTCGGCCTCGCTACAATACAATATATAAATATAGATTTAATCGAATAAGAACATTTATGTTGATCAATTATGTTGTTTGTAAGTGAATTATTGGGCTACGATTACTAAATTGAGTATAAAACATGATTATGTTTGCAGTATTGGAAAACATACGTTGGTGTAAATATTAATTTCCGGCAGCGAGACATAATCTAGTATTTATTTTCATACATTAGTGCAAAATAGGTTACATATGGCATGCTAAATCACACTTAGTTGCGTGTTTTTTACACGCTTCCGCTCTCACGTCAATGATATATGGTACCGATTGGTTATCGATGGCACACCGCCGATTGTTGACACTTAGTTGCGTTCTTGAGACACGCCCAATGACTGCAATGACATTAGATAAGTCCTTATACTCAGCTTGTGTACTCGAGCGACAACCAGCTTCTTTCCATTCACTCCATGAAATCAAATTTGATCCCAAAAATATGCAAAGCCACCGTAGATCTCTTGTCATGCATCTGAGCATGCACTAACAAGGATAGACTCGGGCTTACCCAACCAAGCCAACTAAATTAGTCCCTCTCAACTATCTCAAGATCCTCTTGAGTGCTGTCTAGTAAAATGTGCTAGGTGTACACAGAAACTAGCAGACTTTATTAACGGAGAAGGCTATATCAGGTCTAGTCAAAGTAATGTACTGCAATGCATCCATAATACTTCTTTAATGAGTAGAATCCTCACTGCTCAAAGCTTTACCACCAACTATGGACAATTTTTCAGAGGTAGACAGAGGTGTATCAATCGGTTTTCACTCTGTCATATTGACACATCCAAGTTAATCATGTTCATATTTTTATTAAGAGATAACAATACCTTCTGCAACATTTCGCACTTCTATAACCAAGAACTAGTGCAACTCACGTAGGTCTTTCAAGGAAAAGGACAAACCGGATTCCTCAAAAAAAAGGACAAACCGGATGATGAGTAAAGCATCAACAACATGATCAAAAGAACTGACTACAACAATGTCATGAACATATATGAGTATAAATAGAGACGCTCCCCCTTTGTTGAAGAAGAACAACGAGGTAACAAGCTTTGATGCGAAAAAACAAAGATCATGGAGTCTAGAACTCAGGCGTTCATACCAAGCATTTGGAGCCTGCTTCAAAACATAAAGAGCTTTATTTAGCTTACAAATATATTATGAATTGTAAGTATCCGCATATCCAGGAGGTTGTATCATATAGACCTCTTCTTTCGAAAGACCATGTAAAAACGTGTTCTTGGAATCAAGTTGTTGCAGCTTCCAGTTACGTGAAACAACCAAAGCAAGAACTAAACGAATAGTGGTCAACTTGACAACATGACTAAAAGTATCGTCGTAGTCAGCACCATACCTCTGCTTGAATCCCCTAGCAACCAAGCGTCCTTTTAACGATCAACAGGGCCATCAGCTTTCCCTTTAAAGAGAAGAATAATAGTACGTCCATGTACAAGAGGAACAAGGTGGCATGTTTTGTTGCGTGTAAGAGCAAATATTCCTCATACATAGCTAGCTTCCAATGAGGATCACGGGGGGCTTCCTACAAATTCTCAGGATCACTAGTATCACAAAAGATAGCAAACCGAATTCGGACATAACAAACATGACCATTGGTGATAATTCTTGGCTTAACAATTCCGTGTTGCAACCGAGTATTTGGACGCATAGAAAAACTGGCACCAGGATCAGCCGGCATAATAGACGCATAAGACCCTGACTTGTCAGAATCAACAGCACCAGATCCGAGACTAGCTCACACGTCAGCGGAATATGACACAAAACATGTGGCCAAAGGCCCAAAAGGGAAGACACCGGGTCTGCGTCGCATCCCATCACTATTGCAAGGCCAGGAGAATGGGGCACATGTGTACTTCGCGAAGGAAGCGGCGACATGTGCCCCCACTCGGTCGCTCCGTTTGTGATCCAAGGAGGATCCGTCCAATGATACCGAGACAGATCTTTTAGCCCGAGGGGAAACAACGACCGAATTTTTTTCCTGCATAATAGACTCAGCAGGTAGATCATGAGCAAGATTAGCATCAACATTAGCTCGCATATCGGCACCCCCAATCATTTCGAACATAATCGAGCACCGCCATTAGAATGAAGATTAGAAAAGGGAAAAAAGAGTTATGAAACAAAACATCATGTGAGATATACATGCGACCAATAGAAACTTTAAGATATTTGTAGCCTTTATGAAGACTACTATATCCTAGGAAAGCACATTACATGGTTGGAAACTAGAGTTTACAAGCATTATAAGGATGGAGATTGGTTCAACATGCACAACCAAATATTTTCAAAAAAGAATAATCGGATTTGGACTTAAAATTACACTCAATAGGAGATTGGGAAGCAATAACTTCGCTATGAATATGATTAATAAAATAAATTGTCGATCCTAGAAAACATTGCATCCTAAAATTTGAGAGGCATAGATGTATCCGAGAAGAAATACGTGGCCAGTCCGACGTGGCACACAATCAACACGGTCCATTTCTGTCCTTTGTATGGGACAAGCCCAATAATTCAGTTTATTTATGTTTTTTTTGAATCAATTCTGGCAAACAATATGGGCCAGGCCCAACATGTAGGCATTTTTATTTCCATGTCTTGGCCCCTTAGAGGAATTTATTTTTTATTTTTGGCATTTCATTTCTTTTCATTTTCAACCTTTTATTTTCAGCAGGTCCCACATGTCAGTTTCATTTTTCACATGTCCCACTTGTTAATCTCCCACAATTTGACAGTAATTGATAAACTAGCAATTTATTCATAAATGCAAGAATACACGAAATTCTTCTCACAATGGCCATAGTTAAGTCGATTACAATAGTTCCATGGTTCAAATCACATATTATATACAATAAATATGCCAGCGCTAACACTTCAAATCACAAACTATACAATAAAATCCCAGCGCTCTCACGCACTTCAAATGGCAATAGTTGATTACAATAGTTTCATGGTTACAATAATATATTACATCTTTTCTTCCTGTCAGGCCCAGTACTTGAGCGCCGCTAGATCATATGCCCACGCCTTCTTCTCCATGTCATACCCACCTGGCCAAATTAACAAGTTCTATATCAGTACTGGTACCACCGTCTGATTACAAAATCATGTATTGGTACTGACTGAATATACCAGGTAGTACCCCTACTACTCAGCAAGATAAACTGCGGCAGGAGACACTAGAAGTAGCACGATCCACAAGTAAAAGGTTCAGCAATGTACAGTTACACATGCAAGAACAGTTAATTAGGTAGCAAACTACTTCAGTGATCATATTAGAATAGTAAAAAAGAACACCAATGTCAATTTTTGGACCATAGAAAGCACCATATCCTTCATTGATTTGTAGACAGACATCCAAGTACTCACATGCAAGCACAACAAATATTCTCGTCCCAACAGTTTGTTACAATAGACATCTAAGAACAGTGGAAAATACCATATTCTAGGCAAAAGGTTCATCAAAGTACAGTTACACATGCAAAGTATAGTTACACATGCAAGAACACTTAATAAGTTAGCAAACTACTTAAGTGATCACATTAGAACAGTAAATATTCTAACCTAGGTACAACAGAATTGGTTGAGCAGAGTGGTACTTCTAAAAATTTACTAGGTGGTGGAATATAAGAATACATTTTAGCTATCAAGTATACAAGAAGCAAGCCAATAAATAGCACACCATGGACAAGTCAGACATGCATGAATCAATACTATTATGGTACTAATAGCTCCTAAATAGACCAATTGCTAGATGCAGGTATAATTTGGCTATCATATGAGTCTTTTTTTTTGCAATCACAAATCCACAAATAGTAATATCAGGTAGCACTGACAGTGATTTTTCAAAACATCACTTATCAAGTAGGTGCATGAATCAATACTATTATGGTACTAATAGATCCTAAATAGACCAATTGCTAGTTGTAGGTATAAATTGGCAATCATATGAGTCTTTTTTTTGCAATCACAGATCCACAAATAGTAATATCAGGTAGCACTGACAGTGATTTTTCAAAACATCACTTGCTGCTGAAATTTGGAGCATCACAAATAGTAATATCAGATATTGCTCAGCCCATCTTTGCTGCTGAAATTTGGAGCATTTGTTCTCCGGTATGTGACTCCTCCGCTTGTCCAAGTAGATTTCTGATTAGTGGATTATATCTTGAGTATTTTTCTACTGTAGGTGACAAGTTATGTGAGCTTGTAAGCTTGTCCAATGCTTGGAAAAATTGTTTTGATGCATGTTTAGGCCCCTTACAAGTCCCTATAAGTAGTTCCTTTCATTATGTAATCACTTTGCAATCACTTATATGATGGTTGTCTTAAATTTCAAAAAAGAAGATGAATGAACACAAACTGAACCAACATGAATTAAGGGTGCCTGCGGTTATGAAGGTTCACCGTGAGGAGGAAGTCTTTCCTTCTATCTATCCATGCTCTGAATTCATGAGGGCTGCAGGGATTTCTCAAGATTTCCATACTTTAATTGCTAATGCAGGATTGGAGCACTTTTTGGGAGATGAACCCTACCAATATGTGAAACTAACTATGTCTGTGGTGCTGGATTTTCAATTTAGTTGCTCTTTGCCTAACCCCATGGTTCATTACAAAATTTACAATGTAGTTGTCGATCTCCCTTTTCATGTTTTTTGTGCAGCTATTAAAGTACCACAGTGGGGTTCGTGTGAAAGGATTAGAGGGCGACCTACACCACTCATGGACTTGTATGCAGAGATTTTCCAATGGAGCAGCTTCTAAAAGGAGAGTGGTAAAATTCATAATATTCATCTCCCGTCTATTCGATACTTTGCCTACTTTATTGCCAAGTGCGTTCTCGCTAGGAAAATTGCTAGTAAATTATCCTCATATGATCTAGCCTTCATCTCAGCTTCCTTGAAACGAGATAGGACTTATAATTTGGGTGCCTTGATAGCTTTCCGTCTTGCTGCTAACGCAAGAAAGGTGGAATTTGTGGAGGCCTCATCGCCTCTCGTTTATTAGCTTTGCATTGTGTAGTGCCTCATCATTTAGACCTATAGTTTCCCATAGAGAGGCTTGACCTTAATTCCATGATGCAACATAAATTCGTTTCTTCTTGGGCTAATTTGAGTGATTTGTCTTATGAAATAACCTTTCTCAAGGCTGGTTGGAGAAGGGGTAAGTCCGAGCGTGTTGTTCTTTTGCCTGCTCCTGTTTTGTTTAATCTTGATACCAGGGTAGGATGGACACTCACTGAGGGAGAGCTCGATACGTATCTGGGGCAGCCTAGCCCGCGCCAAGGAGTGGTGTGTGATACATTGCAAATGTATCTATAATTTTTGATGTTCCATGCTTGGTGTTATCCACTTTCTTGTGTTTTGTTCCAACTTTGGAGTAATTTTCATATGATTTCTTGGACTAACCTATTAATAAGAGCCACAATGCCAGCTGCCTGTTTTCTGCTGTTTTTGGTTCCAGGAAAGTCAGAAAATGAATATTTTCGGAATTGGACGGGACAAAAGCCAAAGTGCCTATTTTTTCGAAAGTCATCAAGTGCCAGAATACGAGACAAAGAGGGGCCAGGGAGCCACCACACCACCTGGCCGCGCGGCCAGGCCTGGCCCGCGCCAAGGGGTGGTATGGCCGCTCCAGGCACCCCCTCGGCCTCTCCTTCCGCCTATATATTTCCCTCAGGACGAAAACCCTAAGTACCCGATCAAAAATCCACGAAAGAGTCTGTAGCCACCGTCATCTCCATCCCTAGATTGGGAGGGGTCTGAAGCTCTTCCCGGCACCCTGCCGGAGAGGGGAATTCACCCTGGAGGCCTTCTTCATCACCATGCAAGTCTCCGGTGTGATGCGTGAGTAGTTCATCCTTGGACTACGGATCCATGTAGTAGCTAGATGGCTGGTTCTCCTCCTTTGTGGTTTCATGTCTAGATCTTGTGAGCTCCGTTCATGATCAAGATCATCTATTTTTAATTCTACATGTTGTGTTTGCGGGGATCCGATGGATATTGAGACGCTATTTCAGATTGATTATTGATTCTATCATGTCTTTATTATTTGTGATCTTGCATGCTTTCAGTTGTTAGTAGCTATCTTGGCCAAGTAGATGCTAGCAACTCCAAGAGTTAGTATTTATGCTCGATAGTGGGTTCATGCCTCTGGTAATCTGGGGAAGTGACAGAAATCTCTAAGGTACTAGATGTACTGTTGCTACTAGGGAGAAAACAACAATCCTTTGTTCATAGAACAATCGTATTGTTTACTTTACACGCAGTTCGTAAAGCAATAATCTGTTGCTTGCAACTTAATACTGGAGGGGGTTCGGATGATAACCTGAAGGTGGATTATTAGTCGTAGATGCAGTTGGATGGCGGTCTATGTATAATGTTGTAATGCCCAATCGAATCTCAAAGGAGTCAAGCTGATTAGTATATGCATGTATTGCTTTCTCGATGTTTGTCAATTACCCCGCTGTAATTTGTTCACCCAGCATGTTATCTATCTTAAGGAGAGCCACATCTAGTGAACTATGGATCCCGGTCCTTTTTCTTTACATACAATCTATAAAATGTTTAATTTTTGTGTTTACTTTCTGCAAACTTTTACTTCTTTCCATTCGATACGTTTAATCCTTTCTTTTCAGCAAAACACGGTGAGATTGACAACCTCATCGCAAGTTGGGGACAAAGTTCTGTGGTTGTGTTGTGCAGGTATCCACGTTGCTACTAGCACTGGTACCCTGCCAAAGCTCATCTAGTAACACCTTTGGGGTGTTTCCTTGCTCCTACTAGTTCGATTAAACCTTGGTTTCATAACTGAGGGAAACTTGCTACTGTGCTCATCATACCTTCCTCTTGGGGTTCCCAACGAGCTCTACATCAACACCACCATCAAACTTTTTTCTGGGCGCCGTGCATTGAGCCATCAAGCGATTCTCTGGCACCATTGCCGGGGAGTCAAGAACATCTTCACAAGGGGAGTCCCTCATAACCAATCTCTTTACTTTGTTGTTTTTATTTTTCTTAGTTTCTTTTTGCTTTGTTTGCTTTTTTTGTTCTTCAAAAACACAAAAAAAAATAGTTTTACTAGTTTGCTTTCTTATTTTAAAACCGAAAAAAATGACTACTCTTGAAAACACTAAGTTGTGTGACTTCACTAGCACCAACAACAATGATTTTATGAGCACTCCCATTGCTCCACCTGTGCCTGAAGATACTTTCTTTGAGATAAAACCTGCTTTGCTCAATCTTGAACAATTTTCTGGTATTGGTAATGAAGATGCTGCTTCCCATCTAAATGACTTTGTTGAACTTTGTGAGATGCAAAAGCATAGGGATATAGATGGTGATATTATTAAGCTGAAATTGTTTCCTTTCTCTTGGATAGGAAAAGCTAAAGAATGGTTGAATTCCTTAACTAGGAATAGTATTGATTCTTGGACTAAGTGCAAAGATGCTTTTATTGGAAAATACTATCCTCCTGCTAAGATTATATCTATGAGAAGTGAAATAATGAAGTTTAAACAACTTGATAATGAGCATGTTGCTCAAGCTGGGGAAAGAATGAAATCTTTGATTAAGAATTGTCCCACTCATGGACTGACTGCTTGGATGATCATCCAAACTTTTTATGCAGGATTGAACTATTCTTCAAGGAACCTATTGGATTCTACTACTGGAGGTACCTTTATGACCATCACTTTGGGTGCTACAACAAAACTTATGGACAATATGATGGTTAATTATTCTGAATGGCATACTGAGAGAGCTCCACAAGGTAAGAAGGTAAATTCTGTTGAGGAAACCTCCTCCTTGAGTGATAAAATTGATATTATTATGTCCATGCTTGTTAATGGGAAAGCCCATATTGATCCAAATAATGTTCCTTTAGCCTCTTTGGTTGCTCAAGAAGAGCAAGTTGATGTGAACTTCATAAGAAATAACAATTTTGGCAACAATGTTTATGGTAATAATGCTTATAGGAAAAAATTTGGTAACAACAATTATAAGCCATTCCCTCCCAACAATGGTAATGCTTATAGAAATTCTTACAACAATAATAAGAGTGCTCCCTCTGAACTTGAAGTTATGCTTAAAGACTTTATTAGTAAGCAATCTGCTTTCAATAAAACTATTGAGGAAAAACTCTCTAATGCTAAAAGAAATATAGCATCTTTGGCTGAAGCTCAATCTTATTTGAATAAAATGGTTGCTAAACCTGAAACTAATGAGAATCCCTTTGCAGCCACCAATGCTATACAAGTAAGAATTGATGAAAATATTAGACTATTAGCTGAATTACATGCTAAGTGGGAAAGAGAAGATGAAATTGCTAGAAACATTAGTGTTTCTACTATTACCACCACTAGTGTTGAGGCTAGTAATAGTTCTACTACTTTAGATTATAAATTTGATTTTGATCTTGATGGTTGCAACATCTCTGAAGTTATTAAGTTCCTGCAAAATCTTGCTAAAAGTCCTAGTGCTAGTTCTATGAACATGGCCTTTACAAAACACATTACTAATGCTCTCATAAAGATTAAAGAAGAAAAGATGAAACATAAAGCTTCTATTCATATAAAACTAGAAGATGGTTTGGAACCCATCATTAATATGAAAGTGAATGACTTTTATTTCAAAGCTTTATGTGATCTTGATAGTAGTGTTTCTATTATGCCTAGAAGGATTTATGATATGCTTGATTTGCCTCCTCTTGAAGATTTCTATTTGAATGTCCCACTTGATGATAATGTTAAAAAGAAACTCATGGGGAGTCTTAATGATGTTCTTATTATGGTTAACAATTCCTATGTCCCCGTTGATTTCTATGTTTTGGATGTTCAATACAATGCTTCTTGTCCTATTACTTTGGGAAGACCTTTTCTTAGAACTATTGGTGCCATCATTGATATGAAAGAAGGCACCATTAAATATCAACTCCCATTCAAGAAAGGTATAGAACACTTGCCTAAAAAGAGAGAAACGATTTCTTTTCCTTCTCCTATGAAAACAAAATTTGGTCTTAATGCTTCTTCATTTGAGAACACTTGATTCTTTCTTTGCTTCTTATGCCTAACTTAAAGGCATTAAAGAAAAGTACTTATTTGGAGATAAAACAAAAGTTTTAGATGAGTCTTGGGAGTTACTACCTCTGTAATAACCTCTCCTTATCCTTTTTATTTGCTTTTTGTGCCAAGAGTAACCTCTAATGAGAGAGAAGTAATGATTAGGAAAGTTGCTATCCCGAAACAGATTTTTGTGCTTCACCGTAAAAATTCGTGAGAGAGTTCTGTATGTCGGATTGAGCTGTAATGTTTTGTGCTTCTGTCCCATGTTGTTATCTAACTTTCGTTAGTTCAATACTTTTTTATTTCAGCAACAGAAGGTCTTCAAAAAAATTCGTCTTTACCTGCTGGTCTGTTTTGACAGATTTCTGCCATTTTCTGCATTTGCTTCTTGTTGGTTCCTTTTTGAGTTCTTTTGGGGAATTGAGATTTTTGAGGGAAGTGCTACAGTATCTAGTGTTCTAATGGAAGTTTATTTGGTGTTAGATCTGAACCTTAAGACTTATTTATCTTGAGTGTACTAATGTTGCTAATAAAGATTATGTGAAGTTTTGTATGAAGGAAAATTTTCATGTGTATGGAAGGAATGAGAAATGAGATGAAGGATGGACTAAAGCTCAAGCTTGGGGATGCCACGCGTGTCACCCCAAGAAATATCCAAGAAGTACAAGCGTCAAAGCTTGGGGATGCCCAAGGCATCCCCTTCTTCATCAATAAAAATTCACGGTTTCTTCCAAACGCTTCATTTTTATTGTTTCATGCACAGTTGTGTTGTTCTTGGAGCGTATTATTTTTTGTTTTTGTTTTTGTTTTTTGTTTTCTTGGTTTGCTTAGTTTGCTGAACAAATTGGTTGGACCCCCTCTTTCATACATTGGTTTGCAAATAGTTTGGTTGGGTTTGGAAAAGAGTAGGAAAGTTCATGCTTATGTGGTAAAAAGAGCTCGTTTTTGACTATGGCCTATGCTTTGTCATGCCATGCTTGATATTGTTTTGGCTTTATGCTTAGTATTCTTTGTTGTATCATGACTTGTTATAAACAATTGAGATTCCTTAATGTGCCTTGGATGAATCATGCGTTGTTTTAGCATATTAAAGCATAGTATAGTGGTATTCTCCTTTGATGCTTTATTTGGGTTGACTTGGCGCATGCTCACACCATGTTATGACTATCTCAAGTCACCATAGCCTTTATGATCCTTTAGTTTTCAAATTGTAGTATCACTTTATGCTTTGATCAATGATGTTTTGTCGCTCTACATGATTGTGGCCATTATTGCTCTCTTAGTTTGTCGCTCCCAGTCTTTTGCTAGCCTCCACAACAAAGTATGAGTTCCACTCATGCACCCAACTCCCTAAACCAAGTTATTCCAATGATTCCACCATACCTACCTACTAGCTTATGCTATTCCAAGTATATTCATGCTTTTGTTTACCTTCCAAATTAAACTTATTATGAGAAAACTAGTGATTAAAGCTCTCACGAACTTGATGGCACACTTTACTTTTATTGCCTCTAATAAACTTTAACTATTGGGTCCTTCTTTGTTGCGTATATGCTTGCGCTTTATAAGTTGAAATTAGCAGAACCATGTTTCATGGGGAACGCTTTCAACATTGCACTTGTACTTTGTATCCCGTTTATATCATGTTCTTTTGCTTACGGATCCCGGCGGTGTGAAATAAAAGGGGAACTTGTAAGATCATGGAGTTTGTATGTGTGTTAGAGAAACGCCTAGGCCGCTAGCCTAAGCCATGCCTAATCATGGTGGAAACTTGCAGCATCACCATAATGAGCACTCTATGAAGCATCCTAAATAAAAACCTATGCAAATAGCAAATAAAAAGATCGCTGAGATGCTCATTGTCTGCTTGCCTTGTCATTTTGATTATGGGAAAGCTCCCGTATCATGTGCAAGGGGTACCCCATTGGCGGTTCTTAATGATACACATATACTTACAATGACAAGAACTTATCGGTGACTAAACTTGAGTAGCATGAGGAGCGGCCCTCGTATACAAGGGACATGAGATTTCGATTTATAACTTGTCAAGCATATCCTCTTAGTTGTGTCACTTTAACCTTAATCACTTCAAGATGCTTATGATAGGGGTAATGAGAGCTGAAAGCTATAAGTACCATAATTTTTGGAAGCTCTTGATGAGACTTGAATCCCTACTTCCTTTTATAAAATGGCCTTTCTTCCACCATTATATTGAGTCTCCACCTTCTACCTTTATGCACCTACTTTGAGAGCATAGTGGCCATTCTTAGTTCTATGTGCATTGTCCCAAGACTAGTTGATTGATGCATATCTTGCTATTGCTTGTTTTAAACTATTGTATCTAGTCACTCTTATGAACTTTGAAGGTGTCATATGCATTTATATTTGCTACTCTATTGAGGGACAAGCTGAATACTATAATGATATGTTTTCTTTATGTGAAACAAACAAACGTCTTGCAAAGCATTGTTATTCATGAATCTTTTGTTTGTGCCTTTTCATGTTGCATCATAGTTTCTTTGCTTATTGCTAGATCTTTGTCTTTCATGGTATGATTGAAGTACTATGATCCCATCTTTGAATGTTTTGCAAATACTTTGATCAAGTCTTTGATGGTGCATGTCATCTCAAAATTTATTCTTTCTTTTTATCACTTACCTACTCGAGGACGAGCAGGAGTTAAGCTTGGGGATGTTGATACATTGCAAATGTATCTATAATTATTGATGTTCCATGCTTGGTTTTATCCACTTTCTTGTGTTTTGTTCCAACTTTGGAGTACTTTTCATATGGTTTCTTGGACTAACCTACTAACAAGAGCCACAGTGCCAGCTGCCTGTTTTCTGCTGTTTTTGGTTCCAGGAATGTCAGAAAATGAATATTCTCAGAATTGGACGGGACAAAAGCCAAAGTGCCTATTTTTCCAGAAGTCATCAAGTGCCAGAATACGAGACGAAGAGGGGCCAGGGAGCCACCACACCACCTGGCCCGCGCCAGGGGGTGGTGTGGCCGTTCACGGCACCCCCTCGGCCTCTCCTTCCGCCTATATATTGCCCTCGGGATGAAAACCCTAAGTACCCGATCAAAAATCCAAGAAAGAGTCTATAGCCGCCGTCATCTCCATCCCTAGATCGGGAGGGATCTGAAGCTCTTCCCGGCACCCTGCCGGAGAGGGAAATTCACCCTAGAGGCCTTCTTCATCACCATGCAAGCCTCCGGTGTGATGCGTGAGTAGTTCATCCTTGGACTACGGATCCATGTAGTAGCTAGATGACTGGTTCTCCTCCTTTGTGCTTTCATGTCTAGATCTTGTGAGCTCCGTTCATGATCAACATCATCTATTTGTAATTCTGCATGTTGTGTTTGCGGGGATCTGATGGATATTGAGATGCTATTTTAGATTGATTATTGATTGTATGATGTCTTTGTTATTTGTGAACTTGCATGCTTTCCGTTGTTAGTAGCTATCTTGGCCAAGTAGATGCTAGCAACTCCAAGAGTTAGTATTTATGCTCGATAGTGGGTTCATGCCTCTGGTAATCTGGGGAAGTGACAGAAATCTCTAAGGTACTAGATGTGCTGTTCCTACTAGGGAGAAAACAACAATCCTTTGTTCATAGAACAATCGTATTGTTTACTTTACACGTAGTTCGTAAAGCAATAATCTGTTGCTTGCAACTTAATACTGGAGGGGGTTCGGATGATAACCTGAAGGTGGATTATTAGTCATAGATGCAGTTGGATGGCAGTCTATGTATAATGTTGTAATGCCCAATCGAATCTCAAAGGAGTCAAGATGATTAGTATATGCATGTATTTCTTTCTCGATGTTTGTCAATTGCCCAGCTGAAATTTGTTCACCCAGCATGTTATCTATCTTAAGGAGAGCCACCTCTAGTGAACTATGGATCCCGGTCCTTTTTATTTACATACAATCTACAAACTGTTTACTGTTTTGTGTTTACTTTCTACAAACTTTTACTTCTTTCCATTTGATACGTTTAATCCTTTGTTTTCTGCAAAACACGGTGAGATTGACAACCTCATCGCAAGTTGGGGACAAAGTTATGTGGTTGTGTTGTGCAGGTCTCCACGTTGCTACTAGCACCGGTAGTGCGCCCTGCCAAAGCTCAGCTAGTAACACCTTTGGGGTGTTTCCTTGCTCCTACTGGTTCGATTAAACCTTGGCTTCATAACTGAGGGAAACTTGCTGTTGTGCTCATCATACCTTCCTCTTGGGGTTCCCAACGAGCTCTACATCAACACCACCATCAAGCATTTTTCTGGGCGCCGTGCATTGAGCCATCAAGCAATTTTCTGGCGCCATTGCCGGGGAGTCAAGGACATCTTCACAAGGGGAGTCCCTCATAACCAATCTCTTTACTTTGTTATTTTTGTTTTGCTTAGTTTCTTTTTGTTTTGATTGCTTGTTTCTTTATCAAAACACACAAAAAAATAGTTTTACTAGTTTGATTTCTTATTTGAAAGACAAAAAATGACTACTCTTGAAAACACTAAGTTGTGTGACTTCACTAGCACCAACAACAATGATTTTATGAGCACACATATTGCTCCACCTGTGCCCAAAGATACTTTCTTTGAGATAAAACCTGCTTTGCTCAATCTTGTTATGAGAGAATAATTTTCTGGTTTTGGTAATGAAGATGCTGCTTCCCATCTAAATAACTTTGTTGAACTTTGTCAGATGCAAAAGCATAGGGATATAGATGGTGATATTATTAAGCTGAAACTGTTTCCTTTCTCTTTGAGAGGAAAAGCTAAAGAATGGTTAAATTCCTTAACTAGGAATAGTATTGATTCTTGGACTAAGTGCAAAGATGCTTTCATTGGAAAATACTATCCTCCTGCTAAGACTATATCTATGAGAAGTGAAATAATGAAGTTTAAACAACTTGATAATGAACATGTTGCTCAAGCTTGGGGAAAAATGAAATCTTTGGTTAAGAATTGTCCCACTCATGGACTGACTCCTTGGATGATAATCAAAAAAAATTATGCAAGATTGAACTATTCTTCAAGGAACCTATTGGATTCTACTGCTTTTGGTACCTTTATGATCATCACTTTGGGTGCTGCAACAAAATTTCTGGACAATATGATGGTTAATTATTCTGAATGGCATACTGATAGAGCTCCACAAGGTAGGAAGGTAAATTCTGTTGAGGAAACTTCCTCCTTGAGTGATAAGATTGATATTATTATGTCTATGCTTGTTAATGGAAAAGCCCACATTGATCCAAATAATGTTCCTTTAGCCTCTTTGGTTGCTCAAGAAGAGCAAGTTGATGTGAACTTTATAAGAAATAACAACTTTGGCAACAATGCTTATGGTAATAACAATTATAGGCCCTACCCTCCTAATAATACTTATGGCTATAATGGTAAACCTGGATTACCTAGTGAGAGGAATTTTAGAGGTTGAAAGAGCCACTAAAACTTCATGCAAATGCAATATGAGCAAAATAATCTGTTTACTAAAACTATGGAGGAACAATCTACCATTTTGAAGAACATTAGCCATCAACTTGAGTCCAAATAGGGAAATTCCTAGTTTACAATTGAAACTCTTTAATGCTGAAAGAAATATATCATATTTGTCTGAAGCTCAATCTTCATTGATTAATAAAATGGCTGCTAAACCTGAAAGTAATGATAATCCCTTTGCACCTACTAATGCTATACAAGTAAGAATTGATGAAAATGTTAGACTATTAGCTAAATTACATGCTAAGTGGGAAAGAGAAGATGAAATTGCTAGGAACATTAGTGTTTCCACTATCACCACCACTAGTGTTGAGGCTAGCAATAGTTCTACTACTTTAGATGATAATTTCGATTTTGATCTTGATGGTTACAACATCTCTGAAGTTATTAAGTTCCTACAAAAGCTTGCTAAAAGTCCTAATGCTAGTGCTATGAACATGGCCTTTACAAAACACGTTACTGATGCTCTCATAAAGATTAAAGAAGAAAAGATGAAACATAAAGCTTCTATTCCTATAAAACAAGAAGATGGTTGGGAACCCATCATTAATATGAAAGTGAATGACTTTGATTTCAAAGCTTTATGTGATCTTGATAGTAGTGTTTCTATTATGCCTAGAAGGATTTATGATATGCTTGATTTTCCTCCACTTGAAGATTGTTATTTGAATGTCCCACTTGATGATAATGCGAAAAAGAAACTCATGGGGAGTCTTAATGATGTTATTCTTATGGTTAACAATGCCTATGTCCCGGTTGATTTCTATGTTTTGGATGTTGAATGCAATGCTTCTTGTCCTATTACTTTGGGAAGACCTTTTCTTAGAACTGTTAGTGCCATTATTGATATGAAATAAAGCACCATTAAATATCAACTCCCACTCAAGAAAGGTATAAAACACTTCCCTAAGAAGAGAGAGAAGATTTCTTTTGCTTCTCCTATGAAAACAAAATTTGGTCTTAATGCTTCTTCATTTCAAAACACTTGATTCTTTCTGGCTTCTTATGCCTAACTTAAAGGCGTTAAAGAAAAGTACCTATTGGGAGATAACCAAAAAGTTTTAGATGAGTCTTGGAAGTTATTACCTCTGTAATAACCTCTCCTTATCCTTTTTATTTGCTTTTTGTGCCAAGAGTAACCTCTAATGAGAGAGAAGTAATGATTGGGAAAGTTGATGTCCCGAAACAGATTTCTATGCTTCACCATAAAAATTCGTGTAGAATCTCTGAAACTCTTTTTGAGGCGTAAAGTTTTGTGCTTCTGCCCCAGGTTGTTATATAACTTTCGTTAGTTCAACAATTTTTGATTGGAGCAACATAAGGTCTTCGAAAAAATTCGTCTTTACCTGCTGGTCTGTTTTGACAGATTTCTGCCATTTTCTGCATTTGCTTCTTGTTGCTTCCTTTTTGAGTTCTTTTGGGGAATTGAGCTTTTTGAGGGAAGTGCTACAGTATCTAGTGTTCTAATGGAAGTTTATTTGATGTTAGAACTGAACCTTAAGACTTATTTATCTTGAGTTCACTAATGTTGCTAATAAAGATTGTGTGAAGTTTTGTATGAAGGAAAAATTTCAGGTGTATGGAAGGAATGAGTAATGAGATGAAGGATGGACTGAAGCTCAAGCTTGGGGATGCCACGCGTGTCACCCCAAGAAATATCCAAGAAGTACAAGCGTCAAAGCTTGGGGATGCCCAAGGCATCCCCTTCTTCATCAATAAAAATTCCAGGTTTCTTCCAAACGCTTCATTTTTATTGTTTCATGCACAGTTGTATTGTTCTTGGAGCGTCTACTTTTTCGTTTTCGTTTTGGGTTTCGTTTGCTTTTGTTTGCCTAGTTTTATGAATAAATTGGTTAGACCCCCTCTTTCATACATTGGTTTGCAAATAGTTTGGTTTGGTTTGGAAAAGAGTAGGAAAGTTCATGCTTATGTGCTAAAAAGAGCTTGTTTTTCACTGTGGCCTATGCTCTGTCATGCCATGCTTGATATTGTTTTGGATTTATGCTTAGTGTTATTTTCTGTAGCATTACTTGTTATAAACAATTGAGATTGCTTAATGTACCTTGGATGAATCATGTGTTGTTTTAGCATATTAATGCATAGTATAATGGTATTCTCCTTTGATGCTTTATTTGGGTTGACTTGGCGCATGCTCACACCATGTTATGAATATCTCAAGTCACCACAGCCTTTTTGATCCTTTAGTTTTCAACTTGTAGTATAACTTTATGCTTTGATCAATGATGTTTTGTCGCTCTGCATGATTATGGCCATTATTGCTCTCTTAGTTTGTCGCTCCCAGTCTTTTGCTAGCCTCCACAACCAAGTATGAGTTCCACTCATGTATCCAACCCCCTAAACCAAGTTATTCCAAAGAGTCCACCATACCTACCTACTAGCTTATGCTATTCCAAGTACATTCATGCTATTGTTTACCTTCCAAATTAAACTTGTTATGAGAAAACTAGTGATTAAAGATCTCATGAACTTGATGGCACACTTTAATTTTCTTGCCCTTAATAAACTTGAACCATTGTGTCATCTATGTTGTATATGCTTGCACTTATTTGTTGGGAATTAGCAGAACCATGCTTTCATGGGGAACGCTTTCAACATTGCACTTGGTACTTGTACCTAGTTGATATCATGCTCTTTTGTATATGGATGTCGTCGGTGTGAAATGAAAGGGGAGCTTGTAAGTCCATGGAGTTATGTATATGTGTTAGAGAAACGCTTGGGCCGCTGGTCTAATCCATGCTGACATGGTGGAAACCTGCAGCGTAACCATAATAAGCTGTCTATGGAGCATTCTTCCTATGAAAAAGAGTCCTATATTGAGAAAAAAAGAGAAAAGAGAAAAAAAGAGATTATGAAAAGAGGAAAGAGAGAAAAAGGCACCATATTCCCATGGTAAATAAGAAGATTGATGAGATGCTCGTTGTTTGCTTGCCTTGTCATTTTGATATGGGGATTCTTCCGTATCATCGGTCAAGGGGTACCCCGTTGGCGGTTCTCTATGATACACATTTACTTACAATGCCAAGAACTTATATGTGACTAAACTTGAGTAGCATGAGGAGCGGCCCTCGTATACAAGGGACATGAGATTTCTGACTTATACTTCGTCAAGCATGTACACCATAGTTTGTTCACTTTAACCTTAATCACTTCAAGATGCTTATGATAGGGGTAATGAGAGCTGAAAGCTATAAGTACCATAATTTTTGGAAGCTCTTGATGAGACTTGAATCCCTACTTCCTTTTATAAAATGGCCTTTCTTCCACCATTATATTGAGTCTCCACCTTCTACCTTTATGCACCTACTTTGAGAGCATAGTGGCCATTCTTAGTTCTATGTGCATTGTCCCAAGACTAGTTGATTGATGCATAACTTGATATTGCTTGTTTTAAAATTTTGTATCTAGTCACTCTTATGAACTTTGAAGGTGTCCTATGCATTCATATTTGCTACTCTATTGAGGAAAAAGCTGAATACTATTATGCTATGTTTTCTTTATGTGAAACAAACAAACGTCTTGCAAAGCATTGTTATTCATGAATCTTTTGTCTGTGCCTTTTTATGTTGCATCATAGTTTCTTTGCTTATTGCTAGAACTTTGTCTTTCATGTTATGATTGAAGTACTATGATCCCAGCTTTGAATGTTTTGCAAATACTTTGATCAAGTCTTTGATGGTGCATGTCACCTCAAAAATTATTCTTTCTTTTTATCACTTACCTACTCGAGGATGAGCAGGAGTTAAGCTTGGGGATGTTGATTGATGACCCACAAGTATAGGGGGTGTATCGCAGTATTTTCGAGGGAAGTGAAACCCAATTTATTGATTCGACACAAGGGGAGCCAAAGAATATTTATCAGCCTTAACAACTGAGTTGTCAATTCAGCTGCTCCTGGAAACAATCTTGCTCACAGCAGTTTATCAGTAGCAACGGTTTTGTAGTAGGAATAGCAAAGTAACAGCAGTAGTAAAGCAAAGACAGTAGTAACAAAAGCAGTAAACAGTGGGATTCGAGTGCGGTAGGCATAGGGACGGATGGATGGGCGTTGCATGGACAAGGCGATTCACATAGGAATCAGAACATAGGGCAATTGCAGATAAATAAGATAAAGCACCCAAGTACTAGACAATCCTAGGCATGTGTTCCATATATAGTTATACGTGCTCGCAATGAGAACTTGCACAACATCTTTTGTCCTGCCAGCCCGTTTGCAGCGGGGCCTCTAGGGAACTACTGGCAATTAAGGTGCTCCTTTTAATAGAGCACCGGAGCAAAGCATTAACACTCTGTGAACACATGTGATCCTCACATCAAAGCCTTTCCCTTCCGGTTATCCCGATTTCTGTTACTTCGGGGCCATAGGTTCCAGACAACGACGTGTGTATACAACTTGTAGATAAGACCAGAAACAATACTATCATAATGAATCAATAACATGTTCAGATCTGAAATCAGGGCACTCGGGCCCTAGTGACAAGCATTAAGCACAACAAGTCGCAACAAAGTCATAAAGCACTAATAAAAGATACTAGGCACCGTGCCCTAACAATCTGATGCCATTACATGAATGATCTCATCCAATCCCTACCATCCCCATAGCCTACAGCGGGGGATTACTCACTCATAGATGGGTGAAACATGTATGGTCGATGGAGATGATGGTGAAGATCGATGGAGATGGCTCCGGGGGCACTTCCCCGTCCCGGCAGGGTGCCAGAACAGAGACTTTCTGTCCCCCGAATCTCCCCTTCGGTGGCGGCGGCGCAGCAGAACTTTTCGTGGAAAAACGTCGAACCCCTTGGCATTTTTAGGTCAGGAGGCTTCTTATAGGCGAAGAGGGAGACCGAGGGGGTGCCTGGGGCCACCACACCATGCCCTGGCGTGGCCAGGCCCAGCCCGCGCCTGGGGGGGGGGGCAGCCCTTGGCCCTCCTCTATCTCGTATTCTGGCTCCTAGAGTCTTCTGGAAAAATAGGCACTTTGGCTTTTGTCCCGTCCAATGCCGAGAATATTCATTTTCTTACTTTCCTGGAACCAAAAACAGCAGAAAACAGGCAGCTAGCACTGTGGCTCTTGTTAATAGGTTAGTCCAAGAAATCATATGAAAAGTACTCTAAAGTGTGGACAAAACACAAAAAGTGGATAAAACCAAGCATGGAACATCAAAAATTATAGATACATTTGCAATGTATCAAATCATATGAAAAGTACTCCAAAGTGTGGACAAAACACAAGAAAGTGGATAAAACCAAGCATGGAACATCAAATCATATGCTCGGTTTTATCCACTTTCTTGTGTTTTGTCCACACTTTGGAGTACTTTTCATATGATTTCTTGGAATAACCTATTAACAAGAGCCACAGTGCCAGCTGCCTGTTTTCTGCTGTTTTTGCTTCCAGGAAAGTCAGAAAATGAATATTCTCAGAATTGGACGGGACAAAAGCCAAAGTGCCTATTTTTCCGGAAGTCATCAGATGCCAGAGTACGAGACGGAGAGGGGCCAGGGGCCACCACACCACCTAGCCGCGTGGCCTAGCCTGGCCCGCGCTAGGGGTGGTGTCGCCGCCTCCGGCACCCTCTCGGCCTCCTCGGGACGAAAACCCTAAGGGCCCGATCAAAAATCCACGAAAGAGTCTGTAGCCGCCGTCATCTCCATCCCTAGATCGGGAGGGATCTGAAGCTCTTCCCGGCACCCTGCTGGAGAGGGGAATTCACCTTGGAGGCCTTCTTCATCACCATGCAAGCCTCCTGTGTGATGCGTGATTAGTTCATCCTTGGACTAAGGATCCATGTAGTAGCTAGATGGCTGGTTCTCCTCCTTTGTGCTTTCATGTTTAGATCTTGTGAGCTCCGTTCATGATCAAGATCATCTATTTGTAATTCTACATGTTGTGTTTGCGGGGATCCGATGGATATTGAGATGCTATTTCAGATTGATTATTGATTCTATCATGTCTTTTTTATTTGTGATCTTGCATGCTTTTCGTTGTTAGTAACTATCTTGGCCAAGTACATGCTAGCAACTCCAAGAGTTAGTATTTATGCTCGATAGTGGGTTCATGCCTCTGGTAATCTGGGGAAGTGAAAGAAATCTCTAAGGTACTAGATGTGTTGTTGCTACTAGGGAGAAAACAACAATCCTTTGTTCATAGAACAATCGTATTGTTTACTTTACACGCAGTTCGTAAAGCAATAATCTGTTGCTTGCAACTTAATACTGGAGGGGGTTCGGATGATAACCTGAAGGTGGATTATTAGTCATAGATGCAGTTGGATGGCAGTCTATGTATAATGTTGTAATGCCCAATCGAATCTCAAAGGAGTCAAGATGATTAGTATATGCATGTATTGCTTTCTCGATGTTTGTCAATTGCCCCGCTGTAATTTGTTCACCCAGCATGTTATCTATCTTAAGGAGAGCCACCTCTAGTGAACTATGGATCCCGGTCCTTTTTCTTTACATACAATCTACAAATTGTTTACTGTTTTGTGTTTACTTTCTACAAACTTTTACTTCTTTCCATTCGATACGTTTAATCCTTTGTTTTCCGCAAAACACGGTGAGATTGACAACCTCGTCGCAAGTAGGGGACAAAGTTCTGTGGTTGTGTTGTGTAGGTCTCCATGTTGCTACTAGCATTGGTAGTGCGTCATGCCAAGGCTGAGCTAGCAACACCTTTGGGGTGTTTCCTTGCTCCTACTAGTTCGATTAAACCTTGGTTTCATAACTGAGGGAAACTTGCTGCTGTGCTCATCATACCTTCCTCTTGGGGTTCCCAACAAGCTCTACATCGACATCGCACCAGCACTTTTCTGGCGCTGACACTGAGCCATCACTCTCCCAGCTAGAGAAGGATACTAGAAAGGGGGTCACAGATGATTCGGTCCAGCCCTCGAATGAGGGGGAGTCTTTGTACCAGAAGCCTACCTATGATTGGGTAGCTTCTTCTTCTTCACAAGGGCCTAACTCCGATCATTCTTATGATGACCCGCTAGCTTGGAATTCTTACCCGCGTTGGGGTTGATACCCACTTAGTCCAAAAGCCTAAGCTTGGGGGGAGGTACACCGACATCACACTCATCTACATATCATGTTCAGTCAGTACTTTGTATATCCATGTTTCGTTTTCTTTTTAGCCTTCGTTCTTTCTTTATTTCTACTTTCCAAAACACAAAAAGACCAAAAATATTTTTGTTATTTCTCTTTGCTTGCTTCTTTATATTTTTGCCTTGGTTTTCTTCTATCTTTTAGCTTTGTCTTAATTATTCGAAAAACCAAAAAGATTTAGCTTTGATTGTTCTTCCTTTTTGTTCTTGCTTTAAAAATCGAAAACACCAAAAATATTTGTTCTTCTTCTTTGGTTTTGTGAAGTTCATTGCACGGTTCAGCAGTCCTCAGTGGAGTTTGATTTCATGTTATTATGCAAGCCACACAAGTGAAGGAAAATAATGAAGATTAATGACAACTTGAGGTGTGGTAAGAGGCTCGTAACGAACTCTATTTGTTTTCATTTTTTACATATACTCATCATTATGGGCATGCTTAGTCTATTCATGTAAGGTGTATGTTATTTATGGATGCTTGCTAGTTCTTGCTTTCTTATGATTAGCTCCAACTTACTAATGGTTTGTAGCATGTCATATGAATGTTTTCTTGCATTGTTATATTCATAACTTGGTATGACATTATGGTATCCTCCTCTGAATGTTTCATTTGAATCGACTTGGCACATTCTCACGCATGCATATCACTAAAACAATAATCAGTTAAGGCTCGATGAATTATTTTGCCTCAGGGTTCTTGAATCACTTTCATGCCATAATTAGTCTTGTTTTGTTGCAAGCATGATTATGACAGTTATTGCTCTCTCGTTTGTCGCTCCCTTTCTATTGCTACCCTTCACTTGCACTTAGTATGAGCTCTACTCGTGTTTCCAACTCCCCAAAACCAATATTGCCAAAAGTGCCCACCATACCTACCTATTAGCATCATTTTCTATTCCGTGCATACTCAATATGCCTTGTTTTCTTCCGAATAAAATGTTCGCTTGTTATGAGAAAGTTAGTTAGTAAAGCTCTCACGAACTTGATGGCACACTTTATTTCTTGCACTTAATAAACCTGAACTATTGTGACTGTCCATGAAAATTATATGCTTGCAAATTATAGGCTGGGAGTTAGCAGAACTGTGTTGTCACGGGGAACGCTTTCAACACCTATAAATATATACCTAGTTGACATCATGCTCTTTTGTTTACGGATGTCGTCGGTGTGAAATAAAAGGGGATCTTGTAAGTCCATGGAGTTATGTATATGTGTTAGAGAAACGCCTGGGCCGCTAGCCTAAGCCAAGCCTAATCATGGTGGAAACTTGCAGCATCATCATAGTGAGCAATCTATGAAGCATTCTTCTTATAAAAAAGAGATAGAGATTGAGAAAAAGAAAAAAAAGAGATGAGAAAAGAGGAAAGAGAGAAAAAACACCATTTTCCCATGGTAAATAAGAAGATTGCTGAGATGCTCATTGTCTGCTTTCCTTGTCATTTGATTATGGGATAACTCCTTTATCATGTGCAACGGGTACCCCGTTGGTGGTTCTCTATGATACGCATGTATTTACTATGACAAGAACTTACCGGTAACTAAAGTTGAGTAGCATGAGGAGCGGCCCTCGTACTCAAGGGACATGAGATTTCCATGTTATGGTCTATCAAGCATATAACTCACATTGGACCTCACTTTCACCTTAACCATTTAAAGATGCTTATGATAGGGGCAATGAGAGCTCAAAGCTAATGAGTACCATACTTTCAGCATTTGGAAGCCTTTCAAACTTCTCAAAACCTTTTCCTTGTTGAGTCACCACTTATTCTATGAGCACTTTTTTGAGAGCATAGTTGTCATTCTTAGTGTAATGTGCTTGTCTCAAACCTTGGTTAATTGTGTCATGACTTTGATGCTTGTATCTTTGATGTCTTTACTTCTAGTCTTCACTTGAACTTCAGAGGTGCCTCGGCATTTATGTTTGCTCTACAATCAAAGGCAAGCGAGATACCACTCTATCATACCTTTTTATGAGCATTGCAATGTTGCTTATGTTTATGTTTCATGCTACTTATTATTTTTGAGTTGGAATCTCTTCATAGCTTGCAATGACTATTAAGTAAACTTATTTGCATACTCTTTATTATGAATTGCCTAAGTATTTAATCATATGCTGAGAATATATACATCTTATGAAGAAAATGTGTTCGTGAAAGTTTCTTTTATCGCACTCAGTTTTCAACTGAATTGCTTGAGGACAAGCAATAAGCTAAGCTTGGGGCGAGTTGATATGTCCAAAACATATCTACTTTCCCGAACACTTTTGCTATTGTTTCTCCTCTAAACTTGTGTGATTTGGCTACAACTAACACAGAGTGATGCTGTTTTCAGCAGAATTACCTTGGTGTCTGTTTTTTATGCAGAAAATCAACTATTAGGAAAAATCCTGAAAAATATGCCAAAAATTCTATTTCACTAGAAGACTCACGGAGTAAGAAGACGGGGCCCACATCCCCTGGCCGCGCAGGCCAGCCCAGGCCGTGCCTGGGAGGGGTGTGGCCGCCTCGAGCACCCACTCGGCCTCACTCTTCGCGTATAAGATGCCCCTTGACCTAAAAACCCAGGGGGGTTCGATGTTTTTCCAGAGAGTTCCACTGCGCCGCCACCACCAGATACCGCGATTCGGAACCAGAAACTCCGTTCTGGCACCCTGCCGGGACGGGGAATTGGAGGAGATCATCGCCATCATCATCACCATCACTTCTCCGTCAACCATCCATGATTCCCCCATCCATGAGTGTTAATGCTTTGCTCCGGTGCTGTATTAAAAGGAGCACCTTAATTGCCAGTAGTTCCCTTGAGGCCCCACTGCAAATGGGCTGGCAGGACAAAAGATGTTGTGCAAGTTCTCATTATGAGCATGTATGACTATATATGGAACACATGCCTATGATTATTTAGTACTTGGATACTGCATCTTATTTATCTGCAAATGCCCTATATCTTGATTTCTATATGAATTGTCTTGTCCATGCAATGGCCGTCCATCCATCCCTATGCCTACCGCGCTTTAATCCTACTGTTTACTGCAATTGTTACTACTGTCTTTACTTTTACTACTGCTTTTACTTTGCTATTACTACTACAAAACTATTGCTACTGATAAACTGCTGTGAGCAAGACTGTTTCCAGGTGCAGCTGAATTTACAACTCAGTTGTTAAGGCTTATAAATATTCTTTGGCTCCCTAGTGTCGAATCAATAAATTGGGTTTTACTTCCATCAAAGACTGTTGCGATCCCCTATACTTGTGGGTCATCACATGTCTGCATCGTTGAGGTTCAATTTTTTTGTCAATTTCAACAAACTAGGCCAGCCTTATGGGCTTTCTACTGCCAACTTTGCTAACTATATTTCCTACCTGGCAAAACAATGTGACATATCCATTAGGTTTACAGACTAGAGGAAAGCTGATCACAAGCAGAAGTTGTCGGACGTACTGAACGTAATAACATTTTTTCCCTATTAACCCTTCTTGCTATTATACACCTGTCTTATTATCCTGACACATGCTTCTCAAAATGTAGAAATATTTAGATATTAATGCTTTGTTTAAATATTGGGTAATGAGGTCAGCTGTAAAGAAATGGCATGATTACAAAAGCACGCTGAAGAAGATGTATTACAGACCTTCCTTGACTGTTGAGGAGAATGTTGCAAATGGTTTTGGAGATAGAATATCACACATTGATTGGGCAGTACTATGTGAGTATTTGAGCATGGATTCCACCAAGGAGAAAGCTCGAAAGAATACAGAAAATTATGTCAATCAAACAAATCCCATCATACTTCTGGATCAACGAGTTTTGGAAGGGCGAGGTACATAGGGATGAGTAGCATCTAAGTTGTCTACTTATACTTGGTATCCATTCTCTTTGCTTCATATCCAATGTCTGAATGTATACATCTTTAATTAAGAGAAAGCTCATAAGCATCCAATTACAAGAACTAAAATGTAGAGAGCCACACACACGACCAAAGATATTGTAAGTTATTATTCACTATTCTAACATACAATGTACATACGTGATGGTTAATGCTAGTGCTAATTCTAGTACAAACAATATGCTAGGCCAATATGAAAAGAGAACTTCTACTTTTTTTTGAGGTGAAACAGTAGGGAAAAATCCCCACTGCAATTTTTTATTATTATATATGAGTATGTTACAATGAGAAATGATCTAAGGTAGAGCATAAAAAGTTACATCTAACTCGATTTTTGAAGAGGAAAAAAACTCAGACAATCTATTCTATCCCTGATCTAATTGCTGATTGAGCCAGGCTTTGAATTTCTCCTTGTATTTTCCTTTGATTCTGAATGGTATCCATCTCATTTCTTGGTAGAAAATTTCTTTCCATCTAGAAAAAGTGGGTCTTTTGTCATTAAAAATCTTCTCATTTCTGCATATACAGATACCCCAGGAAGTCATGATAATTTCAAATGGTAGATGTAACTTTTCTTTGATGTTTGAAATAGCTTCTAATCCTGTTAGATTTGCAGTTCTGTTTATGGAAAAGAGAACTTCTACTTGATCCATGTCTTGAGTACACAGATATTAAAGAAGGTGATTTTTATGCCAGTGCCTTTCCAAAAGATATAAGAGGCAGAGTTCATGGATTGAGGTTGTTACCTCATGCCTACAAGGAGGTTAAGGTTGCAAGAACATCTGCGAGGTGTACAAAAATATCAGAGGAGAATTGTAATCTTAGGTTGATGAATGTTGTCCTTATCGCGAGGATGGATGCCCAGGAGGAAAGAATAAATGCAATACAGAAGAAGTTGGATAGTCAAGAAATTTCAGCTAACCAATCATGCATAGTAGGGCAGGGCACTAGTCGACCAGAATCTACTGTGCAATCATCTCTTTGAAGAATGTCAAAAGCTATGCAGCCTATCCCAGATGTGGCACTTTCTGATGCCATAGATATCATAATTCATGAAGTGGCACCTCGATGTGTTCTACCTCCTCGTGGTGCTATAATTACTCTCCCATCAAGTATCAGGAGTGTTGAAGCTATTTCGACTGTATTGTGGTAGCTAACAGAAGAATTCAAACTCCTAATACTCTTTTATTGTCGACTCATGTTGATGATGTGTGATGGCTCAGGATATGTTGAGCTCGTTGGGAACCCCAAGAGGAAGGTATGATGAGCACAGCAGCAAGTTTCCCTCAGTTATGAAACCAAGGTTATCAAACCAGTAGGAGCAAGGAAACAACCCCAAGGTGTTGCTACCAACTTGGAATCCTGCACAACACAACCACAAAACTTTGCCCTAACTTACAGTGAGGTTGTCAATCTCACCTGTTTTGCTGAAAACAAAGGATTAAACGTATTGTGTGAAAGATAGTAATTGTTTGCAGAAAGTAAACAGTAAACAGTAAGTAGTAGATGGTATATCGATGGTAAAAGAATGGACTGGGGTCCATAGTTCACTAGAGGTGATTCTCCTTAAGATAAATAACATGTTGGGTGAACAAATTATAGCGGGCATTTGACAGACTCGAGAAAGCATACAATTCATATACTAATCATCTTGACTCCTATGAGATTTGATTGGGCATTACAACATTATACATAGACTGTAATCCAACTGCATCTATGACTAATAGTCCACCTCAGGTTATCATCCGAACCCCCTCCAGTATTAATTTGCAAGCAACAGATAATTGCATTAAGCAAAGTGTGTAAAGTAAACAATACGATTGTCCCATGGACAAAGGATTGCTATTTTCTCCCTAGTAGCAATAGCACATCTACAACCTTAGAGATTCCTATCACTTCCCCAGATTACTAGAAGCATGAACCCACTATCGAGCATAAATACTCCCTCTTGGAGTTGCTAGCATCTAATTGGACAAGATAGTTACTAACAACGGAAAGCATGCAAGATCACAAATAACATAGACATGATAGAATCAATAATCAATCTGAAATAGCATCTCAATATCCATCGAATCCCCGCAAACACAACATGTAAGATTACAAATAGATGATCTTCATCATGAACGGAGCTCACAAGATCTAAACATGATAGCACAAAGGAGGAGAACCAACCATCTAGCTACTAAATGGACCCATAGTCCAAGGATGAACTACTCACGCATCACACCGGAGGCAGTCATGGTGATGAAGAAGGCCTCTAGGGTGATCTCTCCCCTCCGGCAGGGTGTCGGGAAGAGCTTCGGATCCCCCCTCCCCCCCGAACTTGGGATCGAGATGGCGGCGGCTACAGACTCTTCCCTGGATTTCTGATTGGGTCTTTTATCGGGTACTTAGGGTTTTCGTCTCGGGAGGATTTATAGGCGAAGGGTCAAGGTCAGTGGAGCACCGAGGGGCCCACGCCAGGTGGCAGCGCGCCTAGGGCTGGCCACGCCACCCTAGGGTGTGGCCACCTCGTGGCCCCTCTTCGACTGCCCTCCGGACTTCGTGTTGTTTCGGGTAAAATATTGACTTTGGCTTTTATCCCGTCTAATTCCGAGAATATTTCCTTACTAGCTTCTGTGAAACCAAAAATTGCAGAAATAGGCAACTGGCACTGTGGCATCTTATCAATAGGTTAGTTCTAGAAAATGTATAAAAATACCTCAAAGCATGAACAAAACATAAGAAAGTAGATATAAAACAAGCATGGAACATCAAAAATTATAGATACATTTACGACGTATCAACATCCCTAAGCTTAACTCCTGCTCGTCCTCGAGTAGGTAAGTGATAAAAAGAATAATTTTTGAGGTGACATGCACCATCATAATCTTGATCAAGGTATTTGTAAATCATTGATAGCTGGGATCAAAGTATTCTAAGATGAACATAAAAGACAGAGTTCTAACAATAAGACATAGCAACTATGTTCTAACATGAAAAAGGTACAAACAAAAGATTCATGAATAACAATATATTAAAAGGCATTTGTTTGTTTCACATATAGAAAACATAATAAGAATGGTATTCACCTTGTCCCTCATGGTATAGCAAAACATAAATGCATAGGACAACTTCAAAGTTCATAAGGGTGACTAGATACAAATAATTTAGGAACAAGCAATATCACAGTTATGAATCAATCAACAAGTTTTGGACATTGCACATTAAACTAAGAATCGTCACTATGCTCTCTCAATTAGTGCATAAAGATAGAAGATGTAGACTCAACATAAAAGTTAAAAGAAAGGCCCTTCATAATAGGGAAGCAGGGATTTCAAGTTTCATAAAGAGCTTCCAAAAATTATGGTACTTATTAGCTTTCAGCTCTCATTATCCCTATCATAGGAATATTTAGGTAATTAAGGTTAAAGTGAACAATTATGAGGATATGCTTGACAAGTTATAAGTCGAAAATCTCATGCCCCTTGCCTACGAGTACCGGACCTCATGCTACTCAACTTTAGTCACAAGTAAGTTCTTGTCATTGTAAGTACATATGTGTCGTGAAGAACCACCAACGGGGTACCCCTTGCCCCATGAAACAGGAGCTATCCCATATCAAAATGACAAGGCAACAGACAATGAGCATCTCAGTGATCTTTTTTTTCTATTTGCATAGGTTTTTATTGAGGATGCTTCATAGAATGCTCACTATGGTTATGTTGCTAGTTTCCACCATGATTAGGAATGGCTTAGGCTAGCCGCCGAGGAGTTTCTCTAACACATATACAAACTCCATGAGCTTACAAGTTCGCCTTTTATTTCACACCGCCAGGATCCATAAACAAAAGAACATGATATCAACTAAATAATAAGTGCAATGTTGAAAGCGTTCCCCATGACTGCATGGTTCTGCTAATTCTCAACTTATAAAGTGCAAGCATATACGAAATATAGATGGATGCAATGGTTCAAGTTTATTAAGTGCAAGAAAGTAAAGTGTGTCATCAAGTTCGTGAGAGCTTTAATCACTAATTTTCACATAACAAGTTTAATTTGGAAGGTAGATAAAAGAATGAATATACTTGGAATGGTGTGACACACCATGCATAGGAATTTATAGTGGACTCTATGGAATAACTTGGTTTTCTTGGGGGTTAGATGCATGAGTGGAACTCATACTTGGTACATGTGGAGGCTAGCAAAAGACTGGGAGGGACCAACTAAGAGAGCACTAACGGCCATAATCATGCAAAGCAACAAAACATTATTAATTAAAGAATAAAGTGATATTACAAGTAAAAAAACTAAATGATCATAGAGGCTAAGGTGACTGGTACAGTCTTAACATGGTGTAAGCATGTGCCAAGTCAACCCAAATAAAGCATTGAAGGAAAATACCACAATATTATGCTTTTGTATGCTAGAACAACGCATGATTCTTTCAAGGCGCATTATGCAATATCAATTGTTTGAAACAAGTCATGCTTCAACAATAATCACTAAGCATATAGTCAAAGAAACATCTAGCATGACATGATAAAGTCTAAATCACAGTCAAAATAAGTTCGTTTTGTACAACTATGAGCATGAAACTTCCTACTCTTTTCCAACACCAATCGACTTATTTGAATCAACTCTCAAAGATAATAATCAATAAAGACCGGAGAGAATGTCTCACCCATCTAAAAAGAAGAACTAAAAAGGTCTAAGCCAAAAGAATAAGAAGAATAAAGCTAAACGTAGTGCTAGCAAAGGAGAACACTCATAGAATAATAAGAGTGAAAACTAGAGAGTTCTAGGCAATGAATAACGGGGTGTGTCTCTCTCCAAAAGAAGTCCAACCAACTTATTGCGGCAAATAAAGCAAAAGAAAAATAAGAACAAAGACACTCAAAGAACAACACAATTGTGCATGAAACAATAAAAATAAAGTATTTGGAAAGAAACCTGAGATTTTTATTGATTAAGAAGGGGATGCCTTGGGCATCCCCAAGCTTTGATGCTTGAACTTCTTGAATCTTTCTTGGGGTGACACGGGTGGCATCCCCAAGCTTGAGCTTTTGTCCATACTTCATCTTATCACATTATTCTTCCCCTACACTTGAAAATTTCCTTCTTACAAAACTTCACATAATCCTCATTAGCAACATTAGTGTATTCAAGATAATTGGTCCTATGGTTTAGTTTCATCACAATTAAAGCTTCCATTAAAATGTAAGCTACTGTAGCTATTCCTTCTAAAAGCTCAAGTGATCAAAGAGAAAGAGATTAAGAGGCAAATGCAAATAATGGCAGAAATCTGTCAAAACAGACTACCAGGTAAAATCTGATATTTTCTAAGACCTTCTGTTGCTCAAATCGAAAAGTTCTAAACTAACGGAAGTTCGATAATAACCTGGGGCATAAGAACAGAAAATTACAGCTCAATCCGACGTACTGAGATTTTTCAGGATTTTTCACAGTGGTGCATAGAAACCTGTTTCGGGAAGTAACTTTCCCAAGTCTTACTTCTCTCTCATTAGAGGTTATTCTTCGCACAAAAACCAAACAAAAAGGATAAGGAGAGGTTATTGCAGAGGCAATAACTTCCAAGACTCAACAAAATAAAAATAAACTGAAAGTAAAAATATAATGGGTTGTCTCCCAAAAGCTCTTTCTTTATAGTCATTAAGATAGGCATGATAATTTCGATGATGCTCACTTAAAAAAATATGGATTGAAGTAAAAGAGAGCATCAAGAAGTAAATATGGAACAAGTCTAACCCACTTCCTATGAAAAATAATCTTGTAAAGAAACAAGTCATGAAAGCACAAAGCAACAAGCATAGGAAAGCAAAACAAGTGCAACTTCAAAAATTTCAACATAAAGAGGGGAAACTTAATATTGTTGAGATACATAAAACCATGTTTCCCTCTCTCATAATAACTTTCAGTAGCATCATGAATAAAATTAACAATATCACTATCACATAAAACATTCTTATCATGAGCCACATGCATAAAAGAGTTAATACTATCACATAAAACATTCTTATTATTTGTAGTGGGAGCAAATTCAACAAAATAGCTATCATTATTATTCTCATCACCATAATCATCAAATATAGGAGGCATATTGTAATCATAATTAATTTTCTCCTCAATAGTAGGTGGAATTAAAATATCGTATTCATCATTGTAATCAGCATATATTGGAGGTATAGTATCATCATAAGCAATAGAATAGTTATCTTCCAAAGTGTGTTCACTTGTAAACATATCATCATTGGAAGGAACATGGATAGTACTAATAGTACATCAATTATTAACATCATCTTTTTCTGAATTGGTATAGAAGAGATTTTTAATATCAAAAGTAGTGTGCTTTTCCCAATCATGATCACTACTATAGGTAACATGCATAGGAACATCATCGAGTTCAGACTCATCAAAAACTATAATAGGAGCAACATGCTTAGGGGAAAATACCATTTCCTCCCTCCTTTTACTCCTCCTCTTCTTCTTTTTCTTCTTCTCTTTAGGAGGGAGAGGCTTAAAAGGAAGCTTCTCCATATACCCTGGTTTATTGTTAGAGACAATAGAAGAAACTTTGGAGGATTCCTCCTTTTCATTAATAAGAACAAAACACATATTAGTCCTGTCACATTTTGGTAAAATCTCATCTTTTATAATATTTTGTATGTAAGAATTTGTGTGGCAATTATCAATACAATAAAGATGAAAACCATGCAGGATGTTATTCATATCAAAAGCTCTCATGTTTACCAAAGAAGTTTTTCTTGATAACTCTTCACACCCCAAAAATAATGTAAGTTCATCATGCTGATTAGGAGTGATCATGTTATCACAATAAAAACTTGCAGTACTCATTGGATTAGAAGGGCTATTATGGCCTGAGCATTGAAAATTTAAATGACCCACTTCAAAGCAAAGTTCACAAATAAAAGGATAGAGGGCACACACTTTTTTACCAAGATCATTTAGAGCCCTATACCATGTTCTAGTTTTTTCATTCCTGTGGGTGATACGATATTCTTCTTCAATTTGATTCTTTTCACAAGGTCTATGTACTCCACAAAAATTAACATGCTTATAAGAAATAGTACTTTCAGAGGTTTGAGCATGTTTATTGCTAACAATTTCATTTTTCATGCAAGTGTCTTTAAAAGGCTCGTGATACATGTCCCATTTTTCTTTAGGAGCATTAATATGAGAAGCAAAGGCTCTACAATAATCAACAAGAATTTGAGGATTGCGACCATATTTAGCACTAAGCTCTTGAAAATCAGCAGTTTCAATGAAAGACCTAATGCAATCATACTCATAGTTTATACCTGGCTCTTTACCTTTATCGTTATCCCAATCTTTGGTATTGCTTTGAATTGTTTCAAGAAGAGCCCACTTAGCTTTGACATCCTTACTTGTGAAGGATCCCTCTAAACAAGTATCTAGATAGTCCTTGTAATGTCCTGAAAGCCTTGCATAAAAATTATTAATAACAATATTACCAGGGAGCTCATGAATGGGACATTTGAGCATTAGTGACTTCAATCTCCCCCATGCTTGGGCAATACTTTCTCCATCATGAGGATGAAAATTATAAATATAATTACTATCTTTATGAATTTCATGAGGAGGATAAAATTTAGAGTAAAAAAGACATTCAAATTCCTTCCCCTCTGAATGATGAGGATCGTCTAGTAGCTAATACCACTCCCATGATTTGCCCTTAAGTGATAAAGAGAATAGCTTCCTCTTGACTTGGTTCATTGAAATATCTGCACACTTGAACAACTCGCATAATTCATGTATAAAGACTAAATGATCACTAGGATGGACAGTTCCATCTCCAAAATAACAGTTATTCATAACACGTTCAACAATTTCCATAGGAATTTTAAAAGGGATGCTTTCAGTATGTGGATTTAAAATATCACAAGTATCATTACAATTACCACATATGGGAGATAAGGTATCATCAGAGTAAATTTCTCCTTTAAAGCTGGGGAACTAAAAGGATCATTTTCATAAAAACTAACTTCCCCAAGCTTAGACGTTTCCATAGCATTAGTAACAAAGGTGTTCAAAAAAATCATACTAATAACATTGCTATTACCATGCAAAGAAAGTTCCATCGATTTTTTAATTTTATTTTCAAACCATTTATGTTCTACCTTAGGAAAAATACTAAAAAGCTCTCTAATTTTGTTGTTGTCTTCCATTAAGCCTAACTAGTGAAAATAAAAACAAAAAACAAAAATATATAATTACAGAATCTAAAGGAAATAACTTCGAGCACTCACACACACAAGCTACAGTACTAGAAGATATCTTAGTAGCCAGAGGATGTGAGTTCCTTTTACCTTACCTCCTTGGCAACAGTGCCAGAAAATAGCTTGATGTCTACGCACGCTTCTATTCTTGTAGACAGTGTTGGGCCTCCAAGTACATAGGTTTGTAGAACAGCAACAAGTTTCCCTTAAGTGGATCACCCAAGGTTTATCGAACTCAAGGAGGAAGTGGTCAAAGGTATCCCTCTAAAGCAACCCTGCAATCAAGATACAAGAAGTCTCTTGTGTCCCCAACACGCCCAATACACTTGTCAGGTGTATAGGTGCACTAGTTCGGCGAAGAGATAGTGAAATATAAGAAATATGGATGATTATAAGTGGTAATTGCAATCTGAAATAAGAGTGGCAGCAAGAAAACATGTAATAGGACTGATTGTAAACGGTGTTTCAATGCTTAGAAACAAGGCCTAGGGATCATACTTTCACTAGTTGACACTCTCACATAAATATATTCCCTTCATTATGCTACCCTGAACTACTCTCCGGTTGGACGATGTAGGGCTATAACAACACACCTTAAAGTTTGTATTCCCCATCTAGATAACCCCTCACTATCACCTTGAGCGCTAGATGGTTCCAACAAACACCACAATCTCATAGAGACATCCAACTCAAATTATACTCATAATAAGTATTTATGTAACCTTAGCCAAAGTCCCACACGGTGTGCACACTGTCAACTTCACACACGTGGGGATAAACAGAGATTAATTAAAGGACTTGAGTAGCAGAATAGATCCTAGATTACAAAGCTCATGAGCTCAGTAAGATCATGCATAGAGAGAGAGACGAACACATAGATACTTGTAGAGCCCTTAGCCTCGAGAGAAAACTACTCCCTCCTCATCATGGGAGTCAGCAACGACGATGGAGATGGCGGTGGAGTCAATGGAGATGGATCCGGGGGCACTTCCCCATCCCGGCAGGGTGCCGGAACAGAGACTTCTGTCCCCCGAATCTCCTCTTCGGTGGCGGCAACGCTGCTGAACTTTTCGTGGAATTCTGATCTTGTCTTTAGGGTTTTCGTCCTGAGGGAATATATAAGCAAAGAGGCGATGCCAGAGGTGGGCCAGGGTGGCCACACCCCCTGGTGGCGCGGCCAGGGGTGAACCGCGCCACCCTAGGGTGTGCCTGCCTCCTGGCTCCCCTCAGATTCCCCTTTGGACTCCGTGTCATGTTAGGAAAAATAGGAACTTTAGGCTTTGTTTCGTCCAATTTCGAGAATATTTCTTTATTAGCTTTTCTGAAACCAAAAATAGCAGAAAACAGGCAACTAGCACTATGGCATCTTGTCAATAGGTTAGTTCCAGGAAATGTATAAAATACCTCAAAGCGTGAACAAAACATAAGAAAGTAGATATAAAACAAGCATGGAACATCAAAAATTATAGATACGTTTACGACGTATTAGGCCTCTAGGGTGAGATCTCCCGTTCGTCAGGGTGCCGAGAAGAGCTTCAGATCCCCCCCCCCCCCGATCTAGGGATCGAGATGGCGGCGGCTACATACTCTTCCATGGATTTCTGATTGGGTCTTTTATCGGGTACTTAGGGTTTTCGTCACGGGAGGCTTTTATAGGCGAAGGGGCCTGGTCGGTGGAGCACCGAGGGGCCCACACCGGGTGGCGGCGCGCCTAGGGATGACCACGCCACCATAGGGTGTGGCCGCCTCGTGGCCCCTCTTCGGCGGCCCTCCAGACTCCGCGTTGCTTTAGGTAAAATATTGACTTTGGCTTTTGTCCCGTCCAATTCCGAGAATATTTCCTTACTAGCTTTTCTGAAACCAAAAAAAGTAGAAAACAGGCAACTGGCACTATGGCATCTTGTTAATAGGTTAGTTCCAGAAAATGTATAAAAATACCTCAAAGTATGAACAAAACATAAGAAAGTAGATACTAAATAAGCATGGAACATCAAAAATTATAGATACGTTTACGACATATCAACATCCCCAAGCTTAACTCATGCTCGTCCTTGAGTAGGTAAGTGATAAAAATAATAATTTTTGAGGTGACATGCACCATCACAATCTTGATCAAGGTATTTGTAAAACATTGATACCTAGGATCATGGTACTTTAACATAGACATGAAAGATATAGTTAGTACAATAAGACATAGCAACTATGTTGTAACATGAAAAGGTACAAACAAAAGACTAATGAATAACAATGCTTTGTAAGACATTTGTTTGTTTCCCATATAGAAAATATAATAAGAATGGTATTCAGCTTGTCCCTTATGGTATAGAAAACCATAAATGCATAGGACACCTTCAAAGTTCATAAGGCTGACTAGATACAAATAATTTAAGAGCAAGAAATATCAAAGTTATGAATCAATCAACAAGTTTTGGGACAATGCACATTAAACTAATAATGACAACTATGCTCTCTCAATAGGTGCATAAAAAAGATACAAGATGGAGACTCAACATAAAAGTAAACAAGAAAGGCCCTTCATAGAAGGAAGCAGGGATTTAAGTTTCATAAAGAGCTTCCAAAAACTATGGTACTTATTAGCTTTCAGCTCTCATTGCCCCTAGCATAAGCATCTTTAGGTGATTAAGGTTAAAGTGAACAAATATGAGGATATGCTTGACAAGTTATAAGTTGAAAATCTCATGCCCCTTGCTTACGAGTACCGAACCTCATGCTACTCAACTTTAGTCATGAGTAAGTTCTTGTCATTGTAAGTACATGTGTATCATAGAGAACCACCAACAGGGTACCCCTTGCCCCATGATACAGGAGCCATCCCATATCAAAATGACAAGGCAACAGACAATGAGCATCTCAGTAATCTTTTTATTTGCTATTTTCATAGGTTTTTGTTGAGGATGCTTCACAGATTGCTCACTATGGTTATGCTGCAAGTTTCCGGCATGGCTCAGGCTAGCCGCCCAGGCGTTTCTCTAACACATATACAAACTCCATGATCTTACAAGCTCCCCTTTTATTTCACACCGTGGGGATCCATAAGCAAAAGAACATGATATCAACTAAATAATGTGCCATGTTGAAAGCGTTCCCCATGGTAACATGGTTCTGCTAATTCACAACTTATAAAGCGCAAGCATATACGCAACATAGATGGACAAAATGGTTCAAGTTTATTAAGTGCAAGAAAGTTAAGTGTGCCATCAAGTTTGTGAGAGCTTTAATAACTAATTTTCACATAACAAGTTTAATTAGGAAGGTAGATAAAAAGATGAATATACTTGGAATAGCAATAAAGCTAATAGGTAGGTATGGTGGACTCTTTGGAATAACTTGGTTTTATTTGGAGTTGGATGCATGAGTGGAACTAATACTTAGTACATGTGGAGGCTAGCAAAAGACTAGGAGCGACCAACTAAGAGAGCAATAATGGCCATAATCATGCAAAGTGACAAAACATTATTAATTAAAGCATAAAGTGATATTACAAGTCGAAAACTAAATGGCCATAGAGGATAAGGTGACTGGTATAGTCTTAACATGGTGTGAGCATGCGCCAAGTCAACCCAAATAAAGCATCAAAGGAGAATACCACAATATTATGCTTTTGTATGCTAAAACAATGCATGATTCTTTCATGGCACATTAAGTAATATCAATTGCTTGTAACAAGTCTTGCTATAGAAATAATCACTAAGCATAAAGTCAAAATAATATCAAACATGACATGATAAAGTCTAGGCTACAGTCAAAACAAGCTCCTTTTGTACCACTTATAAGCATGAAACTTCCTACTCTTTTCCAACACAAATCAACTTATTTGAAAACTATGTATGAATGCAGGTGTCCAACCAATTTATTTAAGTAAACGAAGAGAAAGAAAACTAAAAACTAAAACGAAGATGCTCCAAGAACAACGCAATTGTGCATGAAACAATAAAAATGAAGTGTTTGGAAGAAAACCTAAGATTTTTATTGATGAAGAAGGGGATGCCTTGGGCATCCCAAAGCTTTGACGCTTGTACTTCTTGAATATTTCTTGGGGTGACATGGGTGGAATCCCCAAGCTTGAGCTTTTGTCCATACTTCATCTCATCACATTATTATTCCCTACACTTTAAAATTTCCTTCATACAAAACTTCACACAATCTTCATTAGCAACACAAGTCTTTTGGGTTCAGTTTTACACAAGTAAAACTTCCATTAAAACACAAGCTACTGTAGCAATTCCTTTTAAAAGTTCAAGTAATTGGCGAGAACTCAAAGAGAAAGAGATTAAGAGGCAAATGCAAATAATGGCAGAAATCTGTCAAAACAGACCAGCAGGTAAAAACCAATTTTTTTGGAAACCTTCTATTGCTCAAGTCGAAAAGTGATAAACTAACGAAAGTTAGATAATAACCTAGGGCAGAAGCACAAAAAATAACGGATCAATCCGACGTACAGAGTTTTTTCACGAATTTTTAAAGTGAAGCACAAAAATCTGTTTCGGGACAGCAACTTTCCCAAGTGTTACTTCTATCTCATTAGAGGTTATTCTTGGCAGAAAAACCACACAAAAAGGATAATGAGAGGTTATTATTGAGGCAATAACTTCCAAGACTCAACAAAAGAAAAACTTACTGAATAAAAATTTGGGTTATCTCCCAATAGTGTTTTTCTTTAACACCTTTGATCTAGGCATAGGAAGCAAGATTCAAGTATTCTCAAATAAAGAAGCATTAAGATCAATACCAGAAATATATTCAACAAGGCAAGGTATCTCATCCAAATAAGTTCTACAGGATCCTCTCTCGATACTCTTGGGTTCACTATTTTCATCAAACGGGTTTCCAGGAACAATCCGTTCAAAATTCTTTTCCAAGGCTTCATGCATTCCTACAAGTTTAAAAAGTATTGGTATTTTAATTTCCTCTCAAATTTTTGGGTTTGGTTTGGTCCATCTTTTATCATGTACCAATAACATCTACACATGAGCCTAGCATATTAAAACGATCAAAGACCTTTCTAGCTTCCTTAACAACATCATAGAATTACTCAAGCAAAGTTACTAGAATAAAATCTCTTTTTTCAGTATCCTCAATATCTTTGAGTTTAAGAAACATTACTTGCATCATGGGGTTAAGGTTAACAAACCTAGCCTCCAGCATGTGAACTAAAGAAGCTGCAGCAATTTCATAATTTGGAGCAAGTTCTGTTAATGATCTATCCTCAATATCTTCATCCTTGCTAACATGATTAAAGAATTCTTCAATATTATCTTTCCCAATTATAGAGCCACTTCCTATTGAAAGGTCATTCAGGGTGAACTTAGGGATAAACATGGTGAGCTAAAAAACGAGGTGACAATTATAGAACAACTAATTTTTATGTGTTTTTGCTAAGGGACTCTGCTGACTCGTGTATTAACGAGCGCGTTGGGGAACCGCAAGAGGAAGGTATGATGAGCACAGCAGTAAGTTTCCCTCAGTTATGAAACCAAGGTTATCAATCCAGTAGGAGCAAGGAAACACCCCAAAGGTGTAGCTAGCTAGACTTTGGCAGGGCGCACTACTGGTGCCAGTAGGAACATGGAGACCTGCACAACACAACCACAAAACTTTGTCCCCAACTTGCGATGAGGTTGTCAATCTCACCGGTTTTGCTGAAAACAAAGGATTAAACGTATTGAATTGAAGGAAGTAATAGTTTGCAGAAAGTAAACACAAAGCAGTAAACAGTTGATTGTAGATTGAAAGTAAAAGAAAGGACCGGGGTCCATAGTTCACTAGAGGTGGCTCTCCTTAAGATAGATAACATGTTGGGTGAACAAATTATAGCGGGGCAATTGACAAACATCGAGAAAGCATACAAGCATATACTAATCATCTTGACTCCTTTGAGATTCGATTGGGAATTACAACATTATACATAAACCGCCATCCAACTGCATCTATGACTAATAATCCACCTTCAGGTTATCATCCGAACCCCCTCCAGTATTAAGTTGCAAGCAACGGATAATTGCATTACGAATTGCGTGTAAAGTAAAAAATTCGATTGTTCTATGAACAAAGGATTGTTGTTTTCTCCCTAGTAGCAACAACACATCTAGTACCTTAGAGATTTATGTCACTTGCCCAGATTACCAGAGGCATGAACCCACTATCGAGCATAAATACTAACTCTTGGAGTTGCTAGCATCTACTCGGCCAAGATAGCTACTAACAACGGAAAGCATGCAAGATCACAAATAACAAAGACATGATAGAATCAATAATCAATCTGAAATAGCATCTCAATATCCATCGGATCCCCACAAACACAACATGCCGAATTACAAATAGATGATCTTGATCATGAACGGAGCTCACAAGATCTAAACATGAAAGCACAAAGGAGGAGAACCAGCCATCTAGCTACTACATGGATCCGTAGTCAAGAGATGAACTACTCACGCATCACACCGGAGGCTTGCATGATGATGAAGAAGGCCTCCAGGGTGAATTACCCTCTCCGGCAGGGTGCCGGGAAGAGCTTCAGATCCCTCCCGATCTAGGGACGGAGATGACGGCGGCTACAGACTCTTTCGTGGATTTTTGATCGAGTACTTAGGGTTTCCGTATCATAGGCAATATATAGGCGGAAGGAGAGGCCGAGGGGGTGCCTTGGGCGGCCAGACCACCCTCTGGCGCGGGCCAGGCCTAGCCACGCGGCCAGGTGGTGTGGTCGGGCCCCAGCCCCTCTCTGTCTCGTATTCTGGCTCCAGGTGTCCCTCGGTAAAATAATGACTTTGGCTTTTGTCCCGTCCAATTCCGAGAATATTCATTTTCTGACTTTCCTGGAACCAAAAATAGAAGAAAACAGGTAGCTGGCACTTTGGCTCTTGTTAATAGGTTAGTCCAAGAAATCATATGAAAAGTACTCCAAAGTGTGGACAAAAATAAGAAAGTAGATAAAACCAAGCATGGAACATCAAAAATTATAGATACATTTGCAATGTATCAACATCCCCAAGCTTAACTCCTGCTTGTCCTCGAGTAGGTAAGTGATAAAAAGAAAGAATAATTTTTTAGGTGACATGCACCATCATAAACTTGATAAAAGTATTTGTAAAACATTGATAGCTGGGATGATAGTACTTCAATCATAACATGAAAGACAAAGATCTAGCAATAAGACAAAGAAACTATGTTGCAACTTGAAAAGGCACAAACAAAAGATTCATGAATAACAATGCTTTGCAGGATGTTTGTTTGTTTCACATAAAGAAAACATAGCATAGTGGCATTCAGCTTGTGCCTCATAGAGTAGCAAACATAAATGCATAGGAAACCTTCAAAGTTTATAAGAGTGACTAGATACAAATAGTTTAAAACAAGCAATATCAAGGTATGCATCAATCAACAAGTCTTGGAACAATGCACATAGAACTAAGAATGGCCACTATGCTCTCAAAGTGGGTGCATAAAGATAGAAGGTGGAGACTCAATATAAAAGTGGAAGAAAGGCCTTCATAGAAGGAAGTAGGGATTCAAGTCTCATAAAGAGAATCCAAAAATTATGGTACTTAATAGCTTTCATCTCTCATTACCCCTATCATAAGCATCTTGAAGTGATTAAGGTTAAAGTGAACAAATTATGGTGTATATGCTTGAAGAAGTATAAGTTGGAAATCTCATGTCCCTTGAATACGAGGGCCGCTCCTCATGCTACTCAAGTTTAGTCATTGGTAAGTTCTTGTCATTGTAAGTACATGTGTATCATAGAGAACCTCCAACGGGGTACCCCTTGCCCGATGATACGAAAGAATCCCCATATCAAAATGACAAGGCAAGCAGACAACGAGCATCTCAGCAATCTTCTTATTTACCATGGGAATATGGTGCTTTTTTCTCTCTTTCCTCTTTTCATAATATCTTTTTTTCTTTTTCTCTTTTTTTCTCAATATCAGACTCTTTTTTTATAAGAAGAGTGCTTCATAGATAACTCATTATGGTTACGCCGCAGGTTTCCACCATGTCAGCATGGATTAGAACAGCGGCCCGGACGTTTCTCTAACACACATACATAACTCCATGGACTTACAAGCTCCCCTTTCATTTCACACTGATGACATCCATAGACAAAAGAGCATGATATCAACTACGTACAAAGTACAAGTGCAATGTTGAAAGTGTTCCCCATGACAGCATGGTTCTGCTAATCCCCAACAAATGAGTGCAAGCATATACAACATAGACGACACAATGGTTCAAGTTTATTAAGGGCAAGAAAAGTAAAGTATGCCATCAAGTTCGTGAGAGCTGTAATCACTAGTTTTCTCATAACAAGTTTAATTTGGAAGGTAAACGAAAGCATGAATATACTTGGAATAGCATAAGCTAGTATGTAGGTATGGTGGACTCTTTGGAATAACTTGGTTTAGGGGGTTGGATGCATGAGTGGAACTCATGCTTGGTTGTGGAGGCTAGCAAAAGACTGGGAGCGACAAACTAAGAGAGCAATAATGGCTATAATCATGTAGAGCGACAAAACATTATAGATAAAAGCATAAAGTGATACTACAAGTTGAAAACTAAAGGATCATAAAGGCTTATGGTGACTTGGGATAGTCATAACTGTATGGGTTCCGCGCATAAAAACAATAAATTTTACTCTACGCTCCTGAACCCCTGAAGTTGCTAGGACCTATCTATTAGTAATACAGTAACGGGAGGGGCTTTTCGTGAACTTACCCTTGAAGAACGAAAAGCATTGTCAATGCTCAGGAGAGCGTGGTTGATGTAGACGAGCCGAAGCCGACCTCAAGGTCGTGATGAAGTCCTTGCGCTCCTTCTGGCTCCAACGACTTGAGTGACTCAAGTGCGACACCTCGCGGGGAGTTACACACGTCTGGTGCCTGACGATGACTCATGCTTCCCTGATCCAGCAGCAGTTCCGGAAGTAGAGCACCCAGATCCGAATCCCGTAGCGCGACGGCGCTCCGCGGTGAAGATGTCTCTCGCTCCCGCAGTCCAGACTTGGGACCACGGTCACGAGAGAGAGAGGGGAGAGAGAAAATATCAATTGGAGGTCCTCCCAAAAGTGGGGAGACCTTTATTGATTATTGGTGTATTTTTCTAGGCCAAATACCCCACTTTATATAAGGGGGAGGGGAGGTACTACCTCCCGCATAGTCCCGGGGTGGGACTAAAGGAGAGGAGGGAGTGGGGTGGCCGTCGGCCAGCCCCTAGTGGACCCCGCGGGGGGGCTATGCCCAGTCGGCCTCCCCCTTGGCCCCTCTCTCTCTCCTTTCCCCTAATGGACCCTCTCCCTCCGGAAATTGGCCCATTAAGCCTTTTTGATCTTTAATTGATTTTCTCTTTATTAAATAATTATGAATAAATGATTAAGTCAACATTTAACATTCATTCACATATTATTCAATCTCCGTGGCCATGGAACACCTTCCACCTCCACTACGGACATCCTCCGGACTTACCGAAACCCTTCCGGTTTTCTCCCTTCTTTTCTTCGGCGATTCTACCGATCCTATAAACACTCTCTAAGCATCATCAAGCCCTTAAGCGTCATACCCCACGATTCAGGAACACTCCAGACATGGTCGGGACAATCCCCCACCAATGATCAACAGAGGGACCTGGATGGCCATGTGACCCCTGTGCGTTCCACGAAGATCTTTCGTCGTTTGAACCGGGACAGTCGTGTATTATTCCCTTTGTCACTCGATACTTGCATTGCCCGAGATCTGATCAATGACATCACCATGTCGTGTTCAATCTCGTTACTGAACAATGCTACTTGACTCGTTCTGACAAGTGGTATCCTCGTGATCTTATCACATGCTGTGCAGCTATTGGATATAACTTCTCCGAGTGGGCCCTTGAGTATCTTCCCGTCACATGGACAGACAAATCCCGCTCTTGACAATTACCTCTATGGTTTCCTCAAAGTACCTGACCACACCTTTATAACCACCGTTTTACCATATGGCGTTTGATGCTATCTAAGCACTCTCGGGACACAGTGATTGATATAGCCTCACGGTCTAAGGAATAGGCTACGAGGGTCCATTTCTAATCATCGTAACTTGAACTTCGTGACATGATCGAGTCACAATGTTTAGGTTGGGTATTGGTTCATCATCTCATTCTCAGAATGAGATGACCTCATTTCCAACTGGCATAAATGCCACATGATCAGGAAACATGATCATCTGTTGACCAATGAACCAGTGACTAGAGTTTCACTGGGAACCCCTGGTTGTTTGTATATCACACATGTATTGATGTTTCCACTCAATACAGTTATAGCATGATATAAAACTTAATCATAAACTATATGAAATATGATAATAGTCCTTACTACTATTTGTCTCTAGGGCATATTTCCAATAGTCTCCCACTTGCACTAGATTACAAATACACCAGCTGCATTTGTTCTCAATCATTGGCACCATATACCTGGTACCTAGAACATGCTTGCTCATGGAAGAGGTTGAGTCTTGGGTCTATACTTTACAGTCCCAAATCCTTTGAAACTTACTAATGTCACTTTGATTGACATTAATATTCTATCATCACATGATAGCATTTGTGTGTATGCATCGTCGCTATGGCAGCAGAATGAGGCCTGATTCCAGGAGCCTACAGTGACGTTAGATCAACCTCGAGGGCTTTCTCATGGGCATTGTGCCCTAGGACACATCATTCTACTATTAAAGCGAACTAGCCCCGCCATAACATTATACAACACTTTAGATGGTACCCTTATCTATTATTATAAATGTATTCATCGAAACACTAATTCACTCTATGCAACTTTCGATGTTTTGTTCACCTCCCTTCCTACTTGACTATGATCGGTATCTACAGGAGTTTCCAGCATATTCCCTTATAACATAATTCTTTATGTTTTAAGATATGTTATCCTTTACGGATTTGAAAAATAAGTCCACAGTTCTCTATTAGACATTGCGGACAAAACTCAGCTCAACGTTCTGTGATTCGAACTTAATCACTTTCAAAACGTTCCTTATTTAGATCACATATTATGCTAAGTTATCATCATGGTTTCTAAGATAGAACCTATGTCTTAACATAGTGGATGATGATCATCCTTCTCTTTCTTTTAACCATTGATGTTAAACTTAATACTATTCCTAATTTGAGTTATTAAGGATTAGTTCCTTACATAACTTCTATTCTGAAACCCTTTCAGAATCCCTTAAGGAATACTACATAATATCATAATACACCTATTATCAACTTCTACATCTTATAAATCACTATTTATAATTAATTTCCCTTTCATTCTTAACACACTTAAGAATTACTCATATAAGCTCCCACTCAAAATATGTTCCTACATATTTGAATTTGAGTCTTATATTGCTCCCACTTAAAAATATGTCAATCACATATTGTTTCAGGAAGACTTTCATAGCTCCCACTCAATTTTATGCAAATTGCATATCCAATCACAATTTTGAATAACTTTAAAATCCTTTGATAAAATATCAAACTTGGAGATTTACTATGAGATACTAGTACTTTACTAGTTTTAAATCCACTAGACATTTAGCACACATGAATCAAATTCATTTGAATTCGTCCAATACTTGACAAATTGTGCTTTTGTCATTCACTCCCTTTTCCTACTATGGTTTTGCAGTCATTTTGGGAAAATCCAAGTAACCTCTTTTACTTGTGAGATTCGGCAATGAATTGCTTTCTAATCTCAAGGGAATTTTGCCTTTAGGATTTCTCATAATTCTAGTTTACCATTATTTCCTTTGTAGTTCGTAGGTATGTCATATTTCAAGAATCATGACAAATGATTCACAAATGTCTCCATACAAGATATGGATTTACATTTTGAATCCTACTTCATGTAGTGAAAAACAATAGTGGAGGGAAAAACACAATAATCAAAAGAATTGATTCTTTCCTTCCGTGTAGAGAATCGTTCAGGAATGTTGTCCATTGCGCTTCTCAACACTCTGATGCAGGGTTTTGAATCCTCATCGTATTTTTCACTAATTTCCATTTGCTCCATAATTGAAAAACATCACTAGAAGTGAGCTTTCTCAAGAATGTACCAAAATCCAAGCAATACGAATCTTGCTTTCCTATTAGTTTTAGCTATGGGTTTCATATTCATAGTTCCCAATGAATACTCTACAAGGACTTATTCGCTATTGTTTTGGTTATATCGAATAACCCCAAAACTTTCACGAATTCAAATGGTTTACCAATTCTAATTGAGTGCTAACTATTTCTTAACTAATGGTCTCTACATCTACACTACAACGATTTATTTGGTGCCTTCTATTCAACCCCTTTGATATCTAATATCACATTGTGATGCTTTGCATTTTGATGTTTCAAAACGCTTTTCATTTCACAATTACTTTTATGCCATTCTTATAAAGTTGAATTTCATTACTATTGATCAAATCGTAGTAATTAGATTCTCTTTTATATTTATACCCTTTGTTGATGAAACATTTTGATCAAATCAAATAGTTTCATATTCATGTTTCCTTTGGTAAACTTCTTTACACATTTAAACAATCAATTAATGATAATTACCATTTTCGTTAAAACACAATACATCGAATATGTATTTACTTTTAACAAGTCTTTAAACACTTTGTATTCAAGTAATACACGGTGTTCAAGTCATTTTTCCGAACTTAGGCATGATTCATATGTGATGAGATATCGAATAACTTTCACATATTATCACATAACTTTGAATTTAAACGATGGTTTCATTCATTAATGAACATATCATTAAATTGTGTATTTTAAACAAGGCATATTAATATTTTACAAATGTTCATGCATTATCAATTAGTTTCAAACAATAAGGACAATTCACAAGTAATCAAACAAGATATGAACACGAATAGAAATCATTCATAAAAGTGGAACAACTGTTTGTTACAAACTCATATGAATAACCGTCTCACAAAATGTGAGACACACTAAACAAGTTCACAATCTCTTGATTACAATAATCATCCTAAACATAAACTAAATGATAAATGTCGAGGGAGAGTGTCGTTGGCCGTCATCATCATGCTCGCCATCAACATGCAACATCACCTCCTCTCCAGGAAGCACCTCTCATGCAGAAGGACCTGTTTTCAGCGAAACAGAACAAGTATCAGATATACTTAACACTGCAAATGTGTTTGCAAGATTATAACGTTTATAAAACTGTATATCAAATATATACCTTTGTCATTGACGACCTGAGCGACATTTGGTTCAACCAACACATTCCTGAGATGTGTCATGAACCGGTGGAACTCCATTGTTTCCGTGTCGACCCTCATTGCGCAAGTCCTGACTTGTGCTTGGTAGCTTGGTGGCAGCGACCGCAGCACAACATCATTTGCAAAAGAGCCTGTAATCCAGACGTCCGGCAAGTATGGTGGCCTCATGTACACATCATGCATGTGCTGCAAGTGGTTGTCTAGTGATGAGTTCTCCTCCATCTTAATGGAGAGGAAGTCTCCCATCAGCTCATGCTCCCAGATGCGTGTCTGCTCCACGAAATGTGTCCGAAACGCATCACAACTAAAATATAGGAGGCCATCTCACGACGGAGATAGCGGTCTTTCCATTCCTCTGGGTTCTCAAGGTCCGTGGGCTGATCCAAATCCATCCCGACAAGTATGTAGTCGACCACGTTGTTCTCGCTAAGGAGAACATGGAGACCGGCAACCCAAATGGAGAAGTTCGATCCATCTAATCTGAGCTTCTCTCCTTCTAACCATTCAATTGTCAACACGAAAGGTCCCATCTATATTTATAATTGCAAAAGGAATTTAGACTAAGTTTATAATTAAATGAGTTAATAATAACTCCACTCAGAAACACCTATCCCCAAAAGGGTTCCTAGTGATAACACGGCCCCTATCAGCCACATCTCCCCCGATCGTCACGGCCATCAATGTGGGTTCAAGGGTGGACGCTAAACATCGGTCACATCATTCATGCGATTCGTGCTCGATCTTTCGACCATCCGTGATCCGAGGCCACGCTTCTCTAGCATGCTAGGATCACTAACTCAACCTTAGTGTATTCGTTGTGCAACATGGCTTACACCCACTATATGTGAACGTAGATATGTATGACACCTAGGCCTGTAACCCTGGATCGCCTCATATCGAAGAACTTTCTTGGTGGTGCACACTAAGGGGGAACACAATCGTTGGTAATTTTCACAGGGATCATCTTATTAGGCTACCGTCGAGTATCTAATACTAGCACACAATAAGACATACAAACAATAACATTGAATGTAAATGTTATGTGATATGGTCCTTCACGTCGTGATCTCCATCCGCCGTCACCGGGTTCTGGCGCCAGGGTTCCGGTGCGGTAGACACCAGGGTACCGGTGTCATTCCGGCGTGGTAGTTCGTCACCCTCGTGACTATCTACTACTATGGAACAAAAGGTAATTACTTTACCTTTGCCACAACCATATCACAAAGCAACGCCCCCCTGCAAAACAAAGTTAGATGCCTCTACTTTATCTTTGCATGTTTTGCGTGGCTGAATGGGCTTTCGCACAAGAACCGTTCTTACCTACGAACTTTCAGCACAACGCTAATGAAGTAGTTGTCTCTACTACACCCCTTTCGGGGCCCTCCGTTGCAAATGGTATACCAACTCATGCGAGAGAGACAAACACCCCCCTAAGCCACTTTATACGGTACAAGCCGTATATCAAGCGTGGACCAGTCTCGCGAATGAACGTGTAAAGTCGGTTGGGGCCGCTTCATCAAGCATTACTACGGTATACACAAGTACACGTGGGAGGGTAACAACTAAAAGATCAACGCCCACATGCTACATCTCGTGTGTTCTACCCATACTAGCATTACTACGCATAGACCTGGCTCTGATACCACTGTATGGGTTCCGCGCATAACAAACAATAAATTTTATTCTACGCCCCTGAACCCCTGAAGTTGCTAGGACCTATCTATTAGTAATAAAGTAACGGGAGGGGCTTTTCGCGAACTTACCCTTGAAGACCGAAAAGCGTTGTCAACGCTCAGGAGAGTGTGGTTGATGTAGACGAGTCAAAGCCGACCTCAAGGTCGTGCTGAAGTCCTTGCGCTCCTTCTGGCTCCAACGACTTGAGTGCCTCAAGTGCGACACCTCGCGGGGAGTTACACATGTCCGGTGCCTGGCGATGACTCCCGCTTCCCCGATCCAGCAGCATTTGCGAAAGTAGAGCTCTCGGATCTAAATCCCGCAGCACGACGGCGCTCCGCGGTGAAGATGTCTCTCACTCGCGCAGTCCAGACTTGGGACCATGGTCACGAGAGAGAGAGAGGGGGAGAGAGAAAATATCAATTGGAGGTCCTCCCAAAAGTGGGGAGACCTTTATTGAGTATTGGTGTATTTTTCTAGGCCAAATACCCCACTTTATATAGGGGGAGGGTAGGAACTACCTCCCCCAAAGTCCTGGGGTGGGACTAAAGGAGAGGAGGGTGGGGTGGCTGCCGGCCAGCCCCTAGTGGGCCCCGCGGGGGGGGGGGTATGCCCAGTCGGCCTCCCTCTTGGCCCCTCTCCCTCTCTCCTTTCCCCTAATGGGCCCTCTCCCTCCGGAAATTGGCCCATTAAGCCTTTTTGATCTTTAATTCATTTTCTCTTTATTAAATAATTATGAATAAATGATTAAATCAACATTTAACATTCATTCACATATTATTCAATCTCCGTGGCCATGGAACACCTTCCAACTCCACTCCACACATCCTCCGGGCTTACCAAAACCCTTCCGGTTTTCTCCCTTCTTTTCTTCGGTGATTCTACCAATCCTATAAACACTCTCTAAGCATCATCAAGCCCTTAAGCATGATACACAACGGTTCGGGAACACTCCAGACATGGTCGGGACACTCCCGCACCAATGATCAACAGAGGGACCTGGATGGCCATGTGACCCCTGTGCGTTCCACGAAGATCTTTCGTCGTTTGAACCGGGACAATCGTGTCTTATTCCCTTTGTCACTCGATACTTGCATTGCCCGAGATCTGATCAATGACATCACCATGTCGTGTTCAATCTTGTTACTGAACAATGCTACTTGACTCGTTCCGACAAGTGATATCCCCGTGATCTTATCACACGCTGCACATCTATTGGATATTACTTCTCCGAGTGGGCCCTTGAGTATCTTCCTGTCACATGGACGGACAAATCCCGCTCTTGACATATATTGCCTCTACGGTTTCCTCCAAGTACCTGACCACACCTTTATAACCACCGTTTTACCAGATGGCGTTTGATGCTATCTAAGCACTCTCGGGAGACAGTGATTGATATAGCCTCACGGTCTAAGGAATAGTGTAAGATCTCACCATAATAAGGTAAGATCCCTATGATTGCAGTGCTAGTCCTTGGATCGAAATGCTAGCACCCATAGTTTAAGATGAAGTACACAGAAACAAAGGTCATTATTACATTGCATATCGAGGAATATGATGGTTCTTACAACTCTCTTAGCCCAAGGCTAAGATAATCAAGGTTCACATTACATATAATAATAATAGAGTCTTTGTCTTCATGCGCCACAGGCAAACATGTCGAGTGTAGACCCGCAACCCTACTCATCATCAGAGTATCCTGCAACATATTAAGTTACAGCCACAAGGGTCAATACATTTGGAATTGTATTGGCAAGTGATACCATAGATACTTAGTATAATCCAACAACTACATGAATATATGGCTAAGTGGGGTTTTGACTGACTTTGCTAAAAGATAGCTTAACTTATAGTTTTTGAAGAGTAAGTTTTCTCATTCAAACACTAAGGTACCAATGATAGACATCATTGGACCTCTACCCATGTTCACCCACAAGTTTTAACTTAGAGAAATTTGGATGAGGATATTATTGAACTGATTCACTGTCTTGAGGATCAGAAATTGTCCATAACCGGGGACACGGCTAAGTACTTAGTTTTACCCTCTCGAGAGGTGGTGCACTTTCCCCACAAGACTCGACATGCATCGAGACAAGACTTTTCAGAAGCAATCCCTCAGACCACCACGGACGCGTTCCATCCTATCACAACTACCACCTTATGTCCGTCTGGATGAGTTCTTGCAACTTAGTTGGTCAAGGCAGAGCCCATATGCCATTTGGCTGCACTGGAAGCTTCATGACAAGAACGTCTCCAATCTATTTGTTCCTAGGTGGCCATCCACAAGTGTGATACACCAGCTGACCATAGACATGGCCCCTGAGTAACCACTCAACATAATCCAAGCAAGTCCCATTCCACCCAGGTGTTTCATTAATATTAGTTGTTTTCTTAGTCAAACAAAATAATATCTTCCCATACTATCTTGATATGTATTTTCCACCCACGAATTCTAATAGCATGGCTAAGCAGTCTAGCATACGAAGTCTTTCAACTAGGAGATACTACCAAGATATAGTCTATAGGGTAGCATAGCATAGTATAGCAACATATAAATAATCCTATCATGCTAAGATCTACCAAAATAACACTAGTGCAATAGTGAAAATAATAGGACATGAGATGAAATATCACTTGCCTTGGTAGCTAGGGGAATAGGTACAATCCTCACAGCAACAAAATTCACAATCCACACAATCTACACAAAGAACAATACAACAACAATAATTCAATCAATAAAACATTACAAAAATATGAATGCATGCAAAATGCAATGATATGATCACAATTCTATAATTTACAGAATCTATAGTACAGAGGTTAAAATACCTCATCTAAAGGCATAAGATATACCCCAAAACAATTTATGGAATAATTTTTATGAGCAAAATACTCCTAAAAAGATTCTGCCTATAATTCCAATTTTACAGAGGCAAAAGTGTGAAACAAGGCATCTATAATAAAGTTCTTATTTTTCTGAATCCATAGACACCAAATTTGTATTTTTATGAATTGTGGATCAAAAGTTATGGATTTTCTAAGTTTAATACAAAATCTGTCTAATTTTCTATTTAAACAAATAACCTGGGCGACGTGGCGCAATCTCATTGGCCCGTACCGGTTCGGTCGGATATCCTACTGCGGGTCGTTGGATCTTAAGTGACTACAGACAGATCTGATTAGCCCGTACCGCTTCGTCCTCGATCTAATCCTAGCCGCAGACAAATGATCTAACGGTTCCAGGTGGCCTGGTCGGAGACGGGCGGCGCTGACCAGCTGCGCGCGGTGGTGGAGCATCGGCCGATTGCGTTCCGGTGGTTTTACAGGGGAGGGGAGTCCGTGGACACGTACCAGCCGTCGAGGAGGTCGTGGCGGTCTCTATGGAGGTTACGGTGGCGTGAGGGGTGCTCTGGCTTGGCCTCGATCCCTCGCCGGAGTTGCGTCGGCGGCGGAGCTCGCGGCTCTGTGTCAGAGACGATGACCTGGGGCTCGAACAAGCCAGCAAGGGGGTTAGTGGGGTGCGCCCGGATCAGCACGACCTAGCAGAGACCAAAAGGAGGCGGCAGAAACCCTACCTTCACCGGAAAAGGCGATGGACGGCGGCGGCAGAGGGGGTTCGCCGGAATTGGACCGTGTCGTCGACCTAGGGCAAAAGGAGACATGCGGCCAGGGTTAAAACATGCGCCAGGTCATAGCAAATAAAACAGGGCAGAGAGTAGGGCGCAGTGTGGCCGGGGCTCACCCGAATTGTCGCCAGAGTTGCTTCGGACGGCGGCGGTTTGAGGTGGCAATTGGGGAGCCTCGGGGCTCTCCAGGGGCAGTGGCTAGGGGAATCTGTCGAGGAGGGGGTGGGGATTAAGAAGGGGTGGTGGTGGTGGCGATTAACTCGCGGTAACGCTCGTAATCAACCGGAGTTGGTAACGGCAGAGGAGGGGAGCGGGCGCCGGCCGTTCGCATGGAAGATGCTAAGGTGGCGTCGACATGGCGTGGGGCCAGGAGGTAAGTGGGTGGGGGTGAGTGGAGGGGGTGTGGGAAAAGACAGAGGGGGAGAGGGAGTCCCGGGTGGGCTAGCTGGGCCGGTTTGGGCCAAAAGGCCAAAAGCTGTTTGCTGTTTAAAATCTCTTTCCCTCCTTTCCTTTTTCCTTTAGCATTTCTTTTCTAGGTTTTTGAATTTAGCAAAAGTGCTCCAAAAAGTCTCTAAATTTCACCAAATTTTTGGAGGACAAACCTAATGCAAGGTAGTACATGCCATGATGATATGAATGCAATGATGATGATTTTCAGATGAAAATTTTGGGATGTTACAAATAGTCTACGAGGGTCCATTTCTAATCATTGTAACTTGAACTTCGTGACATGATCGAGTCACAAAGGTTGGGTATTGGTTCATCATCTCATTCTGACAAAGCATAGGCCACAGTCAAAAACAAGCTCTCTTTACTACTTAAGCATGAACTTTCCTACTCTTTTTCCAAACCAAACCAAACTATTTTAAAACCAAAGTATGAAAGAGGGGGTCCAACCAATTTATTCAGCAAAATAAGCAAACAAAGCAAATGAAAAACCAAAACAAAAAAGAAGACACTCCAAAAACAACACAACTGTGCATGAAACAATAAAAATGAAGTGTTTGGAAGAAACCTGGGATTTTTATTGATGAAGAGGGGGATGCCTTGGGCATACCCAAGCTTTGATGCAAGTACTTCTTGGATATTTCTTGGGGTGACACGCGTGGCATCCCCAAGCTTGAGCTTTAGTCCATCCTTCATCTCATTACTCATTCCTTCCATACACCTGGAATTTTTCCTTCATACAAAACTTAACACAATCTTTATTGACAACATTAGTGCACTCAAGACAATAAGTCTTGAGGTTCAGTTCTAACACCAATAAAACCTCCATTAAAACACAAGCTACTGTAGCACTTCCCTAAAAAGCTCAATTCCCCAAAACAACTTAAAAAGCAACCAACAAGAAGCAAATGCAGAAAATGGCAGAAATCTGTTAAAACAGACCAGCAGGTAAAGACGAATTTTTTCGAGGCCTTCTCTTCCCCAAATCAAAAAGTGTTGAACTAACAAAAGTTAGATAACAACCTGGGGCAGAAGCACAAAAATTTGTGCCTCAAAAGGATGTACAGAGATTTTACACGAATTTTTACGGTGAAACATAGAAATCTGTTTCGGCACAGCAACTTTCCAAATCATTACTTCTCTCTAGAGATTACTCTTGGCACAAAAAGCAAATAAAAAGGATAAGGAGCGGTTATTACTGAAGTAATAACTTCCAAGACTCATCTAAAACTTTTGGGTTATCTCCCAATAAGTACTTTTCTCTAACGCCTTTAAGTTAGGCATAAGAAGCAAGAAAATGAATCAAGTGTTCTCAAATGAAGAAGCATTAAGAGTAAATTTTGTTTTCATAGGAGAGGCAAAATAAATCTTCTCTCTCTTCTTAGGGAAGTGTTCTATACCTTTCTTGAGTGGGAGTTGATATTTAATGGTGCGTTCTTTCATATCAATAATGGCACCAACAGTTCTAAGAAAAGGTCTTCCCAAAGTAATACGACAAGAAGCATTGCATTCAGCATCCAAAACATAGAAATCAACGGGGACATAGGCATTGTTAACCATAATAACAACGTCATTAATACTCCCCATGAGTTTCTTTTTAGTATTATCATCAAGTGGGACATTCAAATAACAATCTTCAAGTGGTGGCAAATTAAGCATATCATAAATCCTTCTAGGCACAATAGAAACGCTACTATTAAGATCACATAAAGCTTTAAAATCAAAATCATTCACTTTCATATTGATTATGGGTTCCTAACCATCTTCTTGTTTTATAGGAATAGAAGCTTTATGTTTAATCTTTTCTTCTTTAATCTTTATGAGAGCATCAGTAATGTGTTTTCTAAAGGCCATGTTCATAGCACTAGCATTAGGACTTTTAGCAAGCTTTTGTAGAAACTTAATAACTTCAGAGATATTGCAACCATCAAGATCAAAATCATAGTTATCATCTAAGGTAGTAGAGCTATTACTAGCCTCAATACTAGTGATAGTGATAGTAGAAACACTAATGTTTCTAGCAATGTCATCTTCTCTTTCCCACTTAGCATGCAATTCAGCTAATAGTCTAACATTTTCATGAATTCTTACTTGTATGGCATTAGTGGCTGCAAAGGGATTATCATTAGTCTCAGGTTTAGCAGCCATTTGATTCAAAGAAGATTGAGCTTCAGCCAAAGATGTTATATTTCTTTCAGCATTAGAGAGTTTTTCCTCAATAGTTTTATTGAAAGCAGTTTGTTTACTACTAAAGTCCTTAAGCATAACTTCAAGTTTAGAGGGAGTATTCCTATTGTTGTTGTAGGAATTTCCATAAGCATTACCATTGTTGGGAGGATATGGCTTATAATTGTTGTTACCAAAATTATTCCTGTTGGCATTGTTGCTAAATTTATTATTTCTTATGAAGTTCACATCAACTTGCTCTTGTTGCACAACCAAAGAAGCTAAAGGAACATTATTTGGATCAATATGGGCTTTCCCATTAACAAGCATAGACATAATAATATCAATCTTATCACTCAAGGAGGAGGTTTCCTCGACAGAATTTACCTTCTTACCTTGTGGAGCTCTTTCAGTATGCCATTCGGAGTAGTTAACCATCATATTATCCAGAAGCTTTTTTGCAGCACCCAAAGTAATGGTCATAAAGGTACCTCCAGTAGCAAAATCCAATAGGTTCCTTGAAGAATAGTTCAATCCTGCATAAAAAAATTGGATGATCATCCAAGCAGTCAGTCCATGAGTAGGACAATTCTTTAACAAAGATTTCATTGTTTCCTAAGCTTGAGCAACATGTTCATTATCAGATTTTTTAAACTTCATTATTTCACTTCTCATAGATATAATCTTAGCAGGAGGATAATATTTTCTGATAAAAGCATCTTTGCATTTAGTCCAAGAATCAATACTATTCCTAGTTAAGGAATTCAACCATTCTTTAGCTTTTGCTCTCAAAGAGAAAGGAAACAATTTAAGCTTAATAATATCTCCATCTATATCCTTATGCTTTTGCATCTCACAAAGTTCCACAAAGTTATTCAGATGAGCAGCAGCATCTTCATTACCAATACTAGAAAATTGTTCTCTCATAACAAGATTGAGTAAAGGAGGTTTTATCTCAAAGAAAGTAGCTTCAGGAACAGGTGGAGCAATAGGTGTGCTCATAAAATCATTGTTGTTGGTGCTAGTGAAGTCACACAACTTAGTGTTTTCAAGAGTAGTCATTTTTTTGTATTTTTAATAAAGAAAGCAAACTTGTAAAACTATTTTTTGTGTTTTTGATAAAGAGACAAGCAAACAAAGCAATAGTAAACTAAGCAAAACAAAAATAAGAAATTAAAGAGATTGGTTATGAGGGACTTCCCTTGTGAAGATGTCCTTGACTCCCGGCAACAGAGCCAGAAAAATACTTGCTGACTTGTGTATTAACGAGCTCGTTAGGGAACCCCAAGAGGAAGGTATGATGAGCACAGCAGTAAGTTTCCCTCAGTTATGAAACCAAGGTTATCAATCTAGTAGGAGCAAGGAAACACACCAAAGGTGTAGCTAGTTGGACTTTGGCAGGGCGCACTACCGGTGCCAGCAGCAACGTGGAGACCTTCACAACACAACCACAGAACTTTGTCCCCAACTTGTGATGAGGTTGTCAATCTAACCGGTTTTTCTGAAAACAAAGGATTAAACGTATCGAATGGAAGGAAGTAATAGTTTGCAGAAAGTAAACACAAAGCAGTAAACAGTTGATTGTAGATTGAAAGTAGAAGAAAGGACCGGGGTCCATAGTTCACTAGAGGTGGCTCTCCTTAAGATAGATAACATGTTGGGTCAACAAATTACAGCGGGGCAATTGACAAACATCAAGAAAGTTTACAAGCATATACTAATCATCTTGACTCCTTTGAGATTCGATTGGGAATTACAACATTATACATAGACCGCCATCCAACTACATATATGACTAATAATCCACCTTTAGGTTATCATCCGAACCCCCTCCTGTATTAAGTTGCAAGCAACGGATAATTGCATTATGAATTGCATGTAAAGTAAACAATACGATTGTTCTATGAACAAAGGATTGTTGTTTTCTCCCTAGTAGCAACAGCACATCTAGTACCTTAGAGATTTCTGTCACTTCCCCGGATTACCAGAGGCATGAATCCACTATCGAGCATAAATACTAACTCTTGGAGTTGCTAGCATCTACTTGGCCAAGATAGCTACTAACAATGGAAAGCATGCAAGATGACAAATAACAAAGACATGATAGGATCAATAATCAATCTGAAATAGCATCTCAATATCCATCGGATCCCTGCAAACACAACATGCAGAATTACAAATAGATGATCTTGATCATGAACGGAGCTCACAAGATCTAAACATGAAAGCACAAAGGAGGAGAACCAGCCATCTAGCTACTACATGGATCCGTAGTCCAGAGATGAACTACTCACGCATCACACCGGAGGCTTGCATGATGATGAAGAAGGCCTCCAAGGTGAATTCCCCTCTTCGGCAGGGTGCCGGGAAGAGCTTCAGATCCCTCCCAATCAAGTGATGGAGATGATGGTGGCTACAGACTCTTTCTTGTATTTTTGATCGGGTACTTAGGGTTTCCGTATCAGAGGCAATATATAGGTGGAAGGATAGGCCGAGGGGGTGCCTGGGGCGGCTAGAGCACCCCCTGGCGCGGGCCAGGCCTGGCCGTGGGGCCAGGTGGTCTGGTCGGGCCCCAGCCCCTCTCTGTCTCGTATTCTGGCTCCAGGTGTCCCTCGGTAAAATAATGACTTCGGCTTTTGTCCCGTCCAATTCCGAGAATATTCATTTTCTGACTTTCCTGGAACCAAAAACAGAAGAAATCATACAATGCATATACTAATCATCTTGACTCGAGAAAGCATACAATGCATATACTAATCATTTGATTGGGCATTACAACATTATACATAGACCGTAATCCAACTATATCTATGACTAATAATCCACCTTCAGGTTATCATACGAACCCCCTTTAGTATTAAGTTGCAAGCAACAGATAATTGCATTAAGGAAAGTGTGTAAAGTAAAAAATACGATTGTCCCATGGACAAAAGATTGATGTTTTCTCCCTAGTAGCAACAACGCATCTACAACCTTAGAGATTCCTATCACTTCCCCGGATTACTAGAGGCATGAACCCACTATCGAGCATAAATACTTCCTCTTGGAGTTGCTAGCATCTACTTGGCCAAGATAGTTACTAACAACAAAAAGCATGCAAGATCACAAATAAGATAGACATGATAGAATCAATAAACAATCTGAAATAGCATCTCAATATCCATCGGATCCCTGCAAACACAACATGTAAGATTACAAATAGATGATCTTCATCATGAATGGAGCTCACAAGATCTAAACATGATAGCACAAAGGAGGAGAACCAACCATCTAGCTACTACATAGACCCATAGTCCAAGGATGAACTACTCACGCATCACACCGGAGGCAGTCATGGTGATGAAAAAGGCCTCTAGGGTGATCTCTCCCCTCCGGCAGGGTGCCAGGAAGTGCTTCGGAACCCCCCCCCCCCCCAATCGAGGGATCGAGATGGCGGCGGCTACAAAATCTTCCTTGGATTTCTGATTGGGTCTTTTATCAGGTACTCAGGGTTTTCGTCCTGAGAGGCTTTTATAGGCGAAGGGGCAAGGTCGATGGAGCACCGAGGGGCCCACACTAGGTGGCGGCGCGCCTAGGGCTGGCCGTGCCACCCTAGGGTGTGGCCGCCTCGTGGCCCCTCTTCGACTGCCCTTCGGACTCCGTGTTGTTTCGGGTAAAATATTGACTTCGGCTTTTGTCCCATCCAATTCTGAGAATATTTCCTTACTAGCTTTTCTGAAACAAAAACAGCAGAAAACAGGCAACTGGCACTATGGCATCTTGTTAATAGGTTAGTTCCAGAAAATGTATAAAAATACCTTAAAGTATGAACAAAACATAAGAAAGTAGATACTAAACAAGCATGGAACATCAAAAATTATAGATACGTTTACGACGTATCAATGTGCTAACTGGATAAGTTGGTGATACTGAAGTGCTAACTCCAGATGGTGCTACTGTTGTTGGTACACCTCTAGATGGTGGTGATGTTGCTGGTGCACCTCCAGATGATCCTGATGCTGTTATAACTACCCCTCTACGTGCTGCTATAACCACCCCTCGAGATGCTGCTGGGGCTAACCCCCACACTAATGTTGTTTCTCCGAAGAGCTACAGATTCATCTGTTCGTGGAAATAGTTCCAAGAAGAATAAATCAGGAGGTGGTCTCTCTAGGCCTCCAGTTTTCATGCACTTGTCGCATGTGATCATTGCAGAATTTAGTACTTACTTCTTCTTATTACCGTGTTATGAATTTGCAATTGTTGACCTCTGAACTTTTATAGTCCGAGAATCACCATGGAGAGGATGTTCTAAAGTTTTTGAGTTCGACTAACTACGCAACTAAGGTATATTTCTTCTATACGTATGTTAGCTGTTAGTAATGCATATGTTGCTAATGCAACATTAACTTCCTATAGATTCAATCAAGAGTGGGTGTGCGATCTATGACAAGTGATAGGACAGTTGCATTTGGGAAGTTAACTGGCATAGACAAGAATGCACTGTGAGATGATGGACAACCAGTAGGGGATTACTATGCGGTCCTGATTGATGTTGTAGTGGAAAAACATCTACCACTTCCTAGTCCACTCGAAAAGGTTAAAAACTTGAGACAAGTTCTTAACATCAACATTGCTTGGCCATTTGAAAATGTATGTGAATATTGACTCCCAGCTGCCAGATTAATCGAATGCGTATATCTTGACAAATATGTATCTACTAATTTCATAGGTCACAAAGGTAGAAGGAGCTCCTAGGTCCAACAGTAGACCTATTTCTATTATTGGATTGAACAAAATTATGTCTAGTATTTTAGCTAGTATATATATGCTACTATACATATTTCCTTGTTTGCAGCAAAGTGATTTATAGTTCTTTTTATTCCTTGTTCATCAGGAGTTTGCCGCATACTCAACTGAAAACCACGGAATCAGCACTTCATCATGGCACTTGTTATCCTGGACGAGATGGGTTCCCTATTGGTAGAAGATTGAGTTAATCTGTGTGTAGTCGATTATAGTTAAACTTCTCTTCAAAACTTGTCTGATGGATTTGTCAAAATTGATTAAGTTGCCTTTTGTAGTGCTACGATGTATGTGTTGGATACTCTAGTATGCTATATATTTAAATTTGTGTTGTGATATTTGGAAGCATCATGTGTGATTGGTGTAAATTATGGGAATCCTAAATATCGAAACCACTAGCTAAATTGTTGTGCCTAGAAGCATCATTTGGGGCACTAAAAATTATGTTGTGCATGGGTTATGTTGGGCGGCACTATATTGTGACGTAGTCTCACAGCTGCCATGGCACCTAAGAAGTACCGCCATACATGGCTCGTGGCGTAACGCATGCTGCCGTGGAAACGCTAGCTTGTCGGATTATGTTGTGCCACGCCAAAAAATCTGCCGCCGTATCAGAATCCTTGACGTAGTTATCCCTGGCGGCTATTTTTGCCGCGCTAGCACAAGTGCGGCGACTAAGGCTGTTCCTCGGCATCTATAAGCGCCAGCGCCCAGGCTCTGTGTTGTAGTGTCATGAGTTTTAACAATATAATATACTACATTATTCGTAGGATGACCAAGACGTTGATGCCACTATGAGAGCGTGGAACCACTTGCGGAGGCATGATGTGATGATGAAGACGTGCGAGAAAATGGGATAGGGTAGAGTCCTCCTTGACTTCTACCATGGATTAGAACTCTCCTCGTGACCTTGTCCTTGACATAGAAAAATGATGATGAAACTCAACAAACTCGTCATTATCACAAACAAGACGATAAAAGAGCGAAGATGTTTCCGAATGTGTGGAACATGAAGAACATCGTTCAATTTTAGAGATGAACCAGTTAAAGTCGAATGACCAATATGCAAAATAGACAAACCTGAACAATTCTTCATAGCTTCAAGCTGGATAATATGTCGGTACTCGCCCATGGTGTTTACCTGAAACTAGTAAACAACTTTAGTAACACAATTAATAGAATTAGTAACTAATAATGAAGACCAAAAGAGCTTAGCTCCCTGGCAACGGCGCCAGAAAATAGCTTGCTGACTGTAAATGCACATATCAATTGTAGCTAGTTTTAAAATATGATTATCGAACCCACGTCGAGTTGTTTAGTTAAGGTCTTTATGCCCCTCGTCACTATCTACCAAAGGATACTCGTAAGTTTCCTTTGATCTCAAGTAAAGAGTGTTTTGCAAGAAAGTAATGAAACCAAGTGACAAGGGTTTAACTCATCAATGCCCATTGTTATGGACTTGGGTTTTGGAGAAGGAGGGAGCGCTGAAAGCATCAATCGGCTAGCAAACAAGCACACAAGGACGCAAGGTTTACCCAGGTTCAGGCCTCGTAGAAGTCCCTACTCCTGCTTGTCTGCTCGTGGAATTAACAGAGGAATCGAAGATTACAATGGTGCTCAGATGCAATCTAGCGAGGGTTGTGGAAACTAGGGCTGCGTGTGTCCTCCTCGCTGCCCCCTCCTAGCCTTTATATAGATAGGCTAGGTCTTGGGTAGCAGGTTGAGTCAGTTACAGGTTAGGGTTTTCCCTTTAAACTTTCTATCTTTAGTTTCTTCTTGTTCCGCAAGCAATCGAGAGTCCGTAGGTTACTTGAGTTCTCCATTTGGGCCTTGGCAACGCCGTGGGCTTCCGCTGTATTCAGGCCGTATATACCAAGCTCGAGTACCTGTAGGATATACCCATGTCAATAGCCCCTAAGTGTCCAGTGGAATCGCAGATTCGACTGGGGACTTTATGAAGCCTTTCGAGTGCATGATTGAGTATTTTTTCGACTGCTCTGTTTGTGCCATAGGGATTGTTGATGTGTGTGCCTGATTTAACCGATGTATCGGTATCAGTTAACTAACTTAGGGTAAAACAATGCAATATACTCGAACTCGAGTCCCGGGACTCGAATTCGGAAAAGTGCTGGCGTAATTCGACGCAAGCCGCGGAGGTCTTACAGGAGTCGAATTCCAGTATATGGGTGTGAGCACTCGACGCGTCCGTCAAGGCATGTTCACCGTACCTCTAGGCATGGATACATTTCTAGTAGTGCGCAGCGAATGCGTTGCCAGGCCTTATTCAGGTCTTATCTTTACGCTGCAAGCGCGGCATCCTAATTTTGTAATCGCGGAGATGATTCGGGTGACCCAGGAGACGCAGTCTCTTTGTAGGGAAAAATCATGAGGCGGTGTCGCCATAAACTTCTAGTGTGGATGTTATCGACACACAGTACGACGTACAGATAATCATAGGGTGCGCGACCAGCGCTCCCTATGGGAGTAGCCCCAGAGTGCCTGGTTGAGTCGAAGACTCAGGCAGGGACTAAAGAACTTTTGTGACTGCTGTCGTCTTTTTGTTTGCTGGTTTGAGTCGAATTTATTTCTGGCGCTCCCTATGGGAATAACCCATGTCCATAGTCGAATTCCGGATTCGAGTGATTAGGTATGCTTTGAATGTCCACATTCCTGTAGAAGAAAAAAGAAAAATCGTAGCGTGCGCGACTAGCGCTCCCTATGGGAGTAGCTCCCGAGTGCTTGGTGGAGTCGAAGACTCGAGCAAGGACTAAAGTAGTCAAAGTCTTCTGCTGCTCAATTTTCTGATGACATCAGTGCTGACAATGTGATGATTTCAGTTGCCCGCGTGAGCGGGTTTGATGGGATGTGACGAGCGGTGGGTCCCATTTTTCTGACCCTGACTTGACCGGGCGTGCGTAATCTTTGTTTTAACTGCGCCTCCTCGATTTCCGTGCGTAATGGGGGTAGTGGGGGACGGTTCGTGCTTCGGGTCCTCCACGTGTCGATCACGATGGGCGCCACGCGTCTGATAGGATTTTTGCTGGCCGTTGGATTACATCTTCCAGGGGGTTAAGTAGCAGTGTTGCGGTGGTAATTTTTCCCATCTGCTTGTTTCTCTGCCTTTGCCTCCATCTCCATTGTTGCTCTTCTCTGCCTCCGAGAGTTTGTTCCGTTTGCGGCACTGCACCAGCTCCGTGTTTTCCCGAGCTACTTTCTTCGCTCTCATCGCCTTCGCAAGATGGGGAAGAAGAAGGGAGGTGCCGCCGCTGAGTCCGCCGCCACCACTGCTGCTGCCAAGAAGAAGGGCGGCTCCGCCGCTGCGGGCACCAGCACCGCCGTCACCAGGAAGAAGAAGGGCGCGGGCACTCGCGTCACAAATGGCGCGTGGCACGCGTCCATTATCAAGACGTCTGAGCTCCGTCTCCTGCGCCAAGACGGAGTTCTGTCTTCCGCGGTCGCTGACTCGCGAGTCCCAGGTGGTGAGGTAACCCCTTGTCCTCCTGCTGGTTTTCGGGTGATGTTCCTAGCGTTCATCGTCCGCGGTCTTTCTCTACCCCTGCATCCTTTCTTCAAGGGCCTCCTTTGTTTCTATGGGCTCCAGCTGCACCAGTTGTCCCCCAACTCCATCCTCCATGTTGCTTGCTACATTACACTTTGCGAGTGTTGTCTCGGAATCGAGCCACACTTTGGCCTCTTCAAGCGTCTCTTCAAGCTGAAGCGCCAATCTGTGTCTGGCTCCGTAGTCTATGATGTAGGAGGCTGCGGTATCCACGTCGACTCCTCCGTTACGTATTTTGACATCAAACTCATGGCGTCCGTCCAAGGGTGGAGGGACAAGTGGTTCTACATCCGCGACCAGACGGCCGACGGAGACCACTTCGGACTCACGCCTTTCGATCCCGCGATGCCATGCAAGAGGAGGCGCTCCTGGAAGAACGAGGTGATGCCCGGCGAGTCTGCGGAGACAGATGTGCTGTACGAGCACGTCTACGACCTCGAGAGTCACATGGGTAAAGAAGAGGGAGGCTGTGCCCTTGTTCGCACGTGGTTGCACCGTCGAGTCCAGCCCTTGCAGGATAGAGTCCACCCTATGTTCCAGTGGGCTGGCGTCGATGATGTCACTCGCGTATCTGTCGATGGCATTTCCGTGAGTGAAGTAGCTAAAAGGGTGCGACTGGTCACCAAGTACACCGCCAAGGATGTGCTCCCCAGTGAACCAGTCGTACCTCCATTCGATGATGCGAATCCTTCTCCTGAGGTATGGTTGTGCGACGAAGTAGCTTTGTTTGTCGAATGCTTCTTTTTCCTTGACTTGTGCTGACTTGTTTTCTGTATGCAGGATTGGAAGGTGTCTCCCTGTATGCCCCCTCTTCCTGAGGGGGTTATTCCTCGTGAAGCTTTAGAAGAGGACGAGTCGGGGTCGACCGTCCCATCTGATGTGGAGGAGGAAGCCCCCGAGTCCAGTAGTCCGGACACTCCCAAGCGTTCGCACAGCGAGGATTTGGATGCATCATCTCCTTCGACTCCGGAAGGCCCAGCTATTGGTGCAGAGTCGTCGATACTTGCCGTTCCCGTGAGTGTTGTGGCGCCATCTTCCCGCAAGAAGATGCGGCTGCCGAAGGAGTTGTCGTCAGAGTTGGAGGGCCAAAACTTCGATTTTGACATGTTTGATTGGTAAGTATACAATTCTTCTTTTTGGTTCTTCTTTCGAATTTCATTTTCTTGATGTTGGTTTTGTTCTGCAGTCAACCGGCGTCGTCATCTTATGGCAACGTCCAATTTTTGGAAGAATCTAGAGTCACGACCTCCAAGGCCAAGAAACTGGCTGAGCGGACTCCTTCTCCTCCATTGGCGGCCCACTCCGGGCATAATTCATCAAGTTCTCCACACGATGTGGAGCATCAGATGGTTGTCCAGATGACTGCGCGTCAATCGACTTCGGAGTCACTAGAGGATCATGTAGGTGTAGTGTTGCTTCTTCTGATTTTTGCAGTCGAATTTATCATCCATACCATCTGCTAATCCTTTACTGTTTCTCCTGTGCAGCTCATTGTGAAGGAAGCTGCTCGCCTGGCGGAGCAGGTGCTTGCGATGCGTCGCCAGCATGCAATGCTGGACAATCGCCATCGCGTGGTTGAAAGTGAGTGTTTTTTTGCTTCTTCTTCTTCATCCTTGTGATATACTCGACTGACAGTCTGTCTTTGTTTGTTTTGCAGCTGAGCATAATGCGCTCCTTCGTGATGCTGCTTCCCTCGAAAAGGTGCTCGTTGCGGCGGTGAAGAGTCGCGATGAGGCAGTCGTAGCACATGACGAATCGCGAAAATGCGAAGAGGATTTACGCGCCTCCATCGTAGCTAGAGAGAAGGTGTTCGAAGAAGAGCTTTTATTGATTGTCAAGGCTCTTTCAGGTATTCCCTCGTCTGGATTTTTGTCGTGTCCCTTCTTTCGAATTTGTTATTGTGCTGACTTTTTGTGCCAACACTCGGTTCTTGTGTAGATGTTGGCGGGCTGAGCTTCGACGCCCAGGCGCTCCGTCATGATGATGCCTTGGCAGGTGACATCTCGGCAGTCAAAGATCGCAGTGCTTCCATTCAGGGGACGCTGATCAAGGCCAAGGGCGTACTCAGTCGCCTCCGTGAGGATCTGGCGCCCAAAGCTAAATTAATCGAAAATGTAGATGATCTGGTGGAGTCCCTTGCTGGAGCCATTCCTGCCGGCTTCAAGAATTCACTCCGTGCGGCTGGCGCTTCGATGTCACTCGCGATGGTTCAGGCCCATGCAGTCGTTATTGATCCTGTCGCGGTCTCCGAGGCAATGCCTGTCAGCGCGGATGGCCAACAGGTAATCTTCGCTCCTTTCACAACTGCCTGTGGCAAGTACGGGCCGCAGCTAATCAATACAGTTGCGAAGTACTTTGAGGAGCTGCAGCGAGCCAAGAAGGCGGCGAAGGCTGCGGCGTTAGGGGCCAGCGGGAAGTCTATAGCATCTGATAGTGCCACAGACTCGATGAGGCCCCCAAAACCGAAGTCTAAGTCGAAGCAGCCAGTTGCTCCTCAGTAGTCATATCTATAATAGTTAATAGCTTGTCTTTTGTCTGGAACATGTTGTTGGCGAGTGTATCTGTTGATACTTTATTATGCTTGAATGCACTCGAGTCTTTTGTACATGTATTGCTTTAGTCTTCTTATTATATCTTGCTTGGCTTGTGATAGGGCACATCGAGTGGTCCTTCGAGTGAACCACGGAATATGCCATCCACTGATGATACCTTAGTGCAGTCGCGCTCAAGGGTGGATGAGCTGTCTCTACTCTCATGACTCCGTGACCGCGTTAAGCAGTTGGAGCGCGAACTGCCGTGCTCTGTGGTAATGCGGATGTATGGAAGTCGAGGGCGGAGAAGGCCACTGCCCGAGAGCAATATCTGCTAGGGGAGGTGGCGCAGCTGGGCGACCAATTCAAGTGTTAGCTTTCTGCTTCCTTATCTTTTCTTGTAGCCACTCGCGGTAGTTCATTGTCTTCATACTTTTGCCTTTGCTTGATATAGTTGTCAGTGCACGCCATCCGCAAGATGAGAAGGACAGGATTGCCATTCGCATGAATGATCTGACCCAAGAGCAGCTTCAGGCGAGTGGCTACTTCTGGGTAGATCATGATCACGCAATTGCACTGGCGGCCCTGTAGGATCGTGCCTCGCGGGTGCTTCACTTCCTGAAGAAGTCGCAATCGTGTTTAAGGAATATTTATCAGACGATGTTCCCGCTGGATGTCGTTCCATCGAGCCTGCTGGCCCTTCTTGCAAAATTTCAAGACTTGAGTGCAGTCCGCGAGTGTGTAAGGCAACAGTTAGTGGCTGGTGCCAAGGCTTCTCTATCGCTGCTGCGACTGCACAGGCCTGATGTGGATGTTGGAGCAGTTTTTTCTGGACCGCCAGCGCTGCCAGTAGGTTCGACCTGGAACATGGTTCCTCACTACCAGGCGGTGGATCGCCCAGCGGAGGAAATCGTCGACTTCTTCGAGGAGCAGACAAACGTTCCTTTGTTGCAACAGTAGTTTAGTTTGCTTCTTGCACATAGTTGTACCAATGTTGTAAAGTTCATATATATATGATGAGTGTAATTGATTGACATTGATGTATATAAAGAGCTTGTTAGCTTGTATGTTTTGCGAGTGCGTTGCACTATGCGATTCCTTTTCGTTAGTCTGACTTGTGTTTATCTCAGCACCTTGCCAACCTGTCTGGTGCGTTGCAACTGGTTTGGTGTTTGTCAAGGGTTCGATTAGTGTATCAGCTACTCAGGATATCGTGTTGGTTCGTAGAACAGATGTGTATAGGGTGGCGCAGCCCCCGAGTGCACAGAGTTTGGGGCACTTAGCTTTATTTATTCGCAGGATAGTACGAGGTACAATGTGTGGCTAAGTAGCCTTGGCTGAGTAGCTTTATTTGCAATGTAAAAAATAAAAGATGACTAAAGGTTGAAGCGCCGCAGTTCCGCGACGTTCCAGGGGTTTGAGTACGCGACTCCTGTCTCGAAATTTTTAAGGCGATAGGCGCTGCCTAGGATTACTTCTGTAATCACGTATGGTCCCTCCCAGGGGGACTCGAGCTTGAGATGCCCTTGTTGTTTCAGTCGCAGGACCAGGTCTCCTTCAACAAAGGACCTAGGGTGTAGCCTTCTGCTGTGGTAGTTGCACAGGTTCTGTTGGTAGATCGTTGATCTTTCCTTGGCGATTTCCCATGGCTCATCAAGGAGGTCAACGGAGTCTTCGAGTGCAAGAGTTGATTCCTACTCACTGTAAGCGACTACTCGCGGTGCTTTGTATCGTACCTCTGCAGATAGTACCGCTTCAACACCGTGCACCATGAATAATGGGGTGTACCTCGTGGCACTATTTGGGGTTGTGCGTAGGCTCCAGAGTACCGATTTCAGTTTGTCTGGCCAGTAGCCTGAGGCTTGTTCGAGTGGCCTAAGGAGTCGCTTCTTGATTCTGCCACAAACGAGCCCATTGGCCTTTTCGACTTCACCGTTGGTCTGTGGATGAGCTACAGAGGCATAGCTTATGTTGATTCCTAGGTTGGAACTCCTTGGAGGTGAAGTTCGTCCCGTTGTCCATGATGATGTTGTGTGGCACTCCAAAGCGGTAGACGATGGACTCGAAGAATTTGACTGCGCTGGCTCCTGACTGGTTAGTCACCGGCATGGCCTCTATCCACTTGGTGAATTTGTCAACTGTGACCAAGAGGTAGACGTAGCCTCCTCGTGAGGACTTTGGGAGCTTGCCGACCATGTCGAGTCCCCATTGCACGAAGGGCCAGGCCAATGGAATTGGCCGGAGCTCCGCGTCAAGTGTGTGTGGCTTGTCCGTGAATCTAGCAAGCGTTGCATTTCTGGACGATGTCCTTGGCATCGCGCATGGCCGTAGGCCAGTAAAATCCAGCTCGTAGAGCTTTGGCGACGAGGGCGCGACTGCCGGCATGGTGCCCGCAATTCCCCTCATGGATGTCGAGGACAACAGCTCTTCCATCAGCATTTGAGACACATCGTTGGAGTACTCCCGTGATGCTGCGCTTGTATAGTTCGTCATTGATAACGGCGAATGCCTTGGATCACCGTGCAATGTGCCATGCGTTAGTTGGATCATTCGGTAGCCTCTTGCTGAGAAGGTATATGATGTACGGTTGAGTCCAAGATGGCTTGATCATCATGACACTCATCGGTCCTTCGAGTCCTGTGTCAAGCTCTAGGTCGTCGAGTGCCATTGGCTCATTGGGCGGTGCAGCCCTCGAGTCCGTTGTTGCACTTGTTTTCTTATCTGCGGCCTTTGGCTTGATGGAGCGTTCACAGATGCGCTCAAGAAATACCCCCGGTGGTATGGGGCCGCAGGTAGAGCCAATGTTGGCGTGTGCGTCTGCCTCTTCATTGCTTTCGCGGCCTATGTGCCGCAGTTTGCAACCGTCGAAGTCCCCTTCGAGTGTGTCGTAGAGGTTACGGTAGGCGATCATATTGTCGTTCAGTGCGTCGCACTCGTGCATTGTCTGGTTGACGACCAGCTTGGAGTCGCCATATATTATAAGCCTTGCTGCAGGCTTTTGCCATCCTCATCCCGTGTAACAGGGCCTCGTATTCAGCTTCGTTGTTGGAGGCGGTGAACTGCATTCGCAGAATATATTTCAGCTTGTCTCCCTGAGGCGATGTTAGTATGACACCTGCACCAGCTCCGTCCTTTCATTTGGATCCGTCGATGTGCATCGTCCGAAGATAGGACATGTCTGGTTTTTCAGGGAGCTGATTCTCCATCAAGTGCACGAGGAAGTCAGGGAGAACTTGTGACTTGATCGCGTCGCGTTTTTCATATGTAATGTCTCGTGGAGACAGTTCGATTCCCCAAAGCACGACTCGTCCGGTGGCGTCTAGGTTGTTGAGGATATGTCCAAGCGGGGCGTCGTTGACCACCACGATTGGGTGCTCCTGGAAGTAGTGGTGCAGTCGCCTAGCTGTCATGAAGACGCCATATGGCAATTTCTGGTAGTGTGGGTACCACTGCTTTGTTGGCGTGAGTACCTCGCTGAGGTAGTAGACTGGACATTATACCCGTGGACCTTGTTTTCTTCGGCTCGTTCTACCACAAGCACCGTGTTGACCACCTGGTTGGTGGCGGAGATGTACAGCAGCATGGTTCCCTTTCGCGTGGGATCACCAGTACTGGTGAGGTGGACAGCAGACGCTTGAGATCTTCGAATGCTTCCTGTGCCTCGTTGGTCCACTCTAACTTGTTAGTCCTGCAGAGAAGTTGGTAGAAGGGCAGTGCTTTTTCGCCCATTCGACTGATGAATCGACTGAGTGTCGCGATTCGCCCAGCCAGCTGCTAGACACCTCTTATGTTCTTTGGCTTCTCCATGGCTAGTATGGCTTTTATTTTCTTCGGGTTCGCCTCGATCCCTCTCGCGGAGATGAGATACCCGAGCAGTTGCCCACATGGTACGCCGAAGGCGCACTTGTCCGGATTGAGCTTGATCCGGTAGCGGTCGAGGTTGGCAAAGGTTTCACGTAAATCATCGATTAGTGAAGCTTCCTCTTTGGTCTTGATTACGATGTCGTCAACATAGACTTGGATGTTGCGACCAAGTTGGTTTTTGAGGCAAGCCTGCATGCACCGCTGATAGGTTGCCCCTGTGTTTTTTAGCCCGAAGGGCATTGTGCTATAGCAGAACACACCAAAAGGCATTGTGAACGCTGTTTTTTCTTGATCCTCTTCCTTCATTCGAATCTGATTGTAGCCTGAGTAGGCGTCGAGGAAGCAGCGACGCTCACATCCCGCGGTGGAGTCGATGATCTGATCGATTCGCGGCAGCGGGAAGTGATCCTTTGGGCAGTGCTTATTCAGAGAGGTAAAATCCATGCACATCCGTAGGATATCCGTGTCCTTTTTTGGTACTAGCACCGTGTTGGTGAGCCAGGTGCTTTCCTTGATCTCGCGTATGAATTTGGCGTCGAGGAGTCTGTTGATCTCCATTCCGACCGCTTTTGCTCTTGGCTCAGACAGTCACCTAATTGTTTGTTTGACTAGCCTTGCTTCTGGGTTGACGTTGAGTGCGTGCTCGGCGAATTCCCTGGGAACTCCTGGCATGTCCGCTGGACACCAGGCAAAGATTTCCCAGTGCTCACGGAGGAATTCGATGGGCATGAGTTCCTATGCAGGACTCAAGTTGTTGGCAATGAGGGCCGTCCTGGCGGGGTCTGATGGGTGGACCTGAACTTTCTTCATGTGCACCGACGAGGCGAAGGATAGGTCGGGTGAACTTGGCCGGCTCAGGGGAGGCAGAGTGTTGTCTGTCGACTCCTTCAATCTTGCGAGTTCTTCCTGCATGCCGAAGGACTGCGAAATTCTATTGAATTCCCTATCGCAACTGTCAAACCTCTCGAAGCTCCCGTTGATTGTGATGACGCCATTGGGGCTTGGCATTTTCATCTGCAGATAGGCGTAGTGCGGCACTTCCATGAACCTAGCGAACGCGACACGTCCGAGAATGCAGTGGTACTGTGAGGGCCAGTCGACGACTTCGAAGTCGATGCGTTCGCGTAGAAAGTTTTTCAGCATGCCGAAGATGACGTCGAGATTGATTTTGCCAAGGGGATATACGCCCTTGCCTAGGACGATGTCGTGGAATGTTGTGTCCGAGGCCTCGAGGCAGGTCAGAGGGATCCTCATTGCTTGCAAGGTACTTGCGAACATGAGGTTAATGCCGCTTCCGCCATCCATGAAGACGCGACTCATGTCGAAGCGTCCAATTTGTGCCTCGAGTACAAGGGGACAATGGCCTAGACGAGGTACTTGGCGCGGGTGGTCGCGCTTGTCAAAGGTGATGCATGAGTCGCTTCGACTGAGGTACTCAGTGGTGGATGGTGGTGAGTTTGTCGCCAAATTGACTTGGCGAGCGATGGCCTTCTGCACCCGGTTGGAGGTGCGACCCTTTGGGATCATCATGGTACCCATGGCCCGTGGGTACAGCTCGCCTTCGTGATGCTGATCGGGCGCAGCTACGTTTGGCGGTGGTCCTGGTGGTGGTGGAGGAGCTCCATGTGCCACAGCTCCTGGGGCGGCTCCGTAGCCCATGTTGACTGCGTCGCGATTCATCCGAGCCAGACCCTCATGAAGTTTGAGGAACTCGCGGCAGTCCTTGAGGAGGTGGCTGGATTTATTTTTGTCGTCATGTTTGTCGACGTAGAAGTGCACACTGCATGGCCCGGATAGCTTGTCTTCAATGGATGTTGCGGGTGCCTCATCGCGAGTGGCACTGCCATACTTGCGTGGTTTCCCAAAGTCGCGGCGTCCACCGCTGCGGTAGCCGATGTTGCGATTGTCATCGCGTCTGTCGGCGTAGCCGGCTGCGACCATGTTGACGTCGTCGCGGTCATCGTAGATGCGCATTCAAAGTTTGCTTCGGCGATCGCGTTTGCGCTCGAGTTCTTCTTCATCGTTGGAGTGAACGCGATTTTTCACCGAATCTTCTCGGTCTGCCACCGATTCGCGATTTCCATCAGGTGGTCAATGGTTTGGGGCTTCGAGCGGCCCAGCTCCTCCCTGAGCTCTATGCGGCAAACGCCGCCGTTGAATGCGTCGATTGTGTGATGCTCCGATATATTTTCTGCGGAGTTCTTGATGATGGACCACCTCTGGATGTACGAGTGTAGCGATTCGCCTAACCTTTGCTGGCAGCACCTTAGTTCTTCGATTGACGCGGGCCTTTTGTAGGTGCCCTTGAAGTTGCGCACAAAGATGTAGACCCTATAGTTCTTCCTAGCTATGAATGGATCCGCGTGGGAGGTTGTTGAGCCATGCTTGGGCGACACCCTGTATTGTAGCTGCAGGCATTGCATGGCCGTGCTTCGACTCCCCCCGTGGAGCCTGACGGAGAAGATGTGGTCCTCCAACCAGATTTACAGGTCCTGCAGGCCGTCAAACTTTGGGTTCTCCGATGGGAGCTTGAACCCTTTGGGCATTCGCTTTTGCCTGATGGCCCTACTGAAGCATCTGGCGCCACAGAGCTCCACATCTTCGTCTTCTGAGTCCGTCGATCGGGTGTGTCGCTCCCTTGACTTGTCGATCTTGCGCTATGTGATATCATCACGTGCATCGTAGTCATGGTCGTGTCGCCGTGAGCGGCGGCGTCGAGACAGATCGTGACTGTCGTCACTGGATGAGGGTGAGGAATAGCGTTTTTCCAGAGCCTTGTTTTTCTTCGGCTCCGGCGTCGGCTCTTTGTCGAGATCGGCCTCGATTAGCCCCAAGCCTGCGATCGTAGATCGGTGCATGGCAGCTCGAGGATCTCCAGCTGGCGGCTGGTTGTTGAGGAGGTACATGGTGGCCGCCATTACCGCAGCTTGCGGGGTTTTTGGAAGCACATTGCCACACGTATCCACCGTCGTGGAGCCGAAGTCGAGGACCTTTGCGGCTTCTACACGCTCTTGTTCGTTGAGGTGGGCCAGTTGAGATCGCCTCTTGTTAGCGATGTACTCGTTGCACTTGGAAGAGGATCCTCCGTGGGAGGAGAGCTCAGCTCGCCGAAGGCTCGACTCATCTGCCGCCTTTTTACGCGCCTCGAGTTGCGCGATTGTATGTAGTTGGCGTTTGTATTCTTCCTTCAAGAGCCAATGGTAGCCCATCAGCAGTTCTTGCGGAGAGGCGAAGGGTAGAGGGTTGCCTCGTAGGGCTTCTTGGCAGCGGGCCCACTCGAGATAATTGAGCCTGATCATGACAGGCTCACCAGTCTGCTCATTCACCATAGTTGGAGGTTTAACTGCTCTTCCGTTGTTAACAGGGGCGCCATTAGTGGTGCCGCCGTTGGGTGGTCCTCCATTGGGTGGTCCGCCATTAGGTATGCCACCATTCGGCGGGTCGGTTCCATTGCCACCGCTGCCCGTGTTGTCGCGATTAGCGGAGGAGTCACCAGTGTTGATGGCGGTGCTCATGAAGTGGTTGGGGAAGCTGTTGCTCCCACAGCTTTCAGATCCGGAACCGTAGGCTCCATCTTCAGTTGCTAGATCGCCCAGATCGGATTCACGACTGCTGTCACTGGCCGTATTCTCGACCGTTGTCGAGGCATTGAGCTCACTAAGGGTGCCGACCGGTGGAGGGAACCACGATGCTGGGACAATCGATGGTGTTGTCGGTTGGTCCGGCATGCGAAGCGTGCCCACCTGACCAACTTGGAAGCGGAAGCTCCCGATCGCCAGGCTAATTCCATCGCCCACGGACTCCAAAGCCGGGCGAGTGGCCGACGTGTGGACGGTGAAGTCGAACACGCTGAAGAGCTGGCGAATCTCCGCTGTTGTGGAGTTGTAGATCGCAGTTTATGGGGCCGAAGAAGCCGCAACATCAGCACTCCCAATTCCCACAGGTGGCGCCAATTGACGAGGGTTTAACTCATCAATGCCCATTGTTATGGACTTGGGTTTTGGAGAAGGAGGGAGCGCTAGAAGCATCAATCGGCTAGCAAACAAGCACACAGGGACGCAAGGTTTACCCAGGTTCAGGCCTCGTAGAGGTCCCTACTCCTGCTTGTCTGCTCGTGGAATTAACAGAGGAATCGAAGATTACAGTGGTGCGCAGATGCAATCTGGCAAGGGTTGTGGAAACTAGGGTTGCGTGTGTCCTCCTCGCCGCCCCCTCCTAGCCTTTATATAGATAGGCTAGGTCTTGGGTAGCAGGTCGAGTCGGTTACAGGTTAGGGTTTTCCCTTTAAACTTTCTATCTTTAGCTTCTTCTTGTTCCGCAAGCAATCGAGAGTCCGTAGGTTACTCGAGTTCTCCATTTGGGCCTTGGCAACGCCGTGGGCTTCTGCTGTATTCAGGCCGTATATACCAAGCTCGAGTACCTGTAGGGTATACCCATGTCACCAAGTAAACAACGTAACAAGTTTCTTGGGATATGTGTTGGAACTCGGTAAGGTTTAAATGTCCTCGGGGATGTAGGATACACCACTAGCATGTAAGAATTACTTATGATTAGGATAACCTATATCTTTTATCGTGATATGTATGGAGAGAGTTCCATAAAAATATGTTCACCAACAAGTCTTGTGAGCAAGCAACTTCTACGAGTCCTGTGATGAGGTCATATCTCTAAATAACCACTATGATACCTACAAGCAAGTCACTTCTATACACCTCCACAATTAAGTGTTTTCCCATGGATATCGGTATGAGCTTAGTGAATCTCTCTTTATCCCCTTTAACCGTGCAGGTTAAAATCTAATGCTTGCAGTCACAAAGTAGCACCGGACATACTCCCATACACGTCCAAAGGGTAGTTTCCTCTATTTAGTCCTGAAAGCAAATGCTATGTGGTCGACTTCACATACCATCTAGAGAGAGAGATCTAACACAATATCATAGATCAAGTAAAGTTCAAAAACCAAAGTTATAGATCATCTTTATTTCATTTCATAATAATGCTAGGGTTTCTCCATCTCCCCAAGAACAAAGGGAGCTACTCACACATGGAGGCAATCAACATCATCATCATATTGATATGGATGGATTAAAAGTGCAAAGGTAAAATCAAGCGCAAACATGCAATTGTATTTGGAGTTACAACAAGATCTTATGAATGAGAGAGTGGATGATGGTGTTGATGGAGATGTAGCGGTTGATGATGAGGGGGGGTGATGTGTTGTCCTTCGATGATTCGTGTAGTAGGAAGGATTTGTCCTTCTCCAAGTTCCTCCTCCAGATCCCTTCTTGGCGTGGTTTTTCGTGGTTGGAGGTGTCAGTGAATGCCGGATCTCAGATCCGTCTTCGTGGGGTGAAAGTATTTAACGAGGCCGACACCGTGGCCAGCCGTACGGGGGGCCCTATCGCAGTTCGTTAAGCCTACAGTCGCTTCTCGTCGCATCCTCTCTTCTCCCATGTGCGTGGAAAATCATTTAAATGACATTTATCACTTACAAATATCATATTAGTACATAACATGACAATCCCAATTGATATATTTACAAATCGGGATTCTGTTGAAACAAGGGTAAAAGGTGCACGCGAGCGCCTAATATACCAAAATCCTAACTCTAATTATGCAAAAACATAAGATAAAAATGCTTCAAAAATGGACTGATCAATCTAAACATACATATAAATATCTAGATACCATATGAATCTACACATAGACATCCAACACTAATCTTAGATGGTGGCAGGGTGAAATATCACCGCGAAATCGGATTGGAGACTCACCGCGACAGTGGCAGGGCAAGCCAAGACGGAGAGCACGGCGGCGTGATGGCGTTGACGGAAACGACGGCGCAGCGCCAGGGGAAGGGAGTGCGCAGGGGAAGCGGAATGGGCAAGGGGAGTGTGCGGGCGGTCCGGCGGCACGCGCGAAGTGGCCGAGGACAGAAGACAGATGAGTGGTGGATCGAGAGTGTGAGACCTGGCAATCCGCGCGGCTGAATCGAACTTGGAACCGTTTTGTTAAGTAGCTAGTGGTTGCGTTCGAAAGAAACAAACGTCGTCAAATGTGTCACTAGTGGTGGCGTTTATATAGTATGAACGACACTACTTACTTTGTCCCGTCTGCATTTCCGGGGACCATATATGCGTGGCATTTGCCTGCTTCCGAACGCCGTTCGGTAAATATACGACGCCATTACTATTTTCTCAGAAAGTGATGGAGTGTAATTTCCTAGGCGTGCCACTAGGAAGATGACTGCTACGATTAGGTATTTTCCTACTAGTGTAAGTTGTGGGGATAAAAAAAACACTGCTGTATATATGCAAAGTGATGGGAAAGTAGCCCACCGTGTGTTTGTAATACGAACCTGGCAAAACAACCATGAATCGTCCAAGACAATCCACAGTCCGATGGATGAAATAAGAACAGTGAAATTAAGAAGAAATTCTCCGAACCAGGCGATGTTGCATCCCAATCGGCTGGTATCGTTCACAGGAGCGAACATGAGGATGAGCTGCGTTCAGGGCTGGTCCTGAAATTTTAGGGGCCCGGGGTGAGACCAAACCTTGGGGCTCTTAATATAAGCATCACAATAATACTAATGAATATTATATGTCTAAAACATATGTTGCCAACAATAACACTTAAATGCATCTGAAATTAGTAGGCTTATCAAACAATTTATACATATTATCTTAAAAATTTCTTCTAGGATTTCTCGATGCAAAGTCACATATGATGTGTCGATAATGTCGACGTCATCCTTTCTTCCCGATCCAAAAATTTGTAAATATCTTCTCTCTGTGATTGTACCAATGTAGCCACTCATTCGCTATTTTACTTTTAGCATAACCAGATGGACATTTTCTCGATGGTTGCCACCTCTTTCGCTCTTTTTCTTTTAGCGGACATGTTCTCGATGCTTGGACGACATGATAACACACAATGGTGGAAAAAAAATTACGTTAAATATTAAATAGTACAAATTATGCATCATGTATGTTAATATCAGGTAATATTAATAAAACATTCAGTATACCTAGATTTCTATTCCCGTGATTAGGCCTCAGAAATTGAAACCGGCAATACGATGAGTCGATGAACTGACGATGAGAAATCAAAACTAGGCAAATATGTGGACTAAACAAGAACCTTAAATCGATCATGCATAAAAGTAGATTGGATTCTTACCATTAGAATCAGTCCTGGTTGAAATCACCCATTGACTAATCGGCTAATCCCTGCTGATCCGCTAATCGCTGAACACCGCTTCTCGCTGATCACTGGTCGCGGCCTCGCCGGCCTGGCCGCTGGGCGCTGCATGGCTGACTCGCTAGCAGGGAGGCAGGGACGGGTCATGAAGCGATGGATCGGTTCCAGTCCAGGCCTGATTGCTTGACGGTTCCTTTCCTCTTATAGACCATCACTAAGGCCCATTAGACCATTTATTTTCCAGCTGCTATACGGTAGCATATAGGTATGTACCCCTGGATTTTGAGGGCACTGGGCGGCCGCACACCCTGCCCAACCCCAGGGCCGGCCCTGGCTGCGTTCCTAGCACCCTGCATCTATGAAGAAACACCAATTAAGAATGAAGCACGTCTGGCAACGCCGCAACGTAGATCGAGGACGGAAGCAGAGCAGACAAATGAAGGAGCTCACAATGCGGCATGGTCGTTCCGGAAGAAGACAAACGCCAAGAACGGGAACAGATTGAAGTGGATAGCTCCTAGCCTGATAGCCACACAGCCAAAGCCACCACGGTGAGCACAGGGGAGCAAAGCAAGCCCCAGTTCTTGGCCGGAACACCATCGAACCATCTTCCGGCCACTTGTGCCCATCAAAACTATACCTATCCAGGGATTGATACCTCACGGATATAACTTTTTTGCTTACGTTTTTCCGCACTTATTATGGCTTTAAATATATTAACGACACGTTAAATCAATCGGAGGAAGTTCACGGTACCCTGCTACTCCCTGAGAAGGATGCGATTAAGATGGGACATGGGAGTACCGAGAAAATCCATCCACCCATTTACAGGGGTAACATGGATTTTTTGTCCATAGTAATGCATGGTGGTAATTTTTTTCGTAATCTATGTAACTACACATCCGATTCCTAGACACAGCGACATCTCCTCTTGACCGCCTGCTGTCCAGTCCCACGCGGACTCCTCCCATAGTGATTGAGCACACACCGCTCCCTCCCATAGTCAATGATTCGCTGCTTCATTCCATGCACCTTGAGAAATTCCCCATGGAGTGTACGACGGAATGTTTGCGCTAAGGCCTTGTTCGTTTAATCCACTTCCCAAGTGGATTGGAGTGGTTTCGGGAGGAGGATTATGGGGGATGTTGGCTTAGATGGGATTTAATCCCCTCGAATCCATGTCAAACCCGTTCAAACCACACCAAAACGAACAAGGCCTAACAGGGGAAGAATTCTTGTCCTGTTTGTATGAATGATTCTCTGCTTCATTCCATGCACCTCGAGAAATTCCCCATTGAGTACGACCGAATGTTTGCGCGAACAGGGAAAGAATTCTTGTCCTGTTTGTATGAATGCATAGACCCGTCAATTCTAAGGATTCCTTTCTTCGTCTTCAATTTCATAGGCATGAACTCATAATGACTAGGATGAAAAGAAACTTCGAAGCCCATAGGCTTATTACAGACTGATGAGCTTTTTTTTCGAAATGGGTAGAGCCCGGCTTCTGCATCATAGGATGCACACAACCTTTATGAATGAAAACCAATAACCAAAGTATTACACATCATGGATCAGATATGATTGATACATAAATCAACCATCTGAAAAATCTAGAAGGTCCCATAAGAGAGCAAAGATAACAGCTAGACATTAGTCAATCTCCTAGAATGACGCTATGAAACCTGGCTGAAAAAATCCTAGGTAACCGCCACAAGACGGGTGCACCCAGAAACCATGGGTGGCCGCAGACTGACGGGCTTCGTCTGATGATTTTTAACTAACTTTTTCCATATTTATTACAGCATTAAATAAATGATGCAGAGTTGCAGACCTATCAAAAGTAGTCCTTCACACGCTCATTTTTAATATGGGAGCTAAGAGTTGGATAGAGTTAGAGATAGTTGGTTAGACAGGTTGATATAAAGGTTGACATGATTTTTAACTAACTTTGTCCATATCTATTATAGCATCAAATAATATTATAGCGACATACCAACTAAGTTTAGTCCTTAACATCCTTATTTTTTTGAGAGAAACAACCTCATTTTTAATAGTACGAGAATGAAGGGCTGGATATAAGAGGAGACGGGGCACGAGCGGGGGTAACTAGTGATTACATCCAGCTTAATCCTGATTAGTCTCCGCCCATTAGGACAGATAAAAAGGTCACTGTCTAAGCAGCAAACGATTGAACAACCCAAGCCCAATAATAGTGTGGACAACGCCACAACGCCCGTCAGATGAGTTAGATAGATCATAATATTACCAACTGAGTCTAACAGTATCTCCGACAGAAGCGTGAAAATAGCGGGGCGCAGGAAAAACCGCCGATTTAGCGCGCGCGCGAGTTTTGCCTGCTCCAGCAGACGTGCACGCACGTAAAGTTTTGCCGCGAGCGCCATTTTGCACAATTCTAAGCCCTATATCTACCGCTCGAGATAGCGTGCAAAGTCACAGCGCGCGCGCAAACCAACCGTCCAGAAACTTTCCCCTCTTCTGTGCGTGTCATGCCCGCTCTGCCGCTTAGAAACTTTCCCCTCTTCTGTGCGTGTCATGCCCGCTCTGCCGCTTCGCCTACGCGCGCCGTGCAAGCCCACGCCACCATCGACGCCGAGATGCCGCCGCGCTGCCGCGGGAACTCCTCCGGCTACTTCGGTGTCCGAGTGCGCCCGACGAGGAACTTCTACGTGGAGATCCGCTCCGGCGACACGCGTATCAGGCTCAGGACCTTCGACACGGTTCACGAGGCCACGCGCGCGTACGACGCGGCGGCGTTGCGCCTCGGCCGGTCTCCCGGGTCAATGAACTTCCACGACGTCCACACGCGGAGATGCCCGCGCCTCCGTCTCGCCTCATCACCGGCGAGGAACATCGTCGCCATCGCGCCCAGCAGTGTCGGCTCCTGTTTGCTGAGGAGGATGGGCGTGGCCGCCAGGTGTGGACGGAGCGCTTCCTGAAGGACATCCGAGGCGAGGAGAACTTCTACGCCGAATGGGAGTGGAGGACGGAGGAAAGGCGGCAGAACCGCCGCACGAGGAGGGACGACAAGGCACGCCGGCGCGCCATCATCCTGTTGCAGCTGGACAATCCCACGATCCCGGAGGACGACCCGCGTTGGGAAGTACTTTGGTCTTCGACCCCGGTTTCGGGGTCAACGGAGGACAACTCCGATTACAATTGGGACGTCTCCGATTAGTTTCATTATCGCGTTTAAGCATGTTTCAGTATAAAGTAGTACTAGTTTTTATTATCGTCTTTAATTTCATCATCATTAAACTCTTGTTTGCTTGTAAATATAATCCTAATTTCTAGTATTTTTTCTTTGTTTTGATTTGTTGTTGATTTTATTGTATGTGTACGATCTTCTTTTTTGATATGGTGTGTTGAAATGTGTTCGTGCCGCCGCGCGTGCTGAATTTTGTAGTGTCCTGTGGAGCGCTGTTTTGCCGCACATAAATTTGGAGCGTCCGGTAGAGCGCTGCACGCCCATGCGTGTTGTAAACGCTAAAACGGCGCTACAAATGATTTTTAGCGCACTATTTTAGCACTTCTGTTGGAGATGCTCTAACTCTATGGACCTAAATTATCTAGGATGCATGCATGCATGCCCATCAGATAGTTGATCTGCCCCTAGCACTACAGGACTACGTCAAGGGGCCGACGGCCTTTTCCTACACATGACTTTTAGTCGGGACCGTTGGCGTAGCGCACGAGCCGGGCAGCCTAGCAAAACGGCCGTCGGCCCAGGTAAGCAGGCCAGTGCTGGCCGATGGAATCCATCAGCGTAGAAAGGAGGTCAGTGTAGGGATGAGGCCCTGAAACCTCGGTCGTCTTTTAAGTCTTAAAATAAATAAATCAAAATGGTAAAAACATCAAATTTAAAAATCCTTAGAGATGTGGTTATGTAATGTGATTTAGTTCATAGGAAAAATAAGAAACATGAATTTTGACATTTTTTGCAAAAAACTTCATGTCTCGATAAAACGGTCATAACTTTTGCATACGACCACAGATCAAAAAGTTTTTATATGAAAATCGATCGATGCAAAAAGTTACAACTGATATCAACCACCTGCTTAGATTTCTCAAATTCGAAATGGAGTTTTTTTGAAGATTTGGACAATATTAGATTTATTTTATTTCCAAAACCTTACAGTACACTATTAAAAAGGCCTGATGCATGATTTAAATGATGATATGGGTGTTATATTTGGATTTCTCTCATTTTGCTGATCAAGTTAGACATAATATTTTGAATTCCGATTTACGGATTTATATATATGAATTATTCCATATTAAATGCAAAAACACAAAAAGAAATCATTTTATTGTTATTTGAATTCAAGATTATTATTACTTATTCATTCATTTACTTAAATAATTGTTTGGAATCAAATAAATAAAGGAGTGTGACATCATGACCCAAGGGTTAATAGGATCGATAGGATAGTATTATCAACAAGGCATAGTGTGAGTACTTGGAAACTCATTCGGAAGTGTTACAGTCATAGCCGCCAAATCGATCTACCGAGGACAAAGTAATCAGCCAACACGATGACGACACCGAGGTTTGTTAACGCAGTTCGGCAAATTGACTACTCTACGGGGCATGACTACGGCGCTCCTCTCCATTGATACCGCAACAACTAACTGCCCTAGGTGCCGGCACAAGCCGCCAGCGCCCCCTGCTTGCGTGTTGCTATCAAGTATTCATAGGCTACAACCGTGTAGTGCCCCTGGTTATATGGGAGGCCCAGGAATACACGTGTTCGACTCGAACACTACTTTGACCAAATCCACACCTATCACAACTCAAGTCCTAACTTAACCCAACTCATACATAATATTCGACACAAACACAACAAACTCCATCTTGGCGAATATTCTCTGCCACTTTGAACTCGTCCAAGCATCAAACCTCCATGTACTCTAGACTTGGTTGTCTCCATGAGCTTCGCTGCTACTCCCTGACTCCATGCAACTTTAGTCCCTTCTTCCCGCTTAACACTATCACACACCATTGACGTGCGTGAAGATGCCTCCAACTTGAAGAAATTTCACCGTCTCTCTTGAATCACCTTGAGTCAAATTCGCAGTTGTCTCATCCTTACTGGATAGATTTCTACATGTCCCATGGATACAACACTCCGCCTCCTTCTCCACCTTGTTACTTGCACTTTGCCATGTGCACTGAACATCGAATATTATATGGCCATGTGCTCTCTAAACCTTTGATATTCCAGACTTTCTAAAACACTTTCTCAGATTCCCCATGGCTGACTCCTTCCCATCAATTGACATTAATCCTGATAGACCTAGTCACCAACTTGAACCTAGTACTCGCCAACACTTCTTCAGCACCCATGCACACTCGTCATACCACTTCTCCGACCACTAGCGCCCTGGTCCGTCGTTGTGTCCTGTGCTTACCGCATGCTTCGATGCTATCACCTCGCCGAGCATCCGCAATCTTGGCCAAGATCTACCGGGTAGCTAACCCAAACCACCTCAGGCCCCACTGCAGATCCATCAGCCATTCCTAACCGACACTAGTAGAAAAAAGGCATCTAGTCCCGGTTGGGAATGGGCTCTAGTCCCGGTTATCCAACCGGGACTACGAAATCGGGTCTAGAGGCCCCGTTCTTTAGTCCCGGATGTCCACATACCAGGACTAAAGGCCTCCATGTGGCTGCGATTGAGCGATGTGGCTAGAGGACCTTTAGTCCCGGTTGGTATCGAGTGCGGTTGATTGCTGCAGGACCTTGATTTTGTGTGTTTTCCATTCAATTCTTTTTCATTTTGTGTTTTCCTTTCATTTTGTGTTTTCCACTCAATTCTTTTTCATTTTGTGTTTTCCTTTTCATTTTGTGTTTACCATTCAATTCTTTTTCATTTTGTGTTTTTCATTCAGTTCTTTTTCATTTCAAACAAGTTTGGGTAGTGTGAAGCTCCGGTGACATGGCCGCTATGGGAGGTGAGGGGTAAATCACCGAGGATCACGAGAACCGGAGGCTCGCCAGGAGTAGTCTTTTAACACACAATTTTTAATAAGAGAATGAAGCGTTGGATATAGTTAGAGCCAGTAGGTTAGACGGGGCGGTATGGAGTTGGACATGATTTCTAACTAACTTTTTCTATCTTTATTATAGCATCAAATAATATGATAGTGACGTGTCCCCTAAGTTTAATTTCGCTACAGTAGTCTTTACGATGCTCATTTTTAATGTGAGAACGAAGGGCTAGATATAGGTAGAGTAGTTGGCTAGACATGCCTGTATAAAGTTGGACATAACTTTTAACTAACATTTTCCTCATTTATTATTGCGTCGCATAATTTGATAGGGAACTGTGCACTAAGTTTAATTTTGACAAAAATTGTCCTTTACAGACTCATATTTAATATGGGAGTAAAGGGCTTGATATAGTTAAAGTCCGTTGGATAGAATGGCCGACATAAGCAACTCTAAGGGGACCCTGCAAACCGGGGCCGTTCAAGCCTCTCTGATCGGACATGGAGGAAGGCCCAGCGGCACACTCAAACGGAAAGAGGTATACTTCGGAGTAACTGGATGGAACGCGGATAGCCATAACTCATTAAAAATCTCTCTATGTCGCGAGATCAGTAATTGCAAAATCAAGGGAAGCATATGAACGTCAAGTAAATAGATCTAATCTATTTGCATAAATAGATCTAATCTATACGTCAAGAGAATAGATCCATTCTAAAATACTCGTATGAAGAACAAATACAATCTAATCTCATGCAATACTTGTACGTCTCATATGTACTCTATATCACCGTGACCTACGCATAAACCTGAATCTGGCACCATTGTGGGATTCACATAGGGAAAACAAAAAAATGGCATACTGAACGCACCCAAGATTGATCTAAGAAGAAACACGTAAAGATTGGATCTAGATCTAATCGAATAGATCCAGACGAACCCACAGAAGATTGCAGTGGAAGATATCTCGATGGAGTTTGTTGAAGACGATTATGCAGCGGAAGATATCTCGATGGATCTGTTTTCCGAAAGGGAGGTTGAAACATTGACTTTGCACGAAAATTGTGCTCGTGGACATTTTTATTACATTACTCAACAAGGTCGCTAAATAAATACATGGATCAACCAAAATCCACCTTCCTAGATACAAACACCGTAACACCTACAATCTTGATGGTGAGGGTGATAAAAATCAGGGCCATGTGCGCTGAACTCCCACCGACCAACATATAAATTCGAAATCTATAGCTACCTTCATGGTACAATGGAAGCACCGGCAAACACCATAACTGTCGTGATGTGGCCAAGACCATCGCTAATCCTACCTTGTAGCTTCCATGGTAAACGACATCGCGTGTCAGGTGATTGCCACCTAACAGTGGCTACATAATGGACGGGGTTTCACACAAAATTCGGTGCGCAGAATTGTGCCATCATTCAGATCATCCAATGTTAGCTTTAGACTCTGAGGAAGCTAGGATATGTTGCGGGTACTCACCAGATGATAATCCACAACAAGCTCGTTGACTGCATCCTCAGACTACTCATAGTGGGAGTAACATGTGTAGTAAGATTGAAGCACATGCAATGCCATAAGCTTGTAGGTGACATGGCATGCCATTAACTGAGAAAAAAGATGTGGTGTGGTAACTAACTAAGTTATCATAAAATGTCGTGGGTGAGTATTTTTCACAAGATGAAAGCCTTTGCAGACACCACAATGTGAACCCGGATTTTTTACAGTGAACGGTATGTACCGGAGTGCCAGGTTAGCGACGATGTCAGCGTGACGTCAACCATGTGCTGACCAAATTTTTGAAAAAATTTAAACGAAATGAAACTTGTGAAACATTTTGTACTGTTTTCACAGATGTTTCAATTAAGTTTCGGTTCGGTTTTAATTCGGTTTCAGTTAATGACAGTTTGCATGACTCTCACCCATGTGCTGACCACCAAAAGGGCAAAGCAGCGCACAATCTGAAAGCAAAAAAACCTAACAGCGGATCGAATGCCGGCACATACCGTTCACTGTAGAAAAGAGTTTTCGACCACCTTGTCTGCTGTCAGATCGCCGCTCTCCACCACATGCTCGGTGACTACATTGTCAGCAGGTTCAACCCGCAGTTTTACCCGTTGACCGCGGCCGTCAATAATAGATCATCGCGAATTTTTACTCTCACATCATCTCTTTGTCTTCGTTTTGTAATATGTATTGCGTCTCAATCCTATAGGTGATGCCAAGGGATATGGTTAAATTAAGACTCATATGAGAGATGAACCGAGAAAAGGACCGTTGTGTTTTACTTCAGTGTCAACTTTAGAGGTGCTGGGATTGGGATATGTGTATACTCGAGACCAACCAAATGAATTCGTACTGATTCAGAACCTGATTGTGACTATCGGCACAAAGTATCCACTAGGGAGAAGCTTATATAAACCGATAAATTGACCCATCCAAGACATCCATCGTCATATATAGAGTTCCTATGCAGCATAGCTCATAGTACCACACCATGCTACTGATCGAGATGGCGTTCTCTCTGTGGCTAGAAACACTCATCTACGCAGTGGTACTTCTCGTTCCCTTATACTTGTACATGAAATGCAAGAGATCAAAGAATCAGTTGCTCCCAACGGAGTGGCCAATAATCGGCATGGCCCCTGCCTTCATCTCTAACCTCCACGACATCCATAACTATATCACTCATGTCCTTGCCACCGCAGAGCACAACTTCCAGGTGCGCTGTCCGATTGCCACGAGTGTACAGTTCTTCGCCACCTGCGACCCGGCCAACGTACGCCACATCTTCACCACAAACTTTGGGAACTTCCCCAAAGGCAAGGAGTTCGCAGAGGTGTTTGGCTTGCTGGAAGGCACCATATTCACCTCCGACGGGGAGTCCTGGCGGCGGCAGCGGGCCAAGTTTCAGCACGTCATGAGCAGGCCACGGTTGCTGGCCTCCATGGCTCGCTGCTGCCGCGACAAGGTGGAAGAGGGCCTCGTCCCTTTCCTAAAACAAATGGCGAACACACAGACTCCTTTCAACATGGAGGAGCTGTTGGGGAGGCTCGTGTTTGACATGACTGTCATGGCAGCGTTTGGCACAGACCCGTGTAGCTTGTATACCGACTTGGTTCCGATGGACGTCACTGCCGCCATGGATACTGTCATGGAGGCGGCATTTCACCGGCATAGTGTTCCGGTAACCTGGTGGAAGTTGATGAGATGGATGAACATTGGCTTGGAGAGGAGGCTTTCCGTCGCAGAGGCAGTGCTACGAAGGTTTGCGACAGAGAAGATCAAGACGAGGACGGCTGGTCGGAGCCAGACTAACATCGCCAGCTCGGACGACATATTGTCCCATTACATCAATGATTCAGAGTATCTCGATCAAGATGGTGAGCCCGGCGACTTGGTAAGAAACACGCTCATTAACAAAATGGTCGCGCTACGGGATCCCGTAGCCTCTGCGTTGCCATGGCTCATCTACAACATCGCCACAAACCCACACGCTCTTCTCGGAATCCACAAGGAACTGGCACCCATCGCTGCCGCACGCAAATCTATCGGCGGCGACGGCACAGTGATCTTTGGGCCCGAGGAGACCAGTCACCTCCTGTACCAACAAGCAGCCTTGTTGGAGTCGCTGAGGCTGTACCCGCCTGGTCCGATCGAGCATAAGACGGCTCTCGTGGATGACGTGCTGCCTAGCGGACACAAGGTGCACCAAGGCGACAACATTTTCATCTCCGTGTACAGTATGGGGAGAATGGAGAGTTTGTGGGGGCAGGACTGCAGAGATTTTAGGCCGGACAGGTGGATCACAGAGGACGGCAGCAAGCTACGGCACGTCCCGTCTTACAAGTTCATGCCGTTCAACACGGGCCCAAGGTCCTGCATCGGCAAGAACATAGCGCTGGCGCAGATAACAGCCATTGCCGCAACCATCGTGTGGAACTTTGATGTGGAGGTGCTGGAGAAGTACAGTGTGAAACCGAAGCAGTCGGTTGTTCTGCAAATGGAAAATGGTCTCATGGTCAAGGTGAAAAAGAGAGCTAGTGGGAATGCATCACGTTAGAAAATATGTATGTTTTTTGTCTAAATGAAATAAAACGCATGGCAACATATATCTATGCAAATATACCTTTGCGTGGGTACCGTACAAAGCCATCTACCTAAGTGCCTATCCAAGTCCAGCCGAATTGTAAGTAGTACTCCCTCCGTTCAGAAATAAGTGACTTTGATTTGTCTAAATTTGCATGCATCTATACACTAAAACATGTCTACATACATGTGAATCTAGACAAATCCAAGTCACTTATTTTCGGACGGAGGGAGTAATAAAGATGCATATCTTATATACAACAAATACGTATACTTGCTAAATACCCGTGTGTTGTGTTATTGACGCAAGCAAGCTAATTTCTCCCAAATTGGTCTTCTATTGGTTTCCTATCACCATTATTTAGTTTGAGATAATGATAGGAATTCCCAAATTTTTGAAAGGGAAAGTTCCTACTTCACATCCCAAAATATTCCCAGATTTGTCCTCCAACTCTTTTTCTTTACCCAAAAAAAAAACTTCACTCTTATGGAAGTTAATTTTGAGCCTTGAAAGTTGTTCAAAAATACATACAGTAAGTTTCACATTTAAGGCCTTTTCTAGGTCATGTTTCTTGAACTTATAGTATCATCAATATATTGTAAAATCAATACTCCCCTTCCACAGGGCCGGTACTAAGATTTCGATGGCCTGGGTCGATCCTAAAACCCGGGGCCCTTAATGTAAGCATCGAAAACAAATTAACAAATGTGTATATGAGATGTTTCCAACAAACACCTAGGATATTACCAAATGTTTATATCTAATTTGTATATAGATTTCCTTGGTAATTTAACATGGCATTTCTTGACATCTACCTATAATCACGTGGTAGCGATAGGTGCAGTGTGGTTTCCTCTCAGCCCGTCGCTTCTCGGTGTGGCTGCACTAGGGTCTAGATGTGGTCTTACAGTTTCTTGTAGACCAACTGAGAACAAACCCTAGTTTTGATGTTTTGATGTCTCATAAAATTGAAATATTCTTTGAGTGGACGTTGCTATTGATAGTGATGTGTGTGCGGTGATTTTCATCAATTTCAAGACCTGCCTACTCATTCTCTTGGAGGTGCTACGTGTGCGTTGGTCTGCCTCTCTACCATGGTTTTTAAAGCTATTTTTATTTTTGCCCATACTGTAAAAAAATATCACATTGGAACATTTTTTACCTCTGGCCGCAACAACTATGCGTGATGAGACGGGAAAAGAGCTTAATTGTGTGCATTAGATTTTTCTCAAGACAAGATTGTGTGCAGTAGATATGGTATAGGCCACCAGTGCTTACCCCCGCTTTCGTCTTTTTTTTAAACCAATCCATTTGTCGCTAAGCAAACAGGCCCGGAAAATTTTAAAAAAATGGCCCAGCAACTAAGAAAAAAGGCCCTTGTCCGGACTCCAGTGAGAAGGAGTCAACCTAACGATTCATTGCTCGTCTCCCTCAACTGCATTGGAGGAAAAAGCTCACATTCTCTCATGGCGCCATCGTCCGGGGTTGGCTGCCCCTCCTAGCCCCCTCCAGGGCCGAACCTGCCCTTCCACTAAGTGAGGGATAAAACCTTCTACCTCTCCATCTTTTTTTGCGAATAGAAATTGTATTGATCAAATCACAGTAATACAGTCGAGTGAACAGAGTTCAGGTATATTTGCTGGGCCAGATCGAAGCCACACAGCAGTTCTAGCTTCCCGTCTCCCAATATTGGCTAAAACATGACTAACTAAGTTCTGTTCTCGCCTAATATGCTTAACCTAAGACTCAACTCCTCAAGTCTCTTTATTTCATGTATAAGGAACATGTAGGTTGAGCGAGCATCCTCCTCTTTTGTAACAGAATTTACCGTTTCTAGACAATCCATTTCAATTTCCATGGGCAAGTTAGACCATTGTTGAGCTAGAGAAATCCCTTCCAAACATGCTGATAATTCAGCCTCAACCGGAGATGACCTCTCCATCTTCTTGTGCTCTTGTAATTAAGATTGAATGCACGTCCAGCACAATGTTAAACCAGATTGATAACAGCGGGTCACTTTGTCTCAAACCCTTTCGTGTTTGGATAAAATGACATGTCATCATTTACATTAATACCTCCACTACCACGGCTTACATAATTCTACTCCCAATGACACCATTTTGGTCAAAACCCTTCATACGCATCACCTGTTGTAGGAATGACCATTGAAATTTATCATAGGCTTTTTCAAAATCTATTTGTAATTCATTTTCTTCCTATGAAGGTTGTGCTTAGTTTCATCGAGAACAATAACTCCTTCCAAAATATGCATCCCCAGCATGAAAGGTGTTTGAGTGGGTCTAATGACCTTATGCTCAATATCTGTAATTCTATGTCACTTAATAGGGGTATGCATGGTTATTTTATATTAATTTCTTAGAATTGTGCTTTCTTAGCCTGTGCACATGGTAGGGTCGTGGATAGTTATTATGAAATAGAGTATTCAAAAATCATGGTGTTTCAACTTACCATGTGGTGAATCATTTGCCAGTTACTTGATTATAATTTTTTTGACAGTCAATACCACGTCATATTCATAGTAACAAATAGTACATGGTAGAGATACATAAACTGACTCCATCGATTACAAAATAAAGTTTAAAAGAAACTAGCAAATATGTGAGGAATTCAATCTCTTTCTTCTTCTAAGACCTAATCTTGCACTTTTCTGAAGGCAGTCGAACATTGAAAAATATCAAACCATAACCTATAAATACCAATGAAGGTTCTTCCATAAATTTTTGAGCCGCAATACCAAGACTGCGTGCATGCGCGCAACCATTAGGATAATCAATCAACATCGGCAAAAGATCCAACACAAGTATTTCAGGAAAAATTAACCAAACAGCCTGATCGATGTCGATGGTGAACAGAGAGTATGAATCACCATTGTCAAGGATGTAGCAGCCGGGACAAATATTGCGAGGATAATCCTCCTCGCGACAACCATGAGAAAAAGTCCAAAATCGATTCAGTGAAGGAAGATCTGAAAGACTGTACCTCGAGAATATTAATCTTTCAACATCACCATTAACGTCGGGAAAAAGATCTCGTCGTCCTACGAAAGGCCAAAGATCACTTATTGTAGACGATGACATCTCCATTAACATAGAGGTCAAGAAGATGACAACTAAAACACTAATCTAATCTTTGAAAACACTACTGTTATTGAAAACTCCACCCATTGATCGGGTTCCCCACCCCTCCCAACGCCGGCAAGACCGGCCGGAGTAGGGGGGGCGATCTATGGAGGAGGCGGAGATCTTGTGGCTAGGTCAAGGAGAGGAGGTGGCGGCTGAGAGGACGGGATGTATACTTACTTGATTATAATTGATGATACATGAAACGTAAAAGCATGGGGTGTTATAAATTGTGCTTTCCCAGAAAATGATCCTCGAAGATGAGTTATAGTAACTACTATAATTCAGGATGTGTCTAAGGAAATGTTGCTACCAAGGAGTTGGTGACATTTTATAGATGAAGCCCCTTAGTAGCGAAGACTCGAGAAAACTCTTTCTTGATACGAAATTTGGCTCCGAAGAAACTTGCCTCCTCCATCTTAGAGATGTTTTGGTTCAAATTATAAAAAATGAAGTGGTTTGCCTCTTGCAGCTGTTAGTATATCTAGCATGCTAGTCAGCGAAGATGTTTCCAACCAAATGAAAAGGTCGGAAGATGTAGTGAATTGATTAGGCTCTGAAACAAATGTGATAGTACAAGGGATGAGGAAATTTTTTGAAACCTAAGCAACAAGCATCTTCCTCTTCATCTAAAAACATGATTACTCTATCTCGGTATGTATCCAGAGGACTATGTGATAATGAGGATTAATCTGGAACATCAGTGGATTGCTAAAGGTTTTATCAGCAAAGAAAATGTACAAGATGTGGTGAAGGTTGCAAGAAATTCTTTCAATGAGCTTGTCTATAGGAGCCTTATTCAACCCATCAAATTTGACAATCAACGGTAAGTGACAACATGGAGAGTACATTATATTATGCTAGATCTCATCTTGATTAAGTTTGTAGAAGACAAAATTTTCACTATAGTGGACAACCCAGAAGCCATTAAAGGATTGGATTACAAGATCGACTAGCTGTCTATCCGTATGGAATCTTATTGTGCCATGGTGTTCCCGAGGAACATCTGTATGTCACAAGTCTTACAATTATGTTGTTTGGGAGGTGTTCCAACACATACTCGATGTCAGAGTTCAAGTTCCTTCGAGTTTTGTTTAGTGACGCTGGCAACACCGGTGGAGGCGTCCTCACTGGACTATGTAAAATAAACTGTACCAATTGAGTTATTTACATGTGAATGAAACTATTCAGTACAACACTACAAGGAGACCCACTCTACAACAGCACACTTATGTGTATCTAAATGCCCGTATAGGCATTGCTAGTAACTTTACCAACGGAAAAATATGCGTTGCGTTTTTGGGCGTTGCAAGGGTACAATGCAACGCATATAGATTCATTGGTAACCAATGGGAGAAGCGTTGCAAAATAGCTACATCACTCAAACAACATCTACATGCGTTGGTAGAGGCATTTTATACAGATTGAGAATTCTAGTTTACAATTTTTTTCTTGACTCGATTGTTTGGTCGCTAGATTATTTGATCACTGGTAGATTGTTTCCTTTGTGAGAGAACATACTTCATACGACCACATCGCACACATATCATAAAATATGTATGCATTGCATCACAAATATTTCAATATTTATTATTGAGATACCATTCCATACATGAAAAGTATCCGAAGAGTAGATGATTTACAATCTACCTAGTCCTATATATGCTCTTTCTAATGTCTAGCCTAACTCTAGAGTTGATATCGAATTGCAAGTCTTGCTGATGTGACGGACCTGCAAATACAAATTTCATTTTCAATGTCAGAGTGATAAAAAGGATGTGAAGGATACCGTGAATTATACAAAGTAGTTGCTTAAAAATATGTAGATATACTCACCTTGGCGGTGGGCCAAAAATAATTCAGCTACACCATTTTTGCTATCATGCTCATTTAATATACCTCATTAGACCCACACGTCGGTGATTACCAAAATGAAAATGCAGACGGAGATCAAAATAAGAAATAACCACCTCAAAATCTGAACATATCATCAAAATCATTTATCTAACTAGACTGTCCATCTAACAGCACATCAATTTTTTAACTAACTAATCTATAAAATGGTCAATCACGGAATCACAAATCAGAACTGGGCTGTTTTGCAGCACGTATCTTAATATTTCAACATCACTATTAGCGCCGGGAAAAAAGATCTCGTCGTCCTACGAAAGGCCAAATATCACTTATTGTAGACGATGACATCTCCATTAACATAGAGGTCAAGAAGAAGACAACTAAAACACTAATCTAATCTTTGAAAACACTACTGTTATTGAAAACTCCACCCATAGATCGGGTTCCCCACCCCTCCCAACGCCGGCGAGACCGGCCGGAGTAGGGGGACCGATCTATGGAGGAGGCGGGGATGTTGTGGCTAGGTCAAGGAGAGGAGGTGGCGGCTGAGAGGACGGGACGTATAGTTACTTGATTATAATTGATGATACATGGAACGTAAAAGCATGGGGTGTTATTAATTGTGCTTTCCCAGAAAATGATCCTCGAAGATAAGTTATAGTAACTACTATAATTCAGGATGTGTCTAAGGAAATGTTGCTACCAAGACATTGGTGACATTTTATAGATGAAGCCCCTTAGTAGCGAACACTCGAGAAAACTCTTTCTTGATACGAAATTTGGCTCCGAAGAAACTTGCCTCCTCCATCTTAGAGATGTTTTGGTTCAAATTATAAAAAATGAAGTGGTTTGCCTCTTGCAGCTGTTAGTATATCTAGCATGCTAGTCAGCGAAGATGTTTCCAACCAAATGAAAAGGTCGGAAGATGTAGTGAATTGATTAGGCTCTGAAAAAAATGTGATAGTACAAGGGATGAGGAAATTTTTTGAAACCTAAGCAACAAGCATCTTCCTCTTCATCTAAAAACATGATTACTCTATCTCGGTATGTATCCAGAGGACTATGTGATAATGAGGATTAATCTGGAACATCAGTGGATTGCTAAAGGTTTTATCAGCAAAGAAAATGTACAAGATGTGGTGAAGGTTGCAAGAAATTCTTTCAATGAGCTTGTCTATAGGAGCCTTATTCAACCCATCAAATTTGACAATCAACGGTAAGTGACAACATGGAGAGTACATTATATTATGCTAGATCTCATCTTGATTAAGTTTGTAGAAGACAAAATTTTCACTATAGTGGACAACCCAGAAGCCATTAAAGGATTGGATTACAAGATCGACTAGCTGTCTATCCGTATGGAATCTTATTGTGCCATGGTGTTCCCGAGGAACATCTGTATGTCACAAGTCTTACAATTATGTTGTTTGGGAGGTGTTCCAACACATACTCGATGTCAGAGTTCAAGTTCCTTCGAGTTTTGTTTAGTGACGCTGGCAACACCGGTGGAGGCGTCCTCACTGGACTATGTAAAATAAACTGTACCAATTGAGTTATTTACATGTGAATGAAACTATTCAGTACAACACTACAAGGAGACCCACTCTACAACAGCACACTTATGTGTATCTAAATGCCCGTATAGGCATTGCTAGTAACTTTACCAACGGAAAAATATGCGTTGCGTTTTTGGGCGTTGCAAGGGTACAATGCAACGCATATAGATTCATTGGTAACCAATGGGAGAAGCGTTGCAAAATAGCTACATCACTCAAACAACATCTACATGCGTTGGTAGAGGCATTTTATACAGATTGAGAATTCTAGTTTACAATTTTTTTCTTGACTCGATTGTTTGGTCGCTAGATTATTTGATCACTGGTAGATTGTTTCCTTTGTGAGAGAACATACTTCATACGACCACATCGCACACATATCATAAAATATGTATGCATTGCATCACAAATATTTCAATATTTATTATTGAGATACCATTCCATACATGAAAAGTATCCGAAGAGTAGATGATTTACAATCTACCTAGTCCTATATATGCTCTTTCTAATGTCTAGCCTAACTCTAGAGTTGATATCGAATTGCAAGTCTTGCTGATGTGACGGACCTGCAAATACAAATTTCATTTTCAATGTCAGAGTGATAAAAAGGATGTGAAGGATACCGTGAATTATACAAAGTAGTTGCTTAAAAATATGTAGATATACTCACCTTGGCGGTGGGCCAAAAATAATTCAGCTACACCATTTTTGCTATCATGCTCATTTAATATACCTCATTAGACCCACACGTCGGTGATTACCAAAATGAAAATGCAGACGGAGATCAAAATAAGAAATAACCACCTCAAAATCTGAACATATCATCAAAATCATTTATCTAACTAGACTGTCCATCTAACAGCACATCAATTTTTTAACTAACTAATCTATAAAATGGTCAATCACGGAATCACAAATCAGAACTGGGCTGTTTTGCAGCACGTATCTTAATATTTCAACATCACTATTAGCGCCGGGAAAAAAGATCTCGTCGTCCTACGAAAGGCCAAATATCACTTATTGTAGACGATGACATCTCCATTAACATAGAGGTCAAGAAGAAGACAACTAAAACACTAATCTAATCTTTGAAAACACTACTGTTATTGAAAACTCCACCCATAGATCGGGTTCCCCACCCCTCCCAACGCCGGCGAGACCGGCCGGAGTAGGGGGACCGATCTATGGAGGAGGCGGGGATGTTGTGGCTAGGTCAAGGAGAGGAGGTGGCGGCTGAGAGGACGGGACGTATAGTTACTTGATTATAATTGATGATACATGGAACGTAAAAGCATGGGGTGTTATTAATTGTGCTTTCCCAGAAAATGATCCTCGAAGATAAGTTATAGTAACTACTATAATTCAGGATGTGTCTAAGGAAATGTTGCTACCAAGACATTGGTGACATTTTATAGATGAAGCCCCTTAGTAGCGAACACTCGAGAAAACTCTTTCTTGATACGAAATTTGGCTCCGAAGAAACTTGCCTCCTCCATCTTAGAGATGTTTTGGTTCAAATTATAAAAAATGAAGTGGTTTGCCTCTTGCAGCTGTTAGTATATCTAGCATGCTAGTCAGCGAAGATGTTTCCAACCAAATGAAAAGGTCGGAAGATGTAGTGAATTGATTAGGCTCTGAAAAAAATGTGATAGTACAAGGGATGAGGAAAATTTTTGAAACCTAAGCAACAAGCATCTTCCTCTTCATCTAAAAACATGATTACTCTATCTCGGTATGTATCCAGAGGACTATGTGATAATGAGGATTAATCTGGAACATCAGTGGATTGCTAAAGGTTTTATCAGCAAAGAAAATGTACAAGATGTGGTGAAGGTTGCAAGAAATTCTTTCAATGAGCTTGTCTATAGGAGCCTTATTCAACCCATCAAATTTGACAATCAACGGTAAGTGACAACATGGAGAGTACATTATATTATGCTAGATCTCATCTTGATTAAGTTTGTAGAAGACAAAATTTTCACTATAGTGGACAACCCAGAAGCCATTAAAGGATTGGATTACAAGATCGACTAGCTGTCTATCCGTATGGAATCTTATTGTGCCATGGTGTTCCCGAGGAACATCTGTATGTCACAAGTCTTACAATTATGTTGTTTGGGAGGTGTTCCAACACATACTCGATGTCAGAGTTCAAGTTCCTTCGAGTTTTGTTTAGTGACGCTGGCAACACCGGTGGAGGCGTCCTCACTGGACTATGTAAAATAAACTGTACCAATTGAGTTATTTACATGTGAATGAAACTATTCAGTACAACACTACAAGGAGACCCACTCTACAACAGCACACTTATGTGTATCTAAATGCCCGTATAGGCATTGCTAGTAACTTTACCAACGGAAAAATATGCGTTGCGTTTTTGGGCGTTGCAAGGGTACAATGCAACGCATATAGATTCATTGGTAACCAATGGGAGAAGCGTTGCAAAATAGCTACATCACTCAAACAACATCTACATGCGTTGGTAGAGGCATTTTATACAGATTGAGAATTCTAGTTTACAATTTTTTTCTTGACTCGATTGTTTGGTCGCTAGATTATTTGATCACTGGTAGATTGTTTCCTTTGTGAGAGAACATACTTCATACGACCACATCGCACACATATCATAAAATATGTATGCATTGCATCACAAATATTTCAATATTTATTATTGAGATACCATTCCATACATGAAAAGTATCCGAAGAGTAGATGATTTACAATCTACCTAGTCCTATATATGCTCTTTCTAATGTCTAGCCTAACTCTAGAGTTGATATCGAATTGCAAGTCTTGCTGATGTGACGGACCTGCAAATACAAATTTCATTTTCAATGTCAGAGTGATAAAAAGGATGTGAAGGATACCGTGAATTATACAAAGTAGTTGCTTAAAAATATGTAGATATACTCACCTTGGCGGTGGGCCAAAAATAATTCAGCTACACCATTTTTGCTATCATGCTCATTTAATATACCTCATTAGACCCACACGTCGGTGATTACCAAAATGAAAATGCAGACGGAGATCAAAATAAGAAATAACCACCTCAAAATCTGAACATATCATCAAAATCATTTATCTAACTAGACTGTCCATCTAACAGCACATCAATTTTTTAACTAACTAATCTATAAAATGGTCAATCACGGAATCACAAATCAGAACTGGGCTGTTTTGCAGCACGTATCTTAATATTTCAACATCACTATTAGCGCCGGGAAAAAAGATCTCGTCGTCCTACGAAAGGCCAAATATCACTTATTGTAGACGATGACATCTCCATTAACATAGAGGTCAAGAAGAAGACAACTAAAACACTAATCTAATCTTTGAAAACACTACTGTTATTGAAAACTCCACCCATAGATCGGGTTCCCCACCCCTCCCAACGCCGGCGAGACCGGCCGGAGTAGGGGGACCGATCTATGGAGGAGGCGGGGATGTTGTGGCTAGGTCAAGGAGAGGAGGTGGCGGCTGAGAGGACGGGACGTATAGTTACTTGATTATAATTGATGATACATGGAACGTAAAAGCATGGGGTGTTATTAATTGTGCTTTCCCAGAAAATGATCCTCGAAGATAAGTTATAGTAACTACTATAATTCAGGATGTGTCTAAGGAAATGTTGCTACCAAGACATTGGTGACATTTTATAGATGAAGCCCCTTAGTAGCGAACACTCGAGAAAACTCTTTCTTGATACGAAATTTGGCTCCGAAGAAACTTGCCTCCTCCATCTTAGAGATGTTTTGGTTCAAATTATAAAAAATGAAGTGGTTTGCCTCTTGCAGCTGTTAGTATATCTAGCATGCTAGTCAGCGAAGATGTTTCCAACCAAATGAAAAGGTCGGAAGATGTAGTGAATTGATTAGGCTCTGAAAAAAATGTGATAGTACAAGGGATGAGGAAAATTTTTGAAACCTAAGCAACAAGCATCTTCCTCTTCATCTAAAAACATGATTACTCTATCTCGGTATGTATCCAGAGGACTATGTGATAATGAGGATTAATCTGGAACATCAGTGGATTGCTAAAGGTTTTATCAGCAAAGAAAATGTACAAGATGTGGTGAAGGTTGCAAGAAATTCTTTCAATGAGCTTGTCTATAGGAGCCTTATTCAACCCATCAAATTTGACAATCAACGGTAAGTGACAACATGGAGAGTACATTATATTATGCTAGATCTCATCTTGATTAAGTTTGTAGAAGACAAAATTTTCACTATAGTGGACAACCCAGAAGCCATTAAAGGATTGGATTACAAGATCGACTAGCTGTCTATCCGTATGGAATCTTATTGTGCCATGGTGTTCCCGAGGAACATCTGTATGTCACAAGTCTTACAATTATGTTGTTTGGGAGGTGTTCCAACACATACTCGATGTCAGAGTTCAAGTTCCTTCGAGTTTTGTTTAGTGACGCTGGCAACACCGGTGGAGGCGTCCTCACTGGACTATGTAAAATAAACTGTACCAATTGAGTTATTTACATGTGAATGAAACTATTCAGTACAACACTACAAGGAGACCCACTCTACAACAGCACACTTATGTGTATCTAAATGCCCGTATAGGCATTGCTAGTAACTTTACCAACGGAAAAATATGCGTTGCGTTTTTGGGCGTTGCAAGGGTACAATGCAACGCATATAGATTCATTGGTAACCAATGGGAGAAGCGTTGCAAAATAGCTACATCACTCAAACAACATCTACATGCGTTGGTAGAGGCATTTTATACAGATTGAGAATTCTAGTTTACAATTTTTTTCTTGACTCGATTGTTTGGTCGCTAGATTATTTGATCACTGGTAGATTGTTTCCTTTGTGAGAGAACATACTTCATACGACCACATCGCACACATATCATAAAATATGTATGCATTGCATCACAAATATTTCAATATTTATTATTGAGATACCATTCCATACATGAAAAGTATCCGAAGAGTAGATGATTTACAATCTACCTAGTCCTATATATGCTCTTTCTAATGTCTAGCCTAACTCTAGAGTTGATATCGAATTGCAAGTCTTGCTGATGTGACGGACCTGCAAATACAAATTTCATTTTCAATGTCAGAGTGATAAAAAGGATGTGAAGGATACCGTGAATTATACAAAGTAGTTGCTTAAAAATATGTAGATATACTCACCTTGGCGGTGGGCCAAAAATAATTCAGCTACACCATTTTTGCTATCATGCTCATTTAATATACCTCATTAGACCCACACGTCGGTGATTACCAAAATGAAAATGCAGACGGAGATCAAAATAAGAAATAACCACCTCAAAATCTGAACATATCATCAAAATCATTTATCTAACTAGACTGTCCATCTAACAGCACATCAATTTTTTAACTAACTAATCTATAAAATGGTCAATCACGGAATCACAAATCAGAACTGGGCTGTTTTGCAGCACGTATCTTAATATTTCAACATCACTATTAGCGCCGGGAAAAAAGATCTCGTCGTCCTACGAAAGGCCAAATATCACTTATTGTAGACGATGACATCTCCATTAACATAGAGGTCAAGAAGAAGACAACTAAAACACTAATCTAATCTTTGAAAACACTACTGTTATTGAAAACTCCACCCATAGATCGGGTTCCCCACCCCTCCCAACGCCGGCGAGACCGGCCGGAGTAGGGGGACCGATCTATGGAGGAGGCGGGGATGTTGTGGCTAGGTCAAGGAGAGGAGGTGGCGGCTGAGAGGACGGGACGTATAGTTACTTGATTATAATTGATGATACATGGAACGTAAAAGCATGGGGTGTTATTAATTGTGCTTTCCCAGAAAATGATCCTCGAAGATAAGTTATAGTAACTACTATAATTCAGGATGTGTCTAAGGAAATGTTGCTACCAAGACATTGGTGACATTTTATAGATGAAGCCCCTTAGTAGCGAACACTCGAGAAAACTCTTTCTTGATACGAAATTTGGCTCCGAAGAAACTTGCCTCCTCCATCTTAGAGATGTTTTGGTTCAAATTATAAAAAATGAAGTGGTTTGCCTCTTGCAGCTGTTAGTATATCTAGCATGCTAGTCAGCGAAGATGTTTCCAACCAAATGAAAAGGTCGGAAGATGTAGTGAATTGATTAGGCTCTGAAACAAATGTGATAGTACAAGGGATGAGGAAAATTTTTGAAACCTAAGCAACAAGCATCTTCCTCTTCATCTAAAAACATGATTACTCTATCTCGGTATGTATCCAGAGGACTATGTGATAATGAGGATTAATCTGGAACATCAGTGGATTGCTAAAGGTTTTATCAGCAAAGAAAATGTACAAGATGTGGTGAAGGTTGCAAGAAATTCTTTCAATGAGCTTGTCTATAGGAGCCTTATTCAACCCATCAAATTTGACAATCAACGGTAAGTGACAACATGGAGAGTACATTATATTATGCTAGATCTCATCTTGATTAAGTTTGTAGAAGACAAAATTTTCACTATAGTGGACAACCCAGAAGCCATTAAAGGATTGGATTACAAGATCGACTAGCTGTCTATCCGTATGGAATCTTATTGTGCCATGGTGTTCCCGAGGAACATCTGTATGTCACAAGTCTTACAATTATGTTGTTTGGGAGGTGTTCCAACACATACTCGATGTCAGAGTTCAAGTTCCTTCGAGTTTTGTTTAGTGACGCTGGCAACACCGGTGGAGGCGTCCTCACTGGACTATGTAAAATAAACTGTACCAATTGAGTTATTTACATGTGAATGAAACTATTCAGTACAACACTACAAGGAGACCCACTCTACAACAGCACACTTATGTGTATCTAAATGCCCGTATAGGCATTGCTAGTAACTTTACCAACGGAAAAATATGCGTTGCGTTTTTGGGCGTTGCAAGGGTACAATGCAACGCATATAGATTCATTGGTAACCAATGGGAGAAGCGTTGCAAAATAGCTACATCACTCAAACAACATCTACATGCGTTGGTAGAGGCATTTTATACAGATTGAGAATTCTAGTTTACAATTTTTTTCTTGACTCGATTGTTTGGTCGCTAGATTATTTGATCACTGGTAGATTGTTTCCTTTGTGAGAGAACATACTTCATACGACCACATCGCACACATATCATAAAATATGTATGCATTGCATCACAAATATTTCAATATTTATTATTGAGATACCATTCCATACATGAAAAGTATCCGAAGAGTAGATGATTTACAATCTACCTAGTCCTATATATGCTCTTTCTAATGTCTAGCCTAACTCTAGAGTTGATATCGAATTGCAAGTCTTGCTGATGTGACGGACCTGCAAATACAAATTTCATTTTCAATGTCAGAGTGATAAAAAGGATGTGAAGGATACCGTGAATTATACAAAGTAGTTGCTTAAAAATATGTAGATATACTCACCTTGGCGGTGGGCCAAAAATAATTCAGCTACACCATTTTTGCTATCATGCTCATTTAATATACCTCATTAGACCCACACGTCGGTGATTACCAAAATGAAAATGCAGACGGAGATCAAAATAAGAAATAACCACCTCAAAATCTGAACATATCATCAAAATCATTTATCTAACTAGACTGTCCATCTAACAGCACATCAATTTTTTAACTAACTAATCTATAAAATGGTCAATCACGGAATCACAAATCAGAACTGGGCTGTTTTGCAGCACGTATCTTAATATTTCAACATCACTATTAGCGCCGGGAAAAAAGATCTCGTCGTCCTACGAAAGGCCAAATATCACTTATTGTAGACGATGACATCTCCATTAACATAGAGGTCAAGAAGAAGACAACTAAAACACTAATCTAATCTTTGAAAACACTACTGTTATTGAAAACTCCACCCATAGATCGGGTTCCCCACCCCTCCCAACGCCGGCGAGACCGGCCGGAGTAGGGGGACCGATCTATGGAGGAGGCGGGGATGTTGTGGCTAGGTCAAGGAGAGGAGGTGGCGGCTGAGAGGACGGGACGTATAGTTACTTGATTATAATTGATGATACATGGAACGTAAAAGCATGGGGTGTTATTAATTGTGCTTTCCCAGAAAATGATCCTCGAAGATAAGTTATAGTAACTACTATAATTCAGGATGTGTCTAAGGAAATGTTGCTACCAAGACATTGGTGACATTTTATAGATGAAGCCCCTTAGTAGCGAACACTCGAGAAAACTCTTTCTTGATACGAAATTTGGCTCCGAAGAAACTTGCCTCCTCCATCTTAGAGATGTTTTGGTTCAAATTATAAAAAATGAAGTGGTTTGCCTCTTGCAGCTGTTAGTATATCTAGCATGCTAGTCAGCGAAGATGTTTCCAACCAAATGAAAAGGTCGGAAGATGTAGTGAATTGATTAGGCTCTGAAACAAATGTGATAGTACAAGGGATGAGGAAAATTTTTGAAACCTAAGCAACAAGCATCTTCCTCTTCATCTAAAAACATGATTACTCTATCTCGGTATGTATCCAGAGGACTATGTGATAATGAGGATTAATCTGGAACATCAGTGGATTGCTAAAGGTTTTATCAGCAAAGAAAATGTACAAGATGTGGTGAAGGTTGCAAGAAATTCTTTCAATGAGCTTGTCTATAGGAGCCTTATTCAACCCATCAAATTTGACAATCAACGGTAAGTGACAACATGGAGAGTACATTATATTATGCTAGATCTCATCTTGATTAAGTTTGTAGAAGACAAAATTTTCACTATAGTGGACAACCCAGAAGCCATTAAAGGATTGGATTACAAGATCGACTAGCTGTCTATCCGTATGGAATCTTATTGTGCCATGGTGTTCCCGAGGAACATCTGTATGTCACAAGTCTTACAATTATGTTGTTTGGGAGGTGTTCCAACACATACTCGATGTCAGAGTTCAAGTTCCTTCGAGTTTTGTTTAGTGACGCTGGCAACACCGGTGGAGGCGTCCTCACTGGACTATGTAAAATAAACTGTACCAATTGAGTTATTTACATGTGAATGAAACTATTCAGTACAACACTACAAGGAGACCCACTCTACAACAGCACACTTATGTGTATCTAAATGCCCGTATAGGCATTGCTAGTAACTTTACCAACGGAAAAATATGCGTTGCGTTTTTGGGCGTTGCAAGGGTACAATGCAACGCATATAGATTCATTGGTAACCAATGGGAGAAGCGTTGCAAAATAGCTACATCACTCAAACAACATCTACATGCGTTGGTAGAGGCATTTTATACAGATTGAGAATTCTAGTTTACAATTTTTTTCTTGACTCGATTGTTTGGTCGCTAGATTATTTGATCACTGGTAGATTGTTTCCTTTGTGAGAGAACATACTTCATACGACCACATCGCACACATATCATAAAATATGTATGCATTGCATCACAAATATTTCAATATTTATTATTGAGATACCATTCCATACATGAAAAGTATCCGAAGAGTAGATGATTTACAATCTACCTAGTCCTATATATGCTCTTTCTAATGTCTAGCCTAACTCTAGAGTTGATATCGAATTGCAAGTCTTGCTGATGTGACGGACCTGCAAATACAAATTTCATTTTCAATGTCAGAGTGATAAAAAGGATGTGAAGGATACCGTGAATTATACAAAGTAGTTGCTTAAAAATATGTAGATATACTCACCTTGGCGGTGGGCCAAAAATAATTCAGCTACACCATTTTTGCTATCATGCTCATTTAATATACCTCATTAGACCCACACGTCGGTGATTACCAAAATGAAAATGCAGACGGAGATCAAAATAAGAAATAACCACCTCAAAATCTGAACATATCATCAAAATCATTTATCTAACTAGACTGTCCATCTAACAGCACATCAATTTTTTAACTAACTAATCTATAAAATGGTCAATCACGGAATCACAAATCAGAACTGGGCTGTTTTGCAGCACGTATCTTAATATTTCAACATCACTATTAGCGCCGGGAAAAAAGATCTCGTCGTCCTACGAAAGGCCAAATATCACTTATTGTAGACGATGACATCTCCATTAACATAGAGGTCAAGAAGAAGACAACTAAAACACTAATCTAATCTTTGAAAACACTACTGTTATTGAAAACTCCACCCATAGATCGGGTTCCCCACCCCTCCCAACGCCGGCGAGACCGGCCGGAGTAGGGGGACCGATCTATGGAGGAGGCGGGGATGTTGTGGCTAGGTCAAGGAGAGGAGGTGGCGGCTGAGAGGACGGGACGTATAGTTACTTGATTATAATTGATGATACATGGAACGTAAAAGCATGGGGTGTTATTAATTGTGCTTTCCCAGAAAATGATCCTCGAAGATAAGTTATAGTAACTACTATAATTCAGGATGTGTCTAAGGAAATGTTGCTACCAAGACATTGGTGACATTTTATAGATGAAGCCCCTTAGTAGCGAACACTCGAGAAAACTCTTTCTTGATACGAAATTTGGCTCCGAAGAAACTTGCCTCCTCCATCTTAGAGATGTTTTGGTTCAAATTATAAAAAATGAAGTGGTTTGCCTCTTGCAGCTGTTAGTATATCTAGCATGCTAGTCAGCGAAGATGTTTCCAACCAAATGAAAAGGTCGGAAGATGTAGTGAATTGATTAGGCTCTGAAAAAAATGTGATAGTACAAGGGATGAGGAAAATTTTTGAAACCTAAGCAACAAGCATCTTCCTCTTCATCTAAAAACATGATTACTCTATCTCGGTATGTATCCAGAGGACTATGTGATAATGAGGATTAATCTGGAACATCAGTGGATTGCTAAAGGTTTTATCAGCAAAGAAAATGTACAAGATGTGGTGAAGGTTGCAAGAAATTCTTTCAATGAGCTTGTCTATAGGAGCCTTATTCAACCCATCAAATTTGACAATCAACGGTAAGTGACAACATGGAGAGTACATTATATTATGCTAGATCTCATCTTGATTAAGTTTGTAGAAGACAAAATTTTCACTATAGTGGACAACCCAGAAGCCATTAAAGGATTGGATTACAAGATCGACTAGCTGTCTATCCGTATGGAATCTTATTGTGCCATGGTGTTCCCGAGGAACATCTGTATGTCACAAGTCTTACAATTATGTTGTTTGGGAGGTGTTCCAACACATACTCGATGTCAGAGTTCAAGTTCCTTCGAGTTTTGTTTAGTGACGCTGGCAACACCGGTGGAGGCGTCCTCACTGGACTATGTAAAATAAACTGTACCAATTGAGTTATTTACATGTGAATGAAACTATTCAGTACAACACTACAAGGAGACCCACTCTACAACAGCACACTTATGTGTATCTAAATGCCCGTATAGGCATTGCTAGTAACTTTACCAACGGAAAAATATGCGTTGCGTTTTTGGGCGTTGCAAGGGTACAATGCAACGCATATAGATTCATTGGTAACCAATGGGAGAAGCGTTGCAAAATAGCTACATCACTCAAACAACATCTACATGCGTTGGTAGAGGCATTTTATACAGATTGAGAATTCTAGTTTACAATTTTTTCTTGACTCGATTGTTTGGTCGCTAGATTATTTGATCACTGGTAGATTGTTTCCTTTGTGAGAGAACATACTTCATACGACCACATCGCACACATATCATAAAATATGTATGCATTGCATCACAAATATTTCAATATTTATTATTGAGATACCATTCCATACATGAAAAGTATCCGAAGAGTAGATGATTTACAATCTACCTAGTCCTATATATGCTCTTTCTAATGTCTAGCCTAACTCTAGAGTTGATATCGAATTGCAAGTCTTGCTGATGTGACGGACCTGCAAATACAAATTTCATTTTCAATGTCAGAGTGATAAAAAGGATGTGAAGGATACCGTGAATTATACAAAGTAGTTGCTTAAAAATATGTAGATATACTCACCTTGGCGGTGGGCCAAAAATAATTCAGCTACACCATTTTTGCTATCATGCTCATTTAATATACCTCATTAGACCCACACGTCGGTGATTACCAAAATGAAAATGCAGACGGAGATCAAAATAAGAAATAACCACCTCAAAATCTGAACATATCATCAAAATCATTTATCTAACTAGACTGTCCATCTAACAGCACATCAATTTTTTAACTAACTAATCTATAAAATGGTCAATCACGGAATCACAAATCAGAACTGGGCTGTTTTGCAGCACGTATCTTAATATTTCAACATCACTATTAGCGCCGGGAAAAAAGATCTCGTCGTCCTACGAAAGGCCAAATATCACTTATTGTAGACGATGACATCTCCATTAACATAGAGGTCAAGAAGAAGACAACTAAAACACTAATCTAATCTTTGAAAACACTACTGTTATTGAAAACTCCACCCATAGATCGGGTTCCCCACCCCTCCCAACGCCGGCGAGACCGGCCGGAGTAGGGGGACCGATCTATGGAGGAGGCGGGGATGTTGTGGCTAGGTCAAGGAGAGGAGGTGGCGGCTGAGAGGACGGGACGTATAGTTACTTGATTATAATTGATGATACATGGAACGTAAAAGCATGGGGTGTTATTAATTGTGCTTTCCCAGAAAATGATCCTCGAAGATAAGTTATAGTAACTACTATAATTCAGGATGTGTCTAAGGAAATGTTGCTACCAAGACATTGGTGACATTTTATAGATGAAGCCCCTTAGTAGCGAACACTCGAGAAAACTCTTTCTTGATACGAAATTTGGCTCCGAAGAAACTTGCCTCCTCCATCTTAGAGATGTTTTGGTTCAAATTATAAAAAATGAAGTGGTTTGCCTCTTGCAGCTGTTAGTATATCTAGCATGCTAGTCAGCGAAGATGTTTCCAACCAAATGAAAAGGTCGGAAGATGTAGTGAATTGATTAGGCTCTGAAAAAAATGTGATAGTACAAGGGATGAGGAAAATTTTTGAAACCTAAGCAACAAGCATCTTCCTCTTCATCTAAAAACATGACTCTCTATCTCGGTATGTATCCAGAGGACTATGTGATAATGAGGATTAATCTGGAACATCAGTGGATTGCTAAAGGTTTTATCAGCAAAGAAAATGTACAAGATGTGGTGAAGGTTGCAAGAAATTCTTTCAATGAGCTTGTCTATAGGAGCCTTATTCAACCCATCAAATTTGACAATCAACGGTAAGTGACAACATGGAGAGTACATTATATTATGCTAGATCTCATCTTGATTAAGTTTGTAGAAGACAAAATTTTCACTATAGTGGACAACCCAGAAGCCATTAAAGGATTGGATTACAAGATCGACTAGCTGTCTATCCGTATGGAATCTTATTGTGCCATGGTGTTCCCGAGGAACATCTGTATGTCACAAGTCTTACAATTATGTTGTTTGGGAGGTGTTCCAACACATACTCGATGTCAGAGTTCAAGTTCCTCCGAGTTTTGTTTAGTGACGCCGGCAACACCGGTCGAGGCGTCCTAACTGGACTATGTAAAATAAACTGTATCAATTGAGTTATTTACATGTGAATGAAACTATTCAGTATAACACTGCAAGGATACCCACTCTACAACAGCACACTTATGTGTATCTAAATGCCCGTATAGGCATTGCTAGTAACTTTACCAACGGAAAAATATGCGTTGCGTTTTTGGGCGTTGCAAGGGTACAATGCAACGCATATAGATTCGTTGGTAACCAATGGGAGAAGCGTTGCAAAATAGCTACATAACTCAAACAACATCTACATGCGATTGGTAGAGGTATTTTATACAGATTTAGAATTCTAGTTTACAATTTTTTTCTTGACTCGATTGTTTGGTTGCTAGATTATTTGATCACTGGCAGATTGTTTCCTTTGTGAGAGAACATACTTCATACGACCACATCGCACACAAATCATAAAATATGTATGCATTGCATCGCAAATATTTCAATATTTATTATTGAGATACCATTCCATACATGAAAAGTATCTGAAGAGTAGATGATTTACAATCTACCTAGTCCTATATATGCTGTTTCTAATGTCTAGCCTAACTCCAGAGTTGATATCGAATTGCAAGTCTTGCTGATGTGACGGACCTGCAAATACAAATTTCATTTTCAATGTCAGAGTGATAAAAAGGATGTGAAGGATACCGTGAATTATACAAAGTAGTTGCTTAAAAATATGTAGATATACTCACCTTGGCGGTGGGCCAAAAATAATTCAGCTACACCATTTTTGCTATCATGCTCATTTAATATACCTCATTAGACCCACACGTCGGTGATTACCAAAATGAAAATGCAGACGGAAATCAAAATAAGAAATAACCACCACAAAATCTGAACATATCATCAAAATCATTTAACTAACTAGAGTGTCCATCTAACAGCACATCAATTTTTTAACTAACTAATCTATAAAATGGTCAATCACGGAATCACAAATCAGAACTGGGCTGCTTTGCCGCACGTATCTTAATATTTCAACATCACCTACGAAAGTCCAAAGATCACTTATTGTAGACGATGACATCTCCATTAACATAGAGGTCAAGAAGATGACAACTAAAACACTAATCTAATCTTTGAAAACACTACTGTTATTGAAAACTCCACCCATAGATCGGGTTCCCCACCCCTCCCAACGCCGGCGAGACCGGCCGGAGTAGGGGTACGGATCTATGGAGGAGGCGGAGATGTTGTGGCTAGGTCAAGGAGATGAGGTGGCGGCTGAGAGGACGGGACGTATAGTTACTTGATTATACTTGATGATACATGGAACGTAAAAGCATGGGGTGTTATTAATTGTGCTTTCCCAGAAAATGATCCTCAAAGATAAGTTATAGTAACTACTATAATTCAGGATGTGTCTAAGGAAATGTTGCTACCAAGGAATTGGGGACATTTTATAGATGAAGCCCCTTAGTAGCGAAGACTCGAGAAAACTCTTTCTTGATACAAAATTTGGCTCCGAAGAAACTTGCCTCCTCCATCTTAGAGATGTTTTGGTTCAAATTATCAAAAAACGAAGTGGTTTGCCTCTTGCAGTTGTTAGTATATCTAGCATGCTAGTCAGCGTAGGTGTTTCCAACCAAAAGAAAAGGTCGGATGATGTAGTGAATTGATTAGGCTCTGAAACAAATGTGATAGTACAAGGGATGAGGAAAATTTTTGAAACCTAAGCAACAAGCATCTTCCTCTTCATCTAAAAACATGATTACTCTATCTCGGTATGTATCCGGAGGACTATGTGATAATGTGGATTAATCTGGAACATCTGTGGATTGCTGAAGGTTTTATCAGCAAAGAAAATGTACAAAATGTGGTGAAGGTTGCAAGAAATTATTTCAATGAGCTTGTCAATAGGAGCCTTATTCAACCCATCAAATTTGACAATCAACGGTAAGTGACAACATGGAGAGTACATGATATTATGCTAGATCTCATCTTGATTAAGTTTGTAGAAGACAAAATTTTCACTATAGTGGACAACCCAGAAGCCATTAAAGGATTGGATTACAAGATCGACTAGTTGTCTATCCGTATGGAATCTTATTGTGCCACAGTGTTCCCGAGGAACATCTGTATGTCACCAGTCTTACAATTATGTTGTTTGGGAGGTGTTCCAACACATACTCGATGTCAGAGTTCAAGTTCCTCCGAGTTTTGTTTAGTGATGCCGGCAACACCGGTCGAGGCGTCCTCACTGGACTATGTAAAATAAACTGTATCAATTGAGTTATTTACATGTGAATGAAACTATTCAGTACAACACTACAAGGATACCCACTCTACAACAACGCTCTTATGTGTATCTAAATGCCCGTATAGGCATTGCTAGTAACTTTACCAACGGAAAAATATGCGTTGCGTTTTTGGGCGTTGCAAGGGTACAATGCAACGCATATAGATTCGTTGGTAACCTATGGGAGAAGCGTTGCAAAATAGCTCCATAACTCAAACAACATCTACATGCATTGGTAGAGGCATTTTATACAGATTGAGAATTCTAGTTTACAATTTTTTTCTTGACTCGATTGTTTGGTCGCTAGATTATTTGGTCACTGGTAGATTGTTTCGTTTGTGAGAGAACATACTTCATACGACCACATCGCACACAAATCATAAAATATGTATGCATTGCATTGCAAATATTTCAATATTTATTATTGAGATACCATTCCATACATGAAAAGTATCCGAAGAGTAGATGATTTACAATCTACCTAGTCCTATATATGATCTTTCTAATGTATAGCCTAACTCCAGAGTTGATATCGAATTGCAAGTCTTGCTGATGTGACGGACCTGCAAATACAAATTTCATTTTCAATGTCAGAGTGATAAAAAGGATGTGAAGGATACCGTGAATTATACAAAGTAGTTGCTTAAAAATATGTAGATATACTCACCTTGGCGGTGGGCCAAAAATAATTCAGCTACACCATGTTTGCTATCATGCTCATTTGATATACCTCATTAGACCCACACGTCGGTGATTACCAAAATGAAAATGCAGACGGAAATCAAAATAAGAAATAACCACCACAAAATCTGAACATATCATCAAAATCATTTTACTAACTAGATTGTCCATCTAACAGCACATCAATTTTTTAACTAACTAATCTATAAAATGGTCACTCACGGAATCACAAATCAGAACTGGGCTGTTTTGCTGCACGTATCTTAATAATTCAACATCACCATTAACGCCGGGAAAAAGATCCCGTCATCCTACGAAAGGCCAAAGATCACTTATTATAGACAATGACATCTTCATTAACATAGAGGTCAAGAAGATGACAACTAAAACACTAATCTAATCTTTGAAAACACTACTGTTATTGAAAACTCCACCCATACATCGGGTTCCCCACCCCTCCCAATGCCGGCGAGACCGGCCGGAGTAGGGGGACCGATCTATGGAGGAGGCGGAGATGTTGTGGCTAGGTCAAGGAGAGGAGGTGGCGGCTGAGAGGACGGGATGTATAGTTACTTGATTATAATTGATGTTACATGGAACGTAAAAGCATGGGGTGTTATTAATTGTGCTTTCCCAGAAAATGATCCTCGAAGATGAGTTATAGTAACTACTATAATTCAGGATGTGTCTAAGGAAATGTTGCTACCAAGGAGTTGGTGACATTTTATAGATGAAGCCCTTATTAGCGAAGGTTCGAGAAAACTCTTTCTTGATACGAAATTTGGCTCCGAAGAAACTTGCCTCCTCCATCTTAGAGATGTTTTGGTTCAAATTATCAAAAAATGAAGTGGTTTGCCTCTTGCAGATGTTAGTATATCTAGCATGCTAGTCAGCGAAGATGTTTCCAACCAAAAGAAAAGGTCGGAAGATGTATTGAATTGATTAGGCTCTGAAACAAATGTGATAGTACAAGGGATGAGGCAAAATTGAAACCTAAGCACCACGCATCTCCCTGTTCATCTAAAAACATGATTACTCTATCTCGGTATGTATCCGGAGGACTATGTGATAATGAGGATTAATCTGGAACATCAGTGGGTTGCTGAAGGTTTTATCAGCAAAGAAAATGTACAAGATGTGGTGAAGGTTGCAAGAAATTATTTCAATGAGCTTGTCAATAGGAGCCTTATTCAACCCATCAAATTTGACAATCAACGGTAAGTGACAACATGGAGAGTACATGATATTATGCTACATCTCATCTTGATTAAGTTTGTAGAAGACAAAATTTTCACTATAGTGGACAGCCCAGAAGCCATTAAAGGATTGGATTACAAGATCGACTAGTTGTCTATCTGTATGGAATCTTATTGTGCCACAGTGTTCCCGAGGAACATCTGTATGTCACAAGTCTTACAATTATGTTGTTTGGGAGGTGTTCCAACACATACTCGATGTCAGAGTTCAAGTTCCTCTGAGTTTTGTTTAGTGACGCCGGCAACACCGGTGGAGGCGTCCTCACTGGACTATGTAAAATAAACTGTACCAATTGAGTTATTTACATGTGAATGAAACTATTCAGTACAACACTACAAGGAGACCCACTCTACAACAACGCACTTATGTGTATCTAAATGCCCGTATAGGCATTGCTAGTAACGTTACCAACGGAAAAATATGCGTTGCGTTTTTGGGCGTTGCAAGGGTACAATGCAACGCATATAGATTCATGGTAACCAATGGGAGAAGCGTTGCAAAAAAGCTACATAACTCAAACAACATCTACATGCGTTGGTAGAGGCATTTTATACAGATTGAGAATTCTAGTTTACATTTTTTTTCTTGACTCGATTGTTTGGTCGCTAGATTATTTGATCACTAGTAGATTGTTTCCTTTGTGAGAGAACATACTTCATACGACCACATCGCACACAAATCATAAAATATGTATGCATTGCATCACAAATATTTCAATATTTATTATTGAGATACCATTCCATACATGAAAAGTATCCGAAGAGTAGATGATTTACAATCTACCTAGTCCTATATATGCTCTTTCTAATGTCTAGCCTAACTCTAGAGTTGATATCGAATTGCAAGTGTTGCTGATGTGACGACCTGCAAATACAAATTTCATTTTCAATGTCAGAGTGATAAAAAGGATGTGAAGGATACCGTGAATTATACAAAGTAGTTGCTTAAAAAGATGTAGATATACTCACGAGGTGACGATGCGCGTCGACAATGGCTCGAGAGTCGAAGTAATGGCCGTCGGCACCCTGCTTCTTCGTCTACCGTTAGGATTATTATTGGTTTTGAATAAATGCTATTATGTACCCGCATTGAGTATGAATATTGTGAGTGGGTCTTGCTTGTTGCAAGACCGTTATTCGTTTAAATCAGGAACAAATGGTTGTTCAATTTATATGAATGATGTTTTCTATGTTTATGCTCCTGTGTGTGATGGTTTATTCTTACTTGATCTTGATTTTGATACACACATCCATAGTGTTGATGCTAAACGTTGTAAGCACAGTGACGATAATTCCATGTTCATGTGGCATTGCCGCCTTGGTCACATTGGCATAAAGCGCATGAAGAAACTTCATTCAGAAGGGCTTCTTGGATCATTGGATTTCGAATCCCTTGATACATGTGAGCCATGCCTCATGGGCAAGATGACTAGGACACCCTTCTTCGGGATAGTGGAGAGAGCTGTAGACCTACATGGGATCATACATACGGATGTATGTGGACCAATGAGTTTCTCAACACGCAATGGTTATCGTTACTTAGTTACCTTTACTGACGACTTAAGCAGATATGGATATATCTACTTGATGAAGCACAAGTCTGAAACCTTTGAAAAGTTCAAGGAATTTCAGAAAGAGGTAGAGAATCGACTTAACAAGAAAATCAAGCAGCTTCGATCGGATCGAGGAGGCGAGTATTTGACTTATGAGTTTAACATCCACTTGAAGGACTGTGGGATTATCCCACAGCTTACGCCAGCCGGAACACCACAGAGCAATGGTGTGTCGGAACGTCGTAACCGTACCATATTGGATATTGTACAGTCCATGATGTCTTTAACTGATTTGTCTATGTCTTTTGGGGGTATGTGTTAGAAACCGCCGCTTTTATTTTAAACCGAGCACCATCCAAATCCATGGAGACAACCCCATATGAGATATGGTATGGGCAGAAGCCGAAGTTGTCTTTTCTGAAAGTTTGGGGATGTGTGAGGCGTACGTTAAGAAACTGCTGGCTGACAAACTCGAAACCAAATCGGAAATTGTATCTTTGTAGGATATCCAAGGGAAACCATTGGATATACCTTCTACAATCAAGACAAAGGCAAGACGCTTGTCGCAAAAATTGGCACCTTTCTCGAGAAAGAGTTTCTTGCAAAAGGAGTGAGTTGAAGGAAAATTGAGTTAGATGAAATTGTTGACCCTTCTCTCCAAATTCCGAGTAGCGCAACGGAAGCTGTTCCGAAACCGCTCTCCAACATGGAGGAAGAGCCCATTGATGTTGATCAAAACAATGACATAGAGACTCCTGAGGTTCGCAGGTCTACAAGGGTTCGTGCCACTCCTGATTGGTACAGTAGCCTTGTGATGTCTATCATCCTAGATGAACAAGAAGAACCCGTGAACTACAAAGAAGCTATGGATAGTGCTGACTCCGAGAAATGGCTAGAAGCCATGAAATCCGAAATAGGATCCATGCATGAAAACTAGGTTTGAACCATGGTGGATCTTCCAGAAGGCCGCAAGGCCGTGGAAAATAAATGGATCTTGAAGAAGAAGACAAATGCTAATGGTAACATAACCATTCACAAAGCTCGACTTGTCGCAAAGGGGTTTTGACAAATTCAAGGAGTTGACTACAACGAGACTTACTCTCCCGTAGTGATGCTTAAGGCTATCAGGATTTTAATAGCAATTGCTGCACATTTCGACTATGAAATTTGGCAGATGGATGTCAAGACCGCATTCCTCAATGGTCACATTAATGAAGAGTTGTATATGATGCAACCGAAAGTTTTTGTTAATCCTAAGCATGCTAGAAAGGTATGCAAGCTTCAACGATCCATTTATGGATTGAAGCAAGCATCTCGGAGCTGGAACCAACGTTTTGATCAAGTGATCAGGAGTTTTGGATTTTTCCAAAACCAAAAAAGTTCTGTGTTTACAAGAAAGCGAGTGGGAGGTCGGTTGTTTTCTTAGTAGTGTATGTGGATGACATATTACTCATGGGAAACGATGTGGATCTGATGAAAAGTGTGAAAGCATATTTGAGCAACCAATTTTCCATGAAGGATCTAGGTGAAGCTGCATATATATTAGGAATCAAGATCTATAGAGATAGACCAAGGAACCTAATAGCATTGAGTCAGAGTAGTTACATAGAAAATATTTTGAAGAGGTTCAAAATGGAAAACACCAAAAGGGGTTTTACACCTATGATGAAGAATTGCAAAATGAGTATGACTCAATGTCCTGTAACGGACGATGATACAGAGAAGATGTCTTACATCCCCTATGCTTCAGCCATCGGATCTATCATGTATGCAATGCTAAGTACATGACCTGATGTGGCATTAGCTCTTAGTTTGATGAGCCGATATTAGAGTAATCCAGGACCGGATCACTGGACAGCTGTGAAAAATATCCTAAAGTATCTGAGAAGAACAAAGGATATGTTCCTAATCTATGGAGGGAATGATGAAGATCTAAATGTAACATGTTACGTAGATGCGAGCTGGAATTCAGATCATGATGACTCGAAGTCTCAAACAGGATTTGTTTTCTTGGTGAATGGTGGGGCGGTAAGCTGGAAGAGCAAGAAGCAGCCGGTGGTGGCGCAATATTCAATGGAGTCTGAATATATTGTTGCGGCTGATGCAGCAAATGAAGCTGTTTGGCTAAGGAATTCCATCATCAAACTAGGAGTTTTTCCCAATGTGCAAGATCTCGTGACGATCTATTGCGATAACACGGGTGCTATTGCGAACGCAAGGGAACCAAGAACTCATTCCACAGACAAACACATCAAGCTAAGATTTCACGTCATCCGGCAGAACGTTGACGAAGGTGAAGTCAAGATTTGCAAAGTAGATACGGAACTGAATGTGTCAGATCCTTTGACTAAAGCTCTCCATCTGGATAAGCACAAACAACACCGAGATTCCATTGTTGTTAGGTTCCTGCCTATTTTAAACTAGTTTTGTTTATACTCTAGTGCAAGTGGGAGCCTGAAAGAGTTATGCCCTAGAGGCAAATAATAAAGTGTATTATTTGATATATCTCATATATGTTCATAATACGTTTCATACTGTGCTATAACTGTGTTAATACGAAACGTTAGTACACGTGTGGTATGTAAACAAACCGTATCTCTAGTTACGTCTAGTGAACTAGTTCATTGGTCATGAGGATGGTCTACGTTTCAAGATCATGGGCATTTATGCCAACTGACAATGAGGTCATGTTATTAGTTGAATAACATGATAGACAAACATCCGACCGTTATATCTTAATGAGATCTGGTTACAAAATTCACCATTGATGATAAAACACAGAGAACCTCGCAACCTGATCCTTTGACTATGAGGTAATGCAAATCACCATTCCGGAAGAAGCTTAGATGGTTATCAAGAATCATCTTGTAACAGGGTGATCAAAAAGGTGACACTCAGGTTTTCCGAAGGGATGCGTAGAGGAGTACATATCAAGACCAGGATTTGTCTAGTCCATGTAACGGTCAGATACATGTGGCCATCTCGGTGACGTTGCATTGATGAACCTTGCAAGCATGTGACTAGGTCACAGAATGCAACGACATGAGAACGAGAAAACAAGTTCATCGGTAACGAGATCGAACTAAGGTATGGAGATACCAAAAATCAAGTCTCGGGTGAATTAGGTATCGAATGACAAAGGGAATGGGGAACGACTATCTCACGGTTCGAGCGATTGTATTCGTGAAACGCACGGGGGTCACATGGCCATCCAGGTCCCTCTGTTGATCATTGATGTGAGAGTGGTCTCAATCATGTCCGGAGTGTTTCCGAACCGAAGGATGTCACGCTTAAGGGTAGGAACGCTTAGGGTAGATGAGGTATCGTAAGAGAAATAGAGAGAGAAATCGAAATAGTTTCGGGTAACATCCAATGGAAATCGGAAGGGGTCCGGAAGGTGTTCCGAAGTGAAGAAATAATATAATATGTGTATTTGAATGTTAATTGGAGAATTAGTATTAAATATATATTTTATTTTATTTTTAAAGGCTCCATATTGCTAATGGGCCTCACCCGAAGGGAGGCCCAATAGGGCAAGGCGCCTAGGGAGTGGGGGCCAGCCGGCCTGGGCTTGGTGGGCCGCCCCAATGGGACCCTCCTAGGGCCGGCGGCTGCCCCTAGGTGGCCGACGGGTGTGGGGATTAGTCCCACACCGCCTGGCCCCTGGGTGGTGCGCCCCCCTCCCACTATATAAAGGGTTCCCCCTTCCCCTTTGGAATCACCCCATTCCTCTCATTCTCTCTCTCTCATCCGCTGAGGACTTCTCCGTAATATTGGGGTGGACCTCGTGGTTGAGTTCTCCACCTTCACACTACCGTCATGTGATCTGCGATCCGGCATCTACTTCTTCCGCTGCTCCGCTAGATCGGAGTCCGGTTGACGTCTCCTACACCGGACATGTGATGAACTTCGGAGGCACCACACTTGGGGTGTTGCTCGTCTTCATCCATATACGCCTTCCTGCGTAAGGCGTGCCTCTGTCTGCAAAGGTATGAATACTGTATCCGTGACTTATGTCTACATTGTATAGATCCTGGTATTAGTGTTCGAGTAGATAGAAATTTTTTGTTTTCTGCAACGGAACCCTCCATGTTCTACTACAGATTGGTTTTCAACCATCTTGTAGTCATTGAACTGCTCCATAGCATACAGTTCACCACCGGCATCGGCAACACCGAACTTAGCGTCCAGCGCATCCTACAGTTCCTTGGCATCACGGATATGCAAATATGCATCAACCAACTTATCTCCAAGCACACTGAGTACAGAGCCAACAAAAAGTACAGTGGCCTCCCTGAACGCTCTCTCTCCCTCGAGAGTAAGCGGACCTCTGGGAGTGCCATCTGCAACTTTTTCTATGCCCATAGCAGTGAGCCACAATAGGGCTTTCCCTTTCCATCTCTTAAAATTAGCACCCGTAAAAGGGCTCGGTTTCAGCGAAGCAGCAAAGGCAGATGACGAAAATTGCCTAAATAAATAAGGTTTTTGGATTGTGGAAATATTTGGAAATTTCTCCATGAGATTAATTACCAAAATCAACATTATGTAAGCACTAGCAGATCTAAACACATGCAGCCAAACAACCACATCTAGTAGATCTGAAAATCTAACAAGAACTAGTGCCTACAAAGAGAAGAATACCACATATAGGTTGACCGGGAAGGTCATCACCGCAACAACACATTGGTCGTTGTTGTTGTTGCCCGTGGTGCTGATGAGGTCGTCGGTTGCCGAAGAAGAACACACGAAATAAGGTGAGCAGTCACGCTGAGACGCTCCACAAAAACCTTATCGCCCGTCTCTCGGTGCAGGATCTCAATAGCCGGGGTTTCGGAGTCCTGCTCTCCCAGACAGCAGTGCACGCAGCCGACGAGATGGGGAAGCCTAGAGAGCAGCGCAGCAAGAGGAACACACAGCGGGAGAGACTGAGAAAGAACAGGCTTCGTCTAGATCTGTCTGTCTCTCGCTCTATAGCCTAGGAGGTGAGCCGACCGAGTCGCCACGCATCAAACATGCACACGAATTTTGACACGTACCCAACAGCTGGTGCACCAAGAAAAAAATTTAGTCTTCCATAAAACGAGTTTCTAACTCGAACTTGATTCAGGTGACGCGCGTGCAGGCGAGGCGAGGCGGGCAGCGAAGGAGGAGTGCGCATGGACTCCTTTTCTTCTCACTCACTTAGTGGGAATGAAACAACTCACCTTATAAGCTGGCCCAACTCTCTCCCAACTAGCAATATGGGACTAAACTTTGTCTCCCACAGAGATCCCAAGCTGCCATAGTAGATGGGCCTTGAGATTTCAGGATTTATTAGACTAAATGGGCTGCCTACATGGGCCGCAACCCTTATATATCTAACACAACGGAAGTGGAACTGCGAGGTGGGAGTGTTCGTTCGTGCGTGGCAAGCTGAAGGCAGTCTTGGTTAGTGGGCTAGGGTCATTTGCTTTAAGATGCAATCTCTACGGTTCGCACGACGAGGCTCCTACTACTCCGGCCGCTACAACTTTGATCGGCCGGCGGCTTCAATCCACTGGCCTGTTGCAATGTGCGACTCCTGAACTGGGACATTATCGATCTGCATGCACAAAGAAAGGAGGATCTGGACACGAGGCAAGGACACTACAGGAAAGAACTGAGGCGCCGACGGTCGGCTGGCTACGCCGACGGCCAAATGTCAGGGCCGTCGGCGTAGCTGCCTCCCTCGGCCCGCCGACCAGCCCGGCCGTCAGGGTAGATGACGGTGCTGAGGGTAGCCCTCAGCGTAGCGTGGCCGTCGGCATAGGAGAGAGGGTTGTGCCGACGGTGGCCCTCGGTGTAGGTTCAACCCTCGGCGTAGCCCCAGTTTAGACACGGCAACGGAAACGGCGTTAGGTAGCCAGGCTGTGCCGACGGCCTGTTCATCGGCACAACTCTCTGGAAAAAATTATTTTGTCTGTGCCGACAGCTACGCTGTCGGCATAGGCCTCCAGATTTTTTTCAATTTAACTTTAGTCATAGCTATTTTTCCTTTTACCTCATTAATTTTTGAAAAATCATAACTAAATCATTCTAATTTAGAAAAATACAAATAATATATTAAATTTTTTAGAAAAATGACACCTATCTATCCACACTCAAATATTACATATTTTTAAACAAAAATTAAGTGAAACATAAAACATTATATATAGTTTAAAACGGGCATTAGAAATTCAAAAACGATCCAACAATACGAAACCCATCGCGTGGTGTCATATTATGTGACATAGTTAGAAGGAAAAATATCAAACTTGATTTATTGATTATGTCTCAAAAAAACCTTCACAAAATGATCTATCTCGTTCGAGGTTTCTTGGCTTTCAGGTCAAATGACTAATGTTATGGCTCGAATGAAGGCATAGTTTGTGATAATATGTCCATATTGTGCATACATGTGCATCATGGGATGGCGAATAATGTTTCAGGAGGAAGTTTTCCTTTTCGTCACACCAAAAAGCCCTTTTCCATTTTTCAAGTGCAAAAAACGGACGGTTTTGTGAAGCAACCACCAAATGAGTAATTGAAAATGCTACCATCATATTTTTCAAAAATACTAGACCACCTTACATGGATAATGTCAAAACAGGGTGATCTCAAACCTTTCCGTCTATCCTTGGTGAAAAAGACAATTTCCTACCGAATCGGTAGGAAGTGGGTCAGATATGGACTACAGGTACATGATCGGATGCTCATGATTTTTTACAAAAATCATTTTTAGGTTCACAATATGTTTTTTCATCAGAGATCCATTTCAAGTTTAGCGAGTCTCAGCCCCGAGCTATGAATCTTCATGCCCGCCCTTCGACAAAGTTTAACGATAGTTTAAAACGGGCATTAGAAATTCAAAAATGATCTAAACAATGTGAAACCTTCGCGTGGTGTCATATTATTTGACATATTTAGAAGGAAAAATATTAAACTTGGTATATTGATTATGTCTTAAAATACCTTCACAAAATGACTTATCTCGTTCGAGGTTTCTTGGCTTTTGAGTCAAATGAACAATGTTATAGCTAGAATGAAGGCATAGTTTGTGATAATGTATCCATATTGTGTAAACATGTGCATCATGGGATGGCGAACAATGTTTCAGGAGAAAGTTTTCCTTTTTGTCGCACCATCAAGCTGTTTTCCATTTTTTGAGTGCAAAAAACCGACGGTTTTGTGAAGCAACCACCAAATGGCTAATTCAAAATGCTACCATCACATTTTTCAAGAATACTAGACCACCTTACATGGATATTGTCATAACAGGAGGATCTCAAACCTTTCCGTCTATCCCTGGTGAAAAAGACAAATTCCTACCAAATCGGTAGGAAGTGGGTCAGATATGAACTACAGGTAGATGATCGGATGCTCATGTTTTTTACAAAAATCATTTTTAGGTTCACAATATGTTGTTTCATCAGAGATCCACTTCAAATTAGCGAGTCTCAGCCCCAAGTTAAGAATCTTCATGCTCGCCCTTCGACAAAGTTTAACGATAGTTTAAAACGGGTATTAGAAATTTAAAAACGATCTAAATAATTCGAAACCTTCACATGGTGTCATATTATGTGACATAGTTAGAAGTAAAAATATCAAACTTAGTATATTGATTATGTCTTTAAAAACCTTCACAAATGACCTATCTTGTTCGAGGTTTCTTGGCTTTCGGGTCAAATGACCAATGTTTTGGCTCAAATGAAGGCATAGTTTGTGATAATATGTCCATATTGTGCATACATGTGTACCATGGGATGGCGAACAATGTTTCCGGTGAAAGTTTTTCTTTTCGTCACACCAGAAAGCCGTTTTCCATTTTCTGAGTACAAAAAACATACGGTTTTGTGAAGCAACCACCAAATGGCTAATTCAAAATACTACCGTCACATTTTTCAAAAATACTACACCACCTTACATGGATAATTTCATAACAGGGGGATCTCAAACCTTTCCGTCTATCCCTGGTGAAAAAGACAAACTTCTACCGAATCTGTAGGAAGTGGGTCAGCTATGAACTGCAGGTACATGATCGGATGCTCATGATTTTTACAAAAATCATTTTTAGGTTCACAATATATTGTTTCATCAGAGATCTACTTCAAGTTTAGCGAGTCTCAGCCTCGAGCTAAGAATCTTTATGCGTGCCATTCTAAACGGGCAAATGAAATTATGATAAAAATCACGGCATAGTTTGTGATAAGTTGATATTGATATCATATTTGGATTCCTCTCATTTTTCTAATCATTTTAGATATATTATTTGCCGAATTCCGATTTGCAGGTTTAAAGTATCAATTATTCCATATTAAATAAAAAATACAAAAAATCATTATATTTTTTTTGAATTCAATAATATTTTTACTTATTCATTTTTTTTTATTTAAATAATTGTTTGTAATTTCAGAAAATACAACCTTGTGACATGATGATATAAGAGTTAATAGGATTGATATCATAGTATTGATAACAATGTGTAAATTGCTTTGCAAAAAGAGATGTAGAAGGAACGAGAAAGTTAAGCATGCTGATGTTGGAGTAGTGTTAGGATGGGTGACCTAACGGGAAGTTTGACTAAAACTGTAATTTAATCAATTATTAACTATAAATAATGTTAAAAATGATCAAAGCGAGATATTAATGAGTCAGACAATTTAAAGATTGAAAAAAATTATTTTAGGCTGTGCCGACGGCCTGGCGGTCGGCATAGCTTCATTCCTGTGCCAACGGCCTGGCGTCGGCGTAGCTCTAGGCTGGGGCGTTTCGTAACGGTCGTCGCCTGATATCGTGGGACCCGCTGCGATTGCTATGCCGAGGGTTGTGCCTGTGCCGATGGCCAAGGAGATGTGTCGTCCAAGAGCTACACCGAGGGGGCTACACCGACGGCCACCGTCGACACAGCCTGTGCTGACGGCAATTTGACGCTGTGCCGACGGCAGCCGGCCGTAGGCGCCTCAAATCCTTGCTGTAGTGGGAGTCGTCGACTCGGCGACGCGCGCTGTCACATGCTCCATCCAGGAAATCAGCAATCAACGACCCACGTGCGGGTCCAGGCTTCTCTAACATGGATGACACCTACAGGTACAAGAAAAATAAATCGCTGATTCGGTTTTCAATCGACGCATCGCTGATGCCCAAGACAACTCCACCATGCCGGCGCAGCCCACGTGCACGCGGATCTTCATCGACTTTGAACACGCGCTCGGACGCTCGGATGCAATCTACATCTAGTCGACTCCATCGACTACACTGATATCAAGATCTGTACCGCTTCAAGGCGTGACTATATCAATATCAAGATCTGCACTGCTTCAAGAGACGCCACTATACGGACACCAAGATCTACATTGCTTCGAGCCGGAGTACAACGACCCGAACAAAAGAGAGGCACTAGAAGGAGACACAGTCACCATCCCTAGGTGCCAGCCATATTAAAGTATCTATACGTGTATAGGTTATAGATAGAATAGTACTCTACATCTTGTACTCCAAGTTTTCACCTACCTCATGTAACTCTATATAAACCCTTACGAGGACCACTGCAATACAACATAATATTCTAGGTATCAATATTTTCCACATAGTATCAGAGCGGTTAGTCCCACGGCGCCGATCCTAGTACTTCCACCACTTCCGCATCGCCCACCGCCCCGGGGAGATCAATTTCCTCTTCTCCGGGGCGCCGCACCCAGTCTTGATCAAAGATTAGATCGGTTCTTTAGACTAGATTAGATCTAATTTCGTAGTTTCTAAATTTTCCATAGATTAGATTAGCTACCAAATAAATCCCTAGATCTAGATCACCACGATTTTTTAGATTCCGACGAAAACCAGTGCAAACTCAATTGCGGCCTCCGGCGGCGCCCTAACATGCGATCAGAGGAGCGCTGGCTGGGGCCCCAGCCGGCAGCTTCGCATGCGCGCCGGCAGTTGCAGACACGGCCACGGGTAGGATTTCCAGTGGTTGTTCAGGAGCACGGCCGAGGTATTCGTGACTTCAACCCAATATCATCAGGCACGAACATGCAGCAGCAGATTCCATTGAGGTATGCAAGCCGTACAAGCATGCCGAAATAAAATAAATGGAGATGCATATGCGTGCGTGTGCGTATTGTGCGTATTCCCGATCAGATCTCCGCGTGCGCCGTCCCGTTGCCGAACATCCACGTCTTCTCGAGTTGATAGCCCACATGCGACGTCTTTGCAGGAAATTCTCTCGCATACGACGTCGTTCGAACGAATAGCCCAGATGTGACATCTGTATGCAAAAGAATTGCCCCAATACGACAACCCACGAGACAGCTTAAGAATTGGATTTATCTGGCCATGCGGGACCCACAGCTTATCAAGCTGAGCGTGGTGATGGCCAGAGGCGGTTTTGAGAGCGGGACCCACAGCTTATCCAACTTAGCGTGGTGGTTCCCACAGGATGTCTTATGAGCAAGGGTCCCACCTCATTTCCACCTCAGATCGTGGGTCCCACAACTTATCCAGGTCACGGTGTGAAAGAAAATAGGAGCTGGATCCGTCGTCTTGCCCGAGCCATTCGCCACTGCACGTGCCATCCTCCGATCCCCTTTCTTCTTCTTCTTCTCCGGCGACTAAGCGCGGCAACACCGGCGACAGATGTCGAGCTCCGGTACATCCTTCCACCGCTGGCCTCGGTATGGTGCGGTGCCGATGACGCGGTGCCCTGATTGCCCCCGTACGGCGCCCCTGAAGCGGATGGTCTCAACCACCGATAAGAATGGGAACCTCGGCCGGGAATTTGTGAAATGTGAGAGTAAACCAGAGCCAGGGAAGGTGAGATCTGAGTTTACCCAGCTCCAATTGGGCTCCAATTTGTTGTTTTTGATTAGAATTTGTGATTTGTATTCAATTTGGGATTTAGGGTTCATATCTGAAATTTCAGGATCTGTCAAAATGTGGGCATTTTGAGAGGCTTGATGTGTACATCGAGCGGATTCGGCTGGAGTGCGCACCCAGGGAGCTCGAGAACACATCGGTGATGGAGCATTTGGCATCTGGCGACCCCATTTCAGCTGGTACTGTGGGGTATGAGGAAGTGAAGGCCGAGCTGAAGAAAATTAACAAGCAGATAAAGCAAATTATCGAATTGAGGAAGCAAGCCAATGTGATGGCCGGAATATTTTTATTTGTGTGCTATTTTCTCGGTTTTGTTTATCTCCTGATCATTAGTCGTTAGACAATGCGGATCAGTGTCGAGTAATAGTCAGAATGGTTTGTAATCTTACTATGATGGATGTAATGTTATGTAGCTTTGAATTCAATAAAATGAAACACAAATTCCGGCAAAATTCGAGATACTCTGTTTTCCCTGTCTTAGTTTCTTTAGTTCGTCAGTGCAAGCATTCAGTGAGTGTGCAGGGTAGTGCTAGGAAAGGCCATGCCCAAATAAAACGGCGGCCAGGCCCAATAGTAAATGACCTCCACGTGCGGCAAAAAAAACATTTGCTCAACATGCAATGTGTAGTGAATGCAACACTTGTTTATATGCACCAATGTATGACAAAAAATGGGTACCCAACTAGAATGCAAAACTTGTTTATATGCACCAATGTATGCCAAAAAAATGTATACTTATAGAAATGCTTGTATGCAAACGTAAATTGGACAAACTTTCTGGCTAAGTCTCAGTAGTTGGACAAAAATTTATAGACTTATTTTTATGCACAAGTCTAGTTTCTTTTTGTTGAAAATTTATAGAGGAATTTAATAGACTACTTTTTATGCAAAAGTGTAGTTTCTTTTTCATGCACAAGTGCTTCTTATTTTCATGCACAAGTGCTTCTATAATTCAAATTTATAGACTTGTTTTTATGCAGAGGTTTTTATGCACAAGTCCTTCTCATATTTTTATGCACTAGTGCTTCTCTCATTTAAATTTATGCACAAGTCTACTTTTTTATGCACAAGTGTAGTTTCTTTTTCATGCACAAGTGCTTTTCTTATTTTTGGGTGCCCTTATTTTTATGCACAAGTAGTTCTCTCATTCAAATTTATAGACTTGTTTTTATGTGTCGGAATCTATTATGACTCGGGATTTTTGCAGAAACTATAAGCACAATGGCCACATTACATTAATAAAACGATAACAACAGGACCCCGATAACAACATAAGTTGGGTTAACTATAACCCGACACATACGACAGACGCATACGACGCCGTACGATGATAAAAACTAGGGTCTATTATAACCCGATAACAACATAACTTGGGTTAACTATAACCCAACACATGCAACGGAACGTCTTCTTCTTCGGGTCCCCTTCTTCTTCATCTTCTGGCCGCACCCCTCCTCCTTGGCCACTCCTTGGCCTCTCACTCTTCGTCCTCGTAGGGGAGAGCGTGCATGCCGTTCACGGTGGGGAAGATGTTGTAGAAGTTTGTGAAGACGTTGTAGGCGGTGAATGCGATGAACTCGCATCCACACCAGTACACCTGGCCGAGGAGGTAGTGGGCGTTGTAGGGGTTGGTGAACGTGACGAAGAGGCCGATGTCGTGGGGGGGGGGGGGCATGGTCGTCGTACTAGTTCTGCAGGGTGAACATCGGCGGCGTGCCTCTTGGGAGGTGGCGGTAGTCGGCCGCAAGGAAGAACTCAGCGAGCGCCCTTGCGCCACTCCACCTTGAGAACGCCCAAACCCTGAGCGATCTCTCCACGATCATGCCGTTGAACGGCAGCTCGGGGACGGTGGCAGGGCGGCGCCAGGTTGGGCCATTGTACTGCATGGTGGCGACGGCGAACGGTGGACCTTTGCTCGAGTGGTGGTGCTCGGTGGTGGTGGTGGCGGCGAACGGTGGGGTGGTGTGTGATCCGGGTTGGTTTGTGGGTGGTTTAAATAGGCGACAAGGGGCGTCGAGTCGATGCTAGGGTTTCTCCTCATCTTCGTGGCATTAAGTTGGCACAAACGTCCACCAAAACGTCGCACGGAATCGAGGCCCTTTGACTCCATTCGGCGTGTGACTCTAAAGCTGCCTGACTCCATCAATCGGCTTGAATTGAGTAGCGTTTGGATATGTTTCTGCGTGTAACACAAAGGGTAAACCTGTGACACACCGCGTGACTCTAAAGCTGCCTGACTCCATCGATCGGCCGGCCGAGCGACACGCCCTCGTGGAAATGTAATCGCTGCCATGCGACATGCTGCTGCACCAGCCCGCGTGCTTCCTTTTTCAGACCTAAAATAGCTAGACTGCGACGCTGCATGGACACGGGCTGCTGGTCGACCGACGCTGCATGCATGCCAAGTTCAGATGGGCCAATTTTAATTGTGAATCACGGACGGCCCAGTACACAGATCCAACCATCGGGTATTAAAACGAGGCCAGCCAATCACAGCTCAGAACCAGCCCTCCCGCGGATTGCCATCGAATCTACCTACAGATTCCTTCTAGAAGACAAATCCGACATTCGGAGTTCAGTGTTAGGGTTAGATGGACGGTCCTTGTTCGGCGTTAGGGTTAGATGGCAGTCAACGTGGTTTTGTGAGAGTTTGACGAAATTTCAAATGGGTGTAACTAATTCAAAAAAATCAAAAATATATAAAACCTTTGCACATAGTCATGTTATGTGATATAGTTACCAAAAAATATAAACTTGGTATACTACTATTTGTATGAAAAAACCTTCACAAAATGAACAACCTCCAGTAAGGTTGGCAGAGAGTAGAGGTTTTGGGGTTTTGAAAATTGAAAATTTTGAAAACCTCAATCTAGATTCATTTTGATGCTAGATTGAGGTTCAAAAGTTCAAAGGAGAGAGTATACCCTGTTCGGCGTTAGGGTTAGATGGCAGTCAACGTGGTTTTGTGAGAGTTTGACCAAATTTCAAATGGGTGTAACTAATTCAAAAAAAATCGAAATATAAAACCTTTGCACATAGTCATGTTATGTGATATAGTTACCAAAAAAATATAAACTTGGTATACTACTATTTGTATGAAAAAACCTTCACAAAATGAACAACCTCTAGTAAGGTTGGCAGAGGGTTCAAAGGTGAGAGTAGAGGTTTTGGGGTTTTGAAAATAGAAAATTTTGAAAACCTCAATCTAGATTCATTATGATGCAACTACATAGGATCTGAAGTTATTTTTTCATTTTCATGTCTAAAACGTATTTTATTAATGATTTTGAATTAAAGCATTGTTTTGGAAAATAAATAAATAAATAGAAGATTAATCCAAAAAATAAATCTTTCTTCGGATTTATCCTATATTTGTAGAATGGAAGCTAACATGTTTTTTTTGGGAAGATTTAGACAATGTCGAAAAAAAGTTTATTAGAAATGGGGTCGTTTACCCTAGCTTTGGAGCTCATTTCTAGCACATTTCTCATGTCTTAGTGTTGGGGGCACCAAAAGGGATCGGATTGATCACGTGATGTGTATGATATATGATAAAGCATTGAAAGGTCAAACAAACATACAAAAGTGCAAATAGATACATAGGTTGAAATTCAAATTTAGCATCAAATTTGAATTTGGGCTCAAATTTGAATTTCGACTCAAATTCAAGTACAAGTAGCATTATTACAAATTACAACTTTTCGAATGAAAGCTAAAACAAACATACATCACACAAGTTTACAAACAACTTAATATCATAAAAATTACATCACTTCCTATTTGCAGTCGATTTCTTCCTCTTTCCACTCTTTTTGTTGCTCTTGCAAGCAGGTTCTTCACTTGTTATTGCTGGATCTCCACCAAGAAGAACAGCCAGACTCCTTCTTTTCTTTGGATGTTCACTTTCTGAAGGCCCCCGCACGCATAACACTACCTTGAGCTGGACTTGAATCCAAATTTGATTCAATTTGCATCTGAACAGGTTCAATTTGCAACTCCAAATTTGATTCAATTTGCATCTGAACCTCCAAAACAACTTCTTCTTGAGCTTGAATTGAATCCAAATGTGCTTTGATACGTCCATTTTTGCATCACTATTCTATATCTTAATTAACTATTATTCATTGATATATTTCGTATTGAGAGGTGATACTTATGTTATTTCATCTACTTTTGCATGGTTGATGACTTTTGGAGCATGGACCGCTGCAGTCAGGATTCTGATGGAAAAGGTGATGTTTGGAGGCAAAATTCACGAAGATCAGAAAATCCAGGAAAATATACGGAAAATTCTATTTTTCTAGAAGACTCAGGATGCCAGAAGATGGAGTGGAGGTGGGCCACAGGGGGCCACACCACCCCATGGCACGGGCAAGCCTAGGCCGCGCCAGGGAGTGGTGTGGCCGCCCTGGCCCACTCCAGCCTCTCCCCTCTCGCGTATATCAACCTCCCGAAACCCTAAGACTCAGAGAGCGACCACAGAAAGATTCCACCGCCTCTGCGGGGCAGAAAACACCGAGAGAGAAAGATCTCTCTGGTAGACAGATTTCTACCGGGGGAATTCCTTCCCGGAGAGGGGAGATCGTCGCCATCAACACCACCATCAAGCTGGACTTCATCGGGATCATCATCATCATCACCACCATCATCACCATCAGCACCCTCATCACCATCTCCATATTGCTGTAACAATTGCGTTGAATCTTGCATAGTTCATAGGGGAAACTTTCCCGGTGTTGATTACTCTTTGTAGTTGATGCTATTGAGTGGACCATTGAATTATTGTTTATGTTCAGATTGTTATACATCATTATTCCATCTCTGATCATGATCCATATGATGTCTTGCGAGTAGTTCGTTTTGTTCTCGAGGACGTGGGAGAAGTCTTGTTGTTAGTAGTGGAGTTGCGTTGAGAAAGATTCAATAGATTGTTATTTAAGTTGTGGTGTACTTCTTCTAGTGGTGTCATGTGAACGTCGACTACATGACACTTCACCTATACGGGCCTAGGGGAATGCATTGTGTATTTGGCTACTAATCGTATGGGTTGCCGGAGTGACAGAAACCTGAACTCCCGTTAGGAAACCATTGCACAAGGGACGTAAGGGTCTTAGAGTTTAAAGCTGTGGTTAGGTTTCTACCTTAATTACTTTCTTGTACTTACGGATGTTTGCAAGGGGGTTTAATCACAAGTATGTATTAAGTCCTGGATGGGACGGTACATTAGCACAGGTTCACCCACACAACACTTAGCAAGCTAGAGAAGATTAATCGACTATATGAAGCAAAAGCACTTGACAGTCTTCCCATGTGTCCTCGAGATTGTTTGGTCATCTATAGAAATACAACTGTCTTGTCCTTTGCTGCATAAAGGATTGGGCCACTTGCTGCATTTATTCCTACTATCTTTTATTTACTCTTACTTTGTTTACTTGCGTTATCGAAAACCCCTAAAAATCCGTTTGAAGTATTTGCAGAGAATTCCTATCCATACCACTAGCCAGCACCTTCTGCTCCTCGTTGGGTTCGACACTCTTACTTATCGAAAATACTGCGATACACCCCTTATACTTGTGGGTCATCAAGACTATTTTCTAGCGCCGTTGCCGGGGAGTGAAGCGCTATTGGAGAGTGGAACTGGTAAAGGAAACTTCTACTGTGAGTATTGTTTACTTCTGCTAGTTGCTTTATTTTCGTTATGGATAATTCGCTGAGTTTCTTATTTGGTAATGGTACTACCACTGCTAAGGTAGTAGATAAGCCACCACCTGCTGAGAAAGATGTTTTCAAAATACCTACAAGAATTATTGATCATGTTATGGATAACTACTATGTTGGGGATGGAACTGTCCATCCCGGTGATCATTTACTCTTTATACACGAATTATGCGGGTTGTTCAAGTGTGCAGGTATTACTATAGATCAAGTTAAGAAGAAGTTATTCTCATTATCACTGAAAGGAAGAGCTGAGGAATGGTATAAGCTGCTGAAGCATGGTCAAGCTCTGGAATGGGAGGAAATAGTGCCTCTCTTTTATTCAAAGTGTTATCCTCCTAGTGAGATTCATAAAGATCGGAATCAAATATACAACTTTTGGCCTCTTGATGGAGAGATTACAGCTCAAGCTTGGGGGCGATTGAAGTTACTAATGCTCGAATGTCCCATTCATGAGCTCCCCAATAATATTATTATCAACAACTTTTATGCAAGGCTTTCTCTACATGATAAGTATTTATTGGACGCTTCTTGTGCTGGATCATTCACTCGCATGGAAGAAGAAGCTAAATGGGATCTTCTGGACCGTATTCAAGACAATGCTGATGCTTGGGAGAATGACAAAGGTAGAAAGTCAGGTATAAATTATGATTATGAATGCATTGAATCTTTTATGGGAACTGATGACTTTCAAAATATTAGTAATGCTAATGGTCTTGATTGGCAAGTTATTACGAATTGCTTTAGAGCTTTTGCTTCTTATATTGAAATTCCAAAAAGGGGATGGAATAAGTACCATGCACCTTATAAAGATATTGTTGACTGTGTTCCTGTTGGGAGCACTGAGTGTTGCACTATTGATCACATCTTACCTGAGCCTTATATCGAGAAGATTCCCTTCCCAGATAAGGTAAAGGATCATCCTATGATAACTAATGTAATCACTAAAAGTGAAAAGAGAACTATAAAATCTAATGACCAAATAAATGTTGAACCTATGGTAGCAATTGTGAAAGACCTTGTCACTAAAAGCATAGAAGATGGGTACGTATTTTTTTGTGAGGATGCGTCTAATATTGTTTCACATCCTAATAGAGCTAAAAAAAGCTAGTGTCCCTGTGCTTTCCGTTAGAATTGGTGATCATTACTATTGTGGTTTATGTGATATTGGTGCAAGTTCCAGTGCTATTCCTTATGAGCTTTACAGAGAAATTAGGCATGAAATCAGTCCCTGCGAATTGGAAGAGATTGATGTGGTTATTCACCTTGCTAATAGAGATACCATCTCTCCAATTGGCATTTTACAAGATGTAGAAGTTCTTTGTGGTAAGATTAAGTATCCTGCTAATTCTCTAGTACTTAGTTTAGCTGCTAGTAAAACTTATCCTATCAGTTTTGGTAGACCTTTCTTGAGTACTTGTGGATCTATTATAGATTGCAAGAGGGAGAAAATCTTGACTAAGTTTGATGGGCAATCTTATGAGTTTAATTTTTCGAAATTTACTAAAGAACCTTGTGAAGAGGAAACCCATAATGAGGATTTTAGAGTTGAACACCTTGCTTCTATCTCTCTTGCTCCTAACAATGCTTTGTAGCAATTTATGGAAGATCACGAAAGTGAGATCTTCATGGAAGAAAGGAACGAGATTGACGAGATCCTCCGTCATCAACCCAAGATCTAAAGCATGACTTGCCTATAGAAGACTTGGGTACGACGTTGCCACCTAAAAAGGATCCGGTCTTCGATCTAAAACCTCTCCCTGATGATCTTAAATATCCTTATATTGATGATAAAAAGATATATCCTGTTATTATTAGCGCTAAACATTCAAGGAAGGAAGAAGAAAGGTTATTGGAGGTTTTGAGGAAGCACCGAGGAGCTATGGGCTATACTCTGGATGATTTAAAAGGGATTTCACCTACTATATGTCAGCATTCTATCAACATAGAACCAGATGCAAAGCCAGTAGTAGAGCACCAATGACGTTTAAATCCTAGGATGAAGAAAGTGGTAAGGAATGAGGTATTGAAACTCCTTGATGCTGGTATTATTTGCTGACAGTGAATAGGTTAGTAATGTTCCTTGTGTTCCTAAAAAAGGAGGTATTACCGTTGTTCCTAATGATAATGATGAGCTTATTCCTCAAAGAATAGTAGTAGGCTATAGGATGTGCATTGATTTTAGAAAATTCAATAAATTTACTAAGAAAGATCACTACCCGCTTCCTTTTATTGATCAAATGTTGGAAAGGTTGTCTAAAAAGACCCATTTTTGTTTTCTTGATGGTTATTCTGGTTTCTCTCAAATTGCTGTTAAACAACAAGATCAAGAAAAAAATACTTTTAGTTGCCCTTATGGAACTTATGCTTATAGACGTATGCCTTTTGGTTTATTTAATGCTCCTGCTACTTTCCAAAGGTGCATGTCTGCTATCTTTCATGGCTTTTGTGAGGAAATTGTAGAAGTGTTCATGGATGACTTTTCTGTCTACGGAACTTCTTTTGATAATTGTCTGCACAACCTTGATAAAGTTTTGCAGAAATGTGAAGAAACTAATCTTGTTCTTAATTAGGAGAAATGCCACTTCATGGTTAGCGAAGGGATTGTTCTTGGGCATAAAGTTTCTGAAAGAGGAATAGAAGTTGATCGAGCCAAGGTTGAGGCAATTGAGAAGATGCCATGCCCAAGAGACATAAAAGGTATTCGTAGTATCCTTGGTCATGCTGGTTTCTATAGAAGGTTTATTAAAGACTTTTCTAGGATATCAAAACCCCTTACTAATCTTCTTCAAAAGGATGTACCCTTCGTTTTTGATGACGATTGTAAGGAAGCTTTTGAAACTCTTAAAAAGGCTTTAACAACAACTCCTATAGTTCAACCACCTGATTGGAGTTTACCCTTTGAAATAATGTGTGATGCTAGTGATTTTGCTGTAGGTGCTGTCCTTGGGCAACATATTGATAAAAAGCTGAACGGTATCCAGTACGCTAGTAAGACTGTAGACGCTGCTCAAAGGAATTATGCTACTACTAAAAAGGAATTTCTAGCTGTTGTCTTTGCTTGTGATAAGTTTAGGCCCTATATTGTGGACTCAAAAGTAACTATTCATACTGATCATGCTGCTATTAAATATCTCATGACAAAGAAGGACGCTAAGCCTAGGCTTATTAGATGGGTACTGCTTTTACAAGAGTTTGATCTACATATAGTAGATAGAAAGGGTGCTGAAAATCCTGTAGCTGATAATTTATCTCGCTTGGAAAACATCTCTTTTGATCCTATGCCTGTTAATGATAGTTTTCCAAATGAGCAATTAGCCGCAGTAGGGGTGAACTCGCGAGGAAGCCCTTGGTATGCTGATTATGCTAACTTTATTGTCTCCAAGTATTTGCCTCCAACTTTTACATCTCAGCAAAGAACAAAGTTCTTTTATGATTTGAGGCATTATTTTTGGGATGACCCACACTTATACAAAGAAGGGGTTGATGGTATTATGCGAAGATGTGTTCCAGAGTATGAACAAAAAGAGATATTGCGTAAATGTCACGGGAGCGCCTATGGAGGACATCATGTAGGAGATAGAACTGCACAAAAGGTATTACAATCAGGTTTCTACTAGCCTACCCTTTTTAAAAATGCAAGAAAATTTGTTTTATCTTGTGACGAATGTCAACGTGTTGGTAATATTTCTAGATGCAATGAAATGCCTATGAATTACTGTCTAGTTATTGAACCTTTTGATTGTTGGGGATTCAACTTTATGGGTCCTTTCCCTCCTTCGAAGGGTTACACTCATATTCTTGTTGCTGTTGATTATATTACTAAGTGGGTAGAAGCCATTCCTACGAAAAGTGCTAACGGACAAACCTCTCTAAAAATGCTTAAGGATGTTATCTTTCCTAGGTTTGGAGTGCATAGGTATCTCATGACTGATGGGGGTTCTGATTTCATTCATGGCGGTTTTAGGAAGATCCTCGCTAAGTATGATGTTAATCATAGGATTGCTTCAGCTTATCACCCCCAAACTAGCGGGCAAGTAGAGTTATCAAATAGAGAAATTAAATCTATCTTACAAAAGACAGTTAATAGGACTAGAAAAAACTGGGCTAAGAAGTTGAATGATGCTTTATGGGCTTATAGAACTGCTTATAAGAATCCCATGGGAATGTCTCCTTATAAAATGGTTTATGGGAAAGCTTGCCACTTACCCTTCGAATTAGAACACAAAGCTTACTGGGCAGTGAAAGAACTAAATAGAGATTGTAAGCTAGCTGGTGAGAAAAGACTTTTTGACTTAAGCTCGTTAGATGAATGGAGGAGTGGAGTCTATGAGAATGCTAGGCTCTTTAAAGAACAAGTTAAAAGATGGCATGACAAGCGAATACTTAAGAGAGAATTTCATGTTGGTGAGAAAGTTCTATTGTATAGGTCTCGTCTCAGATTTTTTGCAGGTAAGCTACTATCAAAATGGGAAGGACCTTTCATCATTGAAGAAGTGTACCCTTCAGGAGCAATAAAAATTTCTTCTCTAAAAGATAACACTACACAAGTAGTGAATGGACAACGACTCAAACACTATATTGCCGGAGATTCTTACAATGAAGATGTTGATGCCTTTCAAGTTATAACTCCAGAGAAATTCATTAAGGACCAAATTCAGAGACCTGCAGAGTCCGTTTCCAACTAGGTAACAGTTCTGGTAAGAAAAGTTCCGCGAAAATACAATCCAACTATATTTTTGCAGTTTTTAGTCAATAAGGAAAGCTATGAAGAGAAAAAGGGACGGAACCGGAGCCAGGGTGGCCCACACCACCCGATGGCGCGGGCCCACCCCTGGCCGCGCCACCAGGTGGTGAGGCCACCCAGGACTCCGTCTCTGACCCGTTTTCTCCCAGTACCTTCCTTTTGATATGAAACTTCGTAATATATACCCCCCCGGATCTTCTGAGGTTCGTATATCGTGTTTACATTGTGTTTTTGTTTCGATCTGTTTCTGCCAGGCGTAATCTCAGATTTGGAGCCACAATGTCTTCCCTTGGAACATCCAAGGGAGATCCCTTAGAAGATATCATCAACCCATATATGAGAGAATTGAAGATTCATCCCAAGGAGTGGTTGCTCGAAGGTGGGGAGGTCCGGATTAAGGAGGTTCAAGGCCCTAAAGGTGAAGGAAGTATGGAGAACAGGATGGAAGCATTGGAGCAGGAAGTCTTTAGGTACAGGAAGATGGCGGAGCGCGAAGTGGACATCATCCACAAGATTTGTTCCGAACTCATCGCCGAGCACCAAAAGGAGACTGCTGAACTCAAAGATGAAGTCTTTTCACTCCGCCAAACAACCAACGAACTACAAGCATAGTTCTATGACATTCAAAATCAAAACTGTGAGTATGAGGCTAGATTTAAACGCATAAGTGCTGCTGCAAGTTTCAGGATGTTCGAATCCACGATGTCCTTTGTTGATGGGAAGCCTTTACCCTGGAAGAGGGACGAAGATGAGAAGATACCACCACCACCTAAGGAGTAATTCGTCATCAGGTTTGGCATCCCCTTGGTTTGTTCCAAGCTTGGGGGAGTGTCGCGGTATCATATCACTATCTTCAATCTTTTTACCTTATTAGTAGAGTCATATCATGAATAGAGGAGTTATTTTTTAGTATGGTTTGCATTATGGAAGTGTCCCCTCTCTCGTTAGATATGTATCCCTTGGTGTGAGTTTCCGTTATGGAATACTAATGAGAAGTTCTATCATTCACTCTTTTGCATAGCTTATTTTAGTTTTCAATTCGTGGTTATATGATTGATCTTGTTGTTAGTATTGGTATCACTCTGGGATCATTGAGTTAATTTAGTTGGTTTTGGCAAACCTGGCTCGGTCAGTAGCAACACCTTTTTGAGAGTTGGAAAGAAAAAGATAGAAGTACTCTAGAGAAAAATAATTTCATCATCTTTCTTTCTTGATTTTCTCATAAGTCTAGTATTCTCTAGTTAAGATCTTTTGTTCTTCCAAGGAAGATTGCATGTTTGTCTTTATCACTTGTATGTTTGTTTGTTTGTTTCCTTCAACTCTTATACTTGCTACCCAGCCTTGCTAGCCAAAAACTTGTACTGAGAGGGAATTCTTCTCGTGCATCCACCTCCTTTAAACCAAAACCTTTGCCATTTGTGTCGACCATACCTACCTAGTAGCATTATTTCTATTCCAAGTAAATTCTTGTTTTATCTACCACCCAAATTAAACTTGTTATGCGAAAATTAGTGATTAAAGCTCTCACGAACTTGATGGCACACTTTACTTTTCTGCATTTAATAAACTTGGACCGTTGGGTCCTTCTTTGTTGCATATATGCTTGCGCTTTATGAGTTGAAGTTAGCAGAACCATGTATCATGGGGACCGCTTTCAACACCTCATTGGTACTTATACCTAGTTGATATTATGTTCCTTCGCTTATGGATCCCGGCGGTGTGAAATAAAAGTGGAACTTGTAAGATCATGGAGTTTATATGTGTGTTAGAGAAACGCCTGGGCCGCTAGCCTAAGCCATGCCTAATCATGGTGGAAACTTGCAACATAACTATAGTGAGCATTCTATGAAGCATCCTCAATAAAAACCTATGCAAATAGCAAATAAAAAGATCGCTGAGATGCTCACTGTCTGCTTGCCTTGTCATTTTGATTATGGGATAGCTCCTGTGTCATGTGCAAGCGGTACCCCGTTGGCAGTTCTCAATGATACGCATGTATCTACAATGACAAGAGCTTGCTCGTGACTGAAGTTGAGTAGCATGAGGATCGGTACTCATAAGTAAGGGGCATGAGATTTCAACTTATAACTTCTCAAGCATATCCTCTTAGTTGTGTCACTTTAACCTTAATCACCTAAAGATGCCTATGATAGGGGCAATGAGAGCTGAAAGCTAGAAAGTATCATAATTTTTGGGAGCTCTTTATGAGACTTGCAATCCCTGCTTCCCTCTGCGAAGGGCCTTTCTTTTACTTTGTAGTTGAGTCAGTAAACCTATTCCCTTCTATCTCGGCAAGTATTTTGAGTTGTTGTGTTTCATTCATTCATACGGTGATTTATGCATTCATGTTTCTTATGTTCCTTGCTTTTCATATTGCTCTTATCCTGATGTTTACTACTTTGAAAGCTTTCGTTGAAAAACCAGCTATTTGTGAACTCTAGCAAATTATCAACTATTCTTCGACCAAGAGCTAAGTTTGCCATTGCCAATTATGATTCACTTTATGTATCTTTATTGTGTTTCCTTTACTCATTGCAAGTTGAGTTGTATAATAGTGAGTTGTCTTCTATTATGATCTATGAATGTGATGCTTCTTGTCCGTATTCTTTTATCGAATCTTCACTCCATAAAATTGAGGCCATGTTTATTGTGCTCAGTTTCGCTTGGGGACAAGCGAAGTCTAAGCTTGGGGGGAGTTGATACGTCCATTTTTGCATCACTATTCTATGTCTTAATTCACTATTATTCATTGATATATTTCGTATTGAGAGGTGATACTTATGTTATTTCATCTACTTTTGCATGGTTGATGACTTTTGGAGCATGGACCGCTGCAATCAGGATTCTGATGGAAAAGGTGCTGTTTGGAGGCAAAATTCGCGAAGATCAGAAAATCCGGGAAAACATACGGAAAATTCTATTTTTCCAGAAGACTCTAGATGCCAGAAGATGGAGTGGAGGTGGGCCACAGGGGGCCCACACCATCCCATGGCGCGAGCAAGCCTAGGCCGCGCCAGGGAGTGCTGTGGCCACCCTGGCCCACTCCAGCCTCTCCCCTCTCGTGTATATCAACCTCCCGAAACCCTAAGACTCAGAGAGCGACCACAGAAAGATTCCGCTGCCTCTGCGGGCCGAAAAACACCGAGAGAGAAAGATCTCTCCGGCAGACAGATTTCTGCCGGGGGAATTCCTTCCCGAAGAGGGGAGATCGTCGCCATCAACACCACCATCAAGCTGGACTTCATCGGGATCATCATCATCATCATCATCACCACCATCATCACCATCAGCAGCCTCATCACCATCTCCATGTTGCTGTAACAATTGCATTGAATCTTGCATAGTTCATAGGGGAAAATTTCCCGGTGTTGATTACTCTTTGTAGTTGATGCTATTGAGATGACCATTGAATTATTGTTTATGTTCAGATTGTTATACATCATTATTCCATCTCTGATCATGATCCATATGATGTCTTGTGTGTAGTTCGTTTTGTTCTTGAGGACATGGGAGAAGTCTTGTTGTTAGTAGTGGAGTTGCGTTGAGAAAGATTCAATAGATTGTTATTTAAGTTGTGGTGTACTTCTTCTAGTGGTGTCATGTGAACGTAGACTACATGACACTTCACCTATATGGGCCTAGGGGAATGCATTGTGTATTTGGCTACTAATCATAGGGGTTGCCAGAGTGACAGAAACCTGAACCCACGTTAAGAAACCATTACACAAGGGACGTAAGGGTCTTAGAGTTTAAAGCCGTGGTTAGGTTTCTACCTTAATTACTTTCTTTTACTTACGGATGTTTGCAAGGGGTATAATCACAAGTATGTATTAGTCCTAGGAAGGTCGTTACATGAGCACAGGTTCACCCACACAACACTTAGCAAGCTAAATAAGATTAATCAACTATATGAAGCGAAAGCACTTGACAGTCTTCCCATGTGTCCTCGAGAACGTTTGGTCATCTTAAGTAATACAACCGGATTGTCCTTTTGCTGCATAAAGGATTGGGCCACTTGCTGCATTTATTCCTACTGTCTTTTATTTACTCGTACTTTGTTTACTTGCTTTATCAAAAACCCCTAAAAATCCGTTTGCTAAGTATTTGCAGAGAATTCCTAATCCATACCACTAGACAGCACCTTCTTGCTCCTCGTTGGTTTCGACACTCTTACTTATCGAAAATACTACGATACACCCCCTATACTTGTGGGTCATCAAAACTATTTTCTGGCGCCGTTGCCGGGGAGTGAAGCGCTATTGGAGAGTGGAACTGGTAAAGGAAACTTCTACTGTGAGTATTGTTTACTTCTGTTAGTTGCTTTATTTTCGTTATGGATAATTCGCTGAGTTTCTTATTTGGTAATGCTACTACCACTGCTAAGGTAGTAGATAAGCCACCACCTGCTGAGAATGATGCTTTCAAAATACCTACAAGAATTGTTGATCGTGTTATGGATAACTACTATGTTGGGGATGGAACTATCCATCCCGGTGATCATTTACTCTTTATACACGAATTATGCGGGTTGTTCAAGTGTGCAAGTATTACTACAGATCAAGTTAAGAAGAAGTTATTCTCATTATCACTGAAAGGAAGAGCTGAGGAATGGTATAAGCTGCTGAAGCATGGTCAAGCTCTGGAATGGGAGGAAATAGTGCCTCTCTTTTATTCAAAGTTTTATCCTCCTAGTGAGATTCCTAAAGATCGGAATCAAATATACAACTGTTGGCCTCTTGATGGAGAGAGTACAGCTCAAGCTTGGGGGAGATTGAAGTTACTAATGCTCAAATTTCCCATTCATGAGCCCCCCAACAATATTATTATCAACAACTTTTATGCAAGGCTTTCTCTACATGATAAGTATTTATTGGACGCTTCTTGTGCTGGATCATTCACTCGCATGGAAGAAGAAGCTAAATGGGATCTTCTGGACCGTATTCAAGACAATGCTGATGCTTGGGAGAATGACAAAGGTAGAAAGTCAGGTATAAATTATGATTATGAATGCATTGAATCTTTTATGGGAACTGATGACTTTCAAAATATTAGTAATGCTAATGGTCTTGATTGGCAAGTTATTATGAATTGCTTTAGAGCTTTTGCTTCTTCTATTGAAATTCCAAAAAGGGGATGGAATAAGTACCATGCACCTTATAATGATATTGTTGACTGTGTTCCTGTTGGGAGCACTGAGTGTTGCACTATTGATCACATCTTACCTGAGCCTTATATCGAGAAGATTCCCTTCCCAGATAAGGAAAAGGATCATCCTATGATAACTAATGTAATCACTAAAAGTGAAAAGAGAACTATAAAATCTAATGACCAAATAAATGTTGAACCTATGGTAGCAATATTGAAAGACCTTGTCACTAAAAGCATAGAAGATGGGTACGTAGTTTTTTGTGAGGATGCGTCTAATATTGTTTCACATCCTAATAGAGCTAAAAAAAGCTAGTGTCCCTGTGCTTTCCGTTAGAATTGGTGATCATTGCTATTATGGTTTATGTGATATTGGTGCAAGTTCCAGTGCTATTCCTTATGAGCTTTACAGAGAAATTACGCATGAAATCAGTCCCTGCGAATTGTAAGAGATTGCTGTGGTTATTCACCTTGCTAATAGAGAGACCATCTCTCCAATTGGCATTTTACAAGATGTAGAAGTTCTTTGTGGTAATATTAAGTATCCTGCTGATTTTCTAGTACTTAGTTTAGCTGCTAGTAAAACTTATCCTATCAGTTTTGGTAGACCTTTCTTGAGTACTTGTGGAGCTATTATAGATTGCAAGAGGGAGAAAATCTTGACTAAGTTTGATGGGCAATCTTATGAGTTTAATTTTTCGAAATTTACTAAAGAACCTTGTGAAGAGGAAACCCATAATGAGGATTTTAGAGTTGAACACCTTGCTTCTATCTCTCTTGCTCCTAACAATGCTTTGTAGCAATTTATGGAAGATCACGAAAGTGAGATCTTCATGGAAGAAAGGAACGAGATTGACGAGATCCTCCGTCATCAACCCAAGATCTAAAGCATGACTTGCCTGTAGAAGACTTGGGTACCACGTTGCCACCTAAAAAGGATCCGGTCTTCGATCTAAAACCTCTCCCTGATGATCTTAAATATCCTTATATTGATGATAAAAAGATATATCCTGTTATTATTAGCGCTAAACATTCAAGGAAGGAAGAAGAAAGGTTATTGGAGGTTTTGAGGAAGCACTGAGGAGCTATCGGCTATACTCTGGATGATTTAAAAGGGATTTCACCTACTATATGTCAGCATTCTATCAACATAGAACCAGATGCAAAGCCAGTAGTAGAGCACCAACGACGTTTAAATCCTAGGATGAAGAAAGTGGTAAGGAATGAGGTATTGAAACTCCTTGATGTTGGTATTATTTACCCTATTGCTGACAGTGAATGGGTTAGTAATGTTCCTTGTGGTCCTAAAAAATGAGGTATTACCGTTGTTCCTAATGATAATGATGAGCTTATTCCTCAAAGAATAGTAGTAGGCTATAGGATGTGCATTGATTTTAGAAAATTCAATAAATTTACTAAGAAAGATCACTACCCGCTTCCTTTTATTGATCAAATGTTGGAAAGGTTGTCTAAAAAGACCCATTTTTGTTTTCTTGATGGTTATTCTGGTTTCTCTCAAATTGCTGTTAAACAACAAGATCAAGAAAAAACTACTTTTACTTGCCCTTATGGAACTTATGCTTATAGACGTATGCCTTTTGGTTTATTTAATGCTCCTGCTACTTTCCAAAGGTGCATGTCTGCTATCTTTCATGGCTTTTGTGAGGAAATTGTAGAAGTGTTCATGGATGACTTCTCTGTCTACGGAACTTCTTTTGATAATTGTCTGCACAACCTTGATAAAGTTTTGCAGAAATGTGAAGAAACTAATCTTGTTCTTAATTAGGAGAAATGCCACTTCATGGTTAGCGAAGGGATTGTTCTTGGGCATAAAGTTTCTGAAAGAGGAATAGAAGTTGATCGAGCCAAGGTTGAGGCAATTGAGAAGATGCCATGTCCAAGAGACATAAAAGGTATTCGTAGTATCCTTGGTCATGCTGGTTTCTATAGAAGGTTTATTAAAGACTTTTCTAGGATATCAAAACCCCTTACTAATCTTCTTCAAAAGGATGTACCCTTCGTTTTTGATGACGATTGTAAGGAAGCTTTTGAAACTCTTAAAAAGGCTTTAACAACAACTCCTATAGTTCAACCACCTGATTGGAGTTTACCCTTTGAAATAATGTGTGATGCTAGTGATTTTGCTGTAGGTGCTTTCCTTGGGCAACATATTGATAAAAAGCTGAACGGTATCCAGTACGCTAGTAAGACTGTAGACGCTGCTCAAAGGAATTATGCTACTACTTTAAAGGAATTTCTAGCTGTTGTCTTTGCTTGTGATAAGTTTAGGCCCTATATTGTGGACTCAAAAGTAACTATTCATACTGATCATGCTGCTATTAAATATCTCATGACAAAGAAGGACGCTAAGCCTAGGCTTATTAGATGGGTACTGCTTTTACAAGAGTTTGATCTACATATAGTAGATAGAAAGGGTGCTGAAAATCCTGTAGCTGATAATTTATCTCGCTTGGAAAACATCTCTTTTGATCCTATGCCTGTTAATGATAGTTTTCCAAATGAGCAATTAGCCGCAGTAGGGGTGAACTCGCGAGGAAGCCCTTGGTATGCTGATTATGCTAACTTTATTGTCTCCAAGTATTTGCCTCCAACTTTTACATCTCAGCAAAGAAGAAAGTTCTTTTATGATTTGAGGCATTATTTTTGGGATGACCCACACTTATACAAAGAAGGGGTTGATGGTATTATGCGAAGATGTGTTCCAGAGTATGAACAAAAAGAGATATTGCGTAAATGTCACGGGAGCGCCTATGGAGGACATCATGTAGGAGATAGAACTGCACAAAAGGTATTACAATCAGGTTTCTACTGGCCTACCCTTTTTAAAAATGCAAGAAAATTTGTTTTATCTTGTGACGAATGTCAACGTGTTGGTAATATTTCTAGACGCAATGAAATGCCTATGAATTACTCTCTAGTTATTGAACCTTTTGATTGTTGGCGATTTGACTTTATGGGTCCTTTCCCTCCTTCGAAGGGTTACACTCATATTCTTGTTGCTGTTGATTATATTACTAAGTGGGTAGAAGCCATTCCTACAAAAAGTGCTGACGGACAAACCTCTCTAAAAATGCTTAAGGATGTTATCTTTCCTAGGTTTGGAGTGCATAGGTATCTCATGACTGATGGGGGTTCTCATTTCATTCATGGCGGTTTTAGGAAGATCCTCGCTAAGTATGATGTTAATCATAGGATTGCTTCAGCTTATCACCCCCAAACTAGCGGGTAAGTAGAGTTATCAAATAGAGAAATTAAATCTATCTTACAAAAGACAGTTAATAGGTCTAGAAAAAACTGGGCTAAGAAGTTGAATGATGCTTTATGGGCTTATAGAACTGCTTATAAGAATCCCATGGGAATGTCTCCTTATAAAATGGTTTATGGGAAAGCTTGCCACTTACCCTTAGAATTAGAACACAAAGCTTACTGGGCAGTGAAAGAACTAAATAGAGATTGTAAGCTAGCTGGTGAGAAAAGACTTTTTGACTTAAGCTCTTTAGATGAATGGAGGAGTGAAGTCTATGAGAATGCTTGGCTCTTTAAAGAAAAAGTTAAAAGATGGCATGACAAGCGAATACTTAAGAGAGAATTTCATGTTGGTGAGAAAGTTCTATTGTATAGGTCTCGTCTCAGATTTTTTGCAGGTAAGCTACTATCAAAATGGGAAGGACCTTTCATCATTGAAGAAGTGTACCGTTCAGGAGCAATAAAAATTTCTTCTCTAAAAGATAACACTACACAAGTAGTGAATGGACAACGACTCAAACACTATATTGCTGGAGATTATTACAATGAAGATGTTGATGCCTTTCAAGTTATAACTCCAGAGAAATTCATTAAGGACCAAATTCAGAGACCTGCAGAGTCCGTTTCCAACTAGGTAACAGTTTTGGTAAGAAAAGTTCCGCGAAAATACAATCCAACTATATTTTTGCAGTTTTTAGTCAATAAGGAAAGCTATGAAGCAAAAAGGGACGGAACCGGAGCCAGGGTGGCCCACACCACCCCATGGCGCGGGCCCACCCCTGGCCGCGCCACCAGGTGGTGAGGCCACCCAGGACTCCGTCTCTGACCCGTTTTCTCCCAGTACCTTCCTTTTGATATGAAACTTCGTAATATATACCCCCCGGATCTTCTGAGGTTCGTATATCGTGTTTACATTGTGTTTTTGTTTCGATCTGTTTCTGCCAGGTGTAATCTCAGATTTGGAGCCACAATGTCTTCCCTTGGAACATCCAAGGGAGATCCCTTAGAAGATATCATCAACCCATATATGAGAGAATTGAAGATTCATCCCAAGGAGTGGTTGCTCGAAGGTGGGGAGGTCCAGATTAAGGAGGTTCAAGGCCCTAAAGGTGAAGGAAGTATGGAGAACAGGATGGAAGCATTGGAGCAGGAAGTCTTTAGGTATAGGAAGATGGCGGAGCGCGAAGTGGACATCATCCACAAGATTTGTTCCGAAATCATCGCCGAGCACCAAAAGGAGACTGCTGAACTCAAAGATGAAGTCTTTTCACTCCGCCAAACAACCAACAAACTACAAGCATAGTTCTATGACGTTCAAAATCAAAACTGTGAGTATGAGGCTAGATTTAAACACATAAGTGCTGCTGCAAGTTTCAGGATGTTGGAATCCACGATGTCCTTTGTTGATGGGAAACCTTTACGCTGGAAGACGGACAAAGATGAGAAGATACCACCACCACCTAAGGAGTAATTCGTCATCAGGTTTGGCATCCCCTTGGTTTGTTCCAAGCTTGGGGGAGTGCCGCGGTATCATATCACTATCTTCTATCTTTTTACCTTATTAGTAGAGTCATATCATGAATAGAGGAGTTATTTTTTAGTATGGTTTGCATTATGGAAGTGTCCCCTCTCTCGTTAGATATGTATCCCTTGGTGTGAGTTTCCGTTATGGAATACTAATGAGAAGTTCTATCATTCACTCTTTTGCATAGCTTATTTTAGTTTTCAATTCGTGGTTATATGATTGATCTTGTTGTTAGTATTGGTATCACTCTGGGATCATTGAGTTAATTTAGTTGGTTTTGGCAAACCTGGCTCAGTCAGTAGCAACACCTTTTTGAGAGTTGGAAAGAAAAAGATAGAAGTACTCTAGAGAAAAATAATTTCATCATCTTTCTTTCTTGATTTGCTCATAAGTCTAGTATTCTCTAGTTAAGATCTTTTTTTCTTCCAAGGAAGATTGCATGTTTGTCTTTATCACTTGTATGTTTGTTTGTTTCCTTCAACTCTTATACTTGCTACCCAGCCTTGCTAGCCAAAAACTTGTACTGAGAGGGAATTCTTCTCGTGCATCCACCTCCTTTAAACCAAAACCTTTGCCATTTGTGTCCACCATACCTACCTAGTAGCATTATTGCTATTCCAAGTAAATTCTTGTTTTATCTACCTCCCAAATTAAACTTGTTATGCGAAAATTAGTGATTAAAGCTCTCACGAACTTGATGGCACACTTTACTTTCCTGCATTTAATAAACTTGGACCATTGGGTCCTTCTTTGTTGCATATATGCTTGCGCTTTATGAGTTGAAGTTAGTAGAACCATGTATCATGGGGACCGCTTTCAACACCTCATTGGTACTTATACCTAGTTGATATTATGTTCTTTCGCTTATGGATCCCGGCGGTGTGAAATAAAAGTGGAACTTGTAAGATCATGGAGTTTATATGTGTGTTAGAGAAACGCCTGGGCCGCTAGCCTAAGCCATGCCTAATCATGGTGGAAACTTGCAGCATAACTATAGTGAGCATTCTATGAAGCATCCTCAATAAAAACCTATGCAAATAGCAAATAAAAATATCGCTGAGATGCTCACTGTCTGCTTGCCTTGTCATTTTGATTATGGGATAGCTCCTGTGTCATGTGCAAGGGGTACCCCGTTGGCGGTTCTCAATGATACGCATGTATTTACAATGACAAGAGCTTGCTCGTGACTGAAGTTGAGTAGCATGAGGATCGGTACTCATAAGTAAGGGCCATGAGATTTCAACTTATAACTTCTCAAGCATATCCTCTTAGTTGTGTCACTTTAACCTTAATCACCTAAAGATGCCTATGATAGGGGCAATGAGAGCTGAAAGCTAGAAAGTATCATAATTTTTGGGAGCTCTTTATGAGACTTGCCATCCCTGCTTCCCTCTGCGAAGGGCCTTTCTTTTACTTTGTAGTTGAGTCAGTAAACCTATTCCCTTCTATCTCGGCAAGTATTTTGAGTTGTTGTGTTTCATTCATTCATACGGTGATTTATGCATTCATGTTTCTTATGTTCCTTGCTTTGCATATTGCTCTTATCCTGATGTTTACTACTTTGAAAGCTTTCGTTGAAAAACTAGCTATTTGTGAACTCCAGCAAATTATCAACTATTCTTCGACCAAGAGCTAAGTTTGCCATTGCCAATTATGATTCACTTTATGTATCTTTATTGTGTTTCCTTTACTCATTGCAAGTTGAGTTGTATAATAGTGAGTTGTATTCTATTATGATCTATGAATGTGATGCTTCTTGTCCGTATTCTTTTATCGAATCTTCACTCCATAAACTTGAGGCCATGTTTATTGTGCTCAGTTTCGCTTGGGGACAAGCGAAGTCTAATCTTGGGGGGAGTTGATACGTCCATTTTTGCATCACTATTCTATGTCTTAATTCACTATTATTCATTGATATATTTCGTATTGAGAGGTGATACTTATGTTATTTCATCTACTTTTGCATGGTTGATGACTTTTGGAGCATGGAACGCTGCAATCAGGATTCTGATGGAAAAGGTGCTGTTTGGAGGCAAAATTCGCGAAGATCAGAAAATCTGGGAAAACATATGGAAAATTCTATTTTTCCAGAAGACTCTAGATGCCAGAAGATGGAGTGGAGGTGGGCCACAGGGGGCCCACACCATCCCATGGCGCGAGCAAGCCTAGGCCGCGCCAGGGAGTGCTGTGGCCACCCTGGCCCACTCCAGCCTCTCCCCTCTGGAGTATATCAACCTTCCGAAACCCTCAGACTCAGAGAGCGACCGCAGAAAGATTCCGCCGCCTCTGCGGAGCGAAAAACACCGAGAGATAAAGATCTCTCCGGCAGACAGATTTCTGCCGGGGGAATTCCTTCCCGAAGAGGGGAGATCGTCGCCATCAACACCACCATCAAGCTGGACTTCATCGGGATCATCATCATCATCATCACCACCATCATCACCATCAGAAGCCTCATCACCATCTCCATATTGCTGTAACAATTGCATTGAATCTTGCATAGTTCATAGGGGAAACTTTCCCGGTGTTGATTACTCTTTGTAGTTGATTCTATTGAGATGACCATTGAATTATTGTTTATGTTCAGATTGTTATAGATCATTATTCCATCTCTGATCATGATCCATATGATGTCTTGTGTGTAGTTCGTTTTGTTCTTGAGGACATGGGAGAAGTCTTGTTGTTAGTAGTGGAGTTGCGTTGAGAAAGATTCAATAGATTGTTATTTAAGTTGTGGTGTACTTCTTCTAGTGGTGTCATGTGAACGTCGACTACATGACACTTCGCCTATATGGGCCTAGGGGAATGCATTGTGTATTTGGCTACTAATCGTAGGGGTTGCAAGAGTGACAGAAACCTGAACCCACGTTAGGAAACCATTGCACAAGGGACGTAAGGGTCTTAGAGTTTAAAGCTGTGGTTAGGTTTCTACCTTAATTACTTTCTTGTACTTACGGATGTTTGCAAGGGGTATAATCACAAGTATGTATTAGTCCTAGGAAGGTCGGTACATTAGCACAGGTTCACCCACACAACACTTAGCAAGCTAAAGAAGATTAATCAACTATATGAAGCGAAAGCACTTGACAGTCTTCCCATGTGTCCTCGAGAACGTTTGGTCATCTTAAGTAATACAACCGGATTGTCCTTTTGGTGCATAAAGGATTGGGCCACTTGCTGCATTTATTCCTACTATCATGTATTTACTCGTACTTTGTTTACTTGCTTTATCAAAAACCCCTAAAAATCCGTTTGCTAAGTATTTTGCAGAGAATTCCTAATCCATACCACTAGACAGCACCTTCTTGCTCCTCGTTGGGTTCGACACTCTTACTTATCGAAAATACTGAGATACACCCCCTATACTTGTGGGTCCATCCAAGGGGCAAATGTGCAGTCTTCTGCCTTTATCTTACCAACATGATATGTATGTGTTGATTTAGTATAGCTCCTTGCTACTGGCCATATCCTGCCACAGACATCTCCTTTGAATTTCCTTATAATATTCATCCACATATGGCCAAAGCACTCCCTCCGATCAGAATGGGGAAAAACATTCTTCACTACATTCTCAAGCGCTTTGCATGCATCAGTGTGAACTGCCAAAGGTGAGACTGACCCTATGCATCTTTTCAACTGTATCATGAACCATGTCCATGAAGCTTCTGTCTCGGACTGAAACATGCCAATTGCCACAGGGAACATCCAATTGTGTCCATCTAAAGCATTGCAAGCTGCAAGTTAACCATTTCACTTGCCAGTCAAAAATGTTGAGTTTCTGCTCAAATATGGATGGCAGCTTGCTTAGAAGCCATCTATGCAAGGCTTCAAAGCCATGAAAATTTTGGAGAAATATACTTTCCCATCTGCTGTAACCTTAGTATCTATCTCCACAACACTGCCAGGTGACCTCATTTCAACTTCTACTTTAAAGTTAAAAAGCATTCTGAAGGTGTTTTCCCAATCAGCATATAACTCTTTCATTGCCCTTTGATTTGCCTTCCACACTCTAGTATACTTCAACTTAATGGGGTAATTCTTTTCCAAGTCTGTCATTAGTTTCTTTGTAGTGGTATTTGGTGTCTTGGCTAAAATAGGCCTGATTTTTTCAGCAACCCAAAGTTGTGATGTCATGGTTGTAACTTTCTGAGAAGTTGTAATATAAGTATGTTGTTTTGGAATTTGATTCACTCTTATTGTTCTTCCATCAAGTTGGCGTCTAGCAGATATATACCACTTGCAAGGCTTGGCACCACCATCAAAACCTTTGCACTTTGCATAGAACTTCGTTTTATCTGTCCACACAGTCTTGGTTTCAAACTCATGTTTGACTGCATAAGTCCTGAAACACATCCTAAACTCATCCATGGTTGGAAACAATCTTCCTACTTCAATAACTGGATTTTCTTTGTCATAAACACACACAAACTCATCATCATGTGCATCATCTACATCAATTGTAGCATTTTCAATCAACATGAATCTATATCTTCTTCCTCATTCTGTCTTGCTTGTCTATTACCATCATCATCAGCTTCATCACTCTCCTTCTTTTTGTCTCCCTCGTCCACAGGAATGCCGAATAGATTGGCCATCTCAATGTCAGATATTGGTGCAGTGACCAAATCAGTCTGGTCATTTATATCAACTATGTTCCAATCAATAGTTACAGCATTGTCAATAGCTTCCCATGTCAACATTGTCACTTCAGTAAGAATGGGATGAGTGTGCCTCTTTCCAGCCCAATCATCTTCTGCCATCTGTGCAGCCAATTTGGAGGGAACATATCCAACCCTTGAATCACCTTTCAGTTCTATTAGCTCTGCACAAAACTCAGCATGTTTGCTATCCCAGCCCTTCTGTTGATCGATTTCCTCAACCATTTCGTCCCCACCCTCAATCCTAACATACTCACCTTTCCAATCATCGTATCGTAACAAACTCAATTCTTGTTCTGGCCCCCAAAGAACACTCTCCCCAATTTTTTCAACCACATTCCTCACAGCTTGATCTTCCATTATTTGTAGTTCTTGGGGATCAAGGTCACAAAATTTGATCTCCAATAGCACAGTTGTCTCTCTCTCAATGGGATGCATGCTACCATGAGCTAACATTGCTCTACAGGGGAAAAATCTTATAGACAACTGAAAAGTGGCAGGGGTAGTACTAGGAACATCATCGCCCCCACCATCGCCTCCCCTGTTTTTCGATGGTGGCAGCCACTGTGAGCAAGCGAGGCAAAAATCAGATAGAAAAAAAGGTGCAGAGGAGCGTGTAGTACCTATTAGAAGGCGGCTCCATCTTGTTCCCCTCGTTCAGCACACTCGGCAGCCAGAATCTAGGGTTCAAATGGGTCCACGCTCAGATCTAAATTCAGAAGGATTGGAGGAGAATTAGTGCTTAAGATGCAACTCACCGAGTTCCCCGTAGAAGGAAATCTCCTCCGCCGTCGCTGCTGGCGAGAATGTGCCACCGCTGCCGCTTTGCAAGGATGGTGAGCTCCGCCGCCACCGCTAGCTACAGGGGAGTGACACGTGCGGGCTGGGTTGGAAACGGATGGTTGACTCATTCAGATAGTTTTCTTTTTTTAGCCAATTTAGACATTAACTAAACTGCCATGTGTTTGCCTTAACCCAAACTGAACCCTAACCAAGATAACTGTGTCCCTGATGACCGTTTTATCGGCGTGCTGGCATGTGTCGCATGCCAGCTATTTCTTTGCCAAAACCCGTCGCATGTGGGCTATTTGTTCGAACGACGTCGCATGTGAGAGAATTCCTTGAAAAGACGTCGCATGTGGGTTATCAACCCCGTCTTCTCCGAGCTGGTTTGCAGCATGGACACTAGGAGGGCCCGCGGGTCTTTTCAGGCTGACACACTATCTACATAAAGGCATATCAATCTGCACTTCGTCAAGCCGAACATCACCGAGCTTATAGAACAATCATATCAAGTTGTACGAATATGCCAGGCTACAAGCCAAGATCTTCGTCGAGCACATCCACGAAGAAGCGACATGGACATCATTCACACGCCAGGCTAGTGTGGAACACTATGACACGAATTTCTCCGACATCGAGGCTTCGACATCATCGCCGCCACAAGGGACGCTTTTGAGCGACGATCATCGCCCACACGCCTACTCCTTCATCGCTGACACATCATCGCCCAGGTCTACATCACGTGGTCTTCATCAACATCTCCATCGACACATCGCCGCCGTCGCTACACCGTCCACAAGATGGACATGCAACTACGATGCCCTCTGACAGTATATGTACTGCAAGGCACGATGACGTCATGGCCGGATCCATGACCCCGATGATGATATCGACTGCATCCACGACCCCGATGACTTCATCAACAAACCGGCATCACAATTGTGATGCCCCTACGACCGCACATACGGTTCTAGCAAAACCTTGTGTGCTTGGTGGGTTCCTCCGGTTCTGGTGAAACTGGTGGTCTCACTTATGACCGTGTCCAAGAGACGTCCCGACGGTACCTCTACAAGGTGCAAAACATCCACAACTGCAGCTCCGTTAACAACAATAACAAAAAACACGTAATTTTTTCCGCCTCCGACAATGGTGGCCACACAACATACGACGACTACGACATCGACCACACCCACCTCGACCACGGCTACCTCGACATCGACAATAAGAACAACATCTATAGAAACTCAAGAACTCTAGTCAATAGTGCCCGCGTCGTCACTTGTGTCCACGCCACTCCTGTTGTGACTGCGGGAGGGAACAGAGACACTAGAAGGGGACGCAGTCACCGCCCCTAGGTGCCAGCCATGATCATGTCCACGTAGGTGATGATGACAAGGGGGTGAAGATGACGAAAGCGGAAGACTTCAAATCCAATCGCAAACGTCCGCTTCACTCCCGCTCCGACTGAGGAGGGATGTAGGACTCTACATCATGTACTCCAAGTCCCCAGCTATCTCGTGTAGCTCTATATGAACCCCACGAGGGTCATTGCAATACAACACAATATTCTAGGCATCAATATTTTCCACAATGGTCTTGGTATCCTTGCAGCGCTGCCTGTACTAACTGACCTTGAATTAACACTCAGACAAGGCCCGACTAAAATGATACTAGTATTCTCTGGTAAAGCATTCCCTGCTCTAAAGCGTTTTGAACTTCGTGTGGGCTCTAGCAGCTCTTCCTACGTGACTTTCCAGCCGGGTGCAATGCCCAAGGCTAGAGCATCTTCACTCGGGGGCCTCAAAGGCCCCCATAGCGTTTTGGGGGGCATCGACGCGAAATTTCGAGCCCAGATGCGCGCCCTAATTTTTTTGGCACCGACGCGGTCCAGTTATTTACCCGGAGGCGAGCGGGAGCGCCTGCACCGCCCGGCCAAACCCAATGTACAGGGAGGCGAGCGGGAGCGCCTGCACCGCCCGGTCAAAGATGGCCAGCATGGCAGCCGCATAGAGGCGGTCTTCTTCCTCGCCATCAACACCGAGTTATACCGCTGCTCGCCGCAGCCTTTCCAGGGAATGACAGCGGGTGGTGCAGCCGACGCGTCCCGTCAATGGGGCGGGGGCGGCATTAATGCCCACCGCTCACCTCCCCCTCCTTCCCCATTATAAAAACCCGTGGCGGTTTCCATAGCCACCGTATACACATTATCTCGGCGGCGAGCTCCACCATCTCCTTCCCCAACCTTCCCCAAGCGTCATCTTCTTCTCCCTCGGCGATGGTGGGCTACGACCACGCGGCAGCCAACGGCTTTGGCCCCCTCTGGCTCCATGTCGAGGCGCTATGGATCGCCGGCTACCCCGTCCCACCGGCTTTTCGGCTTCCGACGGGGTGGGCGATGAGCCGCGGCGGCCTCCCTCTGCCGCCCCACCGGCATGGCCCGTAGAGCCGCGATCTACGAGCACTACTGGGGGTTGCTCACCGACGAGGAGCGCAACGACCCCTAGTGGGATCCCGGCAACCTCCAGGCGTGGGTGGCCTTCTTCGTGCGGCAGCGCGAGGACCGCATCGAGGCCTACGACAGCATTGGCCTGCCGGCGGTGAACTTCAACAACGAAGGCCGAAAACGATGGTGGAGCGCTCCGGGACGCACCCTCTCCCGGGTCCTAGACCACATCGCCAGTGGCAGCAACCCGCCGTTGGTCATGCCGCCGCGTCTCCCGCGCAATCGCCAGCAGGTCGCCAGCAACTGCTGGGGGCCTCGTCGCGTGCCGTCGGCCTCCTCCTCCTCCTCCTCGCACTCGACGGCGTCCCCAGCGCGGTACTCGTCGTACTCCTCGTTGTCGCCACGCTACCAGGGGATGCTCGAGCCAGTGAAGGACGAGCAGGCAAGCCCACCGCATAGGCGCCGCCGCCTTCCTAGCCGCCTCGCCGCCTCCGCTTGGGCAGGCCCAAGCCCGAGCCTAAGAAGGAGTGGATGCCACCACCGGAGTACAAGGAGGCAGCGCTTCAGCTGGCGGACGGAGAGGACCCGGAAGAATTTTTGGGCCAGAGGATGCATGAGCAGGCATCCTTCAATGCCGTCATGTCGGCCACCGACGAGTTCGCGGCTAGGTGGTCCGCGCAGGACTGGCGGCGGGAGCAGGCCGAGCGTGCCAGGCGCCACGGCCTCGTCGTCGACATCGATGGCGATGAGGGGGCGGCTGGTCTCTTCCACGAGGCCGGCGCGCAGGACCAGTGGCGAGGGGTGCAGCCGCCTACCGCCGGCGAATGACGAGCCACCCAGCGACGACGACGATGAGGACGGCCTGTTCGACTACGCCGCGGCGATGTACCACCGGCTCGGGATCGGCCGTGGCCGCATTAGATGGATTTTTTTTCTTCTAAATTTCTGTTAAATTTAAACTATTCGTCTATGTTTATGTGAATTTTGAACTGTTTGTCAAAATTTCTGCTAAATTTAAAATATTTAAATTTCGTTATGTGGGACACGGCTGGAAGCCGGTGCACCCCCCCCCCCCCCCCCACACACACACGGGCAAAAAAGGGCCGTGCCGAAGCCTGTATGGGGGTTACGAGCGGAGATGCTCTTAAGAGGCTCAAGATATGGTCCGGCGATAGAGGATGGGAGGAGAATGGGGTAGCACCTGCCGGCACCGAGAACTTATTAGCTCTTGAGGAATATTTTGCATGTATGAGTCTTGGTGAAGTTGACCTTACATGCATAGAATCACCGTAGAGCCATCAAGAAGCATCCCAACAATCCTCGTGTCGAATTCAAGATGTAGCGGATACCTCCTGCTGCTCAGTAGCAGGCGGCTGGTATGTGCAAGTCTATCTATCTCCTCCATTTTACGCCAGCTGAGACAGAAGTTTTAAGCGGCTGTTCTGAAGTCCACTCATGCATGTTTCTTATGAATGGTTTACCACTCTTGTGTTTCAGGAGAAAGGGGTGAGTTTCAGTGTTCTGTCACCTGGAACAAGATGGCCAGGACGGCAATGGTTTACAGTGTTAGCGTGACAACAAAGTTGTACACATTGTACCAGCCGTGATATATAGATAAAGACACGAGCTGTGATGTTTATCTTTTTGTGATTCCTTGTGTATCAAGTCTGTAACAAACTTAGTTGTAATCCCTTTGAGGTTGTTGGTTAAACCTCTATATAACACGCAAGGTGTGCTCCTAACGGGGTAAGACACTTTAACCCAAATCATCATATGGTATCAGAGCAAGGTACCTCCACCCACGTCTAGCCTTCCCGAGAGAATTTTCCGATCGCCAGATCGATCTGAGATCGGCGCAGCCATGTCTTCCTCCACCTCATCCAACTCCTTCCGCGAGAATCCTATCGGCCACGACATCACTGAAAAGATGGGCAAGGGCAACTTCATCCTGTGGCAGGAGCAGATCCTTCCCGCTGTCAGGGGAGCCCGCATGCTAGGCTACCTCGATGGCTCTTGCAAGGTGCCACCAGAATAGATCTCTGTCAAGAAGGGAGACACCGTCGTCGAGGAAGACAACCCAGAGTACGACCTCTGGGAGGCTGTAACATCCCAGCATTTAGGAACCAACGAAGGGTAGAAATAGGAATCTGATCATTTGCATGCATTCATCTGTAAATCTAGGTAAATTTTTCGCGAAACAAAAACCTTAAGAGATAAGAATTTCTTTCGCTATCTAAAGGTAGAATTAGCTCTTTGTATAGTGATTGCTATAAATTTTGACATGACCTTTAGAAATTAATGAATTTTGGGAAAACAATTTGAATTAAAATTTGAAATTTAAATCATTTGAAAATTAAAAGTTAGTAATATTAAATTGTTTTCCAAAATGATTTAGTAGTATTGCTTGATGATATTAAAGATATATTAAACAATAATGAGAATTTAACATAAGATAACAAAGTAAATTTAAATAAGAAATGAATTCTTATTTCTTTCCTTTATTCCATTACAATAATACAAAGAGAGATAAATACATCAAATAAAAATATTACAGAAAACCAATTACAATGAAATGAAACTTTATTAAATAATAAGAATAATGTTACAAAGATTCTTTACAAAAGGATAAAAAGAAGATTACAATGTAAGAGAAAAATCCTAGTCTATCTATTTATTTCTATACTAAATCTTGATCTTCTAGATCCTTGTTCCTGCAAAATAAAATAAACTCAATAAGAAATAGGTTGTTAATTGGTTAGTTTTACTCTTAGTGGAGAACAGTGAAGTGCACTGTTCTTATTTACCTCATTGAGTAAGTTAAAGGGGCAAAATTCACCAATGTATAATCTCTGTTCTTTTAAGAAACAGCTTCAGATCAACATCACTAGCTCAATAAAAGGGGCAAGTTTCACTAGGATAGTAACTAGTAAAAGATTAAACAGTGAAAACAGATTCACTTGATCTGATCCAAAGGCACATCACAGTAAATCAGCTCAATCACCTAACTGCATGCTATGTGCTGTCGACACAGCAGCAATAGTTCCATCAGTCAAAAGGGAACCACAGTGCCGCAACCACAACTTCTGGGCATCTCATTTCAACAACATAGTCTCAAGCACACAGCCAAGAACACACTGAACTTGCCAAATCCCCAACAAATCCACCAGCCAATGCACACAACAAACCACCAAATCATCCACATGATGCTGACATAATGAGGGGATGGTGTAGGAGGATAGCAAGGACAAGTACAAGACCATAGGAGCAAGGAGGAGAAGGACCAGTACTAGGATGTGCAGAACAAGGTCCGGGAGAGATCAAGTCACCACGATCAAGACACCAAGATCAAGTTGGCAAGAGCAACCAGCACAACATCATCACCAACAAATAGCTGTGGGGTGAGTTCATACAAAACCATCACATTATAAATCCTATCCAATTTATCATATCATGTGTTGTTTCATATGTAGTCTTCTCAGAAAAACACCCAAGTGAGGTGTATCCATCATACAAGAAAGTAAATAAAGCTAACAATAATTTTTTTCCAAACCACACCAAGATCTCAGAGTATCCATCACTCATCTTGGATAAAAATCCCTATTTTTATAACCAGATATACAAGCATCCTTAAATGAATATTTCTAGGCACATCTTATGATAGTAGCACCTTGAAACCATTAGATCTTAAGAATTCATCTTAAACAGTAGGGATCTATCATATTAACCTTACCAAGGCTTATCAAATTAATTTCCCAAACACTGTAGGAATCATACCTAGAGATTATCCATCAAAGATTATTTAAGAAGGAAAGCAGCAGATAAAAACTTTTACATAGCTTTGCCTCAGACCAGCATCACAAGCCAAATGAAATTAATAGGTATCATAGGCTAATTTATCTAGTAGAGTATTTCAACTCTTACTAACACAAATACAGTCTAGAATACAGATAGAAAATAGCCAGTATCAGAATGAAATCTTCCTAAGAGATTCATCCTAGCCAAGCAAATTCACCAAAGAGATTTCATAATCAAATTCTTTCAAAAATTATTCAATCATCTTCCTAATATAGTAATTAGGAATCATTATGTTTTTCGCAAAGAAACTATCAACAGAGTGCATCAATAGTATTTAAACAGGAAGACAACTACATGTTCTAGTACTAAAACAAATCAATCATCACCTATAACTAGATCTCAATCTATATCAGAGCCATAGCATCACCAAGTTTACCGGTGATAGTAATCCAATATCAAATAAGGTTTCATCTAACAGAGCCCTATTATCAATTCCAAGTCCATCAATAGATAGTAATTCTGCAGAGACCAGTCACCATAAGTTACTCATAAATCGTTCATTATGTTTAATAATCACAACACTAAGGGGCAGAACCCTAAAACGAAAGATGAACCCTAATTAGGGATTCCTCACTATAATCACACAGAGGATGGCAATAGAGATAGAGAGAATAAGAAGGGGGAGCAGAAGAACATACCTGAGGTCCTCACTAGGTTACAGAAGAGGAAGCAGGGTGGCCGATGATGAGGTCCATGGCAGCACGGGGAGGACCCGAAGGCACTTCAACCCATGCCAAGCCATGGGCACGTCGGCCATAGCAACACGAGAAACGCTAGCCACACCACAGGGCCACCAGATCCGCGACATAGCACCACAGGAATGATGGATCACCATATCACTAGTAACCACCAAACCCTAGGGTTTGGGGTGGAGAAGGCCTGGCCAGGAGAGGGGCCTAGCGTGAAATCGAGCAGGACCAATCAACGGAGTGGCCTCGACTACCTTGTCACGCACCACGACAGCATCCAGTGAGGCTCGTGGGGGTCAGAATCGCACGATGATGGTGCTGGCAACGCGACGCCATGACAGGGCGAGAGAGAGAAGGAGAGGCACAAGCGTGAGAGAGATAACGAGGTGTGTACTGGGCCGGTACGGTCCAGTGCCACTCAAGGGAGTGGGTTTGAACAGCCCAAGTGGGTCGGTTCAGGGATGGGCCAGCCTGATGGGCTAGGTCTAGATTTTAATAGAAAAATCTAAATAATTTATTAAAAGACCAAAATACCCATAGGACTTAATAAGTTCTAAGAAATTAAAAAAAATCCTAAAAATATAAATAATATATCTATGACTTCACAAAAATATAAGTTACCAAATAAGATTAAGAATTCTATTTTTAGTAGAATAAATTTAGGTTAAATGCTTTTATAATATATATTCCTTAAGTAATTTTTACAAAAATAAATAAAATTTATTTTTATCATTCTAAATTAGTAAAGTATTTTATAAAAATACTAAATTTCTATTTAGATTAGTAAAAATAAAATGTTAGAAATTTATATGATTATTCTTAAAAAGAATATTAAGAAAATAATAATAAGAGTTAAATTTAAATAAAAATAAGTTTTAAGCTCTTATATTATTGTATTATACCATAAAAATATTAAATATAATATTTATAAAATTTTAGGAAGTACCCATTAACAATTTCTTTTTATTAAATAAAAGAATTTAAGAATTTAATAAGGTGGGTAAAACACACAAAGAAGATAACTAATAAATGATGCATTGTATTACTATGCATAATCATTATTGCTTCTTTAAATATTGTCCTTACCAGGCAATAATAGTGTTTTGTAGAAACAGAAGCTCAAGGTCGTGTGCAAGCATCCGACTTCACTACCTTACAGTCACAAGGCAAGTTCATCACTTACTCATGTCCTTTGATGAGTCTTTATCAAAGTAATTAAAAAATTTGTGTTATCATCTATGTTCTGAGGAAAGAAAATATTATTTTCTCAAATAAATAAGATGTTATTATCATCCTAAGTGATGATAAAGATAAGATGGGCAATGGAACTTAGGTTTCCAATTGCAATGAGAGTTATCACATAGGAATTAATAACCCATGACATTAGTGATTCTTGCGCCGTATATCACGGTTAACCATGAGATTTGGAATAGGACAGAGAAGTCAGTTGTATCTTCTTCCTTTCATATGTAGGCAAGACGACCTTAACATGACGTTGTGTTTCCTTGCGAGGATCCAGCATATGGGTGGGCACCCTTAGGCCCCACGATTTTGGTGTCTAGATTATATGTGAGCGGCTGCCGGAGGTATAGTTGGACCTATATGGAGCTTACCAGGGGCATCACCGGCTCATAGAGTCTTCGAGAACTCACCGTGGTTATAGCTTACCTAGGAGGGGCTTAATGGAGATGTAGCTCGGCCCGAAGGATCGTGCAGACATATAGGGTTGCGGAGAGGAAGAATGATTGGCTTGGAGCACCTACTGGGCCCCACATCACAGAATTATGGACGGGGAAAGTACGCCCGGTTGTGCAACAAGGAGGTGATCTCTCATGGGTAAAGCAACGCACCTCTACAGAGTGTAAAATTGTAACTTGTTACTCCCTGTTCTGGGAAGGAACTGCGAACGCGTCAGGAAAGGAACTCCATGAAGTTCTGGTCAACCTGTGAAAGCTGATGGGCATAGTTTTTGATATTAAAATCAACCTTTGAAGAAATGTTTACGAAAACTGCATAAGTGCCAAGGACTGATAGTCTGAGGTGGTAGATAGTGCATCAAACTTACAACCTTGCATATAATGAACTTGTTGGGTAACACTGTTACTCACTCTTTCCTGTGATCCCCTACTTAGACTCTGAGGAGCCAGAAGACACTCTAATGTACGCAGCTGAAGGACAAGAAGATGTATACTACGAGGAACCAGACCTGTCTGGAGGAGTGGAAGGGGTGGACTATGAGATACGCTATGGAGTGGAGGGCAACGAGTCCGAGTAGTTGCCTTAGTTAGTAATAAACCAATTGAGCCGAGCAGCATAAACTTTATATAATAAGTTATTGAGCTCAATTCTGGTTATAAGTTTGAAACTTGAATCTTCCTTTGAAACTATTTAAGTTTTGTTTGTAAGTTTTAATCACTTGAAGTACTGAACTTCTAGTATTGTAATAATAATAAAGTGTGTATGTTTGTAACATGGACCCGCAATGTTTCTATTGTACCACTTTGAGGGATGTGATATTTACGGAATGATGTTCTATGAATGTCATGTCAACGACTATAGTGTACTACTTATGCAGTGGTATGCTGGGTCACCGGAGCTGGTATCGGAGCAATTGCTTTGACCTTAGGTTGGAAACCTAGTAAAGGGTTTACTAGTAGGAGGCTATAGCAATGATAAAGAATTCTCTAAAAGAGTATAATGGATATTCAAATGAGAATATTCCCTTGTAATTTTAGTGCGATAATTCTTTGTTATGATGCAATATTATACTGAGTACTGATTAAAATATTTTGTATACAGATAAAATGGCACCAAAGTTTCCAAAACAGACTTTCGTAAGGAAAGAAGAGACTCACGATGATTATCAAGGAACATTCACTCAACAACTACGTTAGCTTTTGAGGGTTTTTGGATGTTCAACTACTATCCCAGTGAATACCATAACATACTATGATGGTCGCATGTTAGCCAAATATCGTGTGAGCATCCAACTTCTGAGAAGCTTGGTTTATATCATGATTTACCCATGGGTGAAGGTAGAACTCACTTAGCAGCATACCATGTTGCTATTCTGCAGGTGATAGCCAATATTCAGGAGCACAAAGCCCAGGAGCTTGAAGGAAGCACATTTGCTGTGATTCCTCATGATTCTATAGACACTGAGTTAGTACTGGATCATCTTACTTTAGTAAAGAAGCATCTTAAGTTACCTTCCAAGTTTATGGATCGATATTGGTTAATAGATGGGTCTTTGTATAAGACACATCAAGTCATAGTGGAGGATAAGAATGATATCCTGGAGGATCTAACTGATCTTGAACGAAGGGAGAAGTTAGCAACCCAGTTAGAGAATGAAGCGGTGAGTAGGGATAACTAATTTTCAAGGATATTCCTATAGATCCAGTATCTCTTACACCATATCCTTATTCACCTAGAACTGAACCTACCTATCACCCTACTTTAGATATGAGATAGTATGTACCACAGGCTTCCAAGGAAGCATCTGATTCCGAACGTACTATTGAGAACTCACATGGATGGAGAATGGGATCACCTGATGGATCTCGAGAAAATCAAATGTCAGTGGATGGTTTTGATAGAGATGTTAGACAATCCAGTTGGATGGGTGCGAGAACCGATACTAACAATAGAAGCAGGAATGCTATGCTTGGTGGAAGTCAGGATGAGGAGGAAAATCCTGAAGAGAGGGTGTTTGAATAACGTATAAATTATCAAAGCCCAGGGAATGTACATTATCTAGTGTTTAGCTAGCTTGCCCAGCAACGCACCTGAGGAGCAAGGGAATCTGAGTATTCGGTTGATTACTCTAGGGATGGGGCTCAGCAGATGCAAGTGGGAGATAGTGATGAATAGGTTTCTATAGACTTTTCAGCTGAGATGGAGGGAGTGAATGCACTCAGGTTGAGTGATAACTCAAGTCCTGATACTTCAGATACTGAGTACATTCCATCTGGAAGGCAAGTTGTTTCGCAGACTGTGCGTCGGATTACACGTCAGCACGGTTGGATTCTAGGCATGTATAATGAGCGTCGTAGCTACTGAGGATTTAGATTACTCGTAGAGGGGTAACGGGTATTGCATATTGTAGTGGTGAGAGACTGTTGTATTTAAATAAGTGGGGTAGCATCCACATGGGTTTGTAGTACCTATATGGTACGGGTTTGTATTAACGTTGTACCTACTATATTGTTTGTAATGTATAATATGTGAAATGCATACTTGGTTCTTATTTGGATCTTGTTTCCATTGTGTGACTAGTTCTGTGCATGAAGTTGAGCTCAGGACACATATGCATGATGTAATTATGATTATTTGTTTTATGTTGCAGGACTAGGGGGTTATGGAATCGGGCGTAGAGACCGAGACTGAACAACAGCGCATGGAGTGCGAGGCAAAGGAAAAGGAGGATGCATACGCCGGAAATCAAGGACCATTGCCACCACCACCAATGAGGCCGTTAATGGAGCAGAATTTTATGAAATACATGCAGATGATGCAAGAATCCCTGAACAAATTCATGGAAGAGTTGTTGGGATGAGCCGGAAACAATAGAGCACCTGAAGGTGGAGGAGTGAATCTTTTCGACTTTCAGAATACAAGTCCGTTACCTTTTGCATCAGCTCCTGAACCGATGAATGCAGAGGATTGGTTGGCACATACAGAGAGAACATTGAAAACTGTAGGATGAAATGACAAGGAAAAGTTGAGGTATGCAACACATCTCTTTACCGGACCTTCAACTTCATGGTGGGAGAATCAGATCGCAATGCAACTTCCAGGAAGGGAGTACAACTGGGAGGAGTTCAAGCAGAGATTCTGTGAGTATCATGTTCCAAAAAGTGTAATGGAGTTGAAGCACAGAGAGTTTGAGGAGGTTCAGCAAGGTTATACCACTTTCATGAAGTACATCCGGGAGTTCAGTCAATTATCTCGTTATGTTGAGGATTAAGTGAATACTGAGGAAAAGAGGAAGAAATGTGTTCTACGTCGATTAAATCCATTTGTGAAGATGCAACTGAGGCTGGCCAATAAGCAGACTTTTTAACAGTTACTTGATGCAGCCATAACTTTTGAGGATGATTACAAGAATGTCGAAGAGGATCCAAGGAAGAGAGCAAAGAAGGAAACCAAGAGGATTCATGCAAGTAAACCTAAACCCAAGTTGGAGTTCAAACCAAGGAATCGTCCATTCAATAGAAACAACAATCCCAATCAAAGCACAAATTCTACTGGAAGAAATGTCATATGCTGCAATTGTAAGCTCCTAGGACACATTAGTCAGGATTACAGGAAACTAGTGATTATTTGTTATGGCTGTGGTTAAAAGGGTCATATCAAGCCAGAGTGTGTAAGCAAACCACAAAGTGGTTGGCCCACAAAAGGTGGAGGACAAGCCAATGCAGGCAGTGGATAGCCTAACAAGGGCGTAAATTTTGTCAAGAACAATAATGGCAAAAGGAGCAGGCCTACTAGGAAGCTGACCTATGCAACCTTGGAGGAGGTGGATAACTCCAAGTATGTAGTGATAGGTACACTCAACATCCTTACCAATCCTAGAACAGTTTTATTTCATACGGGTGTAACTACTTCCTTCATATCTGAAGAATTCTATGATAAATTCGAGATTAGAAGGCAACGTTAGCAAACCCTGTGACCGTAACGACGGCCAGGGGAAATGTAGTGGTATGCCACATTAAGCAAGATCAAGTTATCTTGATCTGTGACTGTACATATTTTGCGGACCCTATATGTGATTCCATTGAAGGGAATTGCAGTAGTGCTGGGTATGGACTGGATGACTGAACATGGTGCCCAAATAATTTGTGAGGATAAAACTGTTTCAATCAAGTCTTCAAGTGGAGGAAGGATAGTATATCAAGCAGATAAACACAGACTTGTCATGGTAGATCTCCAATTAAATTCAATAAAGGAAGTTAAGTTGGAAGATATTCTAGTAGTAAATGAGTTTCAAGATATTTTTCCAGCAGAATTACTAGGAATGCCACCTGATCGGGAAATAGAATTCACTATTGACCTAATACCTATTACAACACCAATAGCCCAAGCACCATATAAAATGGGTTCGAAAGTGTTAAAAGAGACAAAGGAAGAGATTCCAGGAGTAAATGAGTTTCAAGATATTTTTCCAGCAGAATTACCAGGAATGCCACCTGATCGGGAAATACAATTCATTATTAACCTAATACCTGGTATAGCACCAATAGCCCAAGAATCATATAAAATGGGTCCGAAAGTGTTAAAAGAGACAAAGGAACAGATTGATGAGTTAGCTAGGAAAGGATTTATTCAGGAAAGTGTATCTCCATGGGGAACTCCGGAGATTTTCTTGGATAAAAGAGATGCAGGACAAAGATTGTGTGGTGATTATAGAAATATCAATAACGTCACCATAAAGAACACATACCCATTGACAAGAATTCAAGATCTATTTGATCAAGTCAAAGGAGCTAGAGTATTTTCCAAGATTGATCTAAGATCGGGAGACCATCAGATAAAAATCAAACCTGAAGATGTTCCAAAAACAGCATTTCTGTCAAGATATGGTCATCATGAGTATCTCGTTGTACCTTTTGGATTGACCAATATTCCCGCAATCTTCATGAACTTTATGAACAAAATCTTCATGCATTATCTAGACAAGTTTGTCATAGTTTTTATTGATGATATTTTGATATACTCTAAGGATAAAGAAGGGAATGCAGATCATTTGAGGATAGCATTGCAAACCTTAAGAGAACATAAGCTTTATGCTAAGTTCAGCAAGTGTGAATTCTGGTTGGACTAGGTAGAATTTCTTGGTCACGTATTTAGTAAACATGGTATTTTAGTAAATCCATCGAAAGTTCAATCAGTATTAGAATGGAATGCACCAACTAATGTGAATCAAATTCGAGGTTTCTTAGGCATGGCAGGCTATTATCAAAGATGCATTGAAGGTTTTTCCAAGATAGCTAGACCAATGACCAAATTGCTAAGAAAGAATGCACCATTCATATGGGATGAGAGGTACGAAGCAAGTTTTCAGGAGTTGAAAACCAGACTAACCACCACACCAATCTTAGCAGTTCCGGAAACAGGAAAGGATTACACAATATATTGTGATGCATCCAAGGAAGGATTGGAATGTGTGTTAATGCAAGATTGTAAGGTTATTGCTTATGGATCTAGACAACTGAAACCATATGAAGTTAATTATCCAACTCATGATTTGGAGTTAGCAGCAGTAGTATTTTCCTTAAATGGATGGAGGCATTTTCTCTATGGATCAAGGTGTGAGTTACACACTGACCATAAAAGTCTCAAATACTTCTTCACTCAAAAATAATTGAATATGAGACAAAAGCGTTGGCTAGAGTTAATCAAGGATTGAGATCTAACGATTAATTATACTCCTAGAAAAGTCAATGTTGTAGCGGATGCTTTAAATCAGAAGAGCACAAATACTCAACCCATCAATAGAGAACTGCCAAAAGAGTTGCAAATGGATTTGGAAAGATTGGAAATACAATTTATAAGTATAGAGTTCTTGGAGGATTAGATACCATGAGAGTGGTTGAAGAACGGAGTAGTGATCTTTGGAATGAAATTTTTAGACATCAAAGTGAAGATCCGTTTATTGTTGAAGAGCTAAAAAGAATTTCTCAAGGTCAAACATCAGCTTTTCGCCTAGGAGATTATGGATCTTTATAGTTTCAAAACCATCTTTGTGTACTAGATGTAGCAGAAATTCGAGAGGTGATACTCCGGGAAGCACATGAAACACCATACTCTATACATCCAGGAAGTACAAAGATGTACATGGATTTGAAAGAATTATTCTAGTGGAATAACATGAAAATGGGCATTGCAAAATATGTGTCTGAATGCCATACTTTCCAAAGGGTAAAAGCAGAACATCAAAGTTCAACAGGACCATTACAACCTTTGGAAATTTCAGAATGGAAAGTGGGAGGAAATTGGTATGGATTTTATCACAAGATTACCCATGACACTGAAGCGGAAGGATATGATATTGGTGATTATGGATAGATTCACAAAAAGTGCACATTTCATTCTAGTAAACCAAAAGGATAATGACGAGAAATTATTGGAAATCTATGTCAAAGAGATAGTCACTAAGCACGGAGTATCCAAGAAAATTGTATCAGATAGAGGATTTGTGTTTACTCAGCATTTTGGATACAATTGCATGAAGCACTTGGCTCAAAGTTGGATTTCACTACACCCTATCATCTAGAGACTGGAGGCAAGACAGAAATAACTAATCAAATATTAGAAGACATGCTTAGAGCTTGTGCATTAGATTTTGGAGGTTCGTGGGAAGATCATCTACCTTTGGTAGAATTTTCCTACAACAATAGCTATCAAAGTAGTTTGAAGGCAGCACCATACCAAGTACTTTATGTGAGAAAGTGTAGATCACCAATATGTTGGTATGCACCTGGTTGTAGCAAGGAATTCACACCAGACTATATCAAGGGGAAGCAAGATATCATTAATAGTATTAAAGATCGATTGAAGATAGATCAAAGTCGACAAAAGAGTTGTGCTGATCAAAGTCGAAGACCATGGCATACAGAAGTGGGGGATATGGTATATCTCAAAGTAAGTCAAGTGAAGGGATTCAAGAGATTTGGAGTTAAAGGAAAATTCATTCCAAGATATATCGGACCATTCAAGATACTGAGTCAGAACAGAACAATAGTTTATGCTCTAGAGTTACCAAAAAATACTAGCTCAAGTTCATAATGTTTTCCATGTGTCACAACTTTGGAAATGTCTTAAAGTTCCAGATGATGCAATCACACATCAAGAGATCGAGTTACAAGCAGATTTAACTTATGTTGAGAAACCCTGCAAAATTCTGGAAGACAATTGGAAAAGATTAAGAAACAGGGCAATCAAATGCTGCAAAGTACAATGGGAACATCACCCCGAGCGAGAAGCAACTTAAGAGAAATAAGATGATTTAAGGGAAGCATATCCAGAACTATTCAGGTATACATCAACAAACTTCGGGACAAATTTTAATTTAAGGGGGAAGTATGTAACATCCCAACATTTAGGAACCAATGAAGGGTAGAAATAGGAATCTAATCATTTGCATGCATTCATTCGTAAATCTGGGTAAATATTTCGCCAAACAAAAACCTAAAGAGATCAGAATTTCTTTCACTATCTAGAGGTAGAATTAGCTCTTTGTATAGTGATTGCTATAAATTTTGACATGACCTTTATGAATTAATGAATTTTGGGGAAACAATTTGAATTCAAATTTGAAGTTTAAATCATTTGAAAATATTTGAAAATTAAAAGTTAGTAATATTAAATTGTTTTCCAAAATGATTTAGTAGTATGGCTTGACTATATTAAAGATATATTAAACAATAACGAGAATTTAAGATAAGATAACAAAGTAATTTAAATAAGAAATGAATTCTTATTTCTTTCCTTTATTCCATTACAATAATACAAACAGAGATAAATACATCAAATAAAAGTATTATAGAAAACCAATTATAATGAAATGAAACTTTATTAAATAATAAGAATAATGTTACAAAGATTCTTTACAAAAAGGATAAATAGAAGATTACAATGTAAGATAAAAATCCTAGTCTATCTATTTATTTCTATACTAAATCTTGATCATCTAGATCCTTGTTCCTACAAAATAAAATAAACTCAAAAAGAAATAGGTTATTAATTGGTTAGTTTTACTCTCAATGGAAAACAGTGAAGTGCACTATTCTTATTTATCTCATTGAGTAAGTTAAAGGGCAAATTTCACCAATGTATAATCTTTATTATTTTAAGCAAACAACTTCAGATCAACATCACTAGCTCACTAAAAGGGGCAAGTTTCACTAGGATAGTAACTAGTAAAAGATTAAATAGTGAAAACAGATTCACTTGATCTGATTCAAAGGCACAATACAGTAAAGCAGCTCAATCACCTAACTATATGATATGTGCTGTCGACACAGCAGCAACAGCTCTATCAGTCAAAAGGGAACCACACTGCGGTAGCACATCTGCTGGGCATCTCATTTCATCAACACAGTCTCAAGCACATAGCCAAGAACACATTGAACTTGCCAAATCCCCAACAAATCCACCAACCAATGCACACAACAAACCACCAAATCATCCATAGGATGGTGACATAAGGACGGGGTGGTGTAGGAGGATAGCAAGGACAAGTACAAGATCATAGGAGCAAGGAGGAGAAGGACCAGTACCAGGAGGTGCAAAACAAGGTCCAGGGAGAGATCAAGTCACCAAGATCAAGACAACAAGATCAAGCCATCAAGAACAACCAGCACAACCACATCACCAACAAATAGTTGTGTGGTGAGTTCATACAAAACCATCACATGATAAATCCTATCCAGTTTATCAGAGGATGTGTTGTTTGATATGTAGTGTTCTCAGAAAAACACCCAAGTGAGGTGTATCCATCATATAAGAAAGTAAATAAAGCTATCAATAAATTTTTCCAAACCACACCAAGATCTCAGTCTATGCATCACTGATCTTGGATAAAAATCCCTATTTTTATAACCAGATATACAAGCATCCTTAAATGAAAATTTCTAGGCACATCTTATGATAGTAGCACCTTGAAATCATTACATCTTAAGAATTCCTCTTAAATAGTAGGGATCTATCATATTAACCTTATCAAGGCCTATCAAATTAATTTCCCAAACTTTGTAGGAATCATACCTAGAGATTATCCATCAAAGATCATTAAGAAGTTAAGCAGCAAATAAAAACATATGTTTTACATAGATTTGCCTTAAACCAGCATCACATGCCAAATGAAATTAATAAGTATCATAGGCTCATTTATCCAGTAGAGTTTTTCAACTCTTACTAACACAAAGCCACTCTAATATAGATAGAAAATAGCCCAATATCAGAATGAAATCTTGTGTACCATTCAAATGAAGGTGTCACAAAGATTCATCGTGACTAAGGTGTGGAAGCCTTCTAATATTATTCGGATGGTTCGAGTAAGGTACTATTCATGAACTTATTGCTATGTATCATATATGATAAAAACATGCTACAACTGCCTCATTTATTTTATCGACTCAGTTTCATGAATATGAGGATCACATCCATTAAGCTAACTTGCTCGGGACGAGCAAGAGTCTAAGCTTGGGGAATTTGATGAGTGCATATTTTCATCATGTTTTGTATTATTATTTTCCACTATAGATATAGGATCTTGGTATTTTACGGTGTTCGCGCGCACATTTTATGTCTATTTTCACCAGGATCGGGACAGATGATGGATACAATGGACACAACTCTTGGAGCAGTTGTACTGAGGAGAAAAGGAGTAAAAAATAACGTAAATCGTTATTTGGGAAATATCAATAATACAAGAAGAAAATCCAAAGCGATCAAGACGTACAAATGGTTTAACGACCAACTATACGGTGGGAATAAATTTTCTGGGCGTATAGTTCCCGTTGTTTAGTTGGCGCCGCCACCGCCTCCTCAAATAGTTTCACCCCGTGTAACTAGATCGGAGAGATGACATACAGAACAACCAGAAATTGCCAAAACCTCACCTCCGGAAGGCATCTGGAGGGGGAACTCGTCCACCGGGGATCCATCTTCGCCCTGCATAGATCCGGGAGGCTAAGACATCGATCTTCATCTTCAACCGCCACATCACCACCCTCTCCATCCATCCCATCTACATCTTGTCTAGATCTTGTTGTAATTTCCATACTCATTTTGGATTTATACAAGTACTATTCATCTATGATAGATTCCATTGTTATTTCCATGATGTTGATTGCCTCCATGTCTGAGTAGATCTTTAGTTCTTGGGGAGATGCAGAAACAAGATAAAGTTTATTATGATATTCATCACTGTGACCATGTGTTAGACTGTCTTCATCTTGATGTTGGGAAAATTCGACCTCTCAATATTTGCCTCTTGTGGGGACTTGATGGAGGGAACTACTTGTTGGTAAACGGAGGTGTGTTAGCACTTACAGTGACTATAAAGTTGTTGGCACTCCTTACGTATCAACTTGGGAACCGAGGAAACTCACGAAATACTATCCATGCCATAGGATACCCCCTACGAGATTACGTCCCTTAATAGCGCAGTAATTCGATTGATGTCGATTGCTATCTGCTGTGGTTATGAGGATGATGTGAGCAGTGGTTGCTGCCTATTTGTCCAAATATGGAGTTCCTCCCACACATACACAGTTGAGAATGTTCATGATAATAATCTTTACTTTAGTTCTTTATAATGCTAGTGGTGTATCCGCTACTCCCTCAGAACGCTTTTTCCCTATTTTAGTTCCAATCTCTCTTACATACGTGATAATTATTGTTGCTCTTATACAAAAAACCCAAAAACACCTTTTTACGCAATACTCCCATTTTATCTTGTCACTTAGATCTTTATTTAGCATTTCTATTATAGTATTTAATTCAAGAGTTATTAGACTTCAAACTCCTGCTCCATGTGGGATCGATATCTTTGTTTCGAAACTAGTTACAAACGATTTGTGCACTTGCAGTCATCAAGCTATTTTCTGGCGCCGTTGCCAGGGAGCTAAGCGTTGTAGGTCTTTTAGTTTTTCTTATTTATTTTTGTCTTGCTAAGTTTTGTTTTGAGTTACAGGTTTCCACCAACATGATGGAGTTTGAGCATATGACTATTGCTAATCCACTTAGCCACTTTGGGAAGCCCTATGATATTTATAAAAGAGACAACTCTAACGATAAGACAAGGGGGTTTGAAATAAATCCTCTATTACTTGGTATTCTACACAAGAAGCAATTTACTAGGGATGAAGAAGATCCTGATCCATATGACCATATAGCATGTTTCAAAGATATATGTGGCACTTTTCAATTATCGGGATAGATCTCTACCCCCAGAAGCCACTACTACTTGGGATAATTTAGCATGTGAGTTTCTAGCAAAATATTACCCATTATCAAAATCTTTTGGAATCAGGCATCTTATAATGACTTGGAGGAACCATCCTAATGAAGAACTAGTAAGAGATTATATCAGATTTAAAGATTTACTTAATCTATGTCCTCACCATGATTTGCCTGAACAGTATTTATGTGCATATCTTTTATGGCAGTTTAACTGAACCTAATAAAATTGAAATAGACTCTTTCATGGAAGGAGCCTTTATGAATCTTCCTATAACTAAAGCTTGGGCTTTACTTAATAGAATTCATGATCATAGAGTTTCATGGAATTTTAGTCTAGGAAGCAAAGGAGGCATAGAAATAGATCATGATTGTATTCATGACTATAATAAAAAGGGCCAAGTTAAAGAATTATCTAAGGAACTTTATTTGGATTCAGATCTTGTGTTGCAAGTTGTTCAAGCTTTTACAAAACACATCAAAGCTCCAAAAGAGGGTTTGGTTAAGTATGATCCACCACCCGAACCTAAGAAGAAAGAAGTTAAAGAAACACTGGCCTCCCTAGAACAAACATATGAGATACCTTTCCCTAACACTACACAGAAGCATATTCTTGAATATGAACAGGTCAAAGCAGTACAGGAGAAGAAGCAAGAAGAAAGTATGCCAAAAGTTGTGGAACATCTAGAAGAAACCAAAGTTGAAGAGGTAACCAAGGAAGCAATTATGGCTATGTATGCACATTGTAACATAGTTGAACTTGATAAAGAGACGTCTGTATTGGTTGAAGGTAAAACAAAGGTAAAATATGTGGGTAAGCCTATTCTTCCCTGCATATTTAAGGAAACCTCAGATTATGGTTTATGTGATCTTGGCACCGAAGTTAATGTCATATCATATGATTTCTATTTAGAAATAAAAGAAGAAATAGAACCGGCTACAATTGAAAATACTGATTTGACAATCATGTTAGCCAATAAAACTCTAAGAATTCCAATGGGAGTAGTTGAAGATACAACTATCACAATTGGCAAAAAAGACTTTCCTATTGATTTTGTAGTTGTTGATATGCCAGTTGACACTCTTTGCCCAACTATATTTTGAAGAAACTTTTTGAGTGATGTAGGTGCCAAAGTTGATTTCAAGAAGGGGATTGTGTCTCCTAAGCTTGGGGAACCGGAAAAAGAATTCCACTTTCCAAATTTAAAGAAAAAACTCCACAAAAAAAGAAGAAGAGAAAGAGAAAACTATTGAGGAAATGGCAACTCTCTTCTTTAGTGATCAAAAAGAAGAAATAAATGAAGACTTAAATTATGAAGAAATAGTCATGGAGGACAAGTCCCTAGAAGAACTCGAAGATGAATTCGATTCACTTCCCATTATAGGGCCTCCAACTAATGAGGCTTTTGAAGAGCCATAAAAGAGAGGGGACGAGGAATTACCACCCCCAGAATTGAAGACTCTACCAGATAATCTTAAATACATATTTTTAGATGATACAAATAAGTTTCCTAATATTATTAGTGCTAAACTTTTAGGAGAAGAAGAAGAAGAACTCGTGAAAATACTTAAGGAGCATCGCAAGGCCTTTGGGTACTCCATGGATGATTTGAAGGGCATTAGTCCCATGATAACCGTCCATCGAATATTCATGGAGGAAGGTGCTAAACCAGTTGCGGAATTTAATAGAAGACTGAAGCCCGAAATGAAGGAAGTGGTAAGAAAAGAAATAGTATGCCTATTGGATGCAGGGTATAATCTATCATGTTAAAGAAAGTAAATGGGTAAGTCTTGTTCATTGTGTCCCTAAGAAGGGCGGTTTTACTGTTGTTCCTAATGAAAAAAATGAATTGATACCTACTAGAACTATTGTTGGACATAGGATGTGCATAGATTTCTAGAAATTGAGTAAAGAAACTAGGAAAGATCAACATCCTTTACCGTTCATAGATCAAACTTTAGAAACATTAGCAAACCACACTCATTTTTGCTGCTTGGACGAATACTCTGGTTTTTCTCAAATAGTTGTTCATCCTGATGACCAACTTAAAACAACTTCCATTAGTCCTTATAGTTTACATGCTTATCGACGTATGCCTTTTGGTTTATGTAATGCTCCAGCTACATTTCAAAGATGCATGACTGCTATTTTTGTGGATTTTATATAACTAATAATGGAAGTATTTATGGATGACTTTTCTATCTATGGAACTTCGTTTACTAGTTGCTTGGATAATCTAAAAAGAGTTGTGTAGCATTGAAAAGAAACCAATCTTGTTCTAAACTAGGAGAAGTGCCATTTTATGGTCAAAGAAGTTATAGTCCTTGGACAAAAGGTATCGGGTAAGGGAATTGAAGTGGATAAAGCTAAGGTTGAGGCCATAGAGAGAATGCCACAACCTAGGGATATAAAAGGTATAAGAAGTTTCCTTGGTCATGTGGGTTTTTATAGAAGGTTTATTAGAAATTTCTCTGGAATATCTAAACCTTTAACTAACCTCCTGCAAAAGGGAGTAAGATTAAATTTTGATGACAAATGTCTTATAGCCTTTGATAAACTTAAAAATGCTTTATCACGTGCTTCTATCATTAAACCACCTATTGGGGATATGACTTTTGACTTAATATGTGAAGCTAGTGATGATGTTGTAGGAGTAACTCTGGGACAAAACATAGGTCGCAGATTTAATATTATACATCATGCTAGTAGAACTCTCAATAGTTCTCAAAAGAATTATCCTAAGGAAGAAAGGGAACTTTTTGCTGTATTTTCTCTTGTGATAAATTTCATTCTTATATAGTTGATGCAAAAGTAAGAGTTCATATGGATCATGATGGTTTAAAAGAACTCCTTGAAAGGAAAAACCATAAGCCAAGATTGATCCATTGGATTCTTTTACTTCAAGAATTTGAGTTGCAGATTATGCAGAGGCAAGAAATAAAGATGTTGGATGCAGTGTCCATATTTTCCAAACAAGAAACTAATCTTATTGAGAGGAACTTTAGTCCTAGTGATTTTCGTTTACGAGAATTATTCAATGAACTAAGGTCAACTCCTCCAAAAGAGAAGAATTCTTTGTTGTTAGAGGAGCTTGTCATCCTCGAATAAGTAAACGGTAAGTTCAAGGTAAGTGTTCTTACTAAAATAAGTGATTTGTTTTCACATATTTGACTCATAATTTTTTTGCCTTTGAATTCCTTGTGTTTTTCTGAAGTTTCTGGAGGTTCTTACCAACTATACGGGGGCAACTATATGACTGGAGAGAAATCTCCCGATGTATAGTTGGTCGTTAAACCCTCTGTATCTTCTTTGCGAAATTGTTTTCGATGTATGGATCTATACGGTCACAACTATACGACCAGAGAAAAACATTCTGGCCATATAGTTGGTCGTTAAACTCTCAGGAATTTTTGATTTTTGATGTTTGTATCGATATAGTCGCAACTATATGACCGAAGAAAATATTTCGTTCGTATAGTTGGTCGTTAAACTCTCAGACATTTTCATTTACTTTTTGTCTTTCCGAGAAAAAAAAAGCGCTATTCTCGGTTCCGAGTCATACCTTAACCGACCTGGACTCGAGATATTTGCAAATATCTGCCAGGAACCAACTATACGGCCGGAGCTATACGGGTCGTGCCCGTATAGTTGGTCGTTACACAGCAGGACTCCTCCAAATCCACGATTTCTTTTCCTATTCCATTAAGATTCTTTTCTTGGGCGCGAATTTGGTGTTTCTCGCGAGTTTTACCAACCTCTGACCCCCCTTATATACTACCATTGTCTCTCTCTCTCTAATCATAATCTCCAGGAACCAATATATCTCTTATTCATACGTGAGGACACGCAAACCAAGGAGAGAAGTTCCTATGGAGATCGGGAGCAATAGCGAGCAAGGTCGTCCCTATGGAGTTCCTCGACACTGACAATGAATGTTGGAAGAGGGAGTTGAAAGCCCTCGAGCGGAAGATTGAAGAGATGGACAAGGAGTCGCTAGGGACACCCAAACACCTTTGGTTGTTGCGACTTTATCTTGATAAACTTGATGAAGATATTCAGCAGACAACCAAATCAGGTTTTTTTATGAGTCCTAAGGCGATCTAAACCCTTCAAGACAACAATGAGCTAATTAAAGAACAAGTGAAAGTGCTGGAGAGGAATAATTTTTTCTACAAGCTGCATGTTAAAGAATTAGAGGCTATCAATCAATCTCTCCTCCTCAGGCTGGTCCATGAAGAGAGATACCGCGTGCCATGGCTCCATAGTGATCTACAATAATCATGGTATCAAATAATCGTAAGGGATTATTTGATCCCTCCTAGCTTGATTCCAAGCTTGGGGAGATCTTTAAGACCTTGTAATCTATCTTATAAGTTTTATATTACTATTTTAGTTTTGCATTAGTTCAAACTAGAAATAAAGTTTGCATCATTAGAATTCCCTTCAGGAATAGTCGATCCCCTTTATGAAATTCCGAGTTTATTATCATACGTGAAGCAATATTGAGTTTGTGTTTATCCTATTGGATATATGAATGACTTGAGTATAATTTTACTTGCACTTGATGACAGAAATAGGAGTCTTCCACACCATTGGTATTAATGGAACATACAAAGATAATTGGTCAATATATTGTAAGTACATGGTTTGATTTACAAAGAAAGAAAAAATATTTATTCAGTTAAGTTGAAAAAGAAAACTTGAACAAAGGAAAATAAAAAGTTCTATCAAATTAGAGTGAGAACAAGACGAGGTAGAATATTGAAGCTATAAAGATTGCTTCATATACAATTGGAATTTGATAATTGAGATTGTTAAACTTTGAATTCCTACATGAAGTGGAATGTCTGGCTAGCTCCTTTGCACAACACTTAAACAAAAGTGTGAGCATAAATATAAAATAAAGGGAAGAAGAAAAAGAGCAAATATGCAAAGAGCAAATAGCCATACACCACTATATTGTAGTATGACAAAGAGACGTTTTGAGATTTTGAATCCCAAGTGAATATGTTAATACTAAAACACTTGGGACTACCTCGCTAACTCATTCGGTTGAACCGGATACTTCTACATCATGTTGAGATTCATCTTTTGTCAACTATTGATCACTAAGGTGTGGAAGCCTTCTAATATTATTCGGATGGTTCGAGTAAGCTACTATTTGAAAGGACATTTACTGTCATAATCACTTTTGGTATTCGTTAACAGCAAGTAGAGCTTTTTACTGTTTGCTATTGTCTACAGGTTGATACATTGCAAAGTGAAAAGTTCCTTTGGCATGCGGAACACTCCCTGTGTTTTTGCTTGACTCTTGGGGATTCCAGACCGGAGTCTCCGGTCTGCCTGGACCGGAGTCTCCGGTGTGGACCGGAGTTTCCCCAGGAGTCTCCGGAGGTGGCTCTAGTTTCCTGCCTGGGTCAATCTGTATGGTGGTCCGGAGCTTGGTCCGGAGGTACGTCCGGAGTCTCCATTCTTTGCCTCTGACCGAAGTCCCCGGTGCAGAGGGACCGGAGTCTCCGATCAACTTGGCTCGCAGAAGGGGTGGGACAATCTGTTCGACGGTCCGGAGGCTGGTCTGGAGATTGACCGGAATCTCTAGTCTAGACCGGAGTCTCTGGTGTGCAGACTTGAGTCTCCGGTCTTACTTTTCTCCAACGGTCAGAAAACGGTTCAGTGGAGTGAAGGGCTATAAATAGAGGACCTTATCCCCTTCGTCCAGCTGCTCGTCCACCACAAGAACACCATGCCCATTTGAGCCACCAAATCAACAAGATCTCTTCATCCAACCATCCAAAGTCATTGATCTTTGGAGAATCGAAGGAGGAGGCCTTGATCTACAACTTCACCAAGAGAGATCTTCATTTCCCCCTCATTCACTTGAGGGGCCCCATGCTCTAGTGTTTCTTTGGAAACCCTAGCTTTTTATTTGGTTCTTACAAGCTTGTCTTTGATTGTTTGACAGCTTGCTTGTATTTGGGAGCCTCCGATTAAGTTCTGGATGTGTGCCCCGAACTTGTTGTAAAGGTGCCGGCTTCCACCTCGAAGGTTGCCATATAGTGGAAGAGGTGAATCGAACCCCTTGGGGTGAGGATCATCGGAGAACAAGGGAGGCCTCTCGTGGCGTTGGTGGTTTGATACCACCCCCTCTCCAACGTAGACGTACTTACCCTCAAAATGAAGGAAATACGGGAAACAAATCCTTGTGTCTCCGAGTGCTCCACTTTGGTTACTTCTATCCTCTACTGCACTTTACTTTTCTAGTTATTGCTTAGTACTTGTGCTAGGTTGACATATAGGTAAATTCACCTTAGTTGCATAATCTAGAGAATTTACCTTTTGTGTCAAACCCTAAATTGAAAAAGAGTAAAATTTGGAGTAGCACCTATTCACCCCCCCCCCCCTCTAGGTGCCCATACGATCCTTTCAATTGGTATCAGAGCCTCGGCTCTTTATTCAGGCTTAACCGCCTAAGAGATTATGGCAAACACAGGGGAGGGAGAAAGTGAGGCTAGCCATTCGGTGACCATGGTAGATCTTAAGAAGTTGGAAATAAGCTTGAGCTCTACCTTGGGTAACGAAATCCAATAGTTGCGCCAACTCGTTGAGCATCTTGTTACGGATAAGAAAACCTCACCTCCTCCCTCTCCAGAGGCACCACCTAACCCAAAGGCTAATGCTCCGACTAAGCCTTTGGAGGAAGTGGCGGGGGATGAACATAATTCCACTAACTCCACCACCAAAAAGGGTGATGGGAAGGAAGAGTTCCATGCGGTTCCCGGATGGTACTCTTGATACGTCCATTTTGCATCACTATTCTATGTCATAATTCATTGTTATTTATTGATATATTTCATATTGAGAAGTGATACTTATGTTATTTCATCTGTTTTAGCATGGTTGATGACTTTTGGAGCATGGACCGCAATAGTCAGGATTCTGATGGAAAAGGTGCTGTTTGGAGGCAAAATTTGCGAAGATCAGAAAAGCCAGGAAAATATACGGAAAATCCTATTTTTCCAAAAGACAAAGGAAGCCAGAAGGAGGAGTGGAGATGGGCCACAGGGGGCCCACACCACCCCTGGCGCGGGCCACCCTAGGTCGCGCCACCAGGTGGTGTGGCCGCCCTGGCCCACCTCTGCCTCTCTCCTCTGGCGTATATATTCCTCCCGAAACCCTAAGACTCGGGGAGCAACCATAGAAAGATTCCACCGCCTCTGTGAGGAGGAAAACACCGAGAGAGAAAGATCTCCCCGGCAGACAGATTTCTGCCTGTTGAATTTCTTCCCGGAGAGGGGAGATCGTCGCCATCAACACCACCATCAAGCTAGACTTCATCGGGATCATCATCATCATCACCACCATCATCACCATCAGCACCCTCATCACCATCTCCATATTGCTGTAACAATTGGGTTGAATCTTGCATAGTTCTTAGGGGAAACTTTCTCGGTGTTGATTACTTTTTGTAGTTGATGCTATTGAGTGAACCATTGAATTATTGTTTATGTTCAGATTGTTATACATCATTATTCCATCTCTAATCATGATCCATATGATGTATTGTGAGTAGTTAGTTTTGTTCTTGAGGACATGGGAGAAGTCATGTTGTTAGTAGTGGAATTATGTTGAGAAAGATTCAATAGTTTGATATTTAAGTTGTGGTGTACTTCTTCTAGTGGTGTCATGTGAACATCGACTACATGACACTTCACATATATGGGCCTAGGGGAATGCATTGTGTATTTGGCTACTAATCGTAGGGGTTGCCGGAGTGACAGAAACCTAAACCCCCGTTAGGAAACCATTGCACAAGGGACGTAAGGGTCTTAGAGTTTAAACTTGTGGTTAGGTTTCTACCTTAATTACTTTCTTGTACTTACGGATGTTTGCAAGGGGTATAATCACAAGTATGTATTATTTCTAGGGAGGTCGGTACATTAGCACAGGTTCACCCACACAACACTTAGCAAGCTAAAGAAGATTAATCAACTATATGAAGCGAAAGCACTTGACAGTCTTCCCATGTGTCCTCGATAACGTTTGGTCATCTTAAGTAATACAACCGGCTTGTTCTTTGCTGCATAAAGGATTGGGCCACTTGCTGCATTTATTCCTACTATCTTTTATTTACTCGAACTTTATTTACTTGCTTTATCAAAAAACCCTAAAATCCGTTTGCTAAGTATTTGCAGAGAATTCTTGATCCATACCACTAGCGAGCACCTTCTGCTCTTCGTTGGGTTCGACACTCTTACGTATCGAAAATACTACGATATAGCCCCTATACTTGTGGGTCATCAAGACTATTTTCTGGCGCCGTTGCCGGGGAGTGAAGCACTATTGGAGAGTGGAACTAGTAAAGGAAACTTCTACTGTGAGTATTGTTTACTTCTGTTAGTTGCTTTATTTTTGTTATGGATAATTCGCTGAGTTTCTTATTTGGTAATGCTACTACCACTGCTAAGGTAGTAGATGAACCACCACCTGTTGAGAATGATGCTTTTAAAATACCTACAAGAATTATTAATCGTGTTATGGATAACTACTATGTTGGGGATGGAATTGTCCATCCCGGTGATCATATGCTCTTTATATGCGGGTTGTTTAAGTGTGCAGGTATTACTACAGATCAAGTTAAGAATAAGTTATTCTCATTGTCACTAAAAGGAAGAGTTGAGGAATGGTATAAGCTGTAGCATCCCATCTGTCTAACATATGTAATGCTACTTGGTCTAGTAATATAATGGCTACTTCCTATATATAATTGTTGCATCATAATTATATCATGTTCATGTCATCATGCCACCTTGCATTTGAGCATCATATAAAACCCTTTTCCATTTGGTTCTTCTCTCATATGCATTAGTAATTGTATTTGGCTCTTGTTATATTGTATTTGGTTCTTGATAAATGCTTGATGCCCAAGTTGAGTTGGGGGCATATCTTTTATTCAACTCCATCACCTTTCTTTGTCACCACCTTATAATTCTACCATCATAGTTACCCATGAGCTTTCACTTTCTTTGGAATTTGATCTAGCTCATGTGGGTTGGGATGGATTCAATTCTATTTTTCTTTTGTTTGGCCTTTACCCCACATTTTGGCAATGCATGGGACTAATGCCATGTTACATTATTATTGTTTTCCCAAGAATAAAACATAGCAATTAATGCCCATGCATGGGCCATGCAAACTACCACTATTTTTCTCCTTTGGTTTATAATTGTTTTTGGGAGTGAAGCATGTACCTTTGGGAAGTATGTCAAGTCATCCTTTTTGTTTTGTTGAGCCTTAGTGCATGCATATGCAAGTGTAGTCCCTCTTCTCAATCTAGATCTTCACCACCTTGACCTTTTTCCCTAAACCCCACCTCTCACTCTCTCTTGTGCTTTTTCCTCACCACCACCTTATGCTCCACCATAAACCCCTCATCTCACCATCATCTTCCATTCTTTTTACTTTATCTTGGTGGATCACCACAAGACCCTAAACCACCCTTGCATGATCTAGTAAAACCCTAACTCCACCCTACCCTAAACCCTTTCTATTTTTCTCCTTTTCTAGCCGAGCCCTCACCTCACCACTTGTTCCTCACCATGTCGAGTCCCTCTTCCTCTCTCTACCCACGAGGACCCACCCCCATGCTAGCTACCCTCTCTAGGCTAACACCACCCCTCTCTAACCTAACCCTAACCCGAGCTACCCTCCAACCCTAGCTCCTACCCGAGGCTCTCTCTCTCTGCCAAGCCAACCCCACCCCCGAGCCAGCCTCTCAGCCTCGCCGTCCCCACCTGTAGCTACACCCAGGCCGAGCCCCAGCTCGAGCACGTGAAGGAGAGGGAGGAAAAGGTGACTGAGGCCACTTTTTCTCTCTACCACGCTCCCCCATGGCACCTTCCCTCCCCTCGCCTTTATCTCTTTCCCGATGCGTCCTAGCATCACCTAGATCCATCCCCAGGGCCTTGCCTTTCCCCTCTCCTTCTCCACTGATGCCACCCTCCCTCTCTATTCGCCGACGCCCACCGTCGGTGTCCACCATCGATCCCTCGAACCAGCAGGCGGGCGTGGCGTGGAGATTGTCGAGGAAGCCGAGGAGGTCCCCCTGCATCATCCAGTACACGCCAGCGAGGAGGAGACGCCCTGCAGCCACCAGAACCACCGCCGCTCCGCCGCAAACCCTAGCTCCGGGTGCGCCTGCAACGCCGTCGCCCTGCTGCTCCCCGTCCCGATCTGAGCCTGCCAACAAGCCCGCGGTGAGCGCCAAATCCTCCCTGACACCTCCTTCCTCGCCGATGCTTCCTGTTCTCGCCGGACCACCCGTCGAGCGCCCTCTGTGCGCCGGCAAGCGCGTGTGTCTGTTCGCCGCTGCGTCACAGAAGTACTCCTAGCCGCGTTTCCCTTAACCAGCACCAACCCCCAAGCCACCGCAGTGGTCACCGACGCCTACGCGCACGCATCGCGTCGCAGGTTCGAGCCCCACCGCGCCGCATTTATTCCGGTTGTCAGTTTCGTCAGAACATGGAGGAGAAAAACAGTAGCCGCACGCGTTTTGCAAATCCCCCCAGCCTTTTGGTTTTCTATACCCGCGCTCCAACCGAACCCCACTTGTCAGCCGCTGTTGTAATTTTTACAAAGAGGCACGCCAGGTTCAGCAGCCCCAACCCGCAGCCCCTAGCGCCGCCAGGTGTCACGCCCGCATCGGCTGCGCGCACGTGTGGGTCCGCTTAACACCGGTCCCGCTCGTCAGTGAGGGTGGCTAGATAGATCCCGAGTAAGAAAAGAACGCCGCACGCCGTTGACCGCCCAAACAACTCTAGTCCCACCCGACAGCGACTAGGGCTAGATTTATCTGGGTATAAAAAGTCCTGACGTTTGTCTGTTTAAGTAAAATGATTTCAGAAAATGCTTAAATATGAATTTAAATCTGTTTCTGATAAACTTTTAAATTATAAATCCAAATAATACAAATGATATATGTTTTCGAATCAGAAAAATGTGAGGATTTCAAATATGCCATTCAAAATGTTGTTTGAACACTTTAAAATTTCGAGATGATTAAAATTACAATAAAATGCCCTTTTCCTTAATAAATTAATAACTTTAAATCCATAACTCCAAATTTAAGAAATAATATGTCTAGATCGATCAGCGTGACGAGCCCGTTCTATCTATTCATTCCTTGTTCTGAATTGAAGTGTGCATCATGTCATTATTAAAAATCAGAACTGTTTATGGCAATAAAACTTGACCAAATAAATACTAAAATGGATTATTCTTGTACCCACACCTCACCCTTGCCATGCTACTTGAATGCCATGTAAATTGTGCATCATTCATCATGGCATGCTTGTTTGCTTGTCGCATTTCAATTCATATGCTTGTGCACTTTATTTATGTTGGCCCTTTTTTGTTTGGTTCTTCTTCGAATAGACACACAGCAGGAGAATTATCAGGAATCACAGGAGTTCTACCCAGATCCATCTCTCGCTTCAACTAAGCTGCCAGCCAAGCACTACCACATGCCTACATACATTAGTACCTATTGCCTCTATCTTATTCTTGCATCATTGAGTCGCGATTGCATTAAATTGAATCCCAAGTACTGCATAGCCTTTACTTTTAAACCCCACTGAAGCTTGTTCCTCCAGCCCATGAGCCATTACTACAGGAGTTGTTTGAGCCATGCGAGTCGTAGAAAAGCATGTGTAGGGTATGTGAGTGTCTGATGGATAATGAGGTACCTAAACAAATTAACCTGAGTAGTAATGGGATAACTAATGAAACAGGCATCGGTGAGCAATATCTGCTATTTGGTTTTTCATGCTCACTTGTGTCCCGTAGGACCCCGAGTACTTGATTCCTGTTCCTTGACTATTCGCACTATCCACATCCGGGAGGCCTTATGGACACCCCTGAGCCAGAGCTTGGTTCATTCTTATTTCTTGGGGCCACAAAGTAGTTTGGGGTTTCGTTACTATCATGTACTTATGCCATGCTTTACTGTACTATTTAATATTGTGCGTGGAGCACCTGTACTGTTTTGGATGCGGAGTGTTTTCGCGGTATCGACAAGCCCAGTCACACTTTCGGGTTCCCAGTCGTTTACCGCCATTGGCGCAAACCTTGAGTCTGTCTCGGAGTCAGCTAGCTTCGTTGCGGGTAGCTTAATGGGGTGGCCCCCTGAAATATTTCTGAATCCTGTGATCGCTTTGTCGTGAATGCCTCGTTGGGTTTTGAGTTGGTTTTTCCGAGGTTGATCGAGTGTGTGTTGCTATTTGTGCACCCCTGTAGGGTAAATCTTTCTGAAAGACGTGTCCGCGGTTATGGATGACTTGGAGCACAGTTTCTCGATCATAGACAAGTGTAACTAAAGTACCGCTTTTAATTTGACTAAATACCTGACTAGTAAATAGTGCAATACTCATGGAATGGTTAATAAAACTGCCAACGGATGGGGGTTGTTCGTCCGCTTCCTCGTTGGTAAGCGAGGAGGAGGATGGATCGGTTAATTATGCTGTTATAACTGTTGTTCTTAATTCACGGACATCCGTCTATCATTGGTTAGGCGGATGGTTAGCGAGTATCTATAGGCTTGTTAGTTATTCTCTTTTGCTGCAATTGCGTCACCCCAGGTATATGTCCCCTTTAGAGGCATAAAGACTTGCTGAGTACCCCTAGGGTCTCACACGATAAATTGTTTGATTTAGATGAACAGGTGTACTCGCAAGATGGATACTGGGTGGAGGAGACAGATGATGTTGGCAACGATCACTCGGTGTAGAGATTCCGGGAACGGGGATCCGTGAGATCTGTGGGCGGGATGTGTTCATTTATGTGGCATCTTATGCCGATTTGCTTCTTATCCGTACTCGGATCTTGTCTTCCGCTTCCGCCTGATACTCTCATGTTTGATGTATGAGGAGCTATCCGAAACTATTATATCTATTTAGGATATTTTTATCTCGCCGTATGGCGTTGCAATATTTCTATTTCTTTTAGATGGAATGGCTCTGAGGACTGTTGTATGTGGCTTTCATACATACTCACTTGTGTATGTAGTTGATCCCTTCGCCTGTCGATTACGCCGCTCGTTCTTGTCCCGATGTTCGGAAAGTGGTTAGGATGGCTGAAAGGTCTACCTGTGAGTGGGCCCTGGGCCCCAGCATACTATTTTAATCACTTTCGCTCATCCAGGCATGCAACTAAGAGCGTAATTCACAGAGGTAGTTACATAAGCTGCTGAGGAATGGTCAAGCTCTTGAATGGGAGGAAATAGTATCTCTCTTTTATTCAAAATTTAATCCTTCTAGTGAGATTCATAAAGATCGGAATCAAATATACAAATTTTGGCCTCTTGAGGGAGAGAGTACAGCTCAAGCTTGGGGGAGATTGAAGTTACTAATGCTCAAATGTCCCATTCATGAGCTCCCCAACAATATTATTATCAATAACTTTTATGCAAGGCTTTCTCTTCATGATAAGGATTTATTGGATGCTTCGTGTGCAGGATCATTCACTCGCATGGAAGAAAAAGCTAAATGGGATCTTCTGGACCGTATTCAAGACAATGCTGAAGCATGGGAGAATGACAAAGGTAGAAAGTCAGGTATAAATTATGATTATGAATGCATTGAATCTTTTATGGGAATTGATGACTTTCAAAATATTAGTAATGCATATGGTCCTGATTTACATGTTGTTACAATTTTTTTTAAGGCTTTTGCTTCTTATATTGAAATCCCAACAAAGGGATGGAGCAAGTACCACGCACCCTATAAAGATATTGCTGACTGTGTTCCTATTGGCAGTACTGAGTATTGCACTGTTGACCATGTTTTACCTGAACCTTACATTGAGAAGATACCCTTCCCAGATAAGGTAAAGGATCATCCTATGATAACTAGTGTAATCACTAAAAGTGAAAAGAGAACTGTAAAACCTGATGAACAAATAAGCATTGAACCTGTTGTAACAATTGTTAAAGATCTTGTAACTAAAAGTATAGAAGATGGGCACATAGTCTTTTGTGAGGACACTTCTAATGTTGTCTCGCATCCTAATAGAACTAAAAAGGCTAGTGTCCCTATGCTATCTTTTAGAACTGGTGATCATTGTTATTATGGTTTGTGTGATATTGGCGCAAGTTCAAGTGTTATTCCTTATGAGCTTTATAAAGAAATTATGCATGAAATCAGTCCCTGCGAGTTGGAAGAGATTGATGTGGTTATTCACCTTGCTAATAGAGAAACCATCTCTCCAATTGGTATTGTGCAGGATGTAGAAGTTCTTTGTGGTATGATTAAATATCCTACTGATTTTCTAGTACTTAGTTCAGCTGCTAGTAAAACTAATCCCATCATTTTTGGTAGACCTTTCTTGAGTACTTGTGGAGCTATTATAGATTGCAAAAGAGAGAAAATCTTGACTAAGTTAGATGGGGAATCCTATGAGTTTAATTTTTCGAAATTTACTAAACAACCTTGTGAAAATGAAACCCATAATGAGGATTTTAGAGTTGAACAACTTGCTTCTATTTCTCTTGCTCCTAATAATGCTTTGCAGCAATATATGGAAGACCACGAAAGTGAGATCTTCATGGAAGAAAGAAATGAGATTGACGATATTCTCCGTCGTCAACCTAAGATGCTTAAGCATAACTTGCCTATGGAAGATTTGGGTAGCACGTTGCCACCTAAAAAGGATCCGGTCTTCGATCTAAAACCTCTCCCTAACGATCTTAAATATGCTTACATTGATGATAAAAAGATATATCCTCTTATTATTAGCTCTAAACTTTTAGGGAAGGAGGAAGAAAGGTTATTGGAGGTTTTGAAGAAACATCGAGGTGATATGGGCTATACTCTGGATGATTTAAAAGGGATTTCACCTACTATATGTCAGCATGCTATCAATATAGAACCAGATGCAAAGCCAGTAGTAGTAGAGCACCATCGACGTTTAAATCCTAAGATGAAGGAAATGGTAAGAAATGAGGTATTAAAACTCCTTAATGCTGGTATTATTTACCCTATTGCTGATAGTGAATGGGTTAGTCAAATTCATTGTGTCCCTAAAAAGGGAGGTATTACTGTCGTGCCTAACAATAATGATGAGCTTATTCCCCAAAGAGTAGTAGTAGGCTATAGGATGTGCATTGGTTTTAGGAAAGTCAACAAAGTTACTAAGAAAGATCATTACCCGCTTCCTTTTATTGATCAAATGTTGGAAAGGTTGTCTAAAAAGACCCATTTCTTTTTTCTTGATGGTTATTCTGTTTTCTCTCAAATTGATGTTAAACAACAAGATCAAGAAAAACCTACTTTTACTTGCCCTTACGGAACCTATGCTTATAGATGTATGCATTTTGGTTTATGTAATGCTCCTGCTACTTTTCAAAGATGCATGTATGCTATCTTTCATGGTTTTTGTGAGGAAATTGTGGAGGTGTTCATGGATGACTTCTCCATCTATGGAACTTCTTTTGATAATTGTCTTCACAATCTTGATAAAGTCTTGCAGAGGTGTGAAGAAACTAATCTTGTTCTTAATTGGGAGAAATGCCACTTCATGGTTAATGAAGGGATTGTCCTTGGGCATAAGGTGTCTGAAAGAGGCATAGAGGTGGATAGAGCTAAAGTTGAGGCAATTGAGAAAATGCCCTGCCCAAGAGACATCAAAGGTATTCATAGTATCCTTGGTCATGCTAGTTTCTATAGAAGGTTTATTAAAGATTTTTCTAGGATATCAAAACCCCTCACTAATCTTCTTCAAAAAGATGTACCCTTTGTTTTTGATGATGATTGTAAGGAAGCTTTTGAAACTCTTAAGAAGGCTTTAACTACAGCTCCTATTGTTCAACCACCTGATTGGAGTTAACCCTTTGAAATAATGTGTGATGCTAGTGATTTTGCTGTAGGTGCTGTCCTTGGGTAACGAATTGATAAAAAGCTAAACGTTATTCATTATGCTAGTAAGACTCTAGATGCTGCTCAAAGGAATTATGCTACTACTGAAAAAGAATTTCTAGCTATCATCTTTGCTTGTGATAAGTTTAGAACCTATATTGTAGCCTCAAAAGTCACCATTCATACTGATCATGCTGCTATTAAGTACCTTATGACGAATAAGGACGCTAAGCCTAGGCTTATTAGATGGGTGCTGCTTTTACAAGAGTTTGATCTACATATTGTAGATAGGAAAGGTGTTGAAAACCCTGTAGCTGATAATTTATCTCGATTGGAAAATATCTCCTTTGACCCTATGCCTATTAATGATAGTTTTCCAAATGAATAGTTGGTTGTGGTAGGGGTAAGATTGCGAGGGAGCCCTTGGTACGCTGATTATGCTAACTTTATTGTCTCCAAGTATTTGCCTCCAACTTTTACAACTCAGCAAAAAAGAAAGTTCTTTTATGATTTGAGGCATTATTTTTGGGATGACCCACACTTATATAAAGAAGGAGTGGATGGTATTATGCAAATATGTGTTCCAGAATATGAACAAAAAGAGATATTGTGTATATGTCATGGTAGTGCTTATGGAGGACTGCGCAGAAGGTGTTGCAATCAGGTTTCTACTGGCCTACCCTTTTTAAAGATGCAAGAAAGTTTGTTTTATCTTGTGATGAGTGTCAGCATGTTGGTAATATTTCCAGACGCAATGAAATGCATATGAACTACTCTCTAGTTATTGAACCCTTTGATTGCTGGGATTTGACTTTATGGGTACTTTTCCTCCCTCGAAAGGTTATACTCATATTCTTGTTGCCGTTGATTATGTTACTAAGTGGGTAGAAGCCATTCCTACGTAGAGTGTTGAAGGGGAGACTTCTTTAAAAATGCATAAGGATGTTGTCTCTCCTAGGTTTGGAGTGCCTAGGTATCTCATGACTGATGTAGGTTCCCATTTCATTCATGGTGGTTTTAGAAAGACCCTTTCTAAATATGATGTTAATCATAGAATTTCTTCAGCTTATCACCCTCAAACTAGTGGGCAAGTAGAGTTATCAAATAGAGAAATTAAATCCATCTCGCAAAAGACTGTTAATAGATCTAGAAAAAACTGGTCTCAAAAGTTGAATGATGCTTTATGGGCTTATAGGACTGCCTACAAAAACCCTATGGGAATGTCTCCTTATAAAATGGTTTATGGGAAAGCTTGTCACCTACCTTTAGAATTAGAACATAAAGCTTACTGGGCAGTTAAAGAACTCAATAGAGATTGTAAGCTCGCAGGTGAGAAAACATTATTTGACTTAAGTTCTTTAGATGAATGGAGGAGTGAAGCCTATGAATATGCTAGGCTCTTTCAGGAAAAAGTTAAAAGACGGCATGACAAGCGAATACTTAAGAGAGAATTTCATGTTGGTGAGAAAGTTCTATTGTATAGGTCTCGTCTCAGATTTTTTGCAGGAAAGCTGCTGTCAAAATGGGAAGGACCTTTCATTATTGAAGAAGTGTACCATTCAGGAGCAATAAAAATTTCTTCTTTAAAAGATAATACTACGCAAGTAGTGAATGGGCAGCGACTCAAGCACTATATTGTTGGAGATTCTTACAATGAAGATGTTGATGCCTTTCAAGATATAACTACGGAAAAATTTATCATGGACCAAATTCAGAGACCTGCAGACTCCTTTTTGAATAGGTAGCAGTTCTGGTAAGAAAACCTCCGTGAAAATACTATCCAATTATATTTTTACAGTTTTTATCCAACAAGGAAAGCTATGAAGCGAAAGAGGGAAGGAAACGGTGCCAGGGTGGCTCACACCACCCTGTGGCGCGGGCCCACCCCTGGCCGCGCCACCAAGTGGTGTGGCCACTCCGGACTCCGCCTCCGACTCGTTCTCTCCTAGTATCTTCCTTTTGATGTGAAACTTCGTAATATATAATCCCCTGGATCTTCTGAGGTTCGTATATCGTGTTTTCATCGTGTTTTCATTTCGATCTGTTTCTGACAGGTAGAGTCACAGATTTGGAGCCATAGTGTCTTCCTCTGGATCAGCCAAGGAAGAATCTTTAGAGGATATCATCAACCCATACATGAGAGAGTTGAAGATTCATCCCAAGGAGTTGTTGCTTGAAGATGGGGAGCTCCGTATAAAAGAGGTTCAAGGCCCTAAGGGTGAAGGAGGTCTGGAGGACAGGATGGAAGCACTAGAGCAAGAAGTCTTTAGGTACAAAAAGATGGCGGAACGCAAAGTGGATATTATCCATAAGATTTGCTCCGAACTCATCGCCGAGCACCAAAAAGAGACTGTTGAGCTCAAGGATGAAGTCCTCTCACTCCGCCAAATAACCAACAAACTGCAAGCACAGCTCTACGACGTTCAAAATCAAAACTGTGAGTATGAGGTTAGGTTTAAACGCATAAGTGCTGCTGCAAGTTTTAGGATGCTAGAGACCACGATGTCCTTTGTTGATGGGGAACCCTTGCCTTGGAAGTCGAACGATGATGAAAAAATAATACCACCACCAAAGGAGTAATTGTTCATTAGGTTTGGCATCCCCTTGGCTTGTTCCAAGCTTGGGGGAGTGCCGCGATATCACATCACCATCTTCTATCTTTTTACCTTTTTAGTAGAGTCATATCATGAATAGAGAAGTTATCATGTAGGATGGTTAGCATTATGGAAGTGTCCCCTCTCACGTTAGATATGTATCCCTTGGTGTGAGTTGCCGTTATGGAATATTAATGTGAAGTTCTATCATTTACTCTTTTGCATATCTTATATTAGTTTTCAATTCATGGTTATATGATTGATCTTGTTGTTAGTATTGGTATCACTCTGGGATCATTGAGTTAATTTAGTTGGTTTTGGCAAACCTGGCTCAGTCAGTAGCAACACTATTTTTGAGAGTTGAATGAAAAGATAAAAGTAATCTAAAGAAAAAATAATTTCATCATCTTTCTTTCTTGATTTGCTCATAATTTTAGTATTCTCTAGTTAAGATCTTTTGTGCTTCCAAGGAAGATTGCATGTTTGTCTTTATCACTTGTATGTTTCCTTCAACTCCTATACTTGTTACCCAGCCTTTCTAGCCAAAAACCTGTACTGAGAGGGAATTCTTCTCGTGCATCCAATCCTTCAACCAAACCCATGCCATTTGTGTCCACCATACCTACCTATTAGCATTATTGCTATTCCAAGTAAATTCTTGTTTTTATGTACCTTCCAAATTAAAACTGGTTATGTGAAAATTAGTGATTAAAGCTCTCACGAACTTCATGGCACACTTTACTTTCTTGAATTTAATAAACTTGAACCATTGTGCCCATCTATGTTGCGTATATGCTTGCGCTTTGTAAGTTGTGAATTAGCAGAATCATGTTATCATGGGGAACGCTTTCAACATTGCATTGGTACTTTGTACCTAGTTGATATCATGTTCTTTTGTCTATGGATGTCGTCGGTGTGAAATGAAAGGGGAGCTTGTAAGTCCATGGAGTTATGCATGTGTGTTAGAGAAACGCCTAGGCCGCTGGTCTAATCCATGCTGACATGGTGGAAACCTACAGCGTAACCATAATGAGCATCTATGAAGCATTCTTCTTATAAAAAGATAGAGATTGAGAAAAAGAAACAATAAAATAAAAGAGATATTATGAAAAGAGGAAAGAGAGAAAAAAGCACCATATTCCCATGGTAAATAAGAAGATTGTTGAGATGCTTGTTGTCTTGCCTTGTCATTTTGATATGGGGATTCTTCCGTATCATCGGGCAAGGGTACCCCGTTGGCGATTCTCTGTGATACACATATGCTTACGATGACAAGAACTTACCGGTGACTAAACTTGTGTAGCATGAGGAGCGGCCCTTGTATTCAAGGGACATGAGATTCTCAATTTACAACTTGTCAAGCATATCCTCATATTTGATCACGTTAACCTTAGTCACCTAAAGATGCCTATGATAGGGGCAATGAGAGCTAAAAGCTAATAAGTATCATAATTTTTGGGGTCTCTTTATGAAACTTGAAATCCCTGCTTCCCTCTGCGAAGGGCCTTTCTTTTAATTTTTAGTTGAGTCGGTAAACCTACTCCCTTCTATCTCAGCAAGTATTTTGAGTTGTTGTGTTTCATTCATTCATATGATGATATATTCAATCATGTTTCTTATGTGCCTTGTTTTGCACATTGCTCTTATCTTGGTGATTACTACTTTGAAAGCTATCATTGAAAATCAGTTATTTGTGAACTCCAGCCAATTATCAACTATTCTTCGACCAAGAGCTAAGTTTGCCATTACCAATTATGATTCACTTTATGTATATTTATTGTGTTTCCTTTACCTATTGCAAGTTAAGTTATATAGTAGTGAGTTGTCTTCTATTATGAGCTATGTATTGATGAATGTGATGCTTCTTGTCTGTATTCTTTTATCGACTCTTCACTCCATAAACCTGAGGCCATGTTTATTGAGCTCAGTTTTGCTTGGGACAAGCGAAGTCTAAGCTTGGGGGGAGGTTATACGTCCATTTTGCATCACTATTCTATGTCATAATTCACTGTTATTCATTGATATATTTCATATTGAGAGGTGATACTTATGTTATTTCATCTGTTTTTGCATGGTTGATGACTTTTGGAGCATGGACCGCTGCCGTTAGGATTCTGATGGAAAAGGTGTTGTTTGGAGGCAAAATTCGCGAAGATCAGAAAATCTGGGAAAATATACGGAAATTCCTATTTTTTCAGAAGATGAAGGAAGCCAGAAGGAGGAGTGGAGATGGGCCACAAGGGGCCCACACCACCCCCTGGCGCGGGCCAGCCTAGGCCGCGCCACCAGGTGATGTGGCCGCCTTGGCCCACCTCTGGCTCTCCCCTCCGGCGTATATATTCGCCGAAACCCTAAGACTCGGGGAGCGACCATAGAAAGATTCCACCGCCTCTGTGAGGCAGAAAACACCGAGAGAGAAAGATCTCTCTGGCAGACAGATTTCTGCCAGGGGAATTCCTTCCCGGAGAGTGGAGATAGTCGCCATCAACACCACCATCCAGATGGACTTCATCAGGATCATCATCATCATCACCACCATCAGCACCCTCATCACCATCTCCATATTGCTGTAACAGTTGGGTTGAATCTTGCTTAGTTCTAAGGGGAAACTTTCCCGGTGTTGATTACTTTTTGTAGTTGATGCTATTGAGTGAACCATTGAATTATTGTTTATGTTCAGATTGTTATACATCATTATTCCATCTCTGATCATGATCCATATGATGTCTTGTGAGTAGTTCGTTTTGTTCTTGAGGACATGGGAGAAGTCATGTTGTTAGTAGTGGAATTGTGTTGAGAAATATTCAATAGTTTGATATTTAAGTTGTGGTGTACTTCTTCTAGTGGTGTCATGTGAACGTCGACTACATGACACTTCACCTATATGGGCCTAGGTGAATGCATTGTGTATTTGGCTACTAATCGTAGGGGTTGCCGGAGTGACAGAAACCTGAACCCTTGTTAGGAAACAATTGCACAAGGGATGTAAGGGTCTTAGGGTTTAAAGTTGTGGTTAGGTTTCTACCTTAATTACTTTCTTGTACTTATGGATATTTGTAAGGCGTATAATCACAAGTATATATTAGTCCTAGGAAGGTCGGTACATTAGCACAGGTTCACCCACACAATACTTAGCAAGCTAAAGAAGATTAATCAACTATATGAAGCGAAAGCACTTGACAGTCTTCCCATGTGTCCTCGAGAACGTTTGGTCATCTTAAGTAATACAACCGGCTTGTCCTTTGCTGCATAAAGGATTGGGCCACTTGCTGCATTTATTCCTACTATCTTTTATTTACTCGTACTTTATTTACTTGCTTTATCAAAAAACCCTAAAAATCCGTTTGCTAAGTATTCGCAGAGAATTCCTGATCCATACCACTAGCTAGCACCTTCTTCTCCTTGTTGGGTTCGACACTCTTACTTATCGAAAATACTGCGATACACCCCCTATACTTGTGGGTCATCAACTCTCCCGACACTCCTATCCCTCATCCACATATAAGTAATAGAGGAGACCCACCTAAGTTAGCTGCACATACTTTTTCTCAATGGCAAGTTTTAATGAAATCTCATGTGCGCAGCTCTTGCATTGATTTGTGGAATATTATTGAAGAAGGACTCAAAATTGAGGATCCATACAAATTGACTAGAAGAGAAGTGGTCAATAGCCAACTCAATGCGACTGCCTTTCACATGATCCAACTTGGAGTAGGGCTAAAGGATTTTCCCCACATTGAGCACTACAACACCGCCAAGGAAGCTTGGGATGCTCTCATTGACTTGTTTGTTGGAAATGAGAGTATGAGAAGAAATAGATATGATGCCTTAAGCAATGAGGCCGAACGGTTCTTCATGAAGGATGGTGAGGATCATGAAGACATGTATCGAATACTCAAATCCACAGCCACCGCCTTCAGGAATGTTGGTGCCTCTCACATTGATGATGCGTGGATCAAGAGGAAGTATGTGAGTGCACTCATGCCTTTCCAGCCTACTGACTTGAAGAGTCTCCAAGGAAGACACAACTACCATCTCATGACCTCCAATGAAGTGATGCAAGAGATGGCCTCCTTCAAGGTTGTTGCCAAGAATGCCAAAGACGCCCGTGCTCGTGCCATTGCAATGAGTAGTGGTGTCAATCTTCCCTTGAAGGCCAAGGTTGTGGAGTATGATGAAGATGAAGGAAGTGATGAGGGACTTTCAATGAGCCACCTCTAAGATGTCAAGGTTGCTCATGGTGAATACATGGCCTTCTATGCAAGAAACTTTTGGAAAGATCCCGCCAAGGCCAAGATGGAAATGCAACGAAGAAGCAACCCCAATGGGAGAAGAGATAATGGGTCCAAGTTGAGAACTTGTTTCAATTGTGGTGACCACTATCACTTCGTTGCAGCTTGTCCCTATGAGAAAAGAGAAGATCATGGGGGTAAACTTGTGTTGAAGAATACCTCCAAAGATCCCTACAAGAAACCGTTCATCAAAAGAAACTCAACTAACAAGAAACCAGGAGAAATTGTCTTGATCACACATGAAGAGTACTCCTCCAATGATGATGATGAAGATGAAGAAGAGGATACATCAAGTGGTGTGGCGGCTATTGCCACTACCTCTACCCCATAATTCTCACTCTTTGATTCTCCAAATGAGAATATCTCCAACAAGAACGTCACTTGCCTTATGGCAAGAGGAACGGAGGTATTATCATAATCGCACTCCACCTCCTTAATCAATGATGATTTTGATGATGAGTTGTCTCTTGAGGTCAAAAAGGAATTAGTTCCTTTTGATGTGTTCATGAACAACTTGCAAGGGGAACACAAGAAACATGTTGTGGACCTCTTAAATCAACTTGCACACACACACAAGAAACATGTTGTGGACCTCTTAAATCAACTTGCACACACACAAGAACTTCTAGATGGGAGATGTCAATTAGGAAGAGAGCACATGATTGAGGTAGAAGCTCTAAATAATGCTCTAGGAGAAGAACAAGAACCTAGAATATCTCTAGAAACTAGACTAGAGGGTCTAGATGAAGCAAATGATCTCATTATTAATAAACTCATCAAGGAACGTGATCATGCTATTGCTAAGTATAAAAAGGCTAAAAAGGACAAGATTGAGTTTGATGTTGTTCATGAAAAACTTGCCGAGGACTTTAGGACACTTGACAAGGCTCACAAGGCCTTGGAAACTGAACTCTTGTCACTCACAAAGTCTCATGAAAAGCCTCAAACTCAATTGACCAATACTCCTCACCTAGTACGTTCATTCCTTCTAGTTGTACAAATACATTTGAAGAACATTCTAGGTTGAAGGGGGAGCTAGCTAAGACCTCCTTTCCAAAAGGAAACAAGTCTATTGATGATCTCTTAAGTAAGCAAAGGTCAAATGGTGAAAAAGGAGGCATTGGCTTTATCTCTAAAGCCAATAATAAAAAGAACAACAAGAAGAAGAAGGCCTAGCCCACCCAAGAAAAGAACAAGGTAATTGTGGGAAGTAAGGCAACAAGTGGCAAAACTATGTCTCATGATGATTTTGTGGGTAGTGCTAACCCTCACTATGTGTTAATCTGTGATTATTATGGTGATGCGTATGCACAATATGTTGGCCCATTTGATGGTTATATTGCATGGTCTATTTGGGTTCCCAAGACCCTTGTTGCTAATAGAAGAGGACCCATTGAAAAATGGGTACCTAAAAAGTAGTTTGATCTTTTGTAGACCTATGCTTCCGGAGGGTCAAAATGGGTGCTTGATAGTGGATGCACAAGTCATATGACCAGAAGCGCGTGTCAAGGAGTTGAGTCCAAATGTTGATCAAATATCCGTTACATATGCCGACAAGTCAAAGTCTAAGGTAATGGGTTTCGGCAAAGTTGTGGTTGCACACGATATCACTCTCATGGATGTCATGCTTGTTGAGACCCTTGGCTATAATTTACTTTCAGTCCGTGCTCTTGGAAATATGGGCTTTGCCGTCTTTATTGATAATGATATTGTGATCCTCATGTGGAGCAAGTCTCTAAAGGTCGCTTTCATTGGGTACGTCGAGAATGACTTGTATATGGTGGACTTCTCGGGGAAGACCACTACAAGTCCGATGTGCTTATTCGGAAAGGCCGATGTGGGTTGGCTATGGCATCGCCGTCTAGCCCATGTCAACATGAGAACTTTGCAAAGCCTCCACAAGGATGGTCATATTGTTGGACTAAAAGAAAATGTTTGCTTTGCCGAAGATCGTGTTTGCAGGGCATGTTGCAGGAAAGATGCATGATTCTCCCCACAAGCCAAAGAACTACATCAAGTCCAAGAGGATCTTGGAGCTCCTTCATGTGGATCTCTTTGGTCCTCCTTCTCATACAAGTCTTGGTGGGAAGAAATATTGTTTGGTGATTGTTGATGACTACTCAAGATACACTTGGGTATATTTCTTCAAGCTAAAAAGTGAGACCCAAGATAACTTCATTGACTTCATCAACATGGCCCAATGTCAACACAATGTCCCAGTGTTAACAATAAGAAGTTACAATGGTACCGAGTTCAAGAACTACACATTGAATGGATTTATTAGTGATGAGGGAATTAAACATCAATATTCCGCTGCATATACCCCTCAACAAAGTTGTGTAGCTAAGAGGAAGAACCGGACTCTTATTGATATGGCAAGGACTATGTTGGCGGAATTTAAATCTCCATACAATTTTAGGGCTAAAGCTATCTCCACCGCATGCCATGCATCAAACCGTCTCTACCTCCACAAAGAATTGATCAAGACTCCATATGAAATCCTTACCAGTAACAAGCCCAATGTTTCTTACTTCCGGGTGTTCGGTTGTAAGTGCTTCTATCGCATTAAGTATTCGTTTGTCCAAGTTTGATTCCAAAGCATTAGAGGGTATTTTTGTTGGTTATGGTCTCGAATCCCACACTTATAGAATCTATGACAAGCTCTCCGGAACCGTCATAGAATCTTGTAGTGTGGTGTTTGAAGAATATGATGGCCCCCAAGCGGGGCGTGTTGATGTTTGTGATGTAGATGATGAAATGCCTCAGGATGCCATAGGAAGAATGGGTGCGGGTTTCATCTACCCTGTTGAGGAACCTTCTTATGGCGGATCGAGAAGAACTATGCTCCACTCAAGTGGAGCCTTCATCTTCACAACATCAACAAGATCCTATCGAGGAGGACAATGACCCATGCCAAAGACAAGTTGTGGACCCTCAACCTGCTGATCAAGAAGAAACTTCTAGCCAGGAGTTGCTTGAGTCTCCATTTGCCAGAATGTCCGATGGTGCTAAGTCTATTACACAAGGAAGATCTATAGAAACTGCCATCACGAAAGCTCAATGCATGTCTAGAAGTATGCTTGATCAATACCAAGGTCAATCTTTGCCTCTTATAGAAGAGAATAATTCCAATGATGATCAAGGTCAAGTTGATGGTCAAGACGAGGACCAAAATGATGAAGTGATCCCCCCAAGAAACAACAAGGAGATCGAAACTCGTCGCCAAGCTAGAATGGATAGAATATTGGAATTAAGAGACCACACTCTTGAGAATATGGTAGGAGATCTAAGAAGAGGGATATCTACTCGAGCTCAACTGAAGAACTTTGGTGAGCACCAAGCTCACATTTCCATGGTGGAATCAAAGAAAGTATGGGAAGCCCTTGAAGATTCGGATTGGTTGGATGCAATGCACAAAGAGCTCAACAACTTTGAGAGAAACAAAGTTTGGAAGTTAGTGGAAAACCCAAAAGATTGCCGCAATGTTATAGGCACCAAGTGGATTTTCAAGAACAAGAAAGATGAGCATGGAATTGTGGTGAGGAACAAGGCAAGATTGGTTACACAAGGGTTCTCTCAAATTGAAGGCATTGATTATGGAGAGACTTATGCACCTGTGGATTGCCTTGAGTCCATCTGTATCCTTCTTTCTTATGTGACACGTCATAAATTTAAATTACAACAAATGGATGTAGAAAGTGCATTTCTTAATGGTCCATTGCATGAGTTGGTATATGTGAAACAACCCCCGGGGTTTGAGGATTCCAACTTTCCAAAGCACGTCTACAAACTTGATAAGGAACTCTATGGGCTCAAACAAGCCCCACGCACGTGGTACGAGCACCTTAGAGAGTTATTGTTAGATCGTGGGTTTGAGGTTGGGAAAATCGATCCCACTCTTTTTACTAAGAAGGTCAATGGGGAACTTTTTGTGTGCCTAATTTATGTAGATGATATTATCTTTGGCTCATCTAACAAAGCTTTTAATGATGAATTCTCAAAGCTTATGACTGACATGTTCGGGATGTCCATGATGGGAGAACTGAGAGTATTTCTTGGTTTTGAGATTAAGCAAGTGAGAGGAAGAAGATTCTTCAACCAAGCCAAGTGTACTCAAGATATTCTCAAAAGATTCAACATGAAAGACCTAAATTGAGCTCCCACTCCCATGGCAACAAAGACTCATCTTGAACTAAACCCAAATGGTAAAGATGTGGATCAAAAGGTATACCGGTCCATGATTGGCTCTTTGCTTTACCTTTGTGCATCTAGACCTGATATTGTGTTGAGTATAGGAGTGTGTGTAAGATATCAAGCGGCTCCTAAATAAATCCATTTGATGGCAGTCAAGAGAATCTTTCGATATTTGGTTCATACCCCAAACTATGGTATTTGGTATCCTAGGGGCTCAACTTTCTCTCTCTGTGGATACATGGATTCGGATTGGGCTGGTGACAAGGATGATAGGAAATCAACCTCCGGGGCTTGCCAATTCCTTTGGAGGTCCTTGGTGTGTTGGTCTTCTAAGAAAAAAATTGTATATCTCTCTCCACCGCCGAGGCCAAGTATGTGGCAGATGCTAGTGCTTGTACACAATTGCTATGGATGAGGCAAACTTTAAAGGAGTACGGTGTCCATTGTGACAAAGTGCCTCTTCTATGTGACAATGAAAGTTCTATCAAGATTGCCTATAACCCAATGGATCATACAAGGACAAAGCATATTGAGATTCGTCATCACTTCATTAGATATCATGTTGCTCGAGGTGATATTGAGTTATCCTATGTGTCAACCAAAGACCAACTTGCCGACATTTTCATGAAGCCACTTGATGAAGCAAGGTTTTGTTATTTAAGGAATGAACTAAATATCGTAGATTCTAGGAGCTTGACTTTATCATCTTGCATACTCACCTATATCTTGACCCTTATTTTGTTTAGGTGCAGGCATGGAGATAGGGGAGTGTGGTCCTAATACATTGGATTATCCCTCCCCCCCCCATAATGCCAAAATTAAGTAATTCAATCCTCTTAATATCATTTTGTGATATGTGAGCTTCATTGATGAGTAGTGGCCATGAACCCAAGGATAATTCTTCGCGGTGTCATGCCACAAAATCTTACATGGTGGCATCGGCCACCACCCTTTTCTCATCGAAGAGTTGGTTCTTAGTTCGGGTTTGTTTGGCACTTTAATGAACATTTGAATAGATTTCCGTGGTTTTCTTGTCTTTTCACAGTATGACATCTTAACCCAAGCCTACTCTGTGTCCTGAAAACTCTCTCTATCTAATAATGTCCCCATACACGTATCTTGGAGGTTTTGGTCGAGGAGGACCGGAGTCTCAGGTGTGCTCACACCGGAGTCTCCGGTCCAGAAGGTTTTTGTCCACTTAGAGGGAAGACGGGGTGAACTAAAATAGACAGTTTCATTCATCCACCCCTGTTCTCCCCTCTCTACCCCGTCGCCTCCTCTTCCAAATCTCCTCCCCGGAGGTCAAGAAGCCCCCGGTATCCGCCGTGTCGCCGGCCAATCTTCTCCCCTCCACCATTGGGTGATTCCCACCGGTGGAATCAATCCCATGGACAGATCTGGTACCTCTCCTCCTCTTTTCTCGCCTAGGGTTCTTCCCTTGCTTTGTTTTCGAGGATTGGTACTATTTTTGCCCACAGGAATCTCTTGTTTGCGTGCACACGAGTACTTTACCCTTGTTTCCCTTCCCGATCTATTGGATTCAACACTAATGGAGCCTCCCTGATCTTCCCCCGAGTCTCCTGACCGGAGACTCCGGCCCCAGGTGTGGACCACAGAGACTCCGGTGTTGTTTGAATCTAACATATCTTGCAAGGCCTCAAGGGTCTTGTGCTGCCTCCTTGGGACATATATACTTACCTCTATGCTATCTCCCTCGCTGCTTTTCACAGGTTCTGGCTCTCGTCGTCCTCCTCGCACCAAGGCCAAGATGAAGAGAGCGGATCCTCGCTATGATGAGTTTGAGGGTCAGTTCATTGTGCCCCCATCCAACTGTAGACAGCAGGCCCGTGATGCACCTTATATGAGGAGGCAGCAGGAGAGGGCTGAGGAAGAGAACCATGCCAAGAGGGCAAAATACGACAACCTTCAGTCTTTGGCCCGCATGTCAAAGTAGGAGTACCGTGAGCTGCGGAAGACTAATTTATATGCCTTGTCTCGCACCAGTGAGGACCCATTCTATTGGAGAAAGGAGCAAGTTGTCTTCATGAAAGACATTTGCAGCGTGCTCAAGAGATCACCCGTATGTCCCCAGAAGTACTTGAGTGTTGAGCAGATGAGGAAGAGTCCCTACTTCACTGATGCTCTGTGGATTTGTGAGAAGCTAGGGTTGTTCAACTTGATGGAGCTTCGTGAAGATTACAACATCACCCTTGTGCAGCAGTTTTACGCCACAGTTGTGTTTGGGACTGACCAAGCCAGGACTATGACTTGGATGACTGGAAACCACCGATGTTCTGCAACTTTCTATGACTTTGCTGAGGCCATCTTTGAGACCTTCCAGGGCGTGTCCACTCATGTTGGGGTGCGCATGCACTCAACAGCTCTTGGGGTGAACAAGATCAAGCTTGCCCCTTTGTATGGCAGTGAGGGTGTTGTGGGCGGGTCCAAGGGACTCAAGCCTCTCTACAATCTGATGTTGAGAATCTTCTGCCAGACCATTTCGCCTAGTGTTGGGAATGATGATGCCATCAGATGTGGATTGGTCAACTTGTTGTACCATACCCACAGGATTTGCTTGGTTGGCCCCGAGGCAGATGCAAATCCTATTGATGTTATGGATTATATATTTGAGTAGATGTATCATGCTATCTTATACAAGAAGGCTCCACCATATGCACCACTTGTCATGAGACTCATCAACACACAGGAACATGGTTCTCCACTTGCCCTGCCTCCCAATCTTACCGAGCACACTCTTGTATCTCTGCAGCAGAAGGGTGACATGAGGGCTCCTCCTAGATGCTCCCATGCCCATGTGGAGGAGATCTTAGAGACCGATAGGGCCCCCTCTCCTCCTAGGTCTCGGAGGAAGAATGCTTCCAATGCACCTCTTCCCCCCCATGACACGTGACTATGTACATGATAAGGTCAAGAAGGCCTCATTTTGGGAGAGGACCCTATGTTGCATGAATGTGGACATCCGTAAGCAACAACATGATTCCTACAAGAGCAATCGTCGCATCAAGAAACTACTCAAGGAGATCAAGGCTCAGGGTGAAGCGTATGATGAGGAAGGTGAGGATGAGTACACTGATGAACATGGCGCTCAGCCATCCACCGAGTCAGACCACACTCTTTTGTTTGGGGCATGGAATACCCAACAAGACAGGTTTGGTGGATTGGAAGACCTTCTCTGATATCACTTCTGGATATGGGTATCAAGGTACGTCCTCTTCTCACCCTCACGGCAAGGGCCTGCAGCTCCAGATGGTGATGAGGACTATGATGATGATGATGAGGATCAGGATATGGATGAGGAGGACGAGGAGGATGATGACGAGGACTACTGATTCGTTGGGGCGCTAGTTTAGGCATTTTCCCTTTTTCGGTGTTTCGATGCCAAAGGGGGAGAAGACATTGTCATCGAGATTAGCATGGGCTTGGGCTATTTGATTCTTATTTGCTATCTCGATGTTCGTACCTATTTATATTTGCCTTATGTTATTGTGACACTATTTGTTATTTGTGTGTGACTCTGTGGTGTTCCTACCTTATTGTAACTCGTGTGAGAACTATGTGTTTTATCCATGTACTACCTACCATGCTTGTTTTACTTGCTTATCTTTGTGCACACAGTCAGGGAGAGCCTGTTCATACTCTGTCTTAGATCATTGCAAATTATTTTCCATGCAAAATCACTTGTTTTCATCGAACACCCAAAAGAGGGAGATTGAAAGGACATTTACTATCATAATCGCTTTTGGTGTTCGTTAACAACAAGTAGAGCTTTTTACTATTTGCTATTGTCTACCGGTTGATACATTGCAAAGTGAAAAGGACCTTTGGCATGCGGAACATTCCCTGTGTTTTTGCTTGACTCTTGGGGATTCCAGACCGGAGTCTCCGGTCTGCCTGGACTGGAGTCTCTGGTGTGGACCGGAATTTCCCCAGGAGTCTCCGGAGGTGGCTCCAGTTTCCTGCCTGGGCAATCTGTATGGTGGTCCGGATCTTGGTCCGGAGTCTCTGGTATTTTCCTCTGACCGAAGTCTCCGGTGCAGAGGGACCGGAGTCTCCCGTCCACTTGGCTCGCAGAAGGGGTGGGTCAATCTGTTCGACGGTCCGGAGGCTGGTCCGGAGATTGTCCGGATTCTCCAATCTAGACCGAAGGCTCCGGTGTGCAGACCAGAGTCTCCGGTCTGACTTTTCTCCAACGGTCAGAAAACGGTTCAGTGGAGTGAAGGGCTATAAATATAGGACCGTATCCCCTTCCTCCAGCTGCTCGTCCACCTCAAGAACATCATGCCCATTTGAGCCACCAAATCAACAAGATCTCTTCATCCAACCATCCAAATTCATTGATCTTTGGAGAATCGAAGGAGGACGCCTTGATCTACAACTTCACCAAGAGAGATCTTCATTTCCCCCTCATTCACTTGAGGGCCCCCGTGCTATAGTGTTTCTTTGGAAACCCTAGCTTTTGATTTGGTTCTTACAAGCTTGTCTTTGATTGTTTGACAGCTTGCTTGTATTTGGGAGCCTCCAATTAAGTTGTGGATGTGTGCCCCGAACTCATTGTAATGGTGTCGGCTTCCACCTCGAAGGTTGCCATACAGTGGAAGAGGTGAATCGAACCCATTGGGGTGAGGATCATCGGAGAACAAGGGAGGCCTCTCGTGGCGTTGGTGGTTTGATACCACCCCCTCTCCAACGTAGACGTACTTCCCCTCAAAAGGAAGGAACTACGAGAAACAAATCCTTGTGTCTCCGAGCGCTCAACTTTGGTTACTTCTATCCTTTACCGCACTTTACTTTTCTATTTCTTGCTTAGTACTTGTGCTAGGTTAACATATAGGTAAATTCACCTTAGTTGCATAATCTAGAGAGTCTACCTTTTGTGTCAAACCCTAAATTGAAAAAGAGTAAAATTTGGAGTAGCACCTATTTACCCCCCCCCCCCCCCATGTAGGTGCCCATACGATCCTTTCACTATTCATGAACTTATTCCTATGTATCATATATGATAACACGTGCTACAATTGCCTCATTTATTTTATCGACTCAGCTTCATGAATATGAGGATCACATCCATTAAGCTAACTTGCTCGGGACGAGCAAGAGTCGAAGCTTGGGGAAGTTGATGAGTCCATATTTGCATCATGTTTTGTATTACTATTTTGCATTGTAGATATAGGATCTATGTATTTTACGGTGTTCGCGCGCACATTTTATATCTATTTTCACCAGGATCAGGACAGATGATGGATACAATAGACACAACTCTTGGAGCAGTTGTACTGAGGAGAAAAGGAGTCAAAAACAATGTAAATGGCTTATTTGGGAATATCAATAATACTAGAAGAAAACCCAAAGTGATCAAGGAGTACAGACGGTTTAACAACCAACTATACAGCAGGAATAAATTTTCTGGTCATATAGTTCCTGCCGTATAGTTGGAGCCGCCACTGCCTCCTCAAATAGTTTCACCCCATGCAACTGGATCAGAGAGACGACATACACAACAACCATAAATCGCCAAAACCTCACCTCCGGAGGACATCTGGAGGGGGAACTCATCCACCGGGGATCCATGTTCGCCCTGCGTAGATCCAGGGGTCTAAGGCATCGATCTTCATCATCAACCGCTTCATCACCACCATCTCCATCCATCCCATCTACATATTTTCTAGATCTTGTTGTAATTTCCATACTCGTTGTGGATTTATACAAGTACTATTCATCTATGATAGATTCTAGTGTTATTGCCATGATGTTGATTTCCTCCATGTCTGAGTAGATCTTTAGTTCTTGGGGAGATGGAGAAACCCTAGTATGAGATTGAAATAAGATAAAGTTTATTATGATATTCATCGTTGTAATCATGTGTTAGATTTTCTTCATCTTGATGTTGGGAGAAGTCGACCTCTCAATATTTGCCTCTTGTGTCGACTTGATGGAGGGAACTACTTGTTGGTAAACGGGGGTGTGTTAGCACTTACAGTGACTATAAAGTTGTTGGCACTCCTTACATATCAACTTGGGAACCGAGGAAACTCACGGAACACTATCCATGCCATAGGATATGTCCTACGGGATTACGTAGCTTAACAGCGCAGTAATTCGATTGATGGTGATTGCTATCTACTATGGTTATGAGGATGATGTGACCAGTGGTTGCTGCCTATTTGTCCGAATACGGAGTTCCTCCCACACATACATAGTTGAGAATGTTCCTGATAATAATCTTTACTTTAGTTCTTTATAATGCTAGTGGTGTATCCACTACTCCCTCGGAACGTTTTTCCCTATTGTAGTTCCAATCTCTCTTACATACGCAATACTTATTTTCTGTGTTCAGTTGTTTTACTTTAATTAGTGTTGCTCTTATACAAAAAACCCAAAAAACACCTTTTTATGCAATACTCGCATTTAATCTTGTCACTTAGAACTTTATTTAGCATTTCTATTGTAGTATTTAATTCAAGAGTTATTAGACTTCAGACTCGTGCTCCCTATGGGATCGATATCTCTATTTCGAAACAAGCTACAAACGATTTGTGCACTTGCAGTCATCAAGTTATTTTCTGGCGCCATTTCCAAGGAGCTAAGTGTTGTAGGTATTTTAGTTTTTGCTTATTTATTTTTATCTTGCTAAGTTTTGTTTTGAGTTACAGGTTTCCACCAACATGATGGAGTTTGAGCATATGACTAGTGCTAACCCACTCAGCCACTTTGGGAAGCCCTATGATATTTATAAAAGAGACAACTCCAACGATAAGACAAGGGGGTTTGAAATAAATCATGTATTACTTGGTATTCTACATAAGAAGCAATTTACTGGGGATGAAGAAGATCATGATCCATATGAGCATATATAATGTTTCAAAGATATATGTGGCATTTTTCAATTACCGGAATATACCGCTAATGAGGTAAGGGTTAAACTTTTTCTTTAGAATTTGACTAGTACAAGTATCTCATGGTATAGATCTCTACCCCCAGAAGCCACTACTACTTGGGATAATTTAGCATGTGAGTTTCTAGCAAAATATTACCCATTATCAAAATCTTTTGGAATCAGGCATCTTATAATGACTTGGAGGAGCCGTCCTAATGAAGGACTAGTAAGAGCATATATCAGATTTAAAGATTTACTTAATCTATGTCCTTACCATGATTTGCCTGAATGGTATTTATTGCATATCTTTTATGGCGCTTTAATTGAACCTAATAAAATTGAAATAGACTCTTTCGCGGAAGGAGCCTTTATGAATCTTCCTATAACTAAATCTTGGGCTTTACTTAATAGAATTTGCGATCATAGTGTTTCATGGAATTTTGGTCTAGGAAGCAAACGAGGCGTAGAAATAGATCATGATTGTATTCATGACTATGATAAAAAGGGCCATGTTAAAGAATTATCTAAGGAACTTTATTTCCATTCAGACCTTGTGTTGCAAGTTGTTAAAGCTTTTACAGAACACATCAAAGCTCCAAAAGAGGGTTTGGTCAAGTATGATCCACCACCTGAACCTAAGAAGAAAGAAGTTAAAGCAACACTGGCCTCCCTAGAACAAGCATATGAGATACCTTGCCCTACCACTGCACAGAAGCATATTTTTGAATATGAACAGGTCAAAGCAGTACAGGAGAAGAAGGAAGAGAAAAGTATGCCAGAAGTTGTGGAACATCCCGAAGAAACCAAAGATTAAGAGTAAACTAAGGAAGCAATTATGGCTATGTATGCACATTGTAACATAGTTGAACTTGATAAAGAGAATTCTGTATTGGTTGAAGGTAAAACAAAGGTAAAATATGTGGGTAAGCCTATTCTTCCTTGCATATTTAAGGAAACCTCGCATTATGGTTTATGTGATCTTGGCACCAAATTTAATGTTATATCCTATGATTTCTATTTAGAAATAAAAGAAGAAATAGGACCGGCTACAATTGAAAATACTGATTTGACAATCATGTTAGCCAATAAAACTCTTATAATTCCAATGGGAGTAGTTGAAGATACAACTGTCACAATTGGCAAAAAAGACTTTCCTATTGATTTTGTAGTTGTTGATATGCCAGCTGACACTCTTTGCCCAATTATATTTTGAAGAAACTTTTTGAGTGATGTAGGTGCCAAAGTTGATTTCAAGAAGGAGATTGTGTCTCCTAAGCTTGGGGACGCAGAAAAATAATTCCACTTTTCCAAATTTAAAGACAAACCTCCACAAATACAAGAAGAAGAGAAAGAGAAAACTATTGAGGAAATGCAACTCTCTTCTTTAGTGATCAAAAACAAGAAATAAATGAAGACTTAAATTATGAAGAAATGGTCATGGAGGACAAGTCCCTGAAAGAACTAGAAGATGAATTCGATTCACTTCCCATTATAGGGCCTCCGGCTAATGAGGCTTTTGAAGAGCCAGAAAAGAGAGGGAACGAGGAATTACCACCCCTAGAATTGAAGACTCTACCAGATAATCTTAAATACAGATTTTTAGATGATACAAATAAGTTTCATGTTATTATTAGTGCTAAACTTTTAGGAGAAGAAGAAGAAGAAGAAGAACTCATGAAAATACTTAAGGAGCATCGCAAGGCCTTTGGGTACTCCATGGATGATTTGAAGGGCAATAGTCCCATGATAACCGTCCATTGAATATTCATGGAGGAAGGTGCTAAACCAGTTGCGGAATTTAATAGAAGACTGAATCCCAAAATGAAGGAAGTGGTAAGAAAAGAAATAGTACGCCTATTGGACGCAGGTATAATCTATCCTGTTAAAGAAAGTGAATGGGTAAGTCAAGTTCATTGTGTCCCTAAGAAGGGCGGTTTTACTATTGTTCCTAATGAAAACAATGAATTGATACCTACTAGAACTATTGTTGGACATTGGATGTGCATAGATTTCAGGAAATTGAATAAAGAACTAGGAAAGATCATTGTCCTTTACCATTCATAGATCAAACTATAGAAAGGTTAGCAAACCACACTCATTTTTGCTACTTGGACGGATACTCTAGTTTTTCTCAAATAGTTGTTCATCATGCTGACCAACTTAAAACAACTTTCATTAGTCCTTATGGTTTACATGCTTACCGACGTATGCCTTTTGGTTTATGTAATGCTCCATCTACTTTTCAAAGATGCATGACTGCTATTTTTGCGGATTTTATAGAACTTATAATGGAAGTATTTATGGATGACTTTTCTGTCTATGGAACTTCGTTTACTAGTTACTTGGATAATCTTAAAAGAGTTTTGCACTGTTGCAAAGAAACCAATCTTGTTCTAAACTGGGAGATTTGCCTCTTGTGGGGACTTGATGGAGGGAACTACTTGTTGGTAGTTGGAGGTGTGTTAGCACTTACAGTGACTATAAAGCTATTGACACTCCTTACGTATCAACTTGGGAACCGAGGAAACTCACAGAACACTATCCATGCCATGGGATACGTCCTACGGGATTACGTCCCTTAATAGCACAGTAATTCGATTGATGTTGATTGTTGTCTGATGTGGTTATGAGAATGATGTGAGCAGTGGTTGCTGCCTATTTGTCCAAATACGGAGTTCCTCCCACACATACACAGTAGAGAATGTTCATGATAATAATCTTTACTTTAGTTCTTTATAATGCTAGTGGTGTATTCGCTACTCCCTGAGAATGCTTTTTCCCTATTACAGTTCCAATTGCTCTTACATACGCGATACTTATTTTCTGTGTTCAGTTGGTTTACTTTACTTATTTTTGCCCTTATACCAAAAACCCCAAAACACCTTTTTACGCAATAATCGCATTTTATCTTGTCACTTAGAACTTTATTTAGAATTTTTATTGTAGTATTTAATTCAAGAGTTATTAGACTTCAGACTCCTGGTCCCTGTGGGATCGATATCTTTATTTTGAAACTAGCTAAAAATGATCTGTGCACTTGCAGTCATCACTAACCAAGCAAATTCTATAGAGATATTTCATAATCAAATTCTTTCAAAAACTTATTCAATCATCTTCCTAATATAGTAATTAGGAATCATTCAGTTTTTCATAAAGAAACTATCAACAGAGTGCATCAATAGTATTTGAACAGGAAAACAACTACATGTTCCAATATTGAGACAAATCAATCATCACCAATAACTATATCTCAATCTAGATCAGAGCCACAACATCACTAAGTTTACAAGTGACAGTAATCCAATATCAACTAATAATTCATCTAACAGAGCCACTATTATCAATTCCAAGTCCATCAATAGACAGTAATTCTGCACAGACTAGACACCACAAGTTACTCATAAATTGTATATTATCTTTAAAAATCACAACACAAAGGGGAAGAACCTTAACACAGAAGATGAACCCTAATTAGAGATTCCTCACTATAAGCACACAGAGGATAGCAAGAGAGATAGAGAGAGAATAAGAAGGGGAGCAGAAGAACGTAACCGAGGTCCTCGCTAGGCTATAGAAGAGAAAGCAGGGTGGCTGGTGATGAGGTCCACGGCGGCACGGGGAGCACCCAAAGGCGCTTCAACCTGCGCCAAGCCATGGGCACGGCAGCCATAGCAACATGAGCAATGCTGGCGGCACCACAGGGCCACTAGAGCCACGACACAACACCACAAGAACGGCGGATCACCATATCATCGGCAACCACCAAACCCTAGGGTTCGGGGTGGAGACGGCATGGCCAGGAGAGGGGCCTAGCATAAAATTGAGAAGGACTAGTCGACGGAGCGGCCTTGACTACCTCGTCACGCACCACAGCTGCGGCCGGTGAGGCCTGTGGGGATCGGAATCGCATGGCGATGGCGCCGGCAACACGATGCCACGACGGGAAAGAGAGAGAAGGAGAGACACGAGCGTGAGAGAGCGAGGTGTGTACTGGGCCGGTACGGTCCAGTACCACTCAAGGGACTGGGTTTGACCAGCCCAAGAGGGCCAGGTCAGGGCTGGGCCAGCACAATGGGCTAGGTCCGGATTTTAAAAGAAAAATCTAAATAATTTATTAAAAGATCAAAATACCCCTAGGACTTAATAATTTATAAGAAATAAAACAAAAATCCTAAAAATACAAATTATATATTTGTGAGTTCATAAAAATATAAGCTACGAAATAAAATTTAAGAATTCTATTTTTAGTAGAATAAATTTAGGTTAAATATTTTTGTAATATATATTCCTTAAGAAATTTTTATAAAAATAAATAAAATTCTTTTTTATCATTCTAAATTAGTATAGTATTTTATAAAAAAATATTAAATTTCTATTTAGATTAGTAAAAATAAAATCTTATAAATTTAAATGATTATTATTAAAAAGAATATTAATAAAATAATAATAAGAGTTATAATTAAATAAAAATAAGTTTTAAGATCTTATATTATTATATTATACCATAAAAATATTAAATATAATATTTATAAAATTTTAGGAATTACCCATTAACAATTTCTTTTTATTAAATAAAGGAATGAAAGAATTTAATAAGGTGGGTAAAACACACAAAGAAGATAACTAATAAATGATGCATTGTATTACTATGCATAATCATTATTGCTTCTTTAAGTATTGTCCTTACCGTGCAATAGTGGTGTTTTGTAGAAACAGAAGCTCAAGGTCAAGTGCAAGCATCCGACTTCCCTACCTTGCAGTCACAAGGCAAGTTCATCACTTGCTCATGTCCTTTGATGAGTCTTTATCAAAGTAATTACAAATTGTGTGTTATGATCTATGTTCTAAGGAAAGAAAATATTATTTTCTTAAACAAATAAGATGTTATTATCATCCTAAGTGATGGTAAAGATAAGATGGGCAATGGAACTTAGGTTTCCAATTGCAATGAGAGTCATCACATAGGAATTAATAACCCATGACATCAGTCATTCTTGCACCGTATACCACGCGTTAACCATGAGATTTGGAATGGGATGGAGAAGTCAGTTGTATCTTCTTCCTTTCATATGTAGGCAAGACGACCTTAACATGACGCTGTGTTTCCTTGCGAGGATCCAGCATATTGGTGGGCACCCTTAGGCCCCACGATTTTGGTGTCTAGATTATCTGTGAGCGACTGCTGGAGGTATAGTCAGACCTATATGGAGCTTGCCAGGGGCATCACCGGCTCATAGAGTCTTTGGGAACTCATCATGGTTATAGCTTACATGGGAGGGGGCTTAATGGAGATGTAGCTCGGCCCAAAGGATCATGCATACATATGGGGTCGCAGAGAGGAACAATGATTGGCTTGGATCACCTACTGGGCCCCACATCACGGAATTGTGGACGGGAAACTACGCCCGGTTGTGCAACAAGGATTTGATCTCTCATGGGTAAGGCAACACACCTCTACAGAGTGTAAAACTGTAACTTGTTCCTCCCTGTTCCGGAAAGGAACCGCGAACGCGGCAGGAAATGAACTCCATGAAGTTTTGGTCAACCTGTGAAGGCTGATGGGCATAGTTTTTGAAATTAAAATCAACCTTTGAAGAAGTGTTTACGAAAACTGCATAAGTGCCCAGGACTGATAGTCCGAGGTGGTAGATAGTGCATCAAACTACCCACATTCCATGTAATGAACTTGGTGGGTAACGCTATGACTCACTCTTTCCTTTGATCCCCTGCTTAGACTCTGAGGAGCCAGAAGACACTCCGATGTACGCAGCTGAAGGACAAGAAGATGTCTACTACGAGGAATCAGACATGTCCAGGGGAGTGGAAGGGTTGGACTATGAGATACGCTATGGAGTGGAGGACTTCCTCCCTTCATCCCCAAGGAGAGGTCTGCTGATGGCTCAAAATGTAGAGCTCATTGGGAACCCCAATAGGAAGGTATGATGAGCACAGTAGCAAGTTTTCCCTCAGTTATGAAACCAAAGTTATCGAACCAGTAGGAGCAAGGAAACAACTCCAAGGTGTCGCTAACAACTTGGAATCCTGCACAACACAACCATAGAACTTTGCCCCAAGTTACAGTGAGGTTGTCAATCTCACTGGTTTTGCTGAAAACAAAGGGATTAAACATATAGTGTGGAAGATAGTAATTTCTTGGAGAAAGTAAACAATAAATGGTAGATGGTATATTAATGGTAAAGGAATGGACTGGGGTCCATAGTTCACTAGAGGGCTTTCTCCTTAAGATAAATAGCATGTTGGGTGAACAAATTACAGCGGGTCAATTGACAGATTGAGAAAGCATAACAATGCTTATAGTAGACATCTTGACTCCTATGAGATTCGATTGGGCATTACAACATAATACATAGACCGTAATCCAACTGCATCTATGACTAATAATCCACCTTCAGGTTATCGTCCGAACCCCTTCCAGTATTAAGTCGCAAGCAATAGATAATTGCATTAAGCAAAGTGTGTAAAGTAAACAATATAATTGCCCCATGGACAAAGGATTGTTGTTTTCTCCCTAGTAGCAACAGCACATCTACAACCTTAGAGATTTCTGTCACTTCCCCAGATTACTAGAGGCATGAACCTACTATCGAGCATAAATACTCAATCTTGGAGTTGCAAGAATCTACTTGGCCAAGATAGCTAATAACAACGGAGAGCATGCAAGATCACAAATAACATAGACATGATAGAATCAATAATCAATCTGACATAGCATCTCAATATCCATCGGATCCCCGCAAACACAACATATAGGATTACAAATAGATGATCTTGGTCATGAATGCAGCTCACAAGATCTAAATATGATATCACAAAGGAGGAGAACCCACCATCTAGCTACTACATGGACCCGTAGTCCAAGGGTAAACTACTCACACATCACTCCGGAGGCTTGCATGGTGATGAAGAAGGCCTCCAGGATGATCTCTCCCCTCCGACAGGGTGCCGGGAAGAGCCTCGGATCCCCTTGATCTAGGGATGGAGATGGCGGCGGCTACAGACTATTTCGTGGATTTTTGATCCAGTTCTTAGGGTTTCTGCATCGGGGTACTTTTATAGGAAAAGGGGCAAGGTAGGTGGCGGCCCGAGGGGCCCACACCAGGTGGCGGCGCGCCTAGGGGTGGCTGCGCCAGCCTTAGGTGTGGCCACCTCGTGGCCCCACTTCGGCTGCCCTCCGGACTCCGTGTTCCTTCTGGTAAAATATTGACTTTGGCTTTTGTCCCGTCCAATTCCGAGAATATTTCCTTACTAGATTTTCTGAAACCAAAAACAGCATAAAACTGGTAACTAGCACTATGGCATCTTGTTAATAGGTTAGTTCCAGAAAATGTATAAAAATACCTCAAAGTGTGAACAAAACATAATAAAGTTGATATAAAACAAGCATGGAGTATCAAAAATTATAGATACGTTTACGACGTATCAAGCATCCCCAAGTTTAACTCTTGCTCGTCCTCGAGTAGGTAAGTGATAAAAGAATAATTTTTGAGGTGACATGCACCATTACAATCTCGATCAAGGTATTTGTAAAGCATTGATAGCTAGGATCAAAGTACTCTAAACATGAGCATGAAAGATAGAGTTCTAACAAGAAGACATAGCCACTATGTTGTAACATGAAAAGGTACAAACAAAAGATCACGAATAACAATGTATTGAAAGATGTTTGTTTGTTTCACATATTGAAAACATAATAAGAGTGGTATTCAGCTTGTCCCTTGATGACCCACAAGTATAGGGGGTGTATCACAGTATTTTCGATAAGTAAGACTGTCGAACCCAACGAGGAGCAGAAGGTGCTGGCTAGTGGTATGGATCAGGAATTCTCTGCAAATACTTAGCAAACGGATTTTTAGGGGTTTTCAATTAAGAAAGTAAACAAAGTACGAGTAAATAAAAGACAGTAAGAATGAATGCAGCAAGTGGCCCAATCCTTTATGCAGCAAAGGACAAGCCGGTTGTATTTCTATAGATGACCAAACGTTCTCGAGGACACGTGGGAAGACTGTCAAGTGCTTTCGCTTCATATAGTCGATTAATCTTCTCTAGCTTGCTAAGTGTTGTGTGGGTGAACCTGTGCTAATGTACCGTCCCATCCAAGACTTAATACATACTTGTGATTAAACCCCCTTGCAAACGTCCGTAAGTACAAGAAAGTAATTAAGGTAGAAACCTAACCACAGCTTTAAACTCTAAGACCCTTACGTCCCTTGTGCAATGGTTTCCTAACGGGGGTTCAGGTTTCTGTCACTCCGGCAACCCCTACGATTAGTAGCCAAATACATAATGCATTCCCCTAGGCCCATATAGGTGAAGTGTCATGTAGTCGACGTTCACATGACACCACTAGAAGAAGTACACCACAACTTAAATAACAATCTATTGAATCTTTCTCAACGCAACTCCACTACTAACAACAAGACTTCTCCCATGTCCTCAAGAACAAAACGAACTACTCACAAGACATCATATGGATCATGATCAGAGATGGAATAATGATGTATAACAATCTGAACATAAACAATAATTCAACGGTTCACTCAATAGCATCAACTACAAAGAGTAATCAACACCGGGAAAGTTTCCCCAATGAACTAATGCAAGATTCAACCAATTGTTACAGCAATATGGAGATGGTGATGAGGGTGCTGATGGTGATGATGGTGGTGATGATGATGATGATGATCCCGATGAAGTCCAGCTTGATGGTGGTGTTGATGGCGACGATCTCCCCTCTCCGGGAAGGAATTCCCCTGGCAGAAATCTGTCTGCCAGAGAGATCTTTCTCTCTCGGTGTTTTCCGCCCCGCAGAGGCGGCGGAATCTTTCTGTGGTCGCTCCCCGAGTCTTAGGGTTTCGGGAGGAAGATATATGCCAGAGGGGAGAGGCTGGAGTGGGCCAGGGTGGCCACACCACTCCCTGGCGCGGCCTAGGCCTGCCCGCGCCATGGGGTGGTGTGGGCCCCCTGTGGCCCACCTCCACTCCATATTCTAGCATCTTGAGTCTTCTGGAAAAATAGAATTTTCGTATATTTTCCCGGATTTTCTGATCTTCGCGAATTTTGCCTCCAAACAGCACCTTTTCCATCAGAATCCTGACTGCAGCGGTCCATGCTCCAAAAGTCATCAACCATGCAAAAACAGATGAAATAACATAAGTATCACCTCTCAATACGAAATATATCGATGAATAATAGTGAATTAAGACATAGAATAGTGATGCAAAATGGACGTATCAACTCCCCCCAAGCTTAGACTTCGCTTGTCCCCAAGCGAAGCTGAGCTCAATAAACATGACCTCATGTTTATGGAGTGGAGAGTCGATAAAATAATACGGACAAGAAGCATCACATTCATCTAATACATAGATCATAATAGAAGACAACTCACTATTATACAACTCAACTTGCAATGAGTAAAGGAAACACAATAAAGATACATAAAGTGAATCATAATTCGTAATGGCAAACTTAGCTCTTGGTCGAAGAATAGTTGATAATTTACTGGAGTTCACAAATAGCTGGTTTTCAAAGAAAGCTTTCAAAGTAGTAAACTTCAAGAAAAGAGCAATGTGCAAAACAAGGAATATAAGAAACATGAATGCATAAATCATCATATGAATGAATGAAACACATCAACTCAAAATACTTGCTGAGATAGAAGAGAATAGGTTTACTGACTCAACTACAAAGTAAAAGAAAGGCCCTTTGCAGAGGGAAGAAGGGATTACAAGTCTCATAAAGATCTCCCAAAAATTATGATACTTACTAGCTTTCAGCTCTCATTGCCCCTATCATAGGCATCTTTTGGTGATTAAGGTTAAAGTGACACAACTAAGAGGATATGCTAGACAAGTTATACGTTGAAATCTCATGCCCCTTACTTATGATTACCGATCCTCATGATACTCAACTTCAGTCACGAGCAAGCTCTTGTCATTGTAAATACATGCGTATCATTGAGAACCGCCAACGGGGTACCCCTTGCACATGACACAGGAGCTATCCCATAATCAAAATGAGAAGGCAAGCAGACAGTGAGCATCTCAGCAATCTTTTTATTTGCTATTTGCATAGGTTTTTATTGAGGATGCTTCATAGAATGCTCACTATAGTTATGCTGCAAGTTTCCACCATGATTAGGCATGGCTTAGGCTAGCGGCCCAGGCGTTTCTCTAACACACATATAAACTCCATGATCTTACAAGTTCCACTTTTATTTCACACCGCCGGGATCCATAAGCAAAAGAACATGATATCAACTAGGTACAAGTACCAATGAAGTGTTGAAAGAGGTCCCCATGATAAATGGTTCGGCTAACTTCAACTCATAAAGCGCAAGCATATACGCAACAAAGAAGGACCCAATGGTTCAAGTTTATTAAATGCAAGAAAGTAAAGGGTGCCATCAAGTTCATGAGAGCTTTAATCACTAATTTTCACATAACAAGTTTAATTTGGGAGGTAGATAAAACAAGAATTTACTTGGAATAGCAATAATGCTACTAGGTAGGTATGGTGGACACAAATGGCAAAGGTTTTGGTTTAAAGGAGATGGATGCACGAGAAGAATACCCTCTCAGTACAGGTTTTTGGCTAGCAAGACTGGGTAGCAAGTACAAGAGTTGAAGGAAACAAACAAACATACAAGTGATAAAAAACAAACATGCAATCTTCCTTGGAAGCACAAAAGATCTTAACTAGAGAATACTAGACTTATGAGCAAATCAAGAAAGAAAGATGATGAAATTATTTTTCTCTAGAGTACTTCTATCTTTTTCTTTTCAACTCAAAAAGGTATTTCTACCGACCGAGCCAGGTTTTCCAAAACCAACTAAATTAACTCAATGATCCCAAAGTGATACCAATACTAACAACAAGATCAATCATATAACCACGAATTGAAAACTAACATAAGCTATGCAAAAGAGTGGATGGTAGAACTTCTCATTAATATTCCATAACGGAAACTCACACCAAGGGATACAAATGTAACGAGAGAGGGGACACTTCCATAATGCAAACCATACTACAAAATAACTCCTCTATTCATGATATGACTCTACTAATAAGGTAAAATGATAGAAGATAGTGATATGATACCGCGGCACTCCCCCAAGCTTGGAACAAACCAAGGGGATGCCAAACCTGATGACGAATTACTCCTTCGGTGGTGGTGGTATCCTTTTGATGAGCTCCTTGATCAGTTTCCCAAAGTCCTCAATCTCGAAGGTGAGATTACGAATCAGCTGTGAGTTTTGCTCAATGCGGCTCATGATCATGTCGTGTTGAGAATCTCAGCTCTTGCTATTCTTCTTCCATTCTTCTCACTTGGAGTCTTCTTTTCCTGCATGGTTATCAGCAAAGGTATGGAGGGTACTCTTGATGTTCAGAGAAGGTGTCCTTGGTGCCAAACAGTGACGAGGAGCTTTACCCCCAGTCTGCATCCGTGCAGTCCTTCTGATCCTGGCAGGGTTCGCCACCACTCCAATGCTTGCAATGGTAGTGCCGGTGTGCTTTGCCTCCTCTTCACCTTCACTCTTGATCTCCTTCTCCTTCCCGGGGTCTTGGAGGTCTTCCTCCATAGGTTCCTTCCCTTTATCCTTGGCGGACACCATTGTGCTTCTAAACCTTCAAAGAGTATGTCCTGGCAGAAACAGATCGAAACAAAAACACAACGAAAATACGATATATGAACCTCGGGGGATTTGGGGGGTTATATATTACGAAGTTTCATATCAAAAGGAAGGTACTGGGAGAAAACGAGTCGGAGGCGGAGTCCGGGGTGGACTCACCACCTGGTGGCGCGGCCAGGGGTGGGCCCGCGCCATGGGGTGGTGTGGGCCACCCTGGCTCCGGTTCCGTCCCTTTTTCGCTTCATAGCTTTCCTTATTGACTGAAAACTGCAAAAATATAGTTGGATTGTATTTTCGCGGAACTTTTCTTACCAGAACTGTTACCTATTTGAACACGGACTCTGCAGGTCTCTGAATTTGGTATTTAGTGGATCCTTCTGGAGTCATCACTTAAATCATCAGTATCTTCATCTTCATATACTTATTACTTGAGTCATAAAACCCTTCTCTTGCTTATTACACCATTATCTCCACTTCCTGGAAATTTCTTTCACACAAAACTTCACACAGTTCTCATTAGCAACATTAGTATAAGTGAAGTGATAAAACCTTTTGAGTCCAACTTCGATTGAAAACCATCAAAACATAAGCTACTATAGCAACTCCTTTTGAAAACCCAAAAAGAATTCAAAAAGGAAATCGAATAAAGAAGCAAATGCAAGATTGGCAAAATCTGTCAAAACAGACTAGCAGGTAAAGATCAATTTTTTCGAAATTCTTCTGTTGCTCAAATCAAAAAGTGCAAAACTAACGACAGTTAAATAACAACCTGGGCAGAAGCACAAAAATTACAGCTCAATCCGACATACAGAGATCTCTCACGAATTTTTACGGTGAAGCACAAAAATCTGTTTCGGGATAGCAACTTCCCCAAATCTTAATTCTCTCTCATTAGAGGTTGATCTTGACACAAAAAACCAAACAAAACGGATAAAGAGCGGTTATTACCGAAGTAATAACTTCCAAGACTCAAAGAAACAAAAACAAATTGGGTTGTCTCCCACAAAGCTCTTTCTTTATAGCCATTAAGATGGGCATGATAATTTTGAAGAAGCTCTCATAGGGATATGATTGAAGTGAAAGAGAGAAATAAGAAGCAAACACACACACACACATTTAAGCCTAACCCACTTCCTATGCAAGGGGATTTTTTAAAAAAAACAAGTTATTGAAACCAAAGGCAACTTGCATAAGAAGGCAAAAGAAGTGCAACATAAAAACTTTCAGCATAAAACGGGGAAACTTGATATTATTGAGATGCACAAGAACACTTTTCCCCCTCTCATAATAGCTTTCAGTATCATGCATAAACTTAACAATATAGCTATCACAAGGACTATCATAGCAATGATCACTTATTCTAACAGAAAACACCAGAATACTAGCTCTCATAACACTACTTTGTGAAACAATATTAGAGGTATCCTTACAAAGGATAGTGTGTCTCTCTTTTTCATATTTAGCAACAAAGTCTTTCACACTTGCTACCATAGGTTCACCAACCATTTTTTTATCGGGTTCAACAGCCTTATTCATACTTTCATTAACCATACTAGCCATCATAGAATGTTCCATTACCTTAACTGGGAAAGGCATTTTCTCTATATAAGGTTCAGGTAAAACATGATTAGTAGTATAAACTTCAGTACTTCTAGCAGGAACACTCTTAGCAATACCTTTATAAGTTTCATGATACTTATTCCACTTCTTTTTAGGCACTTCAATATAAGAAGCAAAGGCCTTAAAATAAGAAGCAATAGCTTGAGAGTCTAAACCATAAGCATTTTTTATATTTTGAAAGTCATCAATTCCCATAAAAGATTCAATGCATTCATAATCATAATTTATACCTGACTTTCTACCTTTGTCATTCTCCCAAGCTTCAGCATTGTCTTGAATACGATCTAGAAGGTCCCATTTAGCTTCTTATTCCATGTGAGTGAATGATCCAGCACAAGAAGCATCCAATAAATCTTCATCATGTAGAGGGAGCCTTGCATAAAAGTTATTGATAATAATATTGTTGGGGAGCTCATGAATGGGACATTTGAGCATTAGTAACTTCAATCTCCCCCAAGCTTGAGCTGTACTCTCTCCATCAAGAGGCCAAAAGTTGTATATTTGATTCCGATCTTTATGAATTTCACTAGGAGGATAAATCTTTGAATAAAAGAGAGGCACTATTTCCTCCCATTCCAGAGCTTGAACATTCTTCAGCAGCTTATACCATTCCTCAGCTCTTCCATTCAGTGATAATGAGAATAACTTCTTCTTAACTTGATCTGTAGTAATACCTGCACACTTGAACAACCCGCATAATTCGTGTATAAAGAGTAAGTGATCACCGGGATGGACAGTTCCATCCCCAACATAGTAGTTATCCATAACACGATCAATAATTCTTGTAGGTATTTTGAAAACATCTTTCTCAGCAGGTGGTGGCTTATCTACTACCTTAGCAGTGGTAGTAGCATTACCAAATAAGAAACTCAGCGAACTATCCATACTGAAATAAAGTAACTAGCAGAAGTAAACAATACTCACAGTAGAAGTTTCCTTTACCAGTTCCACTCTCCAATAGCGCTTCACTCCCCGGCAACGGCGCTAGAAAATAGTCTTGATGACCCACAAGTATAGGGGGTGTATCGCAGTATTTTCGATAAGTAAGAGTGTCGAACCCAACGAGGAGCAGAAGGTGCTGGCTAGTGGTATGGATCAGGAATTCTCTGCAATTACTTAGCAAATGGATTTTTAGGGGTTTTCAATTAAGCAAGTAATCAATTAGCAAACGGATTAAGTACGAGTAAATAAAAGACAGTAAGAATGAATGCAACAAGTGGCCCAATCCTTTATGTAGCAAAGGACAAGCCAGTTGTATTTCTATAGATGACCAAACGTTCTCGAGGACACATGGGAAGACTGTCAAGTGCTTTCGCTTCATATAGTCGATTAATCTTCTCTAGCTTGCTAAGTGTTGTGTGGGTGAACCTGTGCTAATGTACCGTCCCATCCAAGACTTAATACATACTTGTGATTAAACCCCCTTGCAAACATCTGTAAGTACAAGAAAGTAATTAAGGTAGAAACCTAACCACAGCTTTAAACTCTAAGACCATTACGTCCCTTGTACAATGGTTTCCTAACGGGGGTTCAGGTTTCTGTCACTCCGGCAACCCCTACGATTAGTAGCCAAATACATAATGCATTCCCCTAGGCCCATATAGGTGAAGTGTCATGTAGTCGACGTTCACATGACACCACTAGAAGAAGTACACCACAACTTAAATAACAATCTATTGAATCTTTCTCAACGCAACTCCACTACTAACAACAAGACTTCTCCCATGTCCTCAAGAACAAAACGAACTACTCACAAGACATCATATGGATCATGATCAGAGATGGAATAATGATGTATAACAATCTGAACATAAACAATAATTCAACGGTTCACTCAATAGCATCAACTACAAAGAGTAATCAACACCGGGAAAGTTTCCCCAATGAACTAATGCAAGATTCAACCAATTGTTACAGCAATATGGAGATGGTGATGAGGGTGCTGATGGTGATGATGGTGGTGATGATGATGATGATGATCCCGATGAAGTCCAGCTTGATGGTGGTGTTGATGGCGACGATCTCCCCTCTCCGGGAAGGAATTCCCCTGGCAGAAATCTGTCTGCCAGAGAGATCTTTCTCTCTCGGTGTTTTCCGCCCCGCAGAGGCGGCGGAATCTTTCTGTGGTCGCTCCCCGAGTCTTAGGGTTTCGGGAGGAAGATATATGCCAGAGGGGAGAGGCTGGAGTGGGCCAGGGTGGCCACACCACTCCCTGGCGCGGCCTAGGCCTGCCCGCGCCATGGGGTGGTGTGGGCCCCCTGTGGCCCACCTCCACTCCATATTCTGGCATCTTGAGTCTTCTGGAAAAATAGAATTTTCCGTATATTTTCCTGGATTTTCTGATCTTCGCGAATTTTGCCTCCAAACAGCACCTTTTCCATCAGAATCCTGACTGCAGCGGTCCATGCTCCAAAAGTCATCAACCATGCAAAAACAGATGAAATAACATAAGTATCACCTCTCAATACGAAATATATCGATGAATAATAGTAAATTAAGACATAGAATAGTGATGCAAAATGGACATATCATCCCTCATCGTATAGCAAAACATAAATGCATAGGACACCTTCAAAGTTCATAAGGGTGACTAGATACAAATAATTTAAGAACAAGTAATATCAAAGTTATGAATCAATCAACAAGTTTTGGGACAATGCACATGAAACTAAGAATGAGAACTATGCTCTCTCAATTAGTGCATAAAGATAGAAGATGGAGACTCAACATAAAAGTAAAAAAGAAAGGCCCTTCACAGAGGGAAGCAGGGATTTCAAGTTTCATAAAGAGCTTCCAAAAATTATGGTACTTATTAGCTTTCAGCTGTCATTGCCCCTATCATAAGTATCTTGAGGTGATTAAGGTTAAAGTGACACAAATATGAGGATATGCTTGACAAGTTATAAGTTGAAAATCTCATGCCCCTTGCTTACGAGTACCGAACCTCCTGCTACTCAACTTTAGTCAAAAGTAAGTTCTTGTCATTGTAAGTACATGTGTATCATAGAGAACCGCCAACGGGGTACCCCTTGCCCCATGACACAGGAGCTATCCCATATCAAAATGACAAGGCAACAGACAATGAGCATCTCAGCGATCTTTTTATTTGCTATTTGCATAGGTTTTTATTGAGGATACTTCACATAATGCTCAGTATGGTTATGCTGCAAGTTTCCACCATGATTAGGCATGGCTTAGGCTAGCCGCCTAGGCGTTTCTCTAACACACCTACAAACTCCATGAGCTTACAAGCTCCCCTTTCATTTCACACCGCCGGGATCCATAAACAAAAGAACATGATATCAACTGAATAATAAGTGCAATGTTGAAAGCGTTCCCCATGGTACATGGTTCTGCTAATTCACAACTTATAAAGCGCAAGTATATAAGCAACATAGATGGACACAATGGTTCAAGTTTATTAAGTGCAAGAAAATAAAGTGTGCCATCGCGTTTGTGAGAGCTTTAATCACTAATTTTCACATAAAAAGTTTAATTTGGAAGGTAGATAAAAACATGAATATACTTGGAATAGTGTAACACACCATGCATAGGAATTTATAGTGGACTCTTTGGAATAACTTGGTTTTCTTGGGGGTTGGATGCATGAGTGGAACTCACACTTGGTACATGTGGAGGCTAGCAAAAGACTAGGAGCGACCAACTAAGAGAGCAATAATGGCCATAATCATGCAAAGCGACAAAACATTATTAATTAAAGCATAAAGTGATATTACAAGTCAAAAACTAAATGATCATAGAGGCTAAGGTGACTGGTTCATAGTCTTAACATGGTGTAAGTATGTGCCAAGTCAACCCAAATAAAGCATAAAAGGAGAATACCACAATATTATGCTTTTGTATGCAAAAACAACACATGATTCTTTCAAGGCACATTTTGCAATCTCAATTGTTTGAAACAAGTCATGCTACAACAATAATCACTAAGAATAAGGTCAAATCAATATCAAACATGACATGATAAAGTCTAGGCCACAGTCAAAACAAACTCCTTTTATACCACTTATAAGCATGAAGTTTCCTACTCTTTTCCAACAACAATCAACTTATTTGAAACAACATATGAATGCGGGGGTGCAACCAATTTATTTAAGCAAACCAAACAAAAGAGACTAAAAACATAAACAAAGACGCTCCAAGAACAACACAATTGTGCATGAAACAATAAAAATGAAGTGTTTTGGAAGAAAAACTGAAATTTTTATTGATGAAGAAGGGGATGCCTTGGGCATCCCCAAGCTTTGACGCTTGTACTTCTTCAATATTTCTTGGGGTGACACGGGTGGAATCCCCAAGCTTGAGCTTTTGTCCATTCTTCATCTCATCACATTATTCTTCCCTACACTTGAAAATTTCCTTCATACAAAACTTCACACAATCTTCATTAGCAACATTAATGTATTCAAGATAATAAGTATTTGGGTATAGTTTCAACACAAGTAAAACTTCCATTAAAACACAAGATACTGTAGCAATTCCTTCTAAAAGCTCAAGTGATCAAAAAGAACTCAAAGAGAAAGAGATTAAGAGGCAAATGCAAACAATGGCAGAAATCTGTCAAAATAGACCAGCAGGTAAAAACCGATTTTTTCGAAGACCTTATGTTCCTCAAATAGAAAAGTGCTAAACTAACGAAAGTTAGATAATAACCTGGGGCATAAACACAGAAAAGTACAGCTCAATCCAACATACAGGGATGTTTCACGATTGTTTACAGTGAAGCACAAAAATCTGTTTCGAGATAGCAACTTTCCCAAGTCTTACTTCTCTCTCATTAGAGGTTATTCTTGGCACAAAAAGGATAAGGAGAGGTTATTACTGAGGAAATAATTTCCAAGACTCAACAAAAGAAAAACTTACTGAAAATAAAAATAATTTGGATTATCTCCCAATAGTGCTTTTCTTTAACGCCTTTCAGCTAGGCATAGGAGCAAGATTCAAGTATTTTCAAATGAAGAAGCATTAAGATCAATACCAGAAATATCTTCAATGAGGAAAGGTATCTCATCCAAATAAGTTCTAGAGGATCCTCTCTCAATACTCTTAGGTTCACTATTTTCATCAAACGGGGTTTTAGGAACAATCCAATCAAAATTCTTTTCTAAGGCTTCATGCATTCCTACAAGTTTAAAAGGTATTGGTATTTAGTTTTCCTCTCCATTTTTGGGTTTGGTTTTGTCCAAATTTTCTAGTGTACCAATCACATCTACACATCAGCCTAGCATATTAAAACGATCAAAGACCTTTCTAGCTTCCTTAACGACATCATTGAACTCTTTAAGCAAAGTTTCTAGAATAAAATCTCTCTTTTCAGTATCCTCAATATCTTTAAGTTTAAGAAATATTAGTTGCATCAAGGGGTTAAGGTTAACAAACCTAGCCTCCAACATGTGAACTAGAGAAGCTGTAGCAATATCATAATTTGGAGCAAGTTCTGCTAAGGATTTATCCTCAAAATCCTCATGCTTGCTACATGATTAAATAATTCTTCAATATTATCTCTCCCAATTATAGAGCCACTGCCTATTGAAAGGTCTTTCAGGGTGAACTTAGGGATCAACATGGTGAGCTAAGAATGAGATGACAACTACAGAAATAACTAATTTTTTGTGTGTTTTTGATCAAAAGAAGCAAACCAGTACAACTAATTTTTTGTGTTTTTGATAAAAAGAAACAAGCAAGCGAAGGCAAAATAAACTAAGCAAAACAAAAACAAAGTAAAGAGATTGGTTGTTAGAGACTCCCCTTGCAAGAATCTTCTTTCTACCTGAAAAGTGATTTACGAGACGGAAGATATTGAAGCTGTCCTTAACTCCCCGGCAACGGGGCCAGAAAAAGTGCTTGATGGCTCAAAATGTAGAGCTTGTTGGGAACCCCAAGAGGAAGGCATGATGAGCACAGTAGCAAGTTTTCCCTCAGTTATGAAACCAAGGTTATCGAACTAGTAGGAGCAAGGAAACAACTCCAAGGTGTTGCTAACAACTTGGAATCATGCATAACACAACCACGGAACTTTGCCTCAACTTACATTGAGGTTGTCAATCTCACTGGTTTTGCTGAAAACAAAGGATTAAACATATAGAATGGAAGATAGTAATTGCCTGCAGAAAGTAAACGGTAGATGGTATATTAATGGTAGAGGAATAGACTGGGGTCCATAGTTCACTAGAGGTGTTTCTCCTTAAGATAAATAGCATGTTGGGTGAAAAAATTACAGCGGGGCAATTGACAGATTGAGAAAGCATAGCAATGCATATACTAGACATCTTGACTCCTATGAGATTCGATTGGGCATTACAACATAATACATAGACCATAATCCAACTGCATTTATGACTAATAATCCACCTTCAGGTTATCGTCCGAACCCCTCCCAGTATTAAGTTGCAAGCAATAAATAATTGCATTAAGAAAAGTGTGTAAAGTAAACAATACAATCGCCCCATGGACAAAGGTTTGTTGTTTTCTCCCTAGTAGCAACAGCACATCTACAACCTTAGAGATTTCTGTCACTTCACCGGATTACTAGAGGCATGAACCTACTATCTAGCATAAATACTCCCTCTTGGAGTTGCAAGCATCTACTTGGCCAAGATAGCTAATAACAACGGAGAGCATGCAAGATCACAAATAACATAGACATGATAGAATCAATAATCAATCTGACATAGCATCTCAATATCCATCGGATCCCCACAAACACAACATATAGGATTACAAAAATATGATCTTGGTCATGAATGGAGCTCACAAGATCTAAACATGATAGCACAAAGGAGGAGAACCAACCATCTAGCTACTACATGGACCCGTAGTCCAAGGGTGAACTACTCACGCATCACTCCGGAGGCTTGCATGGTGATGAAGAAGGCCTCCAGGATGATCTCTCCCCACCGGAAGGGTGCCGGGAAGAGCTTCGGATCCCCCCCCCCCCCGATCTAGGGATGGAGATGGTGGTGGCTACAGACTCTTTTGTGGATTTTTGATCCGGTTCTTAGGGTTTCTGCATCGGGGTACTTTTATAGGCGAAGGGGCAAGGTCGGTGGCGGCCCGAGGGGCCCACACCAGGTGGCGGCATGCCTAGGGGTGGCTGCGCCAGCCTTAGGTGTGGCCACCTCGTGGCCCCACTTCGGCTGCCCTCCGAACTCCATGTTCCTTCTGGTAAAATATTGACTTTGGCTTTTGTCCCGTCCAATTCCGAGAATATTTCCTTACTAGCTTTTCTGAAACCAAAAACAGTAGAAAACAGGCAACTGGCACTGTGGCATCTTGTTAATAGGTTAGTTCTAGAAAATGTATAAAAATACCTCAAAGTGTGAACAAAACATAATAAAGTTGATATAAAACAAGCATGGAGTATGAAAAATTATAGATAAGTTTACGACGTATCATATGCCAATCCCACCAACTACAACAACAATGGCGGCCATGGAGGATGGGCCATGGACACCAGCGCCACGGACCACATCACCAATGAGCTATAGAAGCTCCATGCCTATGAGAATTACATTGGCAATGACCAAGTCCACATCGCCACTGGTGCAGGTATGGATATTAATCACGTTGGACATTCTATTATTCAAACACATGATCGATATCTTCATCTTAAAAAATTTCTTCATGTTCCTTATGCAAGCAAAAATCTTATTTCCACCCATCGCTTCACTCGTGATAACAATGCTTTCATTGAGATTCACCCCAACTTCTTTTGCATCAAGAATCAGGCCACGAGGAGAACTCTGCTTGATGGTCCATGACAAGATGGGCGATATCCTCTACCCAACACAACACCTTCGGCTTCGTCCAAGCAAATTTTGGAGTCACTATGCCATCCCATCATAGGTGTCATAGTCGTCTAGGCCATACGGCATCTCAAATTGTCCAGCGTGTCATTAGCAAAAATAAACTTCCTAGTTCAAGTGAAATAAAGTGTTGGTGTGTGAGTCATGTCAAAAGGCAAAAAAGTGATCAATTGCCTTATTCTAGATCATCTAGTGTTTCTCATCATCCATTAGAGTTGATTTTTTCTGATGTATGGGGCCCTGCTCCAGAATCTTTTGGTCGCAAGAACTATTATATTAGTTTCATTGATGATTACAGCAAATTTACATGGATTTATTTGATCAAACATCGATCTGAAGTTTTTAATATATTTCATCAATTCCAACCTCTTGTTGAATAGAAATTTGGGAGAAAAATCATTACCATACAATCCGATTGGGGAGGAGAGTGTGAGAGATTGAATTCCTTCTTTAATAAAATCGGCATTACTCACCATGTTTTTGTCCACATGCTCATTAGTAGAATGGATCCGTTGAAAGAAAACATCGCCACATTGTCGAGGTTGGCCTCACTTCCTGCTCAAGCCTCCATGCCCCTTAAATATTGGGATGAAGCCTTCATCTCTGCGGTATACCTCATAAATCATCTCCACACTCAATTACTCAATTTTTCGACACTGCTAGAAACTCTAGAAAAAATCTATACTGACTATGCCTCCATGCGTGTCTTTGGATGCGCCTGTTACCAAATCTCTGCCCCTTTAATGCCAGGAAATTAGAATTCTGATAAATGCAATGTACCTTCCTTGGTTATAGCAACCTCCATAAAGGTCTTAAATGCCTTGACTTTAATTCTGGCCGTATTTATATATCACATGATGTCATATTTGATAAGACAGTTTTTCCGTTCTCTAAACTTCATGCCAATGCTAGACAACGACTACGGTCTGAGATATTGTTGCTTCCTTCACATCTTCTGAATCCAAACCAATTCGATCATGGGGACGAAAATAGTAATGATCTAACTGTGATTAATGATCTTTTAAATCCTGCTGATGCTATTTGTGAGACTACAGAAGAAAGAAGCGGAGAAAGGCCTGGCCAGCCAGAAGAAAATCAGCAGGAACACCCACATGAAATCATGCCCAGATTGCACCCGGAGCGTGTGCATCGCGATGGCACGGAAGCAGAGGGTTGAGCGGACCCCACCAAGCGTCAGCGGCCAGAAAATGTGTCCGTAAGCGCGTCTCCAAGATCGACAAGATTCTCTCGTCGCACACTCGACGAACCAGCGATCGCCACGCCAACGCGCTAGCAACACACTAGGCAGACGGTTCCCGCGGTGGGCCCTGCACGCACCACCGAGCCGCGCCTCGGGGATCTTCTACGACCACGCCTTCTGCCCGAGGTGGACACAGCAGCCCGACCGGATCCGCTGCGCACGAGACGGATCCTGACGACGATTCGCATCCCGGTCCCAATGTTGATCCTCCGACCGGATCATGGGGTGCGCTAGGAGCAGGATCTTCTGCTCCGGATGAATCTGCTACGACATCTGCACCACGCACACAACTTCAGACCGGTAAAATTCAGCCTAAGTCATATCGCAACATGGTTAGGTATGCAAACTTTACTACCATAGGCAAACCAGAAAATCTAGAGGAAGCCTTTAACAACAAAATTGGAAACTTCCTATGGATGAAGAATATCAAGATTTAGTACAAAATCAAACTTGGCACCTAGTCTATCCACAACAAGTAGGCAAGAATATCATAGACTGTAAGTGGGTTTTTAAATTAAGCGCAATGCTGATGGTAGTATAGATAGATACAAAGCTCGCCTAGTTGCTAAAGGTTTTAAGCAAAGATATGGGATTGATTATGAGGACACGTTTTGTCCTGTAGTCAAAGCCGCAACCATTCATCTTGTGATATCTATTGCAGTATCCAAGGGGTGGAGCCTTCATCAGCTAGACGTAAAGAACGCATTTCTTCATGGTGTTTTGGAGGAAAGTGTCTACATGAGGCAACCACTAGGATATGAGGCTAAAGGAAAAACACAATAAATCTACAAACTTGATAAACCTTTATATGGGCTGAAGCAAGCCCCAAGAGCATGGTTCTCAAAACTGAGTAGCAAGCTGCAAGCGTTTGGGTTTTGTCCTTCCAAGTATGATACTTCATTATTTTTCCATTCTAAAAGAGATATTTCCATCTTTGTGATTATTTATGTTGATGACATAATTGTTGCTAGTTCTTCTTCTAGTGCAACAACAGCTCTTCTACGTGATCTTCAGGAGGAGTTTGGCCTGAAAGACCTTGGTAATCCTCACTACTTTCTAGGCATAGAAGTAAAGAAGACACAAGATGGACTAATATTGACACAGGAGAAGTATGAAACAGATTTTATTTTAAAAGTAGGTATGATGTCTTGCAAACCTACAAGCACACCCATGTCCACCAGTGAGAAATTATCTGCTCATAAAGGAATTCCTCTTGAAGCAGAAGATGCCACAAGGTATAGAAGTATTGTTGGTGCATTACAGTATCTTACTCTCACAAGACCAGATATCTCTTTTTTTAACAAAGTTTGTCAATTCTTGCATTTGCCAACCACCATCCATTGGACTGTGGTAAAAAGAATATTGAGATATCTTAAGGACATGCCTAGTTTGGGCTTGAGATTTAACAAGTCTCCTTCTATGCTTGTGAGTGCATTTTCAGATGTAGGTTGGGCAGGATGTCCAGATGATAGAAGATCAAAAGGTGGCTTTGCAGTGTTTCTTGGTCCAAATCTGATTTCATAGAGTGCCAGGAAACAAGCTATAGTGTCAAGATCAAGTACTAAGGCAGAGTATAAATATCTAGCCAATGCCACAGCTAAAGTAATGTGGGTACATACCCTCCTTGATGAACTAAGAGTTCCTCATTCTCTTGCAGTGGTCAGTTACGCAAGACGGGAAGCGAGTGGCGCAATTGTAGTGTGATAACATGGGTGCAACTTATTTATCTGCTAATCCAGTTTTCCATGCTAGAACAAAACATATTGAGGTTTATTATCACTTTGTTAGAGAAAGAGTAGCTAAAATGTTATTAGAGATCAAGTTCATTCCAACAGGATATCAAGTTGCAGATGGAACAAACCTTCCCTTAAAAAACAATCTGGAACAAACCTCACACAAGCAACTAGCACCTATCCCTCGAATACATCTTTTATACAGTGTAGTACTATTATTTGTTGGAGGTTCTAGTGTCCAAAACTTGTAGCACTTGCCCTGCATTTTCCATGGGCCTAAAATATTAGGATGATGAGTCACTATGCCGCAAAGGAGTCTCTCACTTTCTTATATGTTCAAACAGCAAGTTTTATGAAGCCCGGATGTTAGAACATGTGCTCTCCACGCTTCCGACCTGAGTTCATGTTCATGGTGGGGACACCTCGATCTTCCCCCATGGTTGGCCTCGATGGATGCTTACCGATAGCCACGTGTCGGCCTCCACGTCTCCACCCCCCCCCCCCCCACCCCACCTCCTCCCACTCCACCCACTTTTTCTGCTCGCACCTTGCCAAGCCCGCCGCTGCTGGTGAGATTAGTCGTGTCGCGATCTGGAGCTACTCGTCGATTGATGCTAACAAGGATCAAGGATGGAGGATCTGAGGGTGCGCATGGTGGCGTGTGCCAAGGACCAATAGGGCGGGAGGAGGAGGAGAACAAGGGGTGGAGATCATTCCGGTTTGAATCTGCTCCTCAGCGTCAGTTTCAATTTGGGATCTCAGAAACCCTGATCAGCAAAGTTTCAGGCATTTATCCGGGGGAGACAAGTTTCAACACCTACATTGGCTCCTTCAGGCCAATCTACATCGAAGCAAGCAACCCAGGTGAGGGGATGTTTGACCTTGCGGAGACCCAGACAGGTAGCACAAGCGTCGCGCAAGTGTGTGTCTCTCAGCAAATTGCTGTCGAGCACACCGCTCATGATGCAGAGTTATCGGAAGGAGGTGGCTAGAAAATTGTTCAGAGGGAGGCCTCACCGTGCGACCTCCCCTTTCTCGAGGATGGAATAGGATCTGTAAGCACCCCTTCTGAAGCTCTACGATAAAGTACAAATGGTTCCATGTTTCTCAAGGAAGGAGATTGGTGTTGCGGTGAGCTTGTTAGATCTCAGCCTGCAGATATGTTTATTCAGCGTGATCCTCTATGCACTGCCTTTAGTTCAGAAACCCCAGCAGGACGGAGAGAACCAAGCAGTCAGAGGAAGAAAATAAAGCTTTGGAGAGGCCATGCAGGAATGAGTGATGGGCTGGATGGAAAAAGTGATGTTGGGGGCATGGATGCTTTTCTCTCCCAACTTTGGAGCTATCCTTTACAGCCTGTGTGGCACCAACCACTTCGGCCTCCACCACCACACAACCTCCTCCTAGATGGACAAATGTCCCATCCTGTATAAGTAGAGCTGCAGCAAGACATAGGGTTCATTCCTCCCCCTCTTGGTGGCGGCGGTTGTGGAACTCACTTCAGGGTTGCAATGTTTGGGGTTGGAGGAAGATCTATCTACTGCTAGTTCTGACAGCTTAGGGATGGGTGATCGTGGGAGAGGAAGCAAAGGGAGAGGGAGAGGCGGGAACAATGATGAGGAGGTGATACATTGCAAATGTATCTATAATTTTTGATGTTCCATGCTTGGTTTTATCCACTTTCTTATGTTTTGTTCCAACTTTAGAGTACTTTTATTATGATTTCTTGGACTAACCTATTAACAAGAGCCACAGTGCCAGCTGCCTGTTTTCTGTTGTTTTGGTTCCAGAAAAGTCAGAAAATGAATATTCTCGGAATTGGACAGGACAAAAGCCAAAGTGCCTATTTTTCCAGAAGGGATCAAGTGCCAGAATACGAGACGGAGAAGGGCTGGGGGCCGGCCACTCCACCTGGACGTGCGGCCAGGCCTGGCCCGCGCCAGGGGGTGGTCTGGCCGCCCCCAGCACCCCCTCGGCCTATCCTTCCGCCTATAAGTTGCCCTCAGGACAAAAACCCTAAGTACCCGATCAAAAATCCACGAAACAGTCTGTAGCCATCGTCGTCTCTGTCCCTAGATCGGGAGGGATCTGAAGCTCTTCCTGGCACCCTGCCGGAGAGGGGAATTCACCCTAGAGGCCTTCTTCATCACCATGCAAGCCTCTGGTGTGATGCGTGAGTAGTTCATCCTTGGACTACGGATCCATGTAGTAGCTGGATGGATGGTTTCTCCTCCTTTGTGCTTTCATGTTTAGATCTTGTGAGCTCCGTTCATGATCAAGGTCATCTATTTGTAATTCATACATGTTGTGTTTGCGGGGATCCGATGGATATTGAGATGTTATTTCAGATTGATTATTGATTTTATCATGTCTTTGTTATTTGAGATCTTGCATGCTTTCTGTTGTTAGTAGCTATCTTGGCCAAGTAGATGCTAGCAACTCCAAGAGTTAGTACTTATGCTCGATAGTGGGTTCATGCCTCTGGTAATCTGGGGAAGTGACAGAAATCTCTAAGGTACTAGATGTGTTGTTGCTACTAGGGAGAAAACAACGATCCTTTGTTCATAGAACAATTGTATTGTTTACTTTACACGCAGTTCGTAAAGCAATAATCTGTTGCTTGCAACTTAATACTGGAGGGGGTTCGGATGATAACCTGAAGGTGGATTATTAGTCATAGATGCAGTTGGATGGCGGTCTATGTATTATGTTGTAATGCCCAATCAAGTCTCAAAGGAGTCAAGATGATTAGTATATGCATGTATTGCTTTCTCGGTGTTTGTCAATTGCCCCGCTATAATTTGTTCATCCAGCATGTTTTCTATCTAAGGAGAGCCACCTCTAGTGAACTATGGATCCCGGTCCTTTACTTTACATACAATCTATAAACTGTTTCTGCTTTGTGTTTACTTTCTACAAACTTTTACTTCTTTCCATTCGATGCGTTTAATCCTTTGTTTTCTGCAAAACACGGTGAGATTGACAACCTCATTGCAAGTTGGGGACAAAGTTCTGTGGTTGTGTTGTGCAGGTCTCCACGTTGCTACTAGCACCGGTAGTGCGCCCTACCAAAGCTCAGCTAGTAACACCTTTGAGGTGTTTCCTTGCTCCTACTGGTTCGATTAAACCTTGGTTTCATAACTGAGGGAAACTTGCTGCTGTGCTCATCATACCTTCCTCTTGGGGTTCCCAACAAGCTCTATATCAACACCGCCATCAAGCATTTTTCTAGGCGTCGTGCATTGAGCCATCAAGCATTTTTCTGGCGCCGTTGCCGAGGAGTCAAGGACATCTTCACAAGGGGAGTCCCTCATAACCAATCTCTTTACTTTGTTGTTTTTGTTTTGCTTAGTTTCTTTTTTCTTTGTTTGCTTGTTTTTTTCTTCAAAAACACAAAAAATAGTTTTACTTGTTTTGCTTTCTTATTTGAAAACATAAAAAAAATTAGTTCCTTTCTTAAGTTGCCTTTATGACTAGCTCTGCTCCAGTCACTATTTCATTATGGATAGCTCACTCAGTTTCCTATTTGGGAATAGTATTATGACTGCTAAGGTAATAGATGAACCACCGCCTGCTAGAACCTCCATGGAAGAAGAAATTGCTGAACCTGAAAGCTCATTAGATGAAAAAGAGGAGGAGAGTGATGGACAAAAGGAGGAAGAATGGATCTACCCATGCCTACCTTCTAATGAGAGTAACTCTTTATCCCTTACATTATTTTATTGTCCCCCATGCTTATCAAAGGAGGGTGAATGTTATGTTCCCGAGGATTCTTTTGAAAATGTTTATAATAAAGCTCTAGTGCTTGTAGATCATGAAAAGCATGCCTTATGTGATAGTTATATTGTTGAGTTTATTCATGAGGCTACTGAAAATTATTATGAGAGAGGAAAATATGGTTGTAGAAGTTTTTATGGTAATGAAACACCTCTCTATGTGCTGAAAGTTTTGAAGTTACTTTTGTTTTATCTTCCTATGCCTGTCACTTTGTTCTTTGTGCATTTATTTGCATACAAGATTCCTATGCATAGGAAGTGGGTTAGACTTAAATGTGTTTTGAATTTTCTTCTTGATGCTCTCTTTTACTTCAATTCATATTTCCTATGAGAGCATCTTCTCAAATTTTCATGCCTAACTTAAAGGCATTAAAGAAAAGTACTTGTTGGGAGATAACCCAAGAGGTTTAGATGAGTCTTGGAAGTTATTAACTCTGTAATAACCTCTCCTTATCCTTTTTATTTGCTTTTTGTGCCAAGAGTAACCTCTAATGAGAGTGAAGTAATGATTGGGAAAGTTGCTGTCCCGAAACAGATTTATGTGCTTCACCGTAAAAATTCCTGAGAGAGCTCTGTAGGTCGGCTTGAGCTGTAATTTTTTGTGCTTCTGACCCAGGTTGTTATCTAACTTTCGCTAGTTCAACACTTTTTGATTTGAGCAACATAAGGTCTTCGAAAAAATTCGTCTTTACCTATTTGTCTTTACCCAAGACTAGTTGATTGATGCATAACTTGTTATTGCTTGTTTGAAACTATTGTATCTAGTCACTCTTATGAACTTTGAAGGTGTCCTATGCATTTATATTTGCTACTCTATTTAGGGACAAGCTGAATACTATTATGCCATGTTTTCTTTATGTGAAACAAACAAACAAACAAACGTCTAACTATAAATGCACATAGAACTAAGAATGGACACTACGCTCTCAAAGTAGTGCATAAAGATAGAAGGTGGAGACTCAATATAATGGTGGAAGAAAGGCCTTTTGTAAAAGGAAGTAGGCATTCAAGTCTCATAAAGAGCTTCCAAAAATTATGATACTTAAATCTTTCAGCTCTCATTGCCCCTATCATAAGCATCTTTAAGTGATTAAGGTTAAAGTGACACAACTAAGAGGATATGCTTGACAAGTTATAAACCGAAATCTCATGCCCCTTACTTACGAAGACCGATCCTCATGCTACTCAACTTCATTCACGAGTAAGCTCTTGTCATTGTAAGTATATGTGTATCATTAAGAACCGCCAACGGGGTACCCCTTGCACATGATACGGGAGCTTTCCCGTAATCAAAATGACAAGGCAAGTAGACAGTGAGCATCTCAGCGATATTTTTATTTGCTATTTGCATAGGTTTTTATTGAGGATGCTTCATAGAGTGCTCATTATGGTGATGCTGCAAGTTTCCACCATGATTAGGCATGGCTTAGGCTAGCGGCCCAGGTGTTTCTCTAACACACATACAAACTCCATGATCTTACAAATTCCACTTTTATTTCACACCGTCGGGATCCGTAAGCAAAAGAACATGATATCAACGGGGTACAAAGTACAAGTGCAATGTTGAAAGTGTTCCCCATGAAACATGGTTCTGCTAATTTCAACTTATAATGCGCAAGCATATACGCAACAAAGAAGGACCCAATGGTTCAAGTTTATTAGAGGCAAAAAGTAAAGTGTGCCATCAAGTTCGTGAGAGCTTTAATCACTAGTTTTCTCATAACAAGTGGAAGGTAAACAAAAGCATGAATATACTTGGAATAGCATAAGCTAGTAGGTAGGTATGGTGGACTCTTTGGAAAAACTTGGTTTAGGGATTTGGATGCATGAGTGGAACTCATACTTTGTTGTGGAGGCTAGCAAAAGACTGGGAGCGACAAACTAAGAGAGCAATAATGGCCATAATCATGCAGAGCGACAAAACATCATTGATCAAAGCATAAAGTGATACTACAAGTTGGAAAATAAAGGATCATAAAGGCTATGGTGACTTTGGATAGTCATAACATGGTGTGAGCATGCGCCAAGTCAACCCAAATAAAGCATCGAAGGAGAATACCACTATACTATGCTTTAATATGCTAAAACAACGCATGATTCATCCAAGGCACATTAAGCAATCTCAATTGTTTATAACAAGTCATGCTACAGCAAAGAATACTAAGCCTAAAGCCAAAACAATATCAAGCATGGCATGACAAAGCATAGGCCACAGTCAAAAACGAGCTCTTTTTACCACATAAGCATGAACTTTCCTACTCTTTTCCAAACCAAACCAAACTATTTGCAAACCAAAGTGTGAAAGAGGGGGTCCAACCAATTTATTCAGAAAACTAAGCAAACAAAAGCAAACGAAAACCAAAACGAAAAAGAAGACGCTCCAAGAAAAAAACACAATTATGCATGGAACAATAAAAATAAAGCGTTTGGAAGAAACCTGGATTTTTATTGATGAAGAAGGGGATGCCTTGGGCATCCCCAATCTTTGACGCTTGTACTTCTTGGATATTTCTTGGGGTGACACGCGTGGCATCCCCAAGCTTGAGCTTTAGTCCATCCTTCATCTCATTACTCATTCCTTCCATACACCTGAAATTTTTCCTTAATACAGAACTTCACACAATCTCATTAGCAACATTAGTGCACTTAAGATAAATAAGTCTCAAGGTTCAGTTCTAACACCAAATAAACTTCCATTAGAACACTAGCTACTGTAGCACTTCCCTCAAAAATCTCAATTCCCCAAAGGAACTCAAGAAGGAACTAACAAGAAGCAAATGCAGAAAATGGCAGAAATCTGTCAAAACAGACCAGCAGGTAAAGACGAATTTTTTCGAAGACCTTCTGTTGCTCAAATCAAAAAGTGTTGACCTAACGAAAGTTAGATAACAACCTGGGGCAGAAGCACAAAATATTACAGCTCAATCCGACATACAGAGCTCTCTCAGGAATGTTTACGGTGAAGCAAAGAAATCTGTTTCGGGACAGCAACTTTCCCAATCATTACTTCTCTCTCATTAGAGGTTACTCTTGGCACAAAAAGCAAATAAAAAGGATAAGGAGATGTTATTACAGAGGTAATAAATTCCAAGACTCAACTAAAACTCTTGGGTTATCTCCCAACAAGTACTTTTCTTTAACGCCTTTAAGTTAGGCATAAGAAGCAAAGAAAGAATCAAGTGTTCTCAAATGAACAAGCATTAAGACCAAACTTTGTTTTCATAGGAGAAGCAAAATAAATATTTTCTCTCTTTTTAGGGAAGTGTTCTATACCTTTCTTGAGTGGGAGTTGATATTTAAGGGTGCCTTCCTTCATATCAATGATGGCACCAACATTTCTAAGAAAAGGTCTTCCCAAGGTAATAGGACAAGAAGCATTGTATTCAACATCCAAAACATAGAAATCAACAGGGAAATAGGAATCATTAACCATAATAAGAACATCATTAAGACTCCTCGTGAGTTTCTTTTTAGCATTAGCATCAAGTGGGACATTCAAATAACAGTCTTCAAGAGGAGGCAAATCAAGCATATCATAAATCCTTCTAGGCATAATAGAAACACTACTATAAAGATCACACAAAGCTTTGAAATCAAAATCATTCACTTTCATATTAATGATGGGTTCCCAACCATCTTCTTGCTTTATAGGAATTGAAGTTTTATGTTTCATCTTTTCTTCTTTAATCTTTATGAGAGCATCAGTAATGTGTTTTGTAAAAGCCATGTTCATAGCACTAGCATTAGGACTTTTAGAAAGCTTTTGTAGGAACTTAATAACTTCAGAGATGTTGCAACCATCAAGATCAAAATCAACTTTATCATCTAAAGTAGTAGAACTATTATTAGCCTCACTAGTGGTGGTAATAGTAGAAACACTAATGTTTCTAGCAATTTCATCTTCTCTTTCCCACTTAGCATGTAATTCAGCTAATAGTCTAACATTTTCATCAATTCTTACTTGTATAGCATTAGTAGCTGGAAAGGGATTCTCATTAGTTTCAGGTTTAGCAGCCATTTTATTAATCAATGAAGATTGAGCTTCATCCAAAGATGATATATTTCTTTCAGCATTAGAGAGTTTTTCCTCAATAGTTGTATTTAAAGCAGTTTGTTTACTAATAAACTCTTTAAGCATAACTTCAAGTTCAGAGGGACCACTCTTATTATTGTTGTAAGAATTTCCATAAGCATTACCATTGTTGGGAGGATATGGCTTATAATTGTTGTTACCAAAATTGTTCCTATAAGCATTATTACCATAAGCATTGTTGCCAAAATTATTATTTCTTATGAAGTTCACATCAACTTGCTCTTCTTGAGCAACCAAAGAGGCTAAAGGAACATTATTTGGATCAATATGGGATTTCCCATTAACAAGCATAGACATAATAATACCAATCTTATCACTCAAGGAGGAGGTTCCTCAACAGAATTTACCTTCTTACCTTGTGGAGCTCTCTCAGTATTCCATTCAGAATAATTAACCATCATATTGTCCAATAGTTTTGTTGCAGCACCCAAAGTGATGGTCATAAAGGTACCTCCAGCAGCTGAATCCAATAGGTTCCTTGAAGAATAATTCAATCCTGCATAAAAGGTTTGGATGATCATCCAAGCAGTCAGTCCATGAGTGGGACAATTCTTTACCAAAGATTTCATTCTTTCCCAAGCTTGAGCAACATGCTCATTATCAAGTTGTTTAAACTTCATTATTTCACTTCTCATGGATATAATCTTAGCAGGAGGATAGTATTTTCCAATAAAAGCATCTTTGCACTTAGTCCAAGAATCAATACTATTCCTAGTTAAGGAATTCAACCATTCTTTAGCTTTTCCTCTCAAAGAGAAAGGAAACAATTTAAGCTTAATAATATCACCATCTATATCCCTATGCTTTTGTATCTCACAAAGTTCAACAAAGTTATTTAGATGGGAAGCAGCATCTTCATTACCAATACCAGAAAATTGCTCTCTCATAACAAGATTGAGCAAAGAAGGTTTTATCTCAAAGAAAGTATTTTCAGCCACAGGTGGAGCAATAGGTGTGCTCATAAAATCATTGTTGTTGGTGCTAGTGAAGTCACACAACTTAGTGTTTTCAAGAGTAGTCATTTTTTGGGGTTTTCAACTAAGAAAGCAAAACAAGTAAAACTAATTTTTTTGTGTTTTTGAAGAACAAAACAAGCAAACAAAGCAAAAAAATAAAACTAAGCAAAACAAAAACAACAAAGTAAAGAGATTGGTTATGAGGGACTCCCCTTGTGAAGATGTCCTTGACTCCCCGGCAACGGCGCTAGAAAATCGCTTGATGGCTCAATGCACGGCGCCCAGAAAAGTGTTGATGGCTCGTGGTTGATGTAGAGCTCGTTGGGAACCCCAAGAGGAAGGTATGATGAGCACAGCAGCAAGTTTCCCTCAGTTATGAAACTAAGGTTTAATCGAACCAGTAGGAGCAAGGAAACACCCCAAAGGTGTTACTAGCTGAGCTTTGGCAGGGCGCACTACCGGTGCTAGTAGCAACGTGGAGACCTGCACAACACAACCACAAAACTTTGTCCCCAACTTGCGATGAGGTTGTCAATCTCACCGTGTTCTGCGGAAAACAAAGGATTAAACGTATCGAATGGAAAGAAGTAAAAGTTTGTAGAAAGTAAACACAAAGCAGTAAACAGTTGTAGGTTGTATGTAAGGTAAAAGGACTGGGATCCATAGTACACTAGAGGTGGCTCTCCTTAAGATAGATAACATGCTGGGTGAACAAATTACAGCGGGGCAATTGACAAATACCGAGAAAGCAATACATGCATATACTAATCATCTTGACTCCTTTGAGACTTGATTGGGCATTACAACATAATACATAGACCGCCATCCAACTGCATCTATGACTAATAATCCACCTTCAGGTTATCATCCGAACCCCCTCCAGTATTAAGTTGCAAGCAACAGATTATTGCCTTACGAACTGCATGTAAAGTAAACAATACAATTGTTCTATGAACAAAGGATCGTTGTTTTCACCCTAGTAGCAATAGCACATCTAGAACCTTAGAGATTTCTGTCACTTCCCCAGATTACCAGAGGCATGAACCCACTGTCGAGCATAACTACTAACTCTTGGAGTTGCTAGCATCTACTTGGCCAAGATAGCTACTAACAATGGAAAGCATGCAAGATCTCAAATAACAAAGACATGATAGAATCAATAATCAATCTGAAATAGCATCTCAATATCCATCGGATCCTCGCAAACACGACATGTATGAATTACAAATAGATGATCTTGATCGTGAACGGAGCTCATAAGATCTAAACATGAAAGCACAAAGGAGGAGAAACCAGCCATCTAGCTACTACATGGATCCGTAGTCCAAGGATGAACTACTCACGCATCACACCGGAGGCTTGCATGGTGATGAAGAAGGCCTCCAGGTTGAATTCCCCTCTCCGGCAGGGTGCCGGGAAGAGCTTCAGATCCCCCCGATCTAGGGACAGAGACGACAGCGGCTACAAACTCTTTCGTGGATTTTTGATCGGGTGCCTAGGATTTTCGTCCCGAGGGCAACTTATAGGCCGAGGGGGTGCTGGGGTCGGCCAGACCACCCCCTGGCGCGGGCCAAGCCTGGCCGCGCGGCCAGGTGGTGTTGCCGGCCCCTGCCCCTCTCCATCTCGTATTCTGGCACTTGATCCCTTCCGGAAAAATAGGCACTTTGGCTTTTGTCCCGTCCAATTCCGAGAATATTCATTTTCTGGCTTTTCTAGAACCAAAAACAGCAGAAAACAGGCAACTGGCACTGTGGCTCTTGTTAATAGGTTAGTCCAAGAAATCATAATAAAAGTACTCCAAAGTTGGAACAAAACACAAAAAAGTGGATAAAACTAAGCATGGAACATCAAAAATTATAGATACATTTGCAATGTATCACTTGGGATATTAGAACCTTTTCTTTTAGTGCTAGCATTAAGAATAATATTACTGGCTTTACATGTAGAATTACTATTGTCTATGGTTCTGCTTATGAGGATAAAAAGTAGGAATTTATTTCTGAGTTGCATGAATTATTCATCAACTGGGATGGCCCTGCAATGATAGGAGGGGACTTTAATTTAGTCAAATCCCCATAAGATAAGAATAATAGAAATGTTGATTATAGATGGGTTGATAAATTTAATGCTTGGGTTGATGTTTGGGATCTTATGGAGATTGGGCTAGCAGGTAGAGCATATACTTGGGGAAACAATCAAGAGGAACCCATTATGTGCAAACTTGATAGGGTTTTCTGTTCTACCAGTTTTGAAGGGAATTTCCCCTTAGCAAATGCTAGGGCTTTGGCTAGAGTAGGGAGTGATCACACACCTATTGTGTGGGACTCTGGTGAACATGTCATCTTAAAACCTTCTAGATTCAAATTTGAAAAATGGTGGTTAAGTAGACCAGATTTTAAAGAAATAGTTATTAAAGCCTGGTCTTTAAAGAATACTAGTGCAGACCCTTTGAATGTGTGGTAGAGTAAGATTAGATATTTTAGGAAGCTAGCCAAAGGATAGAATATTAATATAAAAGTTGCTATTCGAAAAGATAAAAAGGAACTCATGGAAGAGTATGATGTTTTGGATATTAAATCTAAAACTCAGATGCTTTCAGAGGATGAGAAGAGTAGATTGGATTGGATTTATAGAGAGCTCCACACTTATTGGGTGATGGAGGAAACTAAAGCTAGACAAAGATCTAGAGATAGGAATATTTTAGAAGGTGACAGGAACACTGCTTATTTTCATGCAGTGGCAAATCAGAGGAGGAAAAAACTTATCAATGTGCTTGATGGACCTAAGGGCCCTGTGACTGAAATCAAGGACATGATTAAGGTAGCTACAAATTATTAGAAAAACCTTTTTTCCTAGGAACCTAGACCTGACATTAAACTAATAAATGATTTCTTTTCTGATGAAGAAAATGTTAGTGATGAGGAAAACATAAGTTTAGGGGCTGCTTTTTCTGAGGAGGTTAGGATAGCTGTTTTTGGTTATTATGCAGAAGGAGCTCCTGACGCTGATGGTATTTCTTTTATCTTTTACCATTCCTTCTGGGACATTATTAAAAACAATCTTCTTCTCATGTTTAGTGCCTGGCATGAGGACCATTTAAACCTTTTTAGATTAAATTTTGCTATGATTACTCTAATTCCGAAAGAAAATGATGCTAGAACTATGAAATAGTTTAGACCTATTAGTCTTTTAAAAAAATTCCTTCAATATTTTTACTAAGGTTTTGACTAATAAATTAGCAACTGTTATAGGTAGGCTAATTTCACCTAACCAATCGTCCTTTATTAAAGGTAGATTTATTTTAGAAAGTGTAGTTACTGCACATGAGATTATCCATGAAGTTCATAGGAGTAAATAAAAAGGGTTAGTTTTTAAAATAGTTTATGAAAAAGCTTATGATAGAGTCAATCTAGATTTCCTTTTTGAAGTTTTAGAGGCTAGAGGTTTGTATCCCACCTTTATTCGGTTTATTAAACAGACTGGTATAGCGGGGGGATCTATAGGGGTGAAGGTAAATGACTTTGAAAGTGAATTATTTCTAACTGGTAAGGGCCTTAGACAAGGAGACCCCATTGCTCCCCTTCTGTTTAACCTTATGATTGATGTTTTCTCTAAGATGTTAATTAAAGGTTCTGCTTGCGGTGATATTAAAGGTCTCTGTACTAACTTTGTGCGAGGGGTATTGTTTGTCTGCAATATGCATATGATACTCTTATTTTTTTAGAACCTAATGAGTTAGTTGCTGTTAATCTTAAATGGGTTCTTACTTGTTTTGAACAGATCTCAGGGATGAGAATTAATTATCATAAAAGTGAACTCATTCCTATTAATTTAGAGGGTGAAGAAGTTAAACCTTTTTTAGATATTTTTGAATGTGTAGTAGGTAGTTTTCCCATTAAGTACTTAGGGATCCCTTTACATTTTGATAAGTTGAGAAGAGAAGACTTCCAACCCTTAATTGAAAACCTTTTAAGAAGGATCACTGGTTGGAGAGGAAAACTTCTCTCTTATGCAGCTAAGAAGGTCCTTATTCATGCTTGTCTGTCTAGTATACCCATTTATTTGCTGTCTTTTTTCAAGTTCCCTAAATGGGCCCTTAAATTGCTAGATTCCCATATGGCTAACTTTTTCTGGAATGATGAAGAAGGTAATCACAAGTTACATCTAGATAATTGGCCCTCTTTCTGTATGAAGACAGATTTTGGAGGTTTAGGTATTCCAAATTTGTAGGATCTAAACCTTTGTTTATTGGGTTCTTGGGTTAAAAGGTATATTAAGGGAGAGGGGACTCTGTGGAAGAAAGTTATTGATGCTAAATATAGAACTAAATCCCCAAACATTCTTTGTTGTCATGATGTTCATCCTTCTACCTTTTGGAAAGGTGTGATGTGGGCATCTAGAGCAATAGATATAGGTTATAAATGGTATGTAGGTAATGGAAAATCTATTAAGTTTTGGGAGGATATTTGGTTCGGAAACTCTACCTTAGCCACCCAATTTTGGGATATCTATCTAGTTTCTAATCGGCAAACCAAAACTATTGCTGAATTGTGGGATGGAGTACAGCTTAGATGTGATTTTAGGAGAACCTTTTCCGAACAAATGATGTCCCAGTGGCAAGAAATATTGGGGATTGCTCATACCATTGTTCTTACTAAAGAAGAGGATAGTTAATTTGGCAATATGAGTCTAAAGGGGTTTACTCTTCTAGCTCTATGTACTCTTTAGTTAATTTTAGAGGAATTAGTCAAATCTATTTACCTGTTGTTTGGAAGTTGAAAATACCACCTAGAATTCAGATTTTTGTGGTTATTTTCCCATAATAAAATCATGACTAGAGACAACCTTAGGGCTAGAGGGATTCCTAAACCTTTAGAATGTAATTGTGCAAAGAGTTTGAATCTGTGCACCATTTATTCTTTAAATGTGCTGTTTCCAAACTGTTATGGCAGGAGGTTATGGACATCTTTGGAATTTTGGTGATTAATTTTGAATCTATTGCCTCTAGATGGTTAGCAAATAAGAGACATCTACATTTCAATGTTGTTTCTGCTACTATTCTCTGGAGTATTTGGAACAATAGGAATAGTTTAGTTTTTAACAAAACTTCGTGGATTAACATGAAGCAGGTCTCGCGCCTGGTGCTTTCCTACCTGCGAAACTGGAAAGTGCTATTCAAGGAGCTGGAAGAGGGGTTGATCCTCCAGTTCATGGACAGGGTGATGAACAAGCTAAAAAGTCCTCTGACAATCACGCCGAGCTGAAATGTACTGGCTTCGAGTGGATATCCACCTGGAAGACCATGGCTTCGTCGAGTCATGGAGGGCGGGCATCCATGGAATACCTCAAGGCTCATCCCGAGGCTGAGGATGAAGTTCATGTGGTGTTCTGATGTTTTCTTGGCTATGTTCTACACCTATCCTGGACTGTATTATGTAGTCTTGCTTGCTTTCTTAAAGCCGGCTTTAGTTGTCTAAGATTAGATAGTGGGACTTGAAATCCTTAGCTGCTTTAATGTGCTCTCTTGAGCTGTAGCTTTCCTTTTGTGTACCATACCTGAACTGGTTTGTGAGTTTGGTTTCATTTTCATGAAATGGAACCGGGGAGAAAATCCCTGTTGATCTAAAAAAAGAATATCAGGATGCCCTTATTTCAGAGAATATATATATAACTGTCAGCGTGATCATAATCTCAGAGAGACTACGAGAAACTCAATGAAAAAATTGATCAGATTGATAAACAAAACCAGGTAACCTGAAGCATTGAAAATATTAGTACTACAATCTTTCAACATGTTTTACCATCGGTCTTCCAAGACACTACGATAGTACTGTCAGCAGCCAAGCGCACCAAAACGATAAAAACAAAATTCAAGAGGCTCTGGAGAAGGCACCATCAGTAGTCTCATGCCTATCACCAAGCCTTACCACAACCATAAATAAGAGTAATATCATCATCTCACTTTGACCAACGAGAAGAAACAGTTCGGAAAAATATGGTAGCACTATCTGTTGCAACCTACGCTGGACACTTAAGTATCCTGCTGCTACTGTGACAGCTGACAGAAACTGAAACACACACCGGCTCGCTTCAACCAAGAACAAACAAGAAAGCCAAAGCCTCTGAATTCGGCTGAGGAATGTAAAGAGAGGTCCCAGTTGAACGAAGCAGATCAACATTGGCCAGCACACGAAATGGAGACTGACAGTATCTTGGTGCAGAGGCGCCGGGAGTAATCAATTATCTAAAAATACAAATAAATAAGGGTAAATATATATGTGTGAGGTAATGCAGAGTATAGCGCACAGTTAGGTTAAACCAAAAAAAAAACCTGAAACGTACCAATGAAAACATAGTGGCGAGGATGCTAGTAGCATTCTTTGATTTGAGTACAAGTTATTGTTTCATCAACCCTGGCGTTGGGGAGCAACATCTCATGGTCTCCATCAACAGAAAGCTCGATCAGATTACCATGGTTGGAAGCCTTTTTGGTTTCAATGCCAGTTATTGTTTCTTCAACCCTGGTGTTGGACAGCAACACCTCATGGTCTCCATCGAGAGAAAGCTCAATCAGATTACCATGGTTGGAAGCCTTTTCGATTTCAATACCAGTTATTGTTTTATCAACCCTGGTGTCCAACACCTCATGGTGTCTATTGACAGAAAGCTCGAACAGATTACCATGGTTAGAGTCCTCTTCGATTTCAGTACCAGTTATTGCTTCTTCAACCCTAGCAATGGGCAGGAACACCTCATGTTCGCCATTGACAGAAATAACGATCATTTTAGAAAGGCTAGAAGCCTCTTCTCTCAAGGCAGCAACTGCATTCATCACACCACCGCTGCTTGCATGATGTGAAGAGTACCGGAGGGTAATCTTCTCAAGACTATGAAGGTTGACGATACCTGAAGGAAATTTGCTAGCTGGGCAAGCAAAGAGCTTCAGGTGGAGATGTTTCAGCCTCCGCATAGCTCCCTTCTCAAAGGTGATCCATGGCACATGACAGTCGAAATTGAAAATCTCAAGGTTCGTGAAACATGCAACACATGTTTCTTCTTTTTTTTCAAAATGGGGGATGAGCGCCCTGGCCTCACATGTTTCTTCTTGGGGATGGGAACCAGTGATGGCTACTTTTTTCTTCCTGCTGATGGAAATCAGTGCAAGTGCGAGAGTGCTCAGGACCGGCAGACTTCCAAGTATCTCCAGATCATCTTGTTCTAAATTACAGAGTCTGACATCTAGCTTCTTCAGGGTACTAAGCTGTGCAAACCACCGGGGAACTTTCACAAATCGTCCACTCACTTTCAGCTTCTCAAGTAGAGAAAAATAGGGGGATATATGAAGATCGTCGCTCGGATTGTAGTCACCATGAATTGTCAGGAATTTAAGATTCTCGCACTTGCCTATTGAAGATAGTAACTTATCATTCTGGTCCTTGTCAGCATGTTCATCATGCAAGACTACTTCAAGCTCCCTTATTCCTGTCAGCCCACTAATCTCCTCCATGGCACTTCCGGACCATTCTCTTGAATCAACAGTACCAAACACCTTCACTGACTTCAACTGGTCACTTCCCACAGGCAACGTTACTCCTCGAGGGGAACAAATTTGACCAACATAAAGACGTGCTAATTTGTGAAGCTGAACAAGTTCCTTAGGCAGCTCTTTCACCAGTGTATGCCTTACATCTAGAGTCTCGAGATTTTGCAATAGTCCGATTTCCGGAGGAAGAGAACTGATTTTTGTGTGGCTTGCATCTAGAGTACTCAGGTTATACAGTTTCCCGGTTTCTTGAGGGAGATTACTGATTTCAGTCTGACTTACAACCAGAGTTTCGAGATGCCCCTGCAGTTCCCTAATTTCTGGAGGGATCTCATTGACTTGTGTATGCTTGAGACTCAAGTACTTCAGCAGGATCATTCGGCATATATAAACCATAGCAGAATTGTTCAAAGCCTTGCAGCCATCGAGATCCAACACACGTAGATACACCAAAGCATTAGTTAAATAAAACTCTGCAGGACCAACAATAGTTATGGAACGAATACAAAATGGATCCATGTTTTCCGTGTGAACTAGAAGTTCTGAACCAGAACACTGGATGAACAGGCGGACACACTTTGCATATTCGCATGAAGGACCACCATCAGAAATGACAGTAGCAAAATTTTCTTCATGTGATAACTGCCTAAGAAAATTGTGCATTGTTTTGTTAACTTCATATATCTGTTCACCCAGATAGTTACCATATTCTACTAGGTGAATGAAATCTCTGTCGATGAGCTCATCAAAGTACCTGTTTGCTAATTCCTCACAACGACTGACCATATATGCAGAGATAAATTCTTCAGCAATCCATTTCCTGACCATACTAGTCCTATGAATCATTTGGTTCTTAGCATGTACATTTAAGTAAAGCAAACATTTCTTCAGAGGCCTGGGAAGGTGTACGTAGGTAAGTAACAGAATATATCTCAATTCTTCAAAATCTAGACTATTGTCAGATTCAAAACCTATAAAGCTTGCCATCTGCTTCCAAGCAGAATATACAGAATTCATCAGCTCCTCCCATGTCTTTGTTGCGGTTATTCTGGTAGCAAATAACAATGCAATACTCATTATTGCTGCAGGTGTACCACCACACATCTTGAAGATTCCATATAAAACCTCAGTAGGTGCATTAGGGAAACTGGAATCACAGACAAAGAATTGCTTGAAAAACAACTTTCTGGAATCTATGTATCCAAGCTTCTTAACTTCATAGACCGACTCGTCCAAGACTGACAAACCAAACTCAGCAATGTTATCAATGTGACTTGTAATAATAATTCTGCTGCCATCAACTCTATTTAATAGTGTTTGTATGATCCAATGTAATCCTTCTACGTCCCATGCATCGTCAATTACGACAAGATACCTATCGAAGTTTCACAATGGAACGTAAAATTAGAGTACTGCAATGATATTAATATTTCATATCATGAGTACAAAGGTTGCAAAATTAAGCAGAGTTATATATGGTATTTCAGAGAGTAACTGTGATATGTGTGGCTGCAGACCACTAGGAAAGCAAGTACTAGCTACTAGCAATGACTAAAACAAAACCACACAAGCATATAAATATTTATTTTCGAGTTTATTAACTTCATGTTGTTAAATTATTGAGAAGCAATCATGCAACGTCAATTAACAGGTATTACGATGAAAAAAAATGCATGCCTACAATGCGTGCATTTGATCACAAACTAGGACAGTCAATCCACCTATACGTATATGGGAACCATACATGCCTTTTTAGAAAATACAGGGTAAATCTGCACTGAATTGGGGCACCCAACCGTATCTTACAAATCGAAATTGAAGAGAGCAACAAATTGCAACGTCAATTAACAGGTATTACGATGAAAAAAGCGCATGCATTGTACTGTCTTGATGCGCTGCCTAAGCAAAAGAAACTTTTAAGATGCTTAAATTTACTTTGGATTATCGATTCTTATTAATTCAAAGGTACAAACTCTAACAAAATGATCTATTGCTGCCTAGCAGGTAAAAATAAGTCGCATGTACCTTCAAGTAGATATTAATAGCTTTCATATTTAAGCATGCACTTGAAAACTGTATCAACATATATCCGTAGCGTAAAGGAAAGGGGAGTTGAAGCATCTTAAAAAAGCTCATAAATATATGTTCATATGTTGATGCGCGCGCACCTCTTGTTTTGAAGAACTTGTTTAATTTCATCAAAAGGATAGCCAGAACCAATTGCACTTTTCTGGAGGTTCATATGATTTTGCACGTCGAGTTGAGAGAGCATATCCCAGTAAAATGCACGGTGCAGGTCAAAGTGTTTAGTGTCACGGCGCAGGTCAAAGGGTTCAGTGTTGCAGTGAAGGTCAAAGTAATCAGTGTCACGGTGCACGGGACCGGGGGCCCGAACAAAAGCCCCACAATCGAATTGCGGTTTAAGCTTATTGTACACAAGGCGCGCAAGAGTTGTCTTCCCTGATCCTCCGATACCGGTAATGAATACCTTTTTCAGTTGCTTCTCTGCCAACATCCTGATCAACTCATCCCTTGGCCCATCAATGCCAACGAGCTCTGTCTCTTTCTCCTGTTTGTACATAGCCCGCAGGTGTTTGCCTTCTTTGAAAAGCAACTGTATCAGCAGTAAACCACGCTCTGTGATCTTTTTTATTTTGGTATCAGTGATGTCAGGACTGCTGGTGTTTTCAAAGAGCTCATCCGGGCAAGCGGCTGGCTCAGAACACTCAGAGTCAGAGGGCACCAGCAAGGAGTCGACGAGGACCTCAGCATCACAAAACAGCTTGTTGGTGTGGAACAACCAGGCACTCTTGGCCGCTCCAAGCAGGCCCAGCGTCACACCCCCTATAACAATGTACTTCTCTAGCAAGAGGTCCAGCAGTTTCTCCATAGACTCGAGTTCCACCTTGGTGCCAGCGGGCATGCTGCACTCCTCTTTCAGGAGCTTGTGCAGCTTGGGGAAGAGGAAGCCCGTGGACCCCGCCGCGGCACCCATGCTAGGTCACTCGCAGTCGCAGATCTAGCTTGTGGAGGCAATCACGGTGGAAATGCATGTGTTGGCTGGCTCTGACCTTGATGCTGTGATGAAATAGGCAAGAGCGCCATGAAAGAAAGGCAAGAGAATCCAGCCAGGCAGCACATGAAAGAAAGGCGACAGAGTTGCTCACATTGACAACAACGGGCAAAGAAAATCACGGACCGGGAACAACGGAGGCCATCGTCTCCGGTCGGTAAGAGCGCGACGGCTTGTTGCTGGCTTGCCGCGAACCACGACGAGGGCGTCGACTACGGCACGAGCCCGGGCGATAAGAAGCTCGCAGCTGCAGTCGGCCTCAGAGCTGAGGAGAAGATGGCGGCGGCGGCAGCTGCGGCGTGTGAGAGAACCGACGGCCGGGTGGGGTGGTTGCTGGCGGGTGGAGGTACGCGCGGGAGGCGAAGGCCGCGGCGGCGGCGGCGGCGGCGGCGCGGGGATTTGGGGAAGCTTTCGGACAGGAAAAATATTGAAAAAGCTGATTCTCAAATGCCCTCCTTCTGCGGCGCGGGGAACCACACGGAAATAAATATGGAAAAAGAAAGCTGATTCTTATCCGGCCCGCCTTTTTCTTTGGAAAAGTATAAGTCTGCACGTGCGACCGACGCACGTCTCCCTCTTAAAATATAACACATGTCTTTTTTTTTACGAAATTCCATGAATCTATTAATAATCATATGTAGTATAAAGAGATCTAAAAATAATAAAAATTACAAATAGGTTACTAGACCACCTAGCACGACTACAAACACTAGCGCGAGCCGAAGACGCGCCGTTGTCCTCGCCCCTCAGTCACCGGAGTCGGGCAAAGCTTGTCGTAGTAGAGCTTGTTGTAGTAGACAAACGGGAAGTCGTCGTGCTAAGACCATAAAGGACCAGCGCACTAGAGCGGCAACCATCACCAATGATGACATCCGTAGATTGGAGAAGACTAATCTGAAAACAAACCGACGAACACAAAAACGGACAGAATTTCAGGAGATCCGCCGGACAAACGACTCCACGCGCCCTCCGTCGGCGCTAGATGCACCACCGGAGCAAGGATAGAGCGGGGGGACCTTATTCTGACTTAGCGCGCGTCAACATCCTGAAGAAGACACTAGAAAACAGCTGAAACAAAGAACGGAACCCTAGGGCCACTGAAGGCGGAGCGGACCGCCAACGTCGCCGGCGAGGGGTGCGGAACCCTAGATGGGTTTTCTCTCCTCCTGTCTCGCCTCTCCCTGGCGGCTGGTACGTGCGTAATTTGCCGTAGGTATTATTTGTGCTATAACACATATCTTTTGAATCTGATTTGTGTTACAGTGAGCTGCATTTTACGTGGTTTTCTATTCGTGTCTCTTATAGAATATAAGAAATATATTCTGAATCCAATTTGTCTTTTAGTGAGCTACATAATATGTGGTCTTTTATATTCAATTAATAACTTAAATTGGTCACACGCCCCAATGGTGGTGGTGTTTCCATGCACCTTGCCAAAATTTGAGGGATCTGTATTATTTTGGTCATCTTCTCAACTTCGGCTCTCAAACCCTCGTCATTTATTTCCAAATATGACTATTTTTCTACTTCTTCCGTTCACTAATATAAGACACTTTAGCTTTTTTTAAAATATATCTAGACATGTTTTATATTCAGATTCATCTATTTTAATCCAAATATAGTCTAATTTAAAATATCTAGAAGGTTTTACATTAGTAAACGGACGAAGTATTATAATGTGCCGTAGAAACCAAAAAAAAATAGTAAAATAGCGATCACATTTAGTATTTTAGTAATAACATCACATTGAAAAGGTATTATGACGAAATACAAATGTCAAACGAACTATCACCCGTCTTGTATCCATAAAGTTTAACATCCACAAATATCAAGATTACTTACGTCATTGCCGAATTTTAATGATGCATATTTTACAAATATGATATTTTATCAATATAGTCAATTAAAAAAATATAAAATGAATATTAGTATATTTAGTTTTTTTCTAAAGCAAGCATGATGTTTAAAATCATAATATCATCCCAACGCCTAGCATGACCAAAGCAAATCCCTGATATTTATTTCATTTGAATTGAAACAGGAGAGTTCTTTACTCTTGGATAAACCTGGCCAACGGACCAGCCCGGCTCGGCACAGCCTGTCGCGGCCCGCCTAGGTCACGTGCGCCTCGGCCCGGGCACGGCATAGAGGCCAGACCGGCCGGCCCGCGGCATGTCAAGCATGTCAGATTGCAGCTGTTTTCTGTTGGCCCATTAATATTACTACTGTCCAAACCTAAAACTACGGTTTGGGGGCCTAGTGGTCACGTCCTGCGCGGAAGAGCGAGTTCGACGCCCACGGTTGCCCCTTTTTGCATCTATATGCCCAATATTTTGCAGGACACATGCTATTTATTCTGCCGGCCGGCCCTTTTTTTTCTACTTATTCCGGCACCTTTTTGCCTCTATATACCAATATTTCACGCGAACACATGCTACTTATTACGCGGGCTGCGGGCTGTCCCGATAGCCAATATTCTGCACGGACACATGCTATTTATTTTGCCGGCCGACCCTTTTTTGCTACTTATTCTGCTGGCCGGCCCCTTTTTGCCTCTATATACCAATATTCCGCGCGGACACATGCTACTTATTACTTGGGCCGCGGGCCATCCCGATAGCCAGGTTTGCTCTTGGACGGAGAAGAAAATAAAGAAAAGTTAGATAGTAGGTGACCGACCGAACACATCCCAGTCTCCGCTTTCATCTCTCTTCTCTCTCACTCCTTCAAGCCGCTTTCGACCATCCCCTCCATTGCCTGCCTGTCGCCGGTGCCGAGGGCCGGCCTCCCCACTATTGGAGAGAGCACCCTCCCCCTCTCCTGCCTCCCTTCCACTACAGCGAGTTTCGCCCCCTTCCATGTATCCTCACCGCTGCCACGACGACCTGCCCCTCCTGTGCCGCCGCCCAGTCGCCCCTTTTTCCTCTATATACCAATATTCCGTGCGGACACATGCTACTTATTACGCGGGCTGCGGGCCGGCCCGATGGCCAGGTTTGCTCTTGGACGGAGAAGAAAATAAAGGAAAGTTAGATAGTAGGTGACTTATACGTCCATTTTGTATCATTATTCTATATCATAATTTACTGTTATTCATTGATATATTTCATATTAAGAGATGATACTTATGTTATTTCATATGTTTTTGCATGGTTGATAACTTTTGGAGCATGGACCGCTGCAGTCAGGATTCTGATGGAAAAGGGGTTGTTTGGAGGCGAAATTCACGAAGATCAGAAAATCCGGGAAAATACATGAAAAATTCTATTTTTCCAGAAGACGAAGATTGCCAGAAGGGGAGTAGAGATGGGCCATAGGGGGCCCACACCACCCCTAGCACGGGCAGCCCTAGGCCATGCCAGCAGGTGGTGTGGCCACCCTGGCACCCTCCAGGCTCTCCCCTCTGGCGTATATTATCCCCAGGGAACCCTAATACCTAGGGAGCGACCATAGAAAGATTCCGCCGCCTCTGTGGGGCGAAAAATATAGAGAGAGAAAGATCTCTCCGGCAGACAGAATTCTGCCGGGGGAATTCCTTTCCGGAGAGGAGAGATCATCACCATCAACACCACCATCAAGCTAGACTTCATCGGGATCATCATCATCACCATCATCATCTCCACCAGCACCATCATCACCACTTCATATCGCTGTAACAATTGGGTTGAATCTTGCATAGTTCTTAGGGGAAACTTTCCCGGTGTTGATTACTCCTTGTAGTTCATGCTATTGAGTGAACCATTAAATTATCGTTTATGTTTAGATTGTTACATATCATTATTTCATCTCTGATCTTGATCCATATGATGTCTTCTGAGTAGTTTGTTTAGTTCTTGGGGACATGGGAGAAGTCATGTTGTTAGTAGTGAAATTGTGTTGAGAAAGATTCAATAGTTTGATATTTAAGTTGTGGTGTATTTCTTCTAGTGGTGTCATGTGAACATCGACTACATGACACTTCACCTATATGGGCCTAGGGAAATGCATTGTGTATTTGGCTACTAATCGTAGGGGTTGCCCGAGTGACAGAAACCTGAACCCCCGTTAGTAAACCTTTGCACAAGGGATGTCAGGGTCTTAGAGTTTAAGGCTGTGGTTAGGTTTCCACCTTAATTACTTTCTTGTACTTGCGGATGCTTGCAAGGGGTATAATCACAAGTATGTATTAGTCCTAGGAAGGTCGGTACATTAGCACAGGTTCACCCACACAAGTCTTAGCAAACTAAAGAAGATTAATCAACTATATGAAGCGAAAGCACTTGACGATATTCCTGTGTGTCCTCGAGAATGTTTGGTCATCTTAAGTAATACAACCGGCTTGTCCTTTGCTAAAGAAAGGATAGGGCCACTTCCTGCATTTATTCTTATTGTCTTTTATTTTCTCGTACTTTATTTATCTGCATTATCGAAAACCCCTAAAATCCGTTTGCTAAGTATTTATAGAGAATTCCTACTCCAAGCCACTCGTCAACACCTTCTGCTCCTCATTGGGTTCGACACTCTTACTTATCGAAAATACTGCGATACACCCGCTATACTTGTGAGTCGTCAAGACTATTTTCTAGCGCCGTTGCCGGGGAGTGAAGCACTATTGGAGAGTGGAACTGGTAAAGGAAACTTCTACTGTGAGTATTGGTTACTTCTGCTAGTTACTTTATTGCAATATGGATAATTCGCTGAGTTTCTGCTAAGGTTGTAGATGAATCACCACCTGCTGAGAATGATACTTTTAAAATACCTACAAGAATTATTGATCGTGTTATGGATAACTATTATGTTAGAGATGGAACTGTCCATCCCGGTGATCATTTGCTCTTTATACACAAATTATGCGGGTTGTTCAAGTGTGCAGGTATTAAGATAGATCAAGTCAAGAAGAAGTTATTCACATTATCACTAAAAGGAAGAGCTGAGGAATGGTATAAGCTGCTGAAGAATGGTCAAGCTCTTGAATGGGAGGAAGTAGTACCTCTCTTTCATTCAAAATTTTATCCTCCTAGTGAGATTTATAAAGATCGGAATCAAATATACAACTTTTAGCCTCTTGATGGAGATAGTATAGCCCAAACTTGGGGGAGATTGAAGTTACTAATGCTCAAATGTCCTATTCATGAGATCCCTCACAGTATTATTATCAATAACTTTTATGCAAGGCTTTCTCTCCATGATAAGAATTTATTGGATGCCTCTTGTGCTGGATCATTTACACGCATGGAAAAAGAAGCTAAATGGGATCTTCTAGACCGTATTCAAGACAATGCTGAAGCATGGTATAATGACAAAGGAAGAAAGTCAGGTATAAATTATGATTATGAATGCATTGAATCTTTTATGGGAACTGATGACTTTCAGAATATTAAAATGCTTATGGTTTAGACTCTCAAGCTATTGCAGCTTATTTTAAGGCTTTTGCTTCCTATATTGAAGTTCCTAAAAAGAAGTGGAATAAGTATCATGCACCTTATAAAGACATTGTTAATAGTGTTTCTGCAAGAAATACTGAAGTTTATACTGCTAATCATGTTTTACCTGAACCTTACATTGAGAAAATACCTTTCCCGATTAAAGTAAAGGAACATTCTATGATAGCTAGTATGGTTAATGAAAGTACAAATAAAGCTATTGAACCTAATAAACAAATGGATGATGAACCTATATAGCAAATATGAAAGACTTTGTCACTAAATATGTAGAAGAGGGACACGCTATCCTTTGTAAGGATATCCCTAATATTGTTTCATAAAGTAGTGTTATGAGAGATAGTGTCCCTATGTTTTCTGTTAGAATAAGTGATCATTGCTACAATGGTTCATGTGATAGTTATATAGTTAAATTTATGCATGATACTGAAAGTTATTATGAGAGAGGGAAGACTATTCTAATGCATCTTAATAATATTAAGTTTCCTCGTTTTATGCTGAAAGTCTTTATGTTACACTTGTTTTGCCTTCCTATGCTAGCAGCCTCTGGTTTCAACAATTTGTTTGCTTACAAAATTTATTTGCATAGGAAGTAGGTTAGACTTAAACATGTGTATGTTTGCTTCTTGATGCTCTCTTTTATTTCAATTCATATTCTCTTATGAGCATCATTGAAATTATCATGCGCATCTTAATGGCTATAAAGAAAGAATTTTTTGGGAGACAACCCAATTTATTTGTGCTTTCAGTTGTTTTTGTTTATTTGAGTCTCGGAAGTTATTACTTCTGTAATAACCTCTCATTATCCTTTTTGTTTGTTTTTCGTGTCAAGATCAACCTCTAATGAGCGAGAAGTAAGATTTGGGGAAGTTGTTGTCCCGAAACAGATTTTTGTGCTTCACCGTAAAAATTCGTGAGAGATCTATGTACGTCGCATTGAGCTGTAATTTTTTGTGCTTCTGCGCCAGGTTATTATTTGACTTTTGTTAGTTTTGCACTTTTTGATTTGAGCAACAGAAGATTTTAGAAAAAATTGATCTTTACCTACTGGTCTGTTTTGACAGATTTTTGACATTCTTTCATTTGCCTCTTAAATCGATTTCCTTTTTGAATTCTTTTTGGGTTTTCAGAAGGAGTCGCTACAGTAGCTTATGTTTTGATGGATTTCAGTTGAAATTGGACTTAAAAGGTTTAATACCTCGCTTACACTAATGTTGCTAATGAGAATTGTGTAAAGTTTTGTGTGAAAGAAATTTCCAGATTATTGGAGAAAATGGTGTAATAAGAAAGTGAAAGGTTTCATGTCTCGAGCAACATGTGTATGAATATGAATATATTGATGTTATTCAAGCGGTGACTCAGGAAGAATCTACTAAATACCAAGTTCAGAGACCTGCAGAGTCTGTTTTCAAATAGGTAACAGTTCTGGTAAGAAAAGTTCCGTGAAAATTCTGTCCAGTTATATTTTTGGAGTTTTTATCCAACAAGGAAAGCAACAAAGCGAAAGAGGGACGGAAACGGAGCCAGGGTGGCTCACACCACCCCCTGGCGTGGGCCCCTGGCCGCGCTAGCAGGTGGTGTGTCCACCTCGGACTCCGTCTCGGACCCGTTTTCTCCCAGTACCTTCCTTATGTTGTAAAAATTCATAATATATAACCCCCCGGATCCCCCGAGGTTCGTATATCGTGTTCTCGTCGTGTTTTCGTTTCGATCTGTTTCTGTCAGGAACTATTCTTAAAGTTTAGAAGCACAATGGTCTCCGCCAAGGATAAGGGAAAGGAGCCTGCGGAGGAGGATCCCCAAGACCTCGGGCAGGAGAAGGAGATCGATGAAGAGGAGGGAAGGAAAAGCCAGCATCCGCACACCGGCACTACCATTGCAATCATTGGAGTGTTGGTAAACCCTGCCAGGATCAAAAGGATTGCACGGATGTCAACTGGAGGGAAGCCTCCGCGTCACTGTTTGGCTCCACGGTCACCTTCTCAACGCACCAAGAATCCCTTCCATACCCTTATCTATGAGCATCAATTCCAGAATATGCCCAAGGAGAAACTACCCTCCAATTGGGATATGCCTCGTTCTAATCATGCAGGAAAAGAAGACTTCAAGGAGGAAGAGTGGGGAAAGAATCGCAAGAGCTGGAATTCGCAAACCGACATGATCATGAGCCGCATTGAGCAAAACTCGGAGTTGATTCATACTCTCACCTTAGAGATTGAGGACTTGAGGAAATTGATCAAAAATCTCATCGAGAGAACACCACCACCACCGAAGGAGTAATTCGTCATCAGGTTTTGGCATCCCCTTGGTTTGTTCCAATCTTGGGGGAGTGCTGCGGTATCACATCACTATCATCTATCTTTTTACCTTTTTAGTAGAGTCATATCATGAATAGAGAAGTTATCATGTAGGATGGTTTGCATTATGGAAGTGCCCCCTCTCGTTAGATATCTATGTATCCCTTGGTGTGAGTTGCCGTTATGGAATATTAATGAGAAGTTCTTTCATTTACTCTTTTGTATATCTTATATTAGTTTTCAATTCATGTTATATGATTGATCTTGTTGTTAGTATTGGTATCACTTTGGGATCATTGAGTTAATTTAGTTGGTTTTGGAAAACCTGGCTCGGTAAGTAGCAGCACTATTTTTGATAATTGAACGAAAAAGATAAAAAGTACTCTAAAGAAATATAATTTCATCATCTTTCTTTCTGGATTTGCTCATAAGTTTAGTATTCTCTAGTTAAGATCTTTTGTGCTTCCAAGGAAGATTGCATGTTTGCTTTTATTACTTGTATGTTTGTTTGTTTCCTTCAACTCTTATGCTTGCTACCCAACCTTGCTAGCCAAAAACCTGTACTGAGAGGGAAAGCTTCTCGTGCATCTAATCTTTAAACCAAAACCTATGCCATTTGTGTCCACCATACCTACCTATTAGCATTATTGCTATTCCAAGTAAATTCATGTTTTTATCTACCTTTCGAATTAAACTTGTTATGTGAAAATTAGTGATTAAAGCTCTCACGAACTTGAAGGCACACTTTACTTTTCTTGCACCTAATAAACTTGAACCATTGTGTCATCTAAGTTGTATATGCTTGCACTTATATGTTGGGAATTAGCAGAACCATGCTATCATGGGGAACGCTTTCAACATTGCACTTGTACATTATACCCAGTTGATATCATGCTCTTTTGTCTATGGATATCGTCGGTGTGAAATGAAATGGGAGCTTGTAAGTCCATGGATTTATGTATGTGTGTTAAAGAAACGCCTGGGCGGCTGGTCTAATCCATGCCTAATCATGGTGGAAACCTGCAGCGTAACCATAATGAGCTATCTATGAAGCATGCTTCTTATAAAAAAGAGATAAGGATTGAGAAAAAAAGAAAAAAATGATGAGAAAAGAGGAAAGAGAGGAAAAAACACCATTTTCCCATGGTAAATAAGAAGATGCTGAGATGCTTATTGTCTGCTTGCCTTGTCATTTTGATATGGGGATTCTTCCGTGTCATCAGGCAAGGGGTACCCCGTTGGCGGTTCTCTATGATACACATGTACTTACTATGACAAGAACTTACCGGTAACTAAACTTGAGTAGCATGAGGAGCGACCCTCGTATTCAAGGGACATGAGATTGCCAACTTATACTTTGTCAAGCATATACTCCATAGTTTGTTCACTTTAACCTTAACCACCTAAAGATGCTTATGATAGTGGCAATGAGAGCTAAAAGCTAATAAGTACCATAATTTTTGGAAGCTCTTTATGAAACTTGAAATCCCTGCTTCCCTTTGCGAAGGGCCTATCTTTTACTTTCTATTTGAGTTAGTAAACCTATTCCCTGCTTCCCTCTACGAAGATCGAAAAATCTGGGAAAATACATGGAAAATTCTATTTTTCCAGAAGACGAAGATTGCCAGAAGGGGAGTGGAGATGGGCCATAGGCAGCCCTAGGCCGCGCCAGCAGGTGGTGTGGACACCCTGGCCCACTCCAGGCTCTCCCCTCTGGCGTATATTATCCCCAAGGAACCCTAATACCTAGGGAGCGACCATAGAAAGATTCTGAAGGAAATATGCCCTGAGAGGCAATAATAAAGTTGTTATTATGTATTCCTTATATATATGATAGATGTTTATTTTGCATGCTAGAATTGTATTGATCGGAAACATCAATACATGTGTGTTTAGTAAACAAAAAGGGTTCCTAGTTATGCCTCTCTTATAGACTAGCTTGTTGATTAACAAGATGATCAAGGTTTCCTGATCATGGACATTGGATGTTGTTAATAACAAGGTTGCAACATTTGTGAAATGATGTGATGAACATTCATCTGAAGTATAGCATTACGATCAAGTCATTATGTTTATATTGCTATAACATCATACGAAGTAATCATTATCGTTAGACCATGAGATCATGTTAATTGCTAACACCTGAAGAGTATCTTGATAACATCAAACATCACACCGTAACAGGGTGACTATAAAGATGGGTTCAGTGCTACGAAAGTGTTATGTTGAGGCTCATGGATCAAGAGTGGAATTTGTTAATCCCGATGACGGATAGATATACTCTGGGCACTCTCGGTGATATCACATTGAGATAGCTTGCAAGCAAGTGATGTGATCACTAGAATGTTATATCACGGGAACGAGAAAAGAGTGCATGTCGGTAACGAGATCAAACTAGGTATTTGGATACCGATGATTGAATCTCGTACATGTATTATATCATGATACAAAGGGATTAAATTACAAGCGTTAAAGGTTCTCATGATCATAGAAGTCATCGTTGAATATGAAGGAGTCAGTATGGATCTCCAGGTCCCGCTTCTGATTATTGATCTGAGAGGAGTCTCAATCATGTCTGCATTATTTGCGAACCGTAGGGTGACACAGTTAAGAGTTACCGGACACCATTTTGGAGCACATATGTTTCAGACGAAAGAATTGCAAAGCGCAGGAATTGTTTCGATAGAAACTGGAAATTGTTTCGGGAAATTTCAGAAAGTGGTTATGCATGTGATATTGAAATATTGCAAGGGGTTATATGTGAATGTTTGTTAATTAAAGTAATTAACAAAATTCTGAATAAATTTAATAAAAGAGTTTTATTAAATGAGAGAGCATTAAACTTGGAGAATTTTAATGCATTTAAAGTGGGGACTTTAAAAGGGAATGTGAAGAGGCATTTTAATGTGGAGGGGTTACCACTACATGAATGGGGGAGGTGAGGGGTCACCCCCATGAGGCGCCGGCCATGGGGAGGGGCACCCCCCCTCCTCCTATAAAAGCCCCCCTCTTCCTTCTTCTTCCTCACACCTCCTTGTGAAGGATCTCTCTCCCCCTCTAGAATTATTCCCCCATGGTCTCGGATTAGCGAGATACATGTTCCCGGTGGCATTTCTTCTAGAAGGAGTTGCTGCTTCCGCTGGATCGCTGGAGCGAGGAGGTGGAGGTTGTCCGGTGGCTTGAACGTGTGTGCAAGTACGGATGCGCTGCTGATTTGCGGCGCTCGGACATCTACACGATCTTGAGATCGGCAAGTGTACGACTACATCAACCACGAGTTCCTACTTGTTAACAAAACTCTTTGTCTTCGAGGGTAAGTTCTCGATGGATGTATGTCCACCCGTTGCTTTGTACCTAGTAGATAGATCTTGGCGTGTAGTTCTCATCGTTGGAAAAAATTTGTTTTCTATGCTGCGGACCCAACAGTGGTATCAGAGCCTGATCTATGCGTAGGTGCTTTGCACGGGTAGTACACATATGTTTATATGTGGGCAATGATGATCATGTTATTGCATCTTCTATGTATTTTGGATATTGGTGGCATAGTGGGATGAAGCGGTCTGGACCATCCTTACATGTCATCGTACATGAGACCGGTTCCACGACCGACATGCAACTAGTTTTGCATAAGTGGCTAGCGGGTGTCTGTCTCTCCTACTATAGTCAATATCTGATTTACAATGAGTTGCTAATAACTTGGTTATCCTCGTTGTGGTTCATGTTCGTAGGTAAGAACGGTTCTATCTCCGAAAGCCCTAAGCCACGTAAAACTTGCAATTGATAAATTAGAGGCGTCTAGTTTAGATCGTTGCTGGGATAGTGTATAAATATGGTATTGTTGTAAGTAGATGTATAATAGATACTCTTACAACACATTCAACATGTAAGTTCCATAGACCTTGGCCTTACACACAAAGGAATGATAGAGATCATACCACGATGCAAATGATAGAGATCAAATGCAAGGACCATATCATCTCACTTTACACATTAGATGTTAGCATCTTATACTGCTAGTTTGGCGCTTTTGTAGCATTATAAGATGATCCCTCATTTAGATATCAAGATAAAAATGTGTTCTTCCTTAAGTATGCACCGTTCTATGGATCGTGTTTCGAGACATCACATGATGATCGGGTGTACTCGACTCTACGCTTTCATACAACGGGTGTAAGACAGTTTTACACACGCGAGTACTAAGGTTCTTACTTGGCGAGCCTAGCATGTACAGACATGGCCTCGGAACACGGACCGAAAGGTTAAGCATGAGTCATATAGTTGATATTATGCCCATATAGATGCTCGCCTTTGAAGCTACACAGACTCACGTGATGATCGGACTTGGTGTAGTGGATTTGGTTCATGTAATCACCAAAAAGACATGAGGGATGTTGTTTTTGAGTGGGAGTTCATTAGTAATTTGGATTAGTTGAACTCACTCTATCATAAACTTAGTCTAAATAAACTTTACAAATTCTGTTGTAGATGGCACCACTTGCTTTTAATTTCAATGTGTTCATGGAGAAAGAGAAACTTGCTGCGAATGGTAGCAACTTCACCAACTGGGCTATGAATTTGAGGATTCTCCTCACTGCTGCACAAAAGCAATATGTGCTAGAGGCGCCGCTAGGCCCCCCACCAGCTCCTGATGCCCCTGACGAAGAAAAAAAAAGTCTATATGACTCGTCAGGAGGACCACAACTTAGTTCATTGCGGCATACTGTATGGGCTAGAGCCAGAACTTCGAAAGCGTTTCAAAAATGGCAATGCCTTTGATACCATGGGATAATTGAAAATGATTTTCGATACCCATGCTGCCGTAGAGAGTTATAATTCTTTTGAAAAGTTCTTTAGCTGCATGATGGACGAGAACAGCTCTGTTAGTGAGCACGTACTCAAAATGTCTGGGTACGCCGATAAGCTTGTGTCCTTGGGAATAACGATTCCCATTGACTTAGGCATACATCATGTTCTCCAATCTCTGCCACCTAGCTACAAGAGCTTCGTGATGAACTATAATATGCACGGCATGGATAAGTCTCTTCCCGAGCTTCTGTCAATGCTTAAGACTGCAGAAGTGGAGATTAGGAAAGAACATCAAGTGTTGATGATCAATAATACCACCGGTTTCAAGAAGGACAAGAAAGGCAAGCACAAGGGAAAGAAGGGTGGCAAATCTGTTGCCGCACCTGAAAAGAAACCCCGAGCTGGCCCTAAGTCTGACGCCGAGTGTTACTATTGCAAGGGGACTGGCCATTGGAAGCGCAATTGCCCCAAGTATTTGGCGGACAAGAAGTCCGGCAAGGAAAACAAAGGTATATGTGATATACATGTTATTAATGTGTACTTGACTAGTACTCACAGTAGCACCTGGGTATTTGATACGGGATCGGTTGCTAATATATGTAACTCGATTCAGGGGTTGTGGAACAAGCGACAACTAGCAAGGGATGAGGTCACGATGCGGGTCGACAATGGATCAAGAGTTGATGTGATCGCCGTTGGAACGCTGCCTCTCCATATGCCATCGGGATTAGTGATAAATCTAAATAATTGTTATTTGGTGCCTGCACTTAGCATGAACATTGTATCCGGATCATGTTTGATGCAAAGTGGTTATTCGTTTAAATCTGAAAACAATGGTTGTTCGATTTATATGGATAATATCTTTTATGGTCATGCACCTGTGTTGAATGGTTTATTTCTGTTGGATCTCGATAGTAACATTACGCATATTCATAATGTTGATGCTAAAAAGATTAAACTTGATGATGATATATCTACATACACGTGGCACTGTCGTCTAGGTCATATTGGCGTTAAACGCATGAATAAACTCCATTCTGATAACTTTTGGAATCACTTGATTTTGAATCATTTGATACATGTGAGCCATGCCTTATGGGTAAGATGACTAGAACGCCGTTTTCCGGTTCAATGGAACGGGCGACATATTTATTGGAAATCATACATACTGATGTGTGTGGACCAATGAGTGTGTAGGTGCGAGGTGGATATCGTTATTTTGTTACTTTCATGGATGATTTGAGTAGATACGGGTATATCTATTTGATGAAACATAAATCTAAAACCTTTGAAAAGTTCAAGGAATTGCAGAATGAAGTGGAAAATCATCATAACAGAGAGATCAAATTTCTGTGGTCCGACCATGGAGGTGAGTATCTAAGTTACGAGTTTAGCACACACATGAAAGAGTGTGGAATAGTTTCACAACTCACGCCTGCCGGAACACCACAATGTAATGGTGTGTCGGAACATCGTAATCGTACTTTATTGGATATGGTTCTATCTATGATGTCTCTAACTGACTTGCCACTGTCATTTTGGGGTTATGCACTAGAAACAGCTGCATTCACTTTAAATCGCGCACCATCTAAATCCGTTGAAACGACACCGTATGAATTATGGTTTGGAAACAAACCTAAGTTGTCATTTCTTAAAGTTTGGGGATGCGATGTTTATGTGAAGAAACTTCAACCGGATAAACTCGAACCCAAAGCGGAAAAATGCATCTTCATAGGATACCCTAAGGAAACAATTGGGTATACCTTCTATCACAGATCCAAGGGCAAGGTTTTTGTTGCCAAGAATGGATCCTTTCTTGAGAAGGAGTTTCTCGCGAAAGGTGTGAGTAGTCGGAAGGTAGAACTCGAAGAGGTTATTAAACCTTCTCTTCATGAAATGGCGAGTAGCACAGCACCAGAAATTGTTTCGGAATTGACTTGACCTAATGAAGAGAGAGCTAATGATATTGATCATGAAACTCCAAAAGAGGATACTACCGAACCTCGCAGGTCAAGCAGGACACATGCAGCTCCTGAACTATACGGCAATCCTGTTATGAATTTCATGGTTGATGAAATAGATGACCCTGCGACGTATGAAGAAGCGATGATGAGCCCATATTCCAACAAATGTCTAGAAGCCATGAAATCCGAGATGGAATCCATGTACAAGAACCAGGTTTGGACCTTGGTGGACTTACCTCACGATCGAAGGCCATTGAGAATAAATGGATTTTCAAAAGAAAAACTGATGCTGATGGTAATGTGACCATATATAAGGCTCGACTTGTCGCAAAGGGGTTTCAACAAATTCAAGGAGTTGACTACGATGAAACATTCTCTCCCGTAGCAATGCTTAAGTCGGTTAGGATTATGTTAGCAATTGCTGCATATTTCGATTATGAAATATGGCAGATGGATGTCAAAACTGTGTTCCTCAATGGTAATATTGAAGAAGAGTTGTATATGATACAACCTAAGGGTTTTGTCGATCCTAAGGATGCTAATAAGGTATGCAAACTTCAGCGATCCATCTATGGACTGAAGTAAGCATCCCGGAGTTGGAATCTCCGATTTGATGAGGTGATCAAAAGTTTGGATTTGTCCAAACTTATGGAGAGGCTTGTATTTACAAGAAAGTGAGTGGGAGCAATGTGGCATTTCTGATATTATATGTGGATGACATATTATTGATTGGAAATGATTTAGATCTTTTAAATAGTGTTAAAATTTAGCTAAACAGCAAATTTTCGATGAAAGACCTTGGTGAAGCGTCATATATATTAGGCATTAAAATCTATAGAGATAGATCAAGGCGCCTAATTGGGCTATCGCAGAGTACATACCTTGATAAGATATTAAAAAAGTTTAATATGGACGGAAGTAAGAAGGGGTTCTTACCTATGTTGCAAGGCAAGACATTGAGTAAGACTCAAAGTCCGGCTACGGCGGAAGAAAGAGAGATAATGGATAAGATCCCCTATGCATCGGCCATAGGCTCTATTATGTATGCCATGCTATGTACAAGATCGGATGTGGCACATGCTATTAGTTTGACTAGTAGGTACCAATCTGATCCAGGTTCGGAACACTGGATAGCAGTCAAGAACATCCTCAAGTACTTGAGAAGAACTAGGGATATGTTTCTTATATACGGAGGTGAAGAAGAGCTAGTCGCTAAGTGTTATGTCGATGCTAGCTTTGACACTGATCTGGATGACTCAAAGTCTCAATCCGGATACGTATTTCTCTTGAACGGAGCAGCAGTTAGTTGGAGGAGTTCCAAACAACCTGTGGTGGCTGGATCAAAGATGGAGGCGGAATATGTTGCTGCTTCAGAAGCAGCGCAGGAAGCGGTTTGGATGAAGGAGTTCATTACGGAAGTATGTGTGGTTCCTATTGCATTGGACCCAATGGTGATCTATTGTGACAACAATGGAGCCATAGCCAACGCCAAGGAACCGAGGTCTCACAAGAATTCCAAGCATATTAAGCGCTGGTTTCACTCCATCCGCGAGCATGTCAAGGATGGAGATATAAAGATTTGTAAAGTACACACGGACCTAAATGTAGCAGATCCGTTGACTAAATCTCTCCCTAGGGCAAAACATGATCAACACCATAACTCCATGGGTGTTAGATTTATCACTATGTGAACTAGATTATTGTCTCTAGTACAAGTGGGAGACTGAAGGAAATATGCCCTGAGAGGCAACAATAAAGTTGTTATTATGCATTCCTTATATATATGATAGATTTTTATTTTGCATGCTAGAATTGTATTGATCGGAAACATCAATACATGTGTGTTTAATAAACAAAAAGGGTTCCTAGTTATGCCTCTCTTATAGACTAGCTTGTTGATTGACAAGATGATCAAGGTTTCCTGATCATGGACATTGGATGTTGTTAATAACAAGGTCGCAGCATTTGTGAAATGATGTGATGAAAATTCATCCGAAGTATAGCATTACGATCAAGTCATTATGTTTATATTGCTATAACATCATACGAAGTAATCTTTATCCTTAGACCATGAGATCATGTTAATTGCTAACACCTGAAGAGTATCTTGATAACATCAAACGTCACACCGTAACAGGGTGACTATAAAGATGGGCTCAGTGCTACGAAAGTATTATGTTGAGGCTCATGGATCAAGAGTGGAATTTGTCAATCCCGATGACGGATAGATATACTCTGGGCCCTCTCAGTGATATCACATTGAGATAGCTTGCAAGCAAGTGATGTGATCACTAGAATGTTATATCACGGGAACGAGAAAAGAGTGCATGTCGGTAACGAGATCAAACTAGGTATTTGGATACCGATGATCGAATCTCGTACATGTATTATATCATGAGACAAAGGGATTAAATTACAAGCGTTAAAGGTTCTCACGATCATAGAAGTCATCGTTGAATATGCAGGAGTCAGTATGGATCTCCAGGTCCCGCTTCTGATTATTGATCTGAGAGGAGTCTCAATCATGTTTGCATTATTCGCGAACCGTAGGGTGACACACTTAAGAGTTACCGGACACCATTTTGGAGCACATATGTTTCAGACGAAAGAATTGCAAAGCGCAGGAATTGTTTCGATAGAAACCAGAAATTGTTTCGGGTGAAATTGCAGAAAGTGGTCCTGCATGTGATATTGAAATATTGCAAGGGGTTATATGTGAATGTTTGTTAATTAAAGTAATTAACAAAATTCTGAATAAATTTAATAAAAGAGTTTTATTAAATGAGAGAGCATTAAACTTAGAGAATTTTAATGCATTTAAAGTGGGGACTTTAAAAGGGAATGTGAAGAGGCATTTTAATGTGGAGGGGTTGCCACTACATGACTGGGAGAGGTGAGGGATCACCCCCCATGAGGCGCCGGCCATGGGGAGGGGCACCCCCTCCTCCTATAAAAGGCCCCCCTCTTCCTCCTTCTTCCTCACACCTCCTTGTGAAGGATCTCTCACCCCCTCTAGAATTATTCCACCATGGTCTCGGATTAGCGAGATACATGTTCCCGGTAGCATTTTGTCTGGAAGGAGTTGCCGCTTCCGCTGGATCGCTGGAGCGAGGAGGTGGAGGTTGTCCGGTGGCTTGAACGTGTGTGCGAGTATGGATGCGGTGCTAATTTGCGGCGCTCAGACTTCCACACGATCTTGAGATCGGCAAGTGTATGACTACATCAACCACGAGTTCCTACTCGTTAACAAAACTCGTTGTCTTCGAGGGTAAGTTCTTGATGGATGTATGTCCACCCGTTGCTTTGTACCTAGTAGATAGATCTTGGCGTGTAGTTCTCATCGTAGGAAATTTTTTGTTTTCTATGCTGCAGACCCAACAGATTCCGCCGCCTCTACGGGGCGGAAAACTACAGAGAGAGAAAGATCTCTCTGGCAGATAGAATTCTGCCGGGGGAATTCCTTCCTGGAGAGGGGAGATCGTCGCCATCAACACCACCATCAAGCTGGATTTCATCGGGATCATCATCATCACCATCATCATCTCTACCAGCACCATCATCACCACTTCATACCGCTGTAACAATTGGGTTGAATCTTGCATAGTTCTTAGGGGAAACTTTCTCGGTGTTGATTACTCCTTGTAGTTGATGCTATTGAGTGAACCATTAAATTATCGTTTATGTTCAGATTGTTACATATCATTATTTCATCTCTGATCTTGATCCATATAATGTCTTGTGAGTAGTTTGTTTAGTTCTTGAGGACATGGGAGAAGTCATGTTGTTAGTAGTGGAATTGTGTTGAGAAAGATTCAATAGTTTGATATTTAAGTTGTGATGTATTTCTTCTAGTGGTGTCATGTGAACGTCGACTACATGACACTTCACCTATATGGTCCTAGGGGAATGCATTGTGTTTTGGCTACTAATTGTAGGGGTTGCTGGAGTGACAGAAACCTGAACCCCCGTTAGGAAACCTTTGCACAAGGGATGTCAGGGTCTTAGAGTTTAAAGCTGTGGTTAGGTTTCTACCTTAATTACTTTCTTGTACTTGCGGATGCTTGTAAGGGGTATAATCACAAGTATATATTAGTCCTAGGAAGGTCGGTATATTAGCACAGGTGCACCCACACAACACTTAGCAAACTAAAGAAGATTAATCAACTATATGAAGCGAAAGCACTTGACGATATTCCCATGTGTCCTCGAGAACATTTGGTCATATTAAGTAATACAACCGGCTTGTCCTTTGCTAAAGAAAGGATAGGGCCAGTTGCCGCATTTATTCTTATTGTATTTTATTTTCTCGCATTTTATTTATCTGCATTATCAAAAACCCCTCAAAATCCGTTTGCTAAGTATTTATAGAGAATTCCTACTCCAAGCCACTCGTCAACACCTTCTACTCCTCGTTGGGTTCGACACTCTTACTTATCGAAAATACTGTGATGCACCTCCTATACTTGTGGGTCGTCAATGACCGACCGAACACATCCTACTCTCAGCTTTCATCTCTCTTCTCTCTCACTCCTTCAAGCCGCTTTAGACCATCCCCTCCATTGTCTACCTGTCGCCGGTGCCGAGGGTCAGCCTCCCACTGTCGGAGAGAGCACCCTCCCCCTCTCCTGCCTCCCTTCCACTACAGCGAGTTCCGCCCCATTCCATGCGTCCTCACCGCTGCTGCGACGATCTTCCCATCCTATGCCACCGCCCAGTCACCCCTTTTTGCCTCTATATACCAATATTCCGTGCGGACACATGCTACTTATTACGCGGGATGCGGGCCAGCCCGCCAAAGCCCGACCCGATGGCCAGGTTTGATCTTGGACAGAGAAGAAAATAAAGTAAAGTTAGATAGTACGTGCCCGATCGAACACATCCCAGTCTCAGCTTTCATCTCTCTTCTCTCTCACTCCTTCAAGCCGCTTTTGACCATCCCCTCCACTGCCTACTGATGACCCACAAGTATAGGTGGTGTATCGCAGTATTTTCGAGGGAAGTGAAACCCAATTTATTGATTCGACACAAGGGGAGCCAAAGAATATTTATAAGCCTTAACAACTGAGTTGTCAATTCAGCTGCACCTGGAAACAATCTTGCTCACAACAGTTTATCAGTAGCAACAATTTTGTAGTAGGAATAGTAAAGTAGCAGCAGTAACAATATTAGTAAATAGTGGGATTCGAGTGCGGTAGGCATAGGGATGGATGGACGGGCGTTGCATGTACAAGACAATTCACATAGCAATCAGAACATAGGGCAATTGCAGATAAATAAGATAAATCATCCAAGTACTATACAATCCTAGGCATGTGTTCCATATATAGTCATATGTGCTCGCAATGTGAACTTGCACAACATCTTTTGTCCTGTCAGCCCGTTTGCAGCGGGGCCTCAAGGGAACTACTGGCAATTAAGGTGCTCCTTTTAATAGAGCACCGGAGCAAAGCATTAACACTCCGTGAACACATGTGATCCTCACATCAAAGCCATTCCTCCGGTTATCCCGATTTCTGTCACTTCGGGGCCATTGGTTCCGGACAACAACGTGTGTATACAACTTGTAGGTAAGACCAAAAACAATACTATCATAATGAATCAATAACATGTTCAGATCTGAAATCATGGCACTCGGGCTCTAGTGACAAGCATTAAGCACAACAAGTCGCAACAAAGTCATAAAGCACTAATAAAAGATACTAGGCACCATGCCCTAATAATCTGATGCCATTACATGAACGATCTCATCCAATCTCTACCATCCCCATAGCCTACAGTGGGGGATTACTCACTCATAGATGGGGGAAACATGGATGGTTGATGGATATGATGGTGGAGATCGATGGAGATGGCTCCGGGGGCAGTTCCCCATCCCGGAAGGGTGCCGGAATAGAGACTTTATGTCCCCCGAATCTCCCCTTCGGTGGTGGCGGCGCTGCAGAACTTCTTCTAGAAAAACGTCGAACCCCCCTGAGTTTTTAGGTCATAAGGCTTCTTATAGGCGAAGAGGGAGACCGAGGGGGTGCCTGGGGCCACTACACCATGCCCTGGTGCGGCCAAGCCCAGCCCGCGCCTAGGGGGTGTGGCCAGCCCCGGGCCCTCCTCCATCTCGTATTCTGGCTTCTGGAGTCTTCTGGAAAATAGGCACTTTGGCTTTTGTCCCATCCAATTCCGAGAATATTCATTTTCTGTCTTTCCTGGAACCAAAAACAGCAGAAAACAGGCAGCTGGCACTGTGGCTCTTGTTAATAGGTTAGTCCAACAAATCATATGAAAAGTACTCCAAAGTGTGGACAAAACACAAGAAAGTAGATAAAACAAAGCATGGAACATCAAAAATTATAGATACATTTGCAATGTATCAACATCCCCAAGCTTAACTCCTGCTCGTCCTCGAGTAGGTGAGTGATAAAAAGAAAGAATAATTTTTTAGGTGACATGCACCATCAAAGACTTGATCAAAGTATTTGTAAAACATTCAAAGCTAGGATCATAGTACTTCAATCATAACATGAAAGACAAAGTTCTAGCAATAGGACAAAGAAACTATGATGCAACATGAAAAGGCACAAACAAAAGATTCATGAATAATAATGCTTTGCAAGACGTTTGTTTGTTTCACATAAAGAAAACATAGCATAGTGGCATACAGCTTGTCCCTCATAGAGTAGCAAACATAAATGCATAGGACACCTTCAAAGTTTACAAGAGTGACTAGATACAAATAGTTTAAAACAAGCAATATCAAGGTATGCATCAATCAACAAATCTTTGGACAATGCACATAGAACTAAGAATGGCCACTATGCTCTCAAGAAAGTGATCATAGAATGTGTGGAGACTCAACAAGGAAATGAACAGGTTTTGAAAAGTTTGAAAGGCTTCCAAATGCTGAAAGTATGGTACTCATTAGCTTTGAGCTCTCATTGCCCCTATCATAAGCATCTTTAAATGGTTAAGGTTAAAGTGACACAACTAAGAGGATATGCTTGACAAGTTATAAATCGAAGTCTCATGCCCCTTACTTACGAAGAGCGGTCCTCATGCTACTCAACTTCAGTCACGAGTAAGCTCTTGTCATTGTAAGTATATACGTATCATAGAGAACCGCCAACGGGGTACCCCTTGCACATGATACAGGAGCTATCCCATAATCAAAATGACAAGGCAAGCAGACAATGTACATCTCAGCAATCTTTTTATTTACTATGTGCATAGATTTTTATTGAGGATGCTTCATAGAATGCTCATTATGGTTATGCTGCAAGTTTCCACCATGATTAGGCATGGCTTAGGCTAGCGGCCCAGGAGTTTCTCTAACATACATACAAACTCCATGATCTTACAAGTTCCACTTTTATTTCACACCGCCGGGATCCATAAGCAAAGGAACATGATATCAACGAGGTACTAAGTACCAATGAAATGTTGAAAACGTTCCCCATGATACATGGTTCTACTAACTTCAACTTATAAAGCGCAAGCATATACACAACAAAGAAGGACGCAATGGTTTAGGTTTGTTAAATGCAAGAAAATAAAGTGTGCTATCAAGTTTGTGAGAGCTTTACTAACTAACTTTCTCATAACAAGCAAACATTGTATTCAGAAGAAAACAAGGCATATTGAATATGCACAGAAGTAGCAAATGATGCTAATAGGTAGGTGTGGTGGACACTTTAGCAATATTTGGTTTTAGGGAGTTGGAAACATGAGTAAAACATACTCAGTGAATGTGAAGGCTAGCAATAGTAAGGGAGCGACAAACGAGAGAGCAATAATGGCCATAATCATGCAGAGCGACAAAACAGCATTGATCAAAGCATAAAGTGATACTACAAGTTGAAAACTAAAGGATCATAAAGGCTTATGGTGACTTGGGATAGTAATAACATGGTGTGAGCATGTGCCAAATCAACCCAAATAAAGCATCAAAGGAGAATACCACAATACTATGCTTTAATATGCTAAAACAACACATGATTCTTCCAAGGCACATTAAGCAATCTCAATTGTTTATAACAAGTCATGCTACATCAAAGAATAGTAAGCATAAATCCCAAAACAATATCAAGCATGGCATGACAAAGCATAGGCACAGTCAAAAACAAGCTCTCTTTAACACTTAAGCATGAGCTTTCCTACTCTTTTTCCAAACCAAACCAAACTATTTGAAAACCAATGCATGAAAGAGGGGTCCAACCAATTTATTCAGAAAACTAAGCAAACAAAAGCAAACGAAAAACCAAAACGAAAACGAAAATGAAAAAGAAGACGCTCCAAGAACAACACAACTGTGCATGAAACAATAAAAATGAAGCGTTTGGTAGGAACCTGGGATTTTTATTGATGAAGAAGGGGATGCCTTGGGCATCCCCAAGCTTTGACGCTTGTACTTCTTGGATATTTCTTGGGGTGACACGCGTGGCATCCCCAAGCTTGAGCTTTAGTCCATCCTTCATCTCATTACTCATTCCTTCCATACACCTGAAATTTTTCTTCATACAAAACTTCACACAATCTTTATTAGCAACATTAGTGCACTCAAGATAATAAGTCTTAAGGTTCAGTTCTAACACCAAATAAACTTCCATTAAAACACTAGATACTGTAGCACTTCTCTCAAAAAGCTCAATTCCCCAAAAAACTCAAAAAGGAACCAACAAGAAGCAAATGCAAATAAAGGCAGAAATCTGTCAAAACAGAGCAGCAGGTAAAGACGAATTTTTTCGAAGACCTTATGTTGCTCAAATCGAAAAGTGTTGAACTAAAGTAAGTTAGATAACAACCTACGGCAGAAGCACAAAACTTTACGCCTCAGAAAGACGTTCAGAGATTTTACATGAATTTTTACGGTGAAGCACAGAAATCTGTTTCGGGACAACAACTTTCCCAATCATTACTTCTCTCTCATTAGAGGTTACTCTTGGCACAAAAAGCAAATAAAAAGGATAAAGAGTGGTTATTAGAGAAGTAATAACTTCCAAGACTCATATAAAACTTTTGGGTTATCTCCCAATAAGTACTTTTCTTTAACGCCTTTAAGTTAGACATAAGCAAAAACTGAAATGGATAGAATAAAAGTAAGCGGAGATAATCATGGTGAAAACATTGTTTTGTTCAATGAAATCCTTTTGTTAACAAGGTTGATCAGGTCTTGTTACCAAAACAATTTCATATGAGATGAAACTTTGTATTCCACTAATGATTATGTTACCTCAACCTTGATAGCAATGGTCCCAATCATGATAGTTTCAAATTTTTCTCTTGGTATGGGACAATATATTTCTCCAACTTGAATGCCCTCAACATGTTCAATTGAATTCAAAACCATAAGTCCTATCAATCTTCTTGGGGAAATAGACAGTATGTTACTTGTCATTAACATTGAAAGCCACCTTTCCTTGATTACAATTAATAACAGCTCCTGCAGTATTAAGAAAAGGTCTCCCAAGAATAATAGACATATTATCATCTTCAGGCATAAAAGTTTGAGAGGATGCTCTCATAAGAAATATGAGTTGAAGTAAAAGAGAGCATCAAGAAGCAAATTCAAAACACATTTAAGTCTAACCCACTTCTTATGCATAGGAATCGTGTATGCAAATAAATTCACAAAGAACAAAGTGACAAGCATAGGAAGATAAAACAAGAGTAACTTCAAAACTTTCAGCACATAGAGAGGTGTTTCAATACCATGAAAACTTCTACAACCATATTTTCCTCTCTCATAATAATTTTCAGTAGCCTCATGAATAAACTCAACAATATAACTATCACATAAAGCATGCTTTTCATGATCTACAAGCACTAGAGCTTTTTCATAAACATTTTCAAAAGAATCCTCAGGAACATAACATTCATCCTCCTTTGGTAAGCATGGGGGACAATCAAATAATGTAAGGGATAAAGAGTTACTCTCATTAGAAGGTAGGCATGGGTAGCTAATCCATTCTTCCTCCTTTTGTTCATCACTCTCCTCCTCTTTTTCATCTAATGAGATTTCAGGTTCATCAATTTCTTCTTCCATAGGATCCTGCAAGGCATTAGTCTCTTCCATTTGTGGAGAGCATCTATTAATATATTCAAGAATATAGCCGTTTTCTTCCTTGTAATTATCAAAGCAAAATTTAAGTATACCATAAACCTCATATTTGTAAGGTGAATCATCAATATTTTCAAGCAAACTAGCAAGTTCAAATGCACCCTTCCAAGCAATAAATTCTTCAATTTATTCCACATCATAAAAGTCATAATTTCCCTTAAAGAAGATATGGTAACATTATCATTATACTCACATTGAAAAGGCAGGTGTTTGTACCTCCTGCAACAACAAGATTTATCAAAGCAATAAGTAACATTATAAGTAGAGCACACGTTTCTAGCAATGGTATACAATTTATCAATTTGTTCCCATAAGTGTTTCCCTTTTTGTGACAAGCGGTGTTCCTTATAATAATATTTTTGATCTTCCGTGAACCCACATTGCCAATAAGATTCAGTTTCAAAGAAACCAACCATTGACAACAAGCATGATAAAGCAAGACAATAACAAACCAACGAAAATAACAACTAGAGTAGGAATCAATTTTTTTGTATTTTTGATAAAGAAATAAGCAAACAAGGAGAAAATAAACTTAGCTTGAACATTAGTGATTCCAAGCGGACTTGATAAATAAAGTTATGCTCCCCGGCAACGGCGCCAGAAAATAGTCTTGATGACCCACAAGTATAGGGGGTGTATCGCAGTATTTTCGAGGGAAGTGAAATCCAATTTATTGATTCGACACAAGGGGAGCCAAAGAATATTTATAAGCCTTAACAACTGAGTTGTCAATTCAGCTACACCTGGAAACAATCTTGCTCACAGCAGTTTATCAGTAGCAACCGTTTTGTAGTAGGAATAGTAAAGTAGCAGCAGTAACAAAGTAAAGACAGCAGTAACAATAGCAGTAAACAGTGGGATTCGAGTGCGGTAGGCATAGGGATGGATGGACGGGCGTTGCATGGACAAGAAAATTCACATAGCAATCAGAACATAGGGCAATTGCAGATAAATAAGATAAAGCATCCAAGTACTAGACAATCCTAGGCATGTGTTCCATATATAGTCATACATGCTCGCAATGAGAACTTGCACAACATGTTTTGTCCTGCTAGCCCGTTTGCAGCGGGGCCTCAAGGGAACTACTGGCAATTAAGGTGCTCCTTTTAATAGAGCACTGGAGCAAAGCATTAACACTATGTGAACACATGTGATCCTCACATCAAAGCCATTCCCTCCGGTTATCCCGATTTCTGTCACTTCGGGGCCATTGGTTCCGGACAACAACGTGTGTATACAACTTGCAGGTAAGACCAAAAACAATACTATCATAATGAATCAATAACATGTTCAGATCTGAAATCATGGCACTCGGGCCCTAGTGACAAGCATTAAGCACAACAAGTCGCAACAAAGTCATAAAGCACTAATAAAAGATACTAGGCACCATGCCCTAACAATCTGATGCCATTACATGAACGATCTCATCCAATCCCTACCATCCCCATAGCCTACAGTGGAGGATTACTCAATCATAGATGGGGAAACATGGATGGTTGATGGATATGATGGTGGAGATCGATGGAGATGGCTCCCGGGGCACTTCCCCGTCCCGACAGGGTGCCGAAACAGAGACTTTCTGTCCCCCGAATCTCCCCTTCGGTGGTGGCGGCGCTGCGGAACTTCTTCTGGAAAAACGTCGAACCCCCCGGAGTTTTTAGGCCAGAAGGCTTCTTATAGGCGAAGAGGGAGACCGAGGGGGTGCCTGGGGCCACCACACCATGCCCTGGCGCGGCCAGGCCTAGCCCGCGCCTAGGGGGGTGTGGCCAGCCCCTGGCCCTCCTCCGTCTCGTATTATGGATCCTGGAGTCTTCTGGAAAAATAGGCACTTTGACTTTTGTCCCGTCCAATTCCGAGAATATTCATTTTCTGTCTTTCCTGAAATAAAAAACAGCAGAAAACAGGCAGCTGGCACTGTGGCTCTTATTAATAGGTTAGTCCAAGAAATCATATGAAAAGTACTCCAAAGTGTGGAAAAAACACAAGAAAGTGGATAAAACCAAGCATGGAGCATCAAAATTTATAGATACATTTGCAATGTATCACCTACCTGTCGCCGGTGCTGAGGGCCGGCCTCCCCCTACCTCCCCACTATTGGAGATAGCACCCTCCCGCTCTCCTGCCTCTCTTCCACTATAGCGAGTTCCACCCCCTTCCATGCGTCCTCACCGCTGCTGCGACGACCTGCCCATCCTGTGTCGCCGCCCTTCCCTCGCACCGGCGGCACGCCCCTGCTCTTTGTGTCGTCCTCATCATTGATTCTGGTCACCATAGAGCCCAAGGAGGCACTGGATCTCCTGTGGATAGCAGGCGGTGCTCAAGCTTGGCATGCTCGCATGAGGTCAGGTTGACCTTGAAATAGGCTTCGACGGAGGAGGAGGCGAGCGTTACCCTCCCCCTCTCCTGCCTCCCTTCCACTACAGCAAGTTCCGCCGCCTTCCATGCGTCCTCAGCACTGCCGTGACGACCTGCCCCTCCTGTGCCGCCGCCCTTCCCTCGCGCCAGCGGCATGCCCCTGCTCTTTGTGTCTCCCTCATCATTGATTCCGGTCACCATAGAGCCCAAGGATGCACTGGATCTCCTATGGAGAGCAGGTGGTGCTTAAGCTTGGCATGCTCACATAAGGTCAGGTTGACCCTGAAATAGGCTCCGGCGGAGGTGGAGGCGGATATGCGGACCTTGTCTCCATCGGATCGCGGACACGGCCAACGCGCGCCGCGTTGGAGGACTGTAGAAGCGCTCGCCTCCTCCTCCCGGTGAATTGGAGCAAGCATAGAGGGACGCCGACGAGGTCACCCTGCTCCGGCACGTATGCCATGTCGTGAGCTTCTGAGAGTAGATTGTCGCCGTGTCCTACTAGAGAAGCCTGCCCGACAAATCACTAGTATCCTACCATTTCCACGCCTCTCCAACAGCCCTGCATCTCCACGAGGTTCGTCGATCCCCAATATTTGAGTTGCCCGTGTTGAATCTATGCAATTCATATAAGCCTTTTCCAAATTGTAAATAGGTTGGTGTCCTGCAATGTAAACAATTGGTCCCACAACTGATGCCTTGATTATTTATTCTGGAGAACTCCTTAGAGGTGCCGATGATGGATTTGTAATTTCATTGAAGGATTATGACATGTACCCTAACTGGCCAAATGACCTTGATCAGAATCCTACAGAGGTTTCATGGTGGATTGATATTGGGGAGTTCTTTTGGGAATGATAACTCTAAGGTAATTTCTGACTTAGCTAAGCTCCACCCTTTTTATATGGAATATTGGTATTTCATTGGTTCTGCAGAAATCAAACCAGTGTATGAATCAAGATTTTGAGTTTTATTGTTGTACGATACATGAATGTTAGGGAATTCCAGTAATTGTCCAATTGCAATCTAATGTGTTGCTCGGTATAAACAGAAAAGAAAAGGCTGTTGCATTTATTATGGTTAGGATCATAGTATTACCCTGTATATCAACTAAAAATAGGTAGTAAAGATGTTAACCAGATCATAGAATGGGCTATTTCTGCTCCTTGAGTTCAATAAAATTCTGACTAAACTTGCAGTGGCATACTTCTTGGCTTATAAAATTGTTTTCTTTCCTGAGATGACAAGGAGAAGCCACCATGATTTGAGGTTTCTAGTGTCTAACACAGCGACATGATGTTTTCAACTGCAGAGAAGTCATAGAATTTTCACAACTTTTAAATTGCACTTTTCTTTCTAAAAAAGTAATAATTGAATGCAGTTGGACATCTTGTTTCCCATCCCTGATATTTATAGTTGGATCCTCAGTTCACATATGGCATCACCATTTTGTCTTACTCATTTCTTTCACTTCAAATATGTAGGCTATGTTCTGTAAAAAAAAGTAGGCTACGTTGATATGTGGATATAAACTGTATATAAAACTTGATGCCATACTTTGGTAAAAAAAATTGGGCAATTCAAAACCATATGACAGTAATACAATTTGACGTAAAGCAGTACAACCCACTCGAGTATTCTGTAGAAAATACATGACGATAGTAATTTTACAATTCATAACTGGATGGGGCTATTTTCCTCAAATTAATGACATGGTTTTCGTTAGTACAACACACTCTAGTATTCTTCACTTCTTCGTATGACTTCTGACCAAATGTTCTTTACTTTCCTCATACCAATTCTTTTGCACATGTGTACCAACAAAATACTATGTTTTGTTTCTACCACAAATAAAAGAAATAGTATAACAATTAAGACACCATCTTTTTCGCGAGAATAAATTGCCATCATTTGCCAGAAATCATACTATAACACCTAAAAAAAGGAGGAATAAAGTGTCCATATGCCCATAGTAAATCACAGAATATGCTTGGTCCAGTGACAGCTAATTTTGAATACCAAGCACACTTTATTTTGTTCTTATATGTCCACTCCTAGGCTATCCAGATTCCAGAGTAGTATATCACTAAGATACTTTGCTAACTCTTCTCAATTACTGCCCCATCCACACTCACTTATTAAAACAATGTGAAGAACAAAATTGTTGACGAATTGGAGACTTTGGAATTACCATAGCAACGCCCTCCTCGTGGGCATATTATCCAGCTTTCAGTTACTTGAAAGGTTATGAGATGGCATCAAGGATAGTTGTTGATCATCTTGAAAGCATCTCCACCAAATATGAGTTCAGTGCTCAAGACATAGAGCTTTTAAGAAAATAGGTAGGGTGTTAAGCAAGAAACTGATAAAGAGCTACACTGTGAAGATATATGTAGGACCAAACAGAAAATGAAACGCATAAACAAGGCAAGTTTAAAATTTCTGCACCGAGACTAATAACCGTGACTATCGTGCACACACCCAATCTGTTCAGACATGTCTTGTAATGATTGAAACTGCATAGTGATTACCAGTCCGATGAAGGTTGTCTGATACTTCAAAATATCAACAGTTTCTGCATAGTATTGTTGTTGTTGTAGCCTGCAAGTAATGCAAAGCTAGTTTTGCATAATATTGTTGGTGTAGCCTACAAGTAATTCAAAGCTCTGCATCAATTTATGCATAGTAATATATAGAGGTAATCTTATGACCCCTGTTGTAATGATTGAAATTGTGTCGTGGATTACCAGTCTTCAAAATTCAGTTTGACAAAGGCAGAGTATAGTTAACCGATCACCGTGTTTTACAGGATGGAAAAAGAGAAACGGCCCCCCACATGACGGTGCAGTGCAGGATGCTGAGGCTGCCCTGCAGGGAAGCAATAGGCAGTCGTTGGGGTTAAGGGAGGTGAAGGAACGGCCACACACTCGTGTGGTGCAGGGCTACAAGGTTGCCGCAGGGAGGCGACGGGGGCTATTGACGGTGTCTCCCGGTGGCTAGCGGTGGCGGCAGCGTCTGGCGACGGCTCATGGTGGCGTTTGGAGGTGGCTCACGGCGTCAGGTGGCTTCTTCCATGGTGGCGAGGCAAGGATTCCGGTCGTCAGGGTTAAGGATAATTTAAGACGATTGTAGTCAGTTTCCTTTTTTGAGATCATTATACTTGCGTGATTATAGGGTGTACGTATGTAGGTCTGGATTTCGTTTTTTTTTTTGAACGGGAACAAGGCCATAAGACCCCAGAAGTATTGGAATAGGCTTGTAGTTTCTAGGAAGTTTCACGTTGCTTGCTAGGTAATTTCTAGGAAGCACACGACTTGACTGACTTTGGGTCAAGTCCACTAGAGGAGACTTGACTAGGGTCAAGTCCACCATACCATGTACATACATGTAGTTGCTTAGCATGTATTAGGTAACTTACTTGTAGTTTTCCCTCCCAGCACCTATATGTAGGGTTGATTGTGAATGAGAAAGATGTGGAGAACAAGCACCAAATTTCTTGAGTGTGTTCTGCCTCCCCTTCTTCCTCCTCTTACCATATTCATAGTTTGGGCCAACAATTGGTATTAGAGCCTGAGTTTGAGAGAGAGCGACGGCGATGGGCGACAACACCAAGGCATTGGTTGATGCCGCCGTCGCGGCACACGAGAAGAAGGATATTGGGAGCCCGCAGATCTTTCAGCGGGTAGTCCCTGAGACTGGTGGTTCGTGGCTGATGCTAGATCGGACGAACTATGCTAGCTGGGCCCTCCTCATGCAGGTCATGCTAGAGGCGCGCCAACTCTGGGTCGCCGTCACCGACGGGACGCCGGAGCACGAGACAGACCGCATGGCTATTGAGTGTCTGCTGCGGTCTGTCCCACCGGAGATGGTCTCCACCCTCGTAGTCAAGGTGACGGCGAAGGAAGCTGGGGATGGTTGTCTCCGCCTCCAAGTCCAGCCCTTTCTTCCCGCTGGGCGGCCACCCGCCGTCTTCTGCCTCGCCGCTCTCGGAAACGGAATAGATTGGACGACAGAGGAGAGAGTTCGGGTCAAGGACGGCGATTCAGCAAGAGCAAGCACGGCTGTGGGGAGAAGAAACAGAGAAAAAGAGAATGTGGGATGATGTCTACTGTCAAGTGGGCTAGGCCCGAACCCGAACGTGTCCGGTCAGACCCGTCCACGGATAGGTCGTTCGGCCTGGAACAGGCCATCTCCACGCGTTTCTTTTAAATAATACACTTTTTTAATTAATTTGACAAGTGTTGCACGGATTCAGCATTTTACATATCGTGCTTTGTCAGCGACGGTCACGCCGAATGAAATACATTCGGTGACAAGCATACCCGAGAGGTCTATTCGGCGAGGGCCTGACCGGATCAAACTTTATTCGGCGTCGCCGTTACCGAGTGCATGTGGTGGCGGGCCCGCTCTGCTCGATTGCATCACTCGGCGACGGCGTGACCGAGTGCAGCACTCGGCGATAGCCTGGCCGAAAGCCTCCAAAGAGGACCACGGCACCATGCGAGCCTGTCCCGCACACAACGCCTTCTTCCTCACGCGTTGCTCGCTGCCTCTCTCTCTCCAGCCGACGAACCTCACATATTTGCACCAGATTTCTCCAATTCAGCCCTAGACACTAAATCTTCTGTCTAAAACCACTATAGAGATAGGGGAACCCCGATCTACTGATGGGTTAGCTCAGGACTCGATTTGGTGGTGGGTTTTTGGAGGAATGGTGGTGGTGCTATGGTGGAGCAATGGCAATGGTGGTGCTGTGGTGGAGCTTGAAGCAGGGGCGTTTATGAGCTGCACCGTGCTGCTTCTTTGGTGAACCGAGGCTGCTGTACCGAGTGGCTTCTCACGCTTCAAGGGTAAACTCTAATCCCCCGTTAACCACAGTTATTGTATATGATTATGCGGCTACTCAGGCTGTGGTTAGGAGGCTATTAGAATAATTAGGAGGATTTTAGTATATTATTTAGAATATTTGCAGATAGTTGTACATAGTTTTATTTAGAATAGGTGGATTTATAGAAAATTTTGGTAGGTGGATTTGTAGGAATATTAGCCAGACTATTAGTATATTATTTAGAATATTTGCGGATAGTTGTACATAGTTTTATTTAGAATAGGTGGATTTGTAGAAAGATTTGGCAGGTGGATTTGTAGGAATATTAGTCAGACTATTAGTATATTATTTAGAATATTTGCGAATAGTTGTACATGTATTTACGCATTGTCAATAATTAATTATTTAGATTGATTTTTTTATGTCAGCAGATATGTCGAATGTAGTGAAGTTCGTGTTTTGCTACGGTCCTGGTAATATCCAATACTATAAATATGGAGCAGATTTGCGTGAGTTTCATTTTACGGAGTCGGATTTGACTGCTTCTCTAACTTGGAGTGTTAGTCAGCTGAAGGAATGGTTGATGGACTGTTTAGGATATAATCTCGAAACATACACCGTCAGTGTCCAAGCATTATGGACAAAGTCTACCAAGAACATTTTCTAGATTTTGAAGGATGTAGATCATAACAGAGATTGGTTTAAGTGGTTAAATGGTTGCCAGGACAGGCACATACACCTTGTTGCACTAGTGCTTCCTGTCTTGAAGGAGATCAATCCGCAAGCATCGGAAGGTGAACACGGTCCTGGCCATAGTGCTGAATCTAGTGGTGGGACATACTCTATGTCCAATGCTGGAGGTGGTGGTTATGAATCAGAGCAGAGCAGTCGGATAGGAGGAGGTGGTGGTGGTTATGAACCAGGGCAGAGCAGTCAGGATGTAGGTGGAGGATACGATAGTGGAGAGGTAGATGGGGACGAGGAAGGTAGGCACATGCAGGACTTGATGGAGGATGAGGATTACATGGATGGTGAAAGTGGTGATTCTGATGATTCAGATAGTTCCGATGAAGAAGGCAACGGAGAGGATGTGCCGATTCCTGCATCCTGGAATCAAGACATCTCCGATGTCATGACCGTTAACGACTGTCATGATTCTGCTTGGGAATATCATAAAAATAAAATTGCGCAGGGGGCCAGATATCCAGACAAGAAATATTTGCAAGATGCAGTCATTGCTTGGACCTTGTCTACATAGAGGGTTCTCAGTACAATCGTGTCAAATAAGAGATACTTGACAATGGAATGCGTCGATATAAATTGTCCAGATAGGGTGCATGGATATCTTCCTAAATATGACACAAATTGGTTGGTGAGCGACATGGTGATGCACACGTGTCAGCTTTCATCTATCCCTACAGATCATCGTAACCTCTCGTCCACGCTTCTGGCTTGGTTGTTTTACACGGAGATAGTGGAGAGCAAAGCGGTGGAAGTGAAGGCTATAATAAATAAAGTAAGGGTCAGGTTTAATTACAACATTTCATACGACAAGGCTTGGAGGGAAAAGCAAAGGGCTCTTAAGGACAGGTTTGGTTCATTCAGAGACGCATATGACTCTGTAGTCAGACAACTCCTTACACTGCAGGCTAGGAACCTAGGCACCTATGTCAACATCCAACATTATGTGATACCAGAGGATCCATCCGTAAAGATGATTCATCGAGTGTTCTTCTCTTTCTCTGTGTGCATCCAAGCTTTCACTTATTGCCGACCAGTTATATGTGTAGACGGTACGTTTCTCACTAGCAAGTATAAGGGTCAGATCCTTACCGCCATTGGTCAAGACGACAACAATCAAATTGTCCCACTCGCCTTTGGTTTTGTTGAGGGAGAAAACACTGAAAGCTGGACATGGTTCTTCAAGCAGCTCAAGATAGCAGTTGTGAAAGATAAGCCCAATGTGTGCCTCATTCATGATAGGCATGCTGGTATACTAAATGCGGTAAAGCGTTTGGCACAGCCTGGGCCCGAAGAACAAACACCTTAGCTCGACATGCAGAGTCGTTGGTGCATGCGCCATTTGGGAGCTAATTTTTTCTCACAGTTCAGGAATAAGAATCTGATGAATCTTTTCAAAAAACTGTGGAAGCAGAATCAAGAATGGAAGTATGATTTCATACGTGCACATCTCGATGACTTCACTCAGAAACATGTCAGGGCGAGGAAAGCGGCCCAAACCGCAGCTATAGTTGCACATCAAGCAGCAGTTGCTGCCTAGGCTGCTACTGGAGAAGCGCTTCTGGAGGAAGAGCCTATAGGGCTTTGTGACTTGCTTGGATTTGATCCTGGTACTAGGAGAAGGCTCGGGAGACAGATTAAAAAATTTCAATAGTGGATAGAGCACGAGCCTTTGGAGAAGTGGTCTTTGCTACACGACACCCATGGAGCTAGGTATGGTGTAATGACTACAAACCTAGCTGAGTGATATAACTTTGTCCTCAGAGGTAGCAGGGCTCTGCCACTTACAGCCATTGTCGAGGGTATTTTGTATGACACGATCAAATATTTCAGAGACAGACGACAGAGAGCTCAGTTGCATTTATTAAACAATCCGAACACACGCTTCTGTGAAAATATTATGGACTACATGGATAAAAAGATGGCAAAAGCTCGGACACACACTATCGTGGCCATCGGTAATGCAGAGAGAGTTTTAGGTGCCGTTACCTACCGATAAGTTTGGGTGTGGTAATGAGCTAAGGACGCATGAGGTGAAGATTGGAAATGAACAATGGCCAATCTGTGAGTGCATGTGCAACAAACCAAAATTGCTTCATCTCCCTTGCTCGCATGTGCTTGCTGCGTGTGGGCAGCTGGGGTTGGAGACAATCTCGTTCGTGTCTCCGTACTACCTAAAAGAATCTATGGTCAATACCTGGACCGGTGATATGTCAGGATTTCGAGTAGTGGGCAATTTCAACATGGTAAACTCTGGTGAAAGGCAGTACATCCCTCACCTGCTCTAATGCACGGTAAACATTTTGGCGGGAAACATTTTTTGGCAGGAAAGATTCTGGCGGGAAGCATTTTGGCGGGAAATATTTTGGGGGGAAGAACTAAGATACATTGTCTCTGAAATTAACTGAGAAGTACAAACTAATGTCGCGCTTAAGATACATCACAACACTATAACAGAAATGAAGATACATCAAGACACTACAACTTAAATGAGGATACATCAAGACACTACAAGTGAAATTAAGATATATCGGGACAGTACAACTGAAGTGAAGATACATCGGTACTGATACATACGTCTACCTGCCCTAAATCCAGCGCGGGTACTTCCCGGTCTTGTCCCCACGTTTCTCTGCCGCCCGCGCCTTGGCAACCCTTTCTCTTAATCTCTTCCTCTCCGCCTCACGGGCCTCCTTGTGCACTTGTTCCTGCCGCTCATCTTCCTCCCTTCTCTTCCTGTTCAGCTCGTGGTTTCGAGCTTGCTCTACACAGAACTCTTTCATTTCTCTCTCCCATTCCTTGTTCTCCTCTTCGGCCATCCTTTCAGCATGTTCCTCTTCGTGAAAGGCAGTCCACGCAGCTCGGTTCCTATCATGACACTCTTTCTTGGCCCAAGCTGGCTGCTCCTTGTCAATCCAATGGTACCACTTGCAAAGTGGAGGAGGAGACTGCAAGCAAATTAATGGAATGAATAAAAGGATACATGATAACATGAATGGTTCATATTAACCATGTTCTGCGAATATACTAGAGGCCTCTCGTACGACGAACTTGCTTGTCGGGGCGAGCTTGCGTCGTAGTTGGGACACATGAGAAACTTCATGCCCATGCAGATGGAGAAATCGATCGACTCCTTAACCTTGGCGAGATGGCCGCACCAACAACGCTCGTGTGTCACCCCTTGTGGCAATCTAGCATCTTTCATATTCCTAGGCCTATACTCTGGGTCCGAACAAGGTACACTCACGATGGAGAGGAGAAGAAATGCGAGAGAAAGATGAGGAACAGCTGAACTGGGTGAAGAGAGAACATCTCGGTGCCTAAATTTATAGAGGCAATGGGATGAATAGGCAGGAAAAACGACGGGAAAACGTGGCGGGAGATAGTGGCGGGAATCGGCTGGTGGGAGATAAACGACGAGAAATCGTGGCAGGAATCGGCTAGGAGATAAACGACGGGAAATAGTGGCGGGAATCGGCTGGCGGGAGATAAACTGTGGGAACCAAAAACTAATTTAGACGTTTAGGGCTTGCATTGATCATGCAGGATTTGGTTAGGGGCAAGCCGACTTGTCCACTCGGTCCGGACCTGGCCGATTAATCCACTCGGCCTGGGCGTGACCGAAAGGAGCATTCGACTTCGGCCTGGCCGATTGGGCCAGCCCCAATCGGCTAGGCCCTGACGGCCTGATCGATTGCAGGTGGCATGTCAGCCGAGAGCTCACTCGGCGAGGCCCAGGCCGAATGGCTCCATTCGGCGACGCTCTGGCCGTCAAAGCACTAGATATGTAAAATGTTGAATTCGTGCAACACTTGTCAAATTAATTAAAAAAGTGTATTATTTAAAAAAAAATCGCCCATCTCCACCGGGTCTATTCAACTAGTCCGAAAGCATTTGGGACGTGCGTGTCCTCTCAGGGGTGCAACCCATCTGTACATACGCGTCTTGCTTTACCCATCTGTGTATCAAATTTGGACAATGGTTGTGGACCCAGACAGCATGCGCCCTCTCCCGTGTCCTCCCACGGGAGTCAAGGGCCCATTTGTCAGCGACCCAACAACTTTCTTTCACTAATCAATGAAAGGCTACTGCTGTCACCGCCCGACGCCTACCCTCCTGCAGCAACACTTCAATGTCGTCGCTTCGGCCTCCATGTTGGTATCCAATGCCGGGTCTTTTTAACAAGCCACCCGCAGTCACATTCTTCCACACCACACCACACCACTATCAGCAGCCAGCCATGGCCGGTAGTATTGGATCGAGGGGAGGGCGTCTAGGACGACCACCGAGTCTTGGTCATGGTCGTTGAGGCAGGCGCGGGGGACGCGGCCAAAGCAGCACACCGCCATGCTCTCCCTCATCACTATCGTCGCCCGAGCTCCAGCCAATCGACACCGGCCATGTAGTGGAAATGGTAGCAGCGATGGCACATGGTAACAACGACGGAGTGGTAGCAGCGCTGACAAATGGGTCGTGTCACTGTGCGCGATTGGTCAAACAGGCCAGACCTTGATCCAAAAGTGAACGCGCTCGGCCCAAAACAGACCGTTTGGGTCGGTCGAACGCGCTCGGCCAAAAACAGACCGTTTGGGTCGACCGACCCGGTGGAGATGTCCTCGTCCAAATAGGTCTTTCTGTTGAAGGGTCCGCACGAACAGGAAGGCTTATCCCAACTATAGCACTGTACTGCGCCACGTGGGGAGCAACCAGACCACGCGAACCGACACGCGCACAAACTGACCTGCACGCCCAGGAGCGCGCACGAACTGGTCTATACAAGGACCATTAAATTCACCGATGTGATTTGGCAAAAAAGTATACCATTAGATTCATATTGGATACATGATATATTTTAATTTTAATTTTTTCTACCACCCCCATTTATTTTCTTTATACTTGTTGAACAAAAGTAATGAAAATGGTCCAGACTGGCGATTTGCATCCGCCCAAAGATTTCTCAAAAAGAAAAATCTGATATTCTATGGCATATAGCATATACTTCATCCCATCTCAATATAAGGAGGCTAAGGATTAGTCAAAAAGCAACCTTTTAAGTTTGATCAAGATTATACACAAAAGTATAAACATTTAGAACACTAAATCAATATCAATAGATTCATTATAAAATTTATTTTTTTAATGTATCCATTCAATATAAATATTTGGTCAAAGTTAGTAAGGTTTGACTATTGACTAATCGTTAGGCGTTTTATATTTTGAGACGAAGGGAGTATTTCTTGGTCAAATTTATAATTAAAGTTGGACGCAAATTATGATGTGGCCTTGTATAGATGAACCGAGGGAGTAGAGGGGGTTCAAATGGGGTAAAACATAACAAATGAGCGTCCTTACGGACTGAACCCAAAACTCAAATGATGATCATGGATTATAATTTGAAAATCAAGCAAATGATTTTGTTGAACTGGTACAAGGAATAGAATTACCTCAAGAATATTTCCGAGTAGAAAAATGGATGGATAAATACTAAACGAGTAGACTGGGTTTTGGATCACTAACTTACTCGTGATACTGATCAACAATTATTCTTGGGCCATTATCATATTCCCTTGCTGCTGTTGCCATATCATTTACTAAAGACTTAGTAACCTCACCGGCTCTGACATGCACCATGAGATGCACCTCTCTGAGATCCAGAAGGTTTTCGATGCCACACATTCCCCCCAAATTGCTAAACCTTAGCTCAAGCCTTTCGAGCTTGGGCATTGCGTTATTTGGAAAGCTTAGTAGTGGCAGGAAAGGAGCCGAGAAGCGAAGAAGCTTGAGCTCCTCAAATCCACCTGCTGGAACTATGATCTCCCCATCAGAGTGTATCTTTTTTTCGAGGTCCTGCTTTGCTGAAGTAAGTGAAAATGTGAGAGAAAACAATTTTTGGAGCTTACTCAAGCGGTGCAAAGCATCTGTTGTCAGCACCGTCATGGAGAGCGTCAACTTTGTCAGAGCATCCAGTTGTGTGATCCATTCTGGGAGCTCAACCAACTTGCCAGATAGCTCGAGAGCATTGAGAAACTTGGGAGGGGAAGACAGAGCACTCAATGATTTTAGAAACTCAGATGACTCGTCATCAATTATTAGGGTGTGGAGGGAGTAGCCACCAAGGTACTCGATTGAGGAGCTTAGTTCTTTAAAAAGTTTACCCCCGTTTTTGATGTTGAGCTTGTAAATTGCAAGTTTCCTCAGATCTGTGAGATGATGGAGGTCTGCCACAGCGGTTGCTGGCCCTTCAACGATCTCGATACCTGACAGTATGCGCAGTGATTTCATCGTTTCCTTCTTCAGGTCTTCTGGAAGCTTCAGTGCCTTCCGTGTCCTTTTGTTCCCGCCAAGTATGTTCACCAGTCTTTCAAGCTGGCAGACAGCGTTGGGCAGCTCTGTGACATTGGTCTCCCGTACGTCAATAGTCTCCAAGTACTGGAGTTTCACAATCTTCTTAGGGATCTTGTCAATCTCAGTCTTTCGGAGGCAGAGGTACTTGAGTAGAAGCATCTTGCATATCTCCTTGGCATGCTGCTTTCTGAAATCCTTGCAACCTTCAAGGTCTAACACTTGCACGATCCCGAACTTCAATGAATTGGAAGGCAGTTGGGTCAAGCTCCCAAATAAGGTCAGAGATCGGACATGGGAAAAATTCATGCTCTCCATTGCTTTCTTGTGTTTGGAGTCACTGCCTTGGAGGGACAGCCGACGGACTTTGTTGCTAGGCGATGCCATGAGCCAGTGGCCGCCAACCACGGTCACGAAGTTCTCTTCGCTTGCCTTGGACACAATGTACTCGAGAACCATGTCGTGAACTTGATAGCTCTTCACCTTCCCGTTGCCGTTATGCTCCGCAGCACGTATGATCTTCCTCCTTATAAGATGATTGAAGTACGTCTCTGCGACATCCTCCACACTCAGCCCATCCTTCTCGCTAACGAAGCCTTCTGCCAGCCATCGCCTTGTCAGCCGCTTCCTGCTGACCTTGCCCCCCTTCGGAAATATGCACAAATATAAGGAGCAAGTCTTGATTTCAGCAGGCATATCATTGTAGCAATGACTAAGTATCCTCGTGACTCCTTCCTGGGCAACAGCCTTGCTGGAGTCTGCTATCAGACCGCTGCAAACTTTCTTCCATTCATCCTCTTGTCTGTCTGGGTTGCAGGCGGCATGCCCAGCCATGGTGACAATTGCCAGCGGCAGGCCCCCGCACATTTGCCACAGTCTGGGTGGAATTTTCTTAAGGCTTTCTTCGCTCATCTTTGATTCGGCCATGAACAATTCTTTCGGTTTGTCATCGCTAAGTACGACCAATTTATGAACAAGATCTGCTTTATCTCTGATGCACGCAGTGGCAACAGCTTGAAACCGTGTCGTCACTATTACCCTACTGCCTCTACTACTTCTAGGCAGTGACTTTTTTATCTTCTCCCACATAGATGCAGACCATACATCATCAACTAAGAGCAAGTAACTGCAATGAGAAGAAAATTCAATAAGCCTAGTACAAATTCAAAGTCTGGAATCAGTGGAGATCAGGATCCAAAAGCAATTACACATGAGCTGGTTTTATGTTGGAAAAAAGAATGTCAGTTTTTGTCTTATGAGATATCAACAGCAACAAAATGAACTAGCACTAATTCAGTTATGCCCAAAAAACTCAAGCATTAAGCTGGCATATCCTCTCTTTTTTTTAGATCAGCATATCCTTATGTCTAACAAAAAACGCTTTTGCTACTTTTTTTAGATGGAAAATAATTTCCATTAACCAAACTACTGCCTATGCTCAACTACTCCTAAACATAATTCTTCCTAGTATTAAGCATTTCTTTCCTTCAAATTGGTTTTTCGTTTTTAATGATAGGTAATGATGTCCGTTTCAAAATATAAGATGTTTTAGGTTTGTGAAGAAAATGGATCTAGCCTACTTTTAGTATGTAGATTCACTTCAAACCTAAGTGAACCTACATACTAAAAGAAGTCTAGATACATTTGTTTCATCACAAAGCTAAAACATCTTATATTTTGAAACGGAGTGAGTACTCTGTAACTCTATGATTCAGCAACGAAGTAGTTAACCATCATGCAATTGCAACCTCAACTTGAAAAAATCTTGTACCTTTGACCTTCCAAATACTTGTTGAGGGCTTGTGTAATCTCCGAGGTGCTGCCACCGCGCTGCTCCTCGTCCATCTGGCCCTTGCAGACGACAGTATCCCATAAGCTGCCAATGGCGGCTATGAAGCGGTTTTTCTCCAAAGTGCCACCACCGCTGGTACCTTGCTGGCCATTGCCATCTTTGGATTGTGGCATGACTTGACTGAGTATGATTCCTAGTATGGCTTCTATGTCGGAGCTCTGCGACACGGTGACCATGGCCCGGCAGTCAAACTGATCACCGAATTTCTGGTATAACGCCGTTGCGATGGTAGTCTTGCCCACCCCTCCGAACCCAACAATGGACAGCACACCTTGGTCTGGTGGTGAGGGATGATTGGGAGCTGATTGTTGTTGTTGTTGTCGTTGCAAGATGACCCACTTCCCCAGCTTCTCCATGTCCCTGTCCACTCCTACAGGCTTCTTGGTGCCAACAAGCTGCAGGCTCATCTGCTGGTTCTCGGCGGCCTGGAATCCAGTTGCAGCTCCTCCACTGGACTGACCGTCGCTGCTCTTGGGGTTCTCGACTCCGTACCTCGTTCGCCGTTCACCAATCTGCTGCGCGCGCACCTTGAGCTCGGCGATGTTGGAAGCAATTTTCCAGCGAGGCCGCCACGTCCAGACCTCGTACGCACCGGAGACGACGAAGGCGCAGCAGACGTCGCGGCCGGGGTCGTGGGAGAGGCGGTGCGCGAAGTCGTCCACGCAGTCCTCGATGTCGTAGGTGACATCACGGATCTGCTTCATCCAGTCCTTGATCCGGCGGTCGTGGCCCTGAGGAGCGGTGCTGCTGAGGTCGCCCAGGAAGGCCTGCATACTCGCCATCTCGTCGTTGATGTACTGGACGTCGCCCCGGACGGCCCTGATGAGAGCATACTCGTGAGCAAGCAGGCCCCCGAGCTTGCTCAGCAGAGATTTCATGGTGGCCTCCGAAGCACCCACAACCAAATCCATTGCTGACGCCCTTGCTCCTCCTCACAACAAGCTTCTGCAAATTTGGCTGAATGTGTTGCTTGAGGACTGGTAGCGATAGAATGAGATTGGGCGTACTCTGCACTCTCAAGCTAGCTGTGAAACCTGGAGGGGATTTCTTCCTTCACCTCCCTGTTAAAGTCAACACAGCTAGTACTATCTGTCAATATAATATTGCAGGCTCCAGCACTTTGCGGAGAAGATAATCCAAGCATTGGATTCCTTCGGCACGGCTAACCGTTGGATTTTCTTTCTTTAATATTTTAGTTACGTGGTTGTGTGACTGTCCGTACATCTTAGTTATGCAGAGATCAGTTATAAACATTACTCAAAATGATAAAGTGTCTATTTTTTTTTAAAAAACTAACCGTGACACTTTTCTTTCTAACGTGGTTGCTTGAAGTTGCAAACGCGAGGGCCTTTATCTTTTTTTTAAGGAGTATGTCATCTTTAGTGTGTTAAAATTGATAAGAAAATACCTTCATAAAATCATGGACTTAATAGTATGTCATTAAAAGTAGAGATTTCTATTTTCGTGTCCCTGATTCGTTAGTTGTATTAAATTTTCTCTAGCCGTTTAATTTTTTCTCACTTTTCCCCTCCCTCTATTCTGAAACCCTTGCAGGTGCTCGGATGGAGGGATGCCGTCAGGTCAAAGGCTTGACCGTTACATGCTGACTGATGGGACCGCGTTGGAACGGGCCGTGCGTTGAGCGTTACGTTACGTGGCCTCGGCCGTTAAATGCTGACGAGTGGGGCCGTGTTGGGACAGGTCCTACATACGTGGTTTAGGGTGGGGCCACATTGGGACGGGTCTTGCATACGTGGTGAAGGGCGGAGCCGCATGGAGACACGTCAGACCGGCCATTCTCGCTCATCCAAAGCATTCGCTTCCCCCGAGCCTAGAACAGCTCCCACACCGTCCCTCCGCTGCTCCGTCGTCGTGCCCTCGTACCTTATGTCGTCCTCGGCACCCAAGCCGCTCCCTTCCCCAAGCCACGGAGCCCACTCCACCTCCGGCTCCGCTCCCTCCCCCACTATATCTACCCCTTCCACGGAACAGTATGCAACGCCGACTGGTGTACCACTCCTCCCCGTCGACCGCGGAGAAGATTGGGTGGAATCAGAGAGATCTAACGCACGGATTCGATCTGGGTAAGCATCGTTTCCCTTTATGGATCAATTATAGGCAGTATTTGAGCGCGAATCGTTGGTGCTCAACTAAGTGCCTTGCTTTTCGAATAGGATTGATCCAGCACTAGCATTTCGGCTGGCGGTTAGACTGGATACTAGCGTAATTCGTGGTTGTAAACAATACCTCTATGGATTTTACTTTCCACCGGTGGGTGCAACCTCCATAACTCTCAGAGATTTGAAAGATACAATCTATTCTAAATTCCCCTAGAGCAATGGCGATTCAGTTGATTTGCAGTATTTCAACATTAGCGAGTAAAGGTTGCTCCCACTAACTAGCGAAGCTAATCTGGTAATGCTTTTCTCTTTGAATGTTGCTGAATGTTTTGGTTAAATTCGTCCCCATGTGCAACCTAAAGTTGAGCACACGGGAAATAGGGTTAAAGCACCATCTGGTGATCAGGCATCATGTGTGTCTATTGTCTCTGCTAATAGTATGCGCCCCCGCACTCCTTGTAAGTCCACAACAGTACTATCTATTCGCACTGCGAGCGTAAGGCAAACCACTCATGTCGCCGATGTGGAAGACAAAGCAGAGCCTGATGATGGAGCACCTCCACTAGATGATGAAGAGGAGTTAATATTTCCTTAATTGGTAGATAGATTCAGTAAGCATGCACTAGAGGATCAATACACGGAGGAAATGGCCCACGGTGCTAGATTTGATGACACTGATGATGAAGAGAATGAGGAAAACAATGACAGCCTCGTTTGAAGACTTGCCAGTAATTGAGTGGGACATGGACGATCCTAAGCTTTCAGAAGGCATCGTATTTGAAACGATGCGTGACTGTCGTAATGCCCTTACTACATATTGCATTCTCACCAATAATGATTATGAAGTTATTAAGAGTGACACAACAAGGTTCACAGTGAAGTGCCCATACAAGAGGTGGAGGTGGAGGATGCATGCATCCACTATGCTCAAGAGCAGTTTGGTTCAGCTATTACAACTAGTTGTGTATTTTAGATCATTGTGTAGAGTTTGTTAACTATACCTGACATTTTCATTATGTTTCAGATAAAAAGAAACCAGTTCAAACATTCTTGTCCACCTCAAGGGGGACAACCAAAGGACAAAACAAAACTAGCAAAGACTAGGTGGTTGGCAGATGCAATCATGGATTGGATGAGAAGAAGCTGGGAGCTGGACGACGTCGGTCAAAGAAGGCGGTGGGACAGGGGTCTACAAGGCATAGGTGGAAGAGGGCGGTGCGAGGATGAGCTCGATGGTCCTAGTCGAAGCTAGGAGGCACAATTTCGTTGTTTTCTGGTGGGGTACAGAATCAACTCTGACGATGGGTAGTGGAGGAGAGTTAAAGTTCTAGAACTGGTGGGATATTTTTGAGTAAGACAAGAGACAAGTGCGGGAACTAGTCTGAATTTTTTCTAAGTGTGAGAGGGTATGAAAATTTGGAAACTTCCTCAAAAGTAATCCTCAACTACATATATATAAACATATGGAAATAACAAACCACACTGTCAGCTATTACAAACAGGATTAGCCTGGTACTCCGCAACTAGTTAGTTCATATCACAGAGCACAGCGTTTCAGAGATATCAGTTAACTTGGCCCTCATTGCATCAATATCCTTTCTTCAAGCTCATTCTTTGCTTCCTCTAGATTGTCGAAGTATTCGTGATCATATAGCTCATTGCGGATCTCGTGCTCCCACCACAACGCCATTATAATGTGTTGCATCAAGATTGGGTGCGGCGAGGCATACCGCTAGACAAACGAGCACATCGCGTGTTTGAAGTTGCAACCCAAGAACCTACGGCCGAGGTCTGTTCCCTGGAACACCACGCGACATGTCGGCGTCAGGTCGTAGCAGCACCACATCTTCATTTGTGTGTAGATGCCGTGCCACATCGGGTCTGACCTACATGCTGGAATCTGATACGTATGAAGCAAACCTCCTCATAGAATGGAGATCAACAAAATGGGGAAAGCCGGGAAATTTACTAAAAATATGGTAAAGAATACTAGTCTGGGTTGGCGGCACCTTGATGATAGGACAAAGATGTCCGATCTTTCGATAAGATGGTGATAGTCAATTTGGTGGAGTTTGGGCTTGACGATCCGAGTACACGTGTGAGCACGAGCGCCAATGCAATCGCTAGGCCAATCTCTTGGAGGTTACCGATCTTGCAGAAGCACGATCAGCCTGACCAGTGAGGGTCTTAATTCCTACCTGATATCGAGAACAAGTAAGAACTAATATTGCAATCAAGATATTGCAGATTAAGATGAAAGCTTTATTGAAAATGTGGGATCCTGTATAGGGGCGAAGTACAAGAGGCCTCTATGACACTCGAGCCTTGGCGAAGTTGCAATGATGGCTAACTTGTAGTCTAAACAAAATCCGAGTCTAAAGTGATGGCTATGGGGGTATTTAAGGAGGAAAAGGTCGGATTTTGGCCAGCCACAGAGGTGGTGGCCGAAACCAACCCTAGAAGTCCTTTTCTCATCAAATACGAACTCTAAAAAGTGGCTATTTTAATTCCTGCGAAAATTACATGGGCCTGGCCCAAAATAAAGGTGTCGCATCACCAAATTAAGCTATGGGCGAATCTATGAAGTAATATTCTTGAATATTTCGTTTAAGCCTTCTATCTTCATTATGGTGGCTTCAAAGTTCTGAAATATCCACCTGTGGCGTCCTCTTCAATCCTCACATGCTTGGTTCCATCTCCATGCATGATCATGCTCCAATGCTTGTCCCTCTTGTCCATGCTCGGTCTATCATTCCTAAGAGTAACAAATACATCTGATTTAGGCAGCATCATATGCTCATGTATATGAGGAATAGTTCCAAGAAATGGAAGTACCTGATAGTTAAGTTGCTTGGCACGAGCTCGAGTGATAGGTCCTTGTATTTATGTATCTATAGGTACAGCGGCTGTATCAATAGATGGGATGCCCTCATCATGCTCCCCTTCTTGAATTGAAGTCGTCCTCGACGCAATCTCATCTTCCTCACCAAAGTAAGGCTTCAAATCTGCAATGTTAAACATAGGACTAACCGTACCAAAATCTACAGGCAACTCAAGTTTATATGCATTATCATTTATTTTCTCTAGCACCTTAAAAGGACCAGCAGCTCATGGCATTAACTTAGCTTGCGCAAATCAGGAAAACGATCTTTCGCAAATATAACCAAACAAGATCCCCAACATCAAACACAACATGCTTTCTCCCTCTATCCCCAGCAAGTTTATACTTAGCATTCACGTGTTATATGTTGTCTTTAGTAGTCTTATGTAATTTTAATATCATTTCAACATGTTGTGTAGCATCCAAATTATTTTGCACCAAAGAAGATAATAGCAATAAATCAATAGGTGCATGAGGAACAAAACCATACACAATCTCAAATGGGCACATCTTTGTGGTAGAATGCAGCGAACGATTATAAGCAAATTCAATATGAGGTAAACACTTTGAAAACAGCCCGCAACACAGTAGACAAAGTTCTATTGACTACTTCAGTTTGTCCATCAGTTTGGGGATGACATGTAGTACTAAACAACAATTTAGTCCCCAACTTAGCCCATAAACATCTCCAAAAGTGGCTAAGAAATTTAGTATCACGGTCAGAAACAATAGTATTTGGCACACCATGTAAACGAAAATTTTCACGAAAGAACAAATCAACAATATGTGTAGCATCATCCATTTTGTGACAAGGAATAAAGTGTGCCATCTTAGAAAACCGATCCACAACAACAAAAATGCTATCCCTCCCCTTCTATGTACGAGGCAATCCCAAAACAAAGTCCATAGAAATATCCTCTCAAGGAACACTAGGAATAGGAAGAGGCATATATAAACCATGTGGATTAAGAAGAGACTTAGCTTTTGACAAGTAGTGCAGCGTGCCATGAATCTCTCAACATCTCAACGCATGTGTGGTGTAACACCCTCAAATCGTCCCTATGCAAGTTTTAGCCCTTTCCGCCAAACCCGCATAGAAACGATTCAAGGACGCCCACCAGGCACTTTCGTGCGGGTGGAAAACGAAGTAATACCATTACACAACAGTCCTCGATGGGACCCTCAGAACAGATATATATACAACACGACTCCACGAGTCAAGAATACAGATATACAATACAAAGATCCAAATCACCTTGAAATTGGTAGGGCATCCGACTACGGACAAAATGCAAATGGGGATAAGAGCCCTGAAGAATAACCAATGGCGTCCATAACCCTGCCCAGGCCAAGCCGAAAGGGTAACCCTGCTAACAGCGTCGATCTCACACCTGCTAAAACAAAAGGGGTGCCGACAGAGGGCAAAGGAAAAAGAGGAGCGTCAGTACTGAGGCCAGTACACGGCGAGGCTAGAATTCGGCGGCTCTCGCCTACATAGGTATGGTGGGCTGAAGCGGCAGCGCAGCGGCACGAAACAACCTATAGAGACTCGATACAACTGACGGTTATCAGAGAGGGATAAGAAAGACCTATTCGGATCCACCCTGAAGCTAACACCAAACAAACCCATCCTACTATTTTCCCCCTCGAGACCAAACGAGGAAGTCGGACCAAGGAACTCACACGGTTGGTAATTTTACTCATTTCGTTATAGTTGCAGCAATTACTAATCAGATATAGATATTAGGAGTCATCCTGATAGCATAAGTAGTGGGCAATTTTAATCACCATTCCGTTGTAGTTGGAACATTTACTAGTCAGATATAATAGTCATGAGAATCCCAAAACCCGGCAGTTGTTGACACTTTTATCACATTCCATTGGAGTTGCAATACTTACTAAGCGGGTATAGTATAACACAGATCACCACAGATCCACCAGCTGTTGGCATTTTTAGTATCCATTCCGTTATAGTTGAAGCTGATTACTAGTCACATATTAAGTCAAATTTATAGCACTACTTTAGTTATGCTTGTCTATGATCGAGATACTGTGCTCCAAGTCGTCCATAACCGCGGACACGGCTTTCAGAAAGTTTTACCCTGCAGGGGTGCACAAATAGCAACACACACTCGATCAAACTCGGAAAACCAACTCAAAACCTAACGAGGCATTCACGGCAAAGCGATCACAAGATTCAGAAATATTTCAGGGGGCCACCCCACTAAGCTACCCGCAATGAAGTTGGCCGGCTCCGGAACGGATCCAGGGTTTGCGACGACGGCTGTAAACGACTAGGAACCCGAAAGTGTGACTGGGCTTGTCGATACCGTGAAAACGTGGCGCGATCCCAAACAGTACAGGTGCTCCACGCACAATCTTAAATAAAGCAGTAACATGGCATAAGTACAGGATAGTAATAAAGCCCCAAACTACTTTGTGGCCCCAAGAAATAGAAATGAATCAAGCTCTAGCTCAGGGGGTCCATAAGGCCTCCCGAATGTGGATAGTACGAATAGTCAAGGAACAGGTATCAAGTACTCGGGGTCCTATGGGACACAAGTGAGCGTGGAAGAACCAAATAACATCTATTGCCCACCGATGCCTCTGCATTAGTTATATCTAGCATTTTAATAGTTGTATTTAAATTCATGATCATCTCCACCATAAACATCTGCCAGTATTCCAACAACTGTGGTACTTGACAACACGAGATCGCACCTGAGCAAGCAACTACGACTCGCAAGGCTAGCTATCTACCAAACACATGTAATAGGAGGTGTCCAAGGCAATATAGAGGCTGCCCGGGATATAACTGGTGCACGGAAACTAAAGCATCGCGACACGGATAGCAATAGATCAACAGGAGGAAATAAAGACTATAAATGCAAAATAGGTAGAAGGGGAGAGATGCTCGCCTGGGAAACACTACCGAAGGATCATATCCGGAGAACTTGTCGATACTCGCATCAACTCATCGGCCTAGTCCGTGAAGAATCAAACACTAGAATAAACACCGGATGCAATATTTAATACTACGGCAGAAGATCCGGCATGCTTATGATATGATGCATGGCATGGCACAGATGCGGTGCAATTAGGCAATATTAAGCGGAACTGTGGTCCCGATAATTAATTAATAGGTTCAAGTTATTTAACTACCCCACAATTTAAATGTTGTATTAACAAGGCGAAACATGGCATCGGTTCGCTACGCCAATTTAAATGGAGTCCGGAATAAGACAAAGATATCCCGCATATAGACTCCATATTTAATTATGAGGTGAATCGGCATAATGCCCCCAAACCACAGACAACCATGCATGCATGAAGAATTAATTGGTGCGACAGTTGATAATGTCATATTATAAAAATAGGGGCTTAGGATCACACATCTGGGTTCGGTCAATCTTGGGGTTCGATGTGGTTCGGGGTCCCGTCTCAGGGATCCAGGATTCGACGGGGATCGATCTCGGCGGGAACGTTCTCGGACAACGGAGTAGATCTTGGCGTTCCGGGACGAAGGACTTGGTTCGGCGTTGGCGGCTCATCGGATTTGCCCTGGTCGGTGTCGATCTTGTCGTCGCGAAGATCTTGTCGGGTCCGCGCCATCGAGTCGGTCGTGACGTTCGGGAAGAAGAACTTGGCGTTCCGGTGGCGACCTTGGCGTCCGGGGGTGAAGTACTTATCGTTCCGGGAAGCAGATCTTGTGGTTTCCGGATCCGGGTCTTGGCGGCGATGAAGAAGATCATGTCGTTCTGAGGGGTTTGGGTTCCGTGAAGATCTTGTCGGTTCTTCGACTTCAATTGTCGAAGGTGCGTCGGTTGACCTTCGGGGGACGATGACTCCAAAAGGTCCTGCGGTGGTAGACGAGGCCGGTCTTGGCGTCTGGGTAGAAGACCTTCGGGCATCGGATCCATGTAGGAGTACTCGATGATCCATGAGGGAGTCCTTGGAGTCCGAGAAGGAGATCTTGTCATTCCATGTTGGTGATCTTCGGATACATTGGATCTTCGAGTACATCGGCCTCCGAGGACGGGCTTGGGTCACAAAGGTCGTTGGGATACCTTGATGGTTCCTCTGTTTCGAACTTCAACGGCCAAAACGAACATACTTGAGGTAGCTGAACCACGTCTTCATATTATCTATCTTGTTCATCTCGGGGGGGGGGGGGTCTCGAGCAACCGCTCCAACATCTCCACATTGGCAACCACACCAATAGCCAAAATCTCAGCATAGGAGGACCCCAAATGCTGCTGTTGCTAGTGGAAGGTGGCGGTGACCAGGATTGGAGTGGCCTGCCGGGTCTTAACGCCGGTCACGGTGCTGCAGGAAAGGGCTCCGACGAGAGGACTGTAGTCAGGGGCAGAACAGCTCGACGGGAGTGCGCAGAGGCGGCCCGACGCGGTGAGGAAGCACGGTACCACAGTGGCGTGCTCGGCGGCGGCTTGCAGAGGCGCGCGAGGGAAGGCAACGTTCTCGAACAGAGGCGCGGTGGTACCTCGAGGTTGCGAGATGGAGGAGGCGGGGTAGCACACGGCAGCGAGAGGGGCGCCGAGGCGGGGCTCGCTGGCGCGGATGGGAGGAGGCGGGCACGGCCGCGGTCGTCCGGCAGAGCGGCGGTCGGGCGAGCGACGATAGCAGGCCGGAGAGGAGGAGAGGTCCGCAGCGGCCTGCGAGCCAGAGGGAGGCGCCGGTGAGAAGGAGACGTCCTGGCGGGGGTGGCGGAAGAGGTCGTGGCTGACGAAGATGGGCCGAGACGGCTCAGCGGGGAGGCGGGGACGGTTGACGCTGGCGAGCTCAGGCGCCGGCGGCTGGGAGGCGGCGGCGCAGACCGCGGGGGAGGCGGCGGAGCCCGGGAGGAAGGAGGCGAGGCGGGGCCTGCTGCTTGCCGGCGGGAGGCGAGGAAGGCGGCGGGGTGAGTAGAGCGAGGCGCAGGGCGCGGACACCGTCGGGGCGACGTGGCTCGGTGGCGGAGGCCAGCGCCGGTGAGGGGAGGAGCGGCGGTGGGGAAGACGCGTGGGTCAGAGAGAGAGGGAGCGGGGGACATGCGTCGTGGGAGATGGAGTGGGGACGCGGGGTTGGTGGGGAGGTGGCGTGCACGGCGCGTCCACGCGCAGGGATGGGGCCAGGGAGGTGGCGGTGGGGCCCAGGGGCAGGGAGAAGGAGGCGGCAGGGGTGTGGTGGTTGGCTGGGGTGAGGTGGAGGAAAAGGGCCGGGGTTGGTGAGGTGGAGGGAGGGGATTGGATGGGGTGAGGTGGAGAGGGGCTGGGTAGACTAGGATTGGGTAGAAAAGGGTTTGGGGTTAGACAGATTAGGGTTTTAATTTGGAGGTGGTCGGTGAAGGAAATATGCCCTAGAGGCAATCATAGAGATGATTGTATTTCATGTGTATCCATGACTTATTATAATGTTCCTTGAATATCCATATACCAGGCAACTTGTATTGATTGGCAATTATGTGAATTGTTTGTGAAACTCTTTACTTGTATGGTTATCTGATAATTGTCCCTAGTCGGAGTTCATGCGAGGACACACGTGAATATTAGACTAGCACATCGATTGTTTGATGACTATGTTTCGCAAGTCATAGACATGGAGATGTCAAACCAATGATGTGGACACATGTTATGAACATGGGGTTGGACTGACCCAACATGAGACTGGCAATAATACTTGCAGCTCTCTCTACACATCGTGTACGTTTTGTCCCTAGACCTGAGATTGTCGCATGTACTTGAGATGTGGATCGACCTACTTTGGGGCTATCAAACACTACTCCGTAACTGGGTAATTATAAAGGTAGCTTTCGGGTTTGTCCTGATACATGCTGCAACGCATCGGTCAATCAAGATGGGATTTGCCCCTCTCTACTTGAGAGAGATATCTCTGGGCCCCTCGAGTGATCGGATCCAGAAATGCATGGTCGTGCTACATATGGTTAAGAGTTAACCTAGTAAAGGGATTCCGAATCACAGTATCGAGAAAGAGAGGTCAGCTTGGAGCTAGACCAAATATCGTGAGGCAAAGGGAAAGACATGTACTCAACCTTGTGATGGTTCGTCTGAATGATCTTTATATGCGTTTAGGAGTTGGCACGTCTTGCTAGAGGCCGCTACCAACTATTGACGGAGTAAGTGTACTTGCGTCATGTCTATACGTGTATGAACCTATAGGGTCACACACTTTAGGGGCTGGAAGTCTAATGAGGATTGGATCCGAAATAGACCAGGCTTAGGCTGCTAATGGGCTGCTAATGTAGAAGCCCACCAGGGATGCCTATATAAGAGAGAGTGAGGCGAGCTGAATAGGGTTGAGCATTCCACCCAGCCGCCACTCCTCTTCCACCTGTGTTGCACGCGCAGACCTAGCAGTCTGGCGTGTGACGGTTTCCACTCCGGACGTGTGGATACCTTGGAGGTGCTGCATCTGTAGCACTTGGACGAGCCGCGCAAAGGGGAGCTGCTCGTGGGACGAGGACGAGGAGGAGACGTAGAACATCTACACTGCCGCAACGTGATTCATCGAGTTCCGCACCTGCGCGTCTAGCGGTAATCCCGTGATCTATGACAATAGTATTCCTGGTTGACGCGGTAGAAAATTTTGATTTTACGCTAGTGTAGCCTACCCGTATCCCTACAGTGGTATCAGAGCCGATGCTATTCAGTCATAGGTTCGGGAAGTTTGCATATGGTGATATGTAGATTGATATGAATGATGTGATCGTTTGTATGGTGGTGTTTCTGGATTGATCTATGATCTTACTTTCCGTGATCGTGATTCTAAGGTCATCGAACAACTTACCCCTACCGGTCGGTTTCCGCCATCGGGGTAGACAGTGACACATAAATCCTTTTGAATCACGCGAAGTTCAATATGATTGATCAAATAGGGAATTAGATCTGAATCGACGTACCGTGATCAAAGGAGTTTGGTCGAATCGGAACTATGGTCGGTTTATGGTAAATTAGATTTGCCGATCAAAATCCTTAAAGAAAATTGTATAGATTTGATCTCTCATTTTTCACAAATGTTGCGATTCTATGCACAACTTGTTTTTGCAGGATTTATGTGATCAATATGGCCCAAAAAATGTATGTGATGCATGTATGTATTTTTCATGACCTGCGTGTCGTGAGTAGGGCAACACGACTGGAGCCATATGTGTTGTCAATTATTGTAATGGCCTGCGTGCCAACTTGTGATGATCCCAATACCATGTAATTTTGATTACTAGCTGTTAGGAGTAATAGCTTGTATTAATTCTTGGAGAACTCATCACTTAGAGGATGGCTCGCATAGAGCATGAAGATGGAGATCATCATGGTGGACAGGTTCTATGGCGATGGAGATCACCATGAGAAAATGGGCCATACTGTATCACATCTATGTGAATGCTATTCTTATATGTTTTACTACTATGCATGCTTAGATGATAGAAGTAGAACGATCCCTCACAAATTACCATGCCCTCCCAACCAAACCTTGCACCATCATATGCCCTATACAATCATTGGTGGGTCTATGAAATTAGAGTGCCACGGTTTTCCTTGGCTGGATGGGTTTGTATCGGATACCTACACGCATAAGGGTTGGTGAGCTTAACAAGGTCATCTTAACAGTTAAGGACCTTGGGGCATAAAGGTTGGGCGCCTAGTTTTGACATAGAGATGTCACCCAACAACAAGAGTCATATGAGATATGATTAGCAAAGGTTGCTTACCAATTTACCTTGTCTTCTAGCAGTGATGCTAAAGCTCACTAGTCGACTTGTTAATTGTGGATCTTGAATCACTTAGTATCAATAGAGGGATGTTGATTTAAGTGGGAGTATATGCTATTAAATTGTTTAATATGTTTTACTCTTTCATGGTTACATGGCTTAGTATTTTGCATATTTTTTGTTGTAGATCAATGGCACCGAACAATTCATCACCTTTTGCTTTGCGTTCGATTCTTGAAAAGGATAAACTAAATGGAACAAACTATTCGGACTGGGTCCGTAACCTGAGAATTGTTCTCAGGGCTAAGAAAAAGGAAACTGTTCTGGATACCCCAATCCCGGATGAACCTGCTGATAATGCAACTGCTACCCTTAAGAATGCCTACAAGAAAGCATGTGATGAATCTCTTGAGGTTAGTTGTCTTATGCTTGCATGCATGGAACCTGATCTTCAAAAGCAGTTTGAGGATCAGGAAGCGTACGATATGATCGTTGCGCTTAAGGACATGTTCCAGACTCAGGCTAGGACTGAGAAGTACAATGTCGCTAAGTCCTTTGTGGAATGCAAGCTGGCAGAGGGAGCAGCTGTAGGCCCCCATGTGATCAAAATGGTTGGTTACAGTCAGACTTTGGAAAAACTTGGTTTTCCGTTAGGCCAAGAGTTGGCCACTGATTTCATTTTGGCATCTCTTCCATCTAGCTATGGGCATTTCATTTCGAACTACCATATGCATGGGGTGGAGAGGGGCCTTAATGAATTATGCGGGATGCTGAAAACAGCAGAATGTGACATTAAGAAGTGTGCGGGGCATAGCCATGTGATGGCTGTGCAGAACAAGCCTAGCTTCAAGGAAAAGGGCACTTCTTGGCAGAAGAAGAAGGGCAAGGCTAAGGATACGATCCCTAAGCCAAACCTTGCACCCAAGCAAAAGGCTGGTCCTGCAGGAGACACTGAGTGTTTCTTTTGTCACGAATATGGCCACTGGAAGAAAACTGCAGCAAGTACCAGGCTTCTTTGAAGAAGAGTGGAAGTAAGCCCACTCAGGTACGCTTGTTGTAAATGTTGTGGACATTTTTCTCGCAGATTCTTATGTTAACTCTTGGGTATTTGATACCGGATCGGTTGCTCATATTTGCAATTCGACGCAGGGGCTAATAAGGACTAGAGAAGTGCAGAAAGGCGAAGTGGATTTTCGCGTCGGAAATAAAGCAAGGGTTGCTGCATTGTTCGTCGGCGTCATGCAACTTCACCTTCCGTCAGGATTTATCATGGAGTTGAATAATTGTTATTACATTCCTAGTATGGGTCGAAACATTTTATCACCTTCATGTTTGATGAGGGATGGTTATTCATTCGCAAGTACAAACAATGGTTGTGTAATCTCTAAGAATTCTATGTTTGTGGCTGATGCTCCCATTGTGAATGGGTTATTTATTTTAAATCTTGATAATGCATGTATTTACAATGTTAGTGCTAAAAGGCTTCGGCCAAATGATTTGAGTCCTACCTATTTATGGCATTGTCGTTTGGGGCATATAAGTGAAAAGCGCATGAAGAAACTCCATGGTGATGGTCTTCTAACTTCGTTTGATTTTGAATCATACGAGACATGTCAAGCTTCTTTACTTGGAAAGATGACCAAGACGCCTTTTACAGGGTTTCCCGAGAGAGCGACAGACTTGTTGGAACTCATACATACTAATGTATGTGGACCAATGAGCACGACAGCCAGAGGAGGATATCACTACTTCATTACTTTCACTGATGATTTCAGTAGATATGGCTATGTCTACTTGATGAAGCATAAGTCTGAAACTTTTGAAAAGTTCAAAGAGTTTCAAAATGAGGTAGAGAATCAACGTGGCAAGAAAATAAAGGCCTTGCGATTTGATCACGGAGGTGAATATTTGAGTCACGAGTTTAGCAATCATCTTAAGATTTGCGGAATTGTTCCACAGCTCACGCCGCCCGGAACGCCTCAAAGAAACAGGGTTTCTGAACGGCGTAATCGAACTTTGTTGGACATGGTTCGATCGATGATGAGCCAGTCGGATTTACCATTATCATTTTGGGGTTACGCGCTAGAAATGGCAGCTTTCACACTAAGCAGGGTACCATCTAAATCCGTAGTTAAGACACCATATGAGATGTGGACCGGAAAGAATCCCAGTTTGTCTTTTCTAAAGATTCGGGGTTGTGATGCATTTGTCAAGCGACTTCAGTCGGACAAGCTAACACCCAAATCGGATAAGTGCATTTTTGTGGGATACCCAAGGGAAACCTTAGGGTATTACTTCTACAACCGAGAAGAGGGCAAAGTGTTTGTCGCTCGTAGCGGTGTTTTCCTAGAGAAAGAGTTTCTCACAAAGGGAACGAGTGGAAGGTCGGTGCGACTTGAAGAAGTTCAAGATGAGCCAGTCGGGGATGCTTCTACGAGTGATGCTATTGTAGCAGAACAAGTTGAGGAACCCGTGGCAATAGAAGCACCACAACCACAAAGGTCGGCGAGGCTCCGCGAAGCGTGAGAGTTATTATTGTTAGACAATGATGAGCCTGCGACCTATGCAGAAGCGATGGTGGACCCAGACTCTGAGAAATGGCTGATTTCCATGAGATCCGAGATAGAGTCCATGGGAGACAATCAAGTTTGGAACTTGGTTGAACTGCCTGATGGTTTTAAAGCCATCGAGTGCAAGTGGATCTATAAGAAGAAGATTGATATGGATGGAAATGTTCACATCCATAAAGCTCGACTTGTTGCAAAAGGTTTTCGACAAGTTCAAGGAGTTGACTACGACGAGACTTTCTCGCCCGTAGCGATGCTTAAATCTATACGGATCATTCTAGCCATTGCTACACATTTCGATTATGAGATATGGCAGATGGATGTCAAGACGGCTTTCTTAAATGGAATCCTTTCTGAGGACGTGTATATGATGTAGCCCAAAGGTTTTGTCGATCCAAACAATGCTGGAAAGGTATGCAAACTTCAAAAGTCTATTTATGGGCTGAAGCAAGCATCTCGGAGTTGGAACATTCGATTTGATGAAGTTGTAAAGGATTTTGGCTTCACCAAAAACGAACAAGAACCTTGTGTGTATAAGAAAGAAAATGGGAAATCACTTGTGTTTCTAATCTTATATGTGGATGACATATTATTGATTGGAAATGACATTCCTATGCTCGATTCTGTTAAGACCTCGTTGAAAAATAGTTTTTCTATGAAGGACTTGGGAGAAGCGGCATATATTCTGGGTATCAAGATCTATAAAGATAGATCAAGGAGGCTAATTGGATTAAGCCAGAGTACGTACATTGACAAAGTGTTGAAACGGTTCAGCATGGAAGAGGCTAAGAAGGGGTTCTTGCCCATGTCTCACAGCATTAAACTCAGCAAGACTCAGTGTCCTTCGACCACTGATGAGCGAGAACGCATGAGTAGGGTGCCATATGCTTCGGCTATTGGATCCATCATTTATGCAATGACATGTACTCGCCCAGATGTTTCCTATGCTCTAAGTGTTACGAGCAGATACCAGGCTGATCCAGGTGAGATTCACTGGACAGCGGTAAACAATATCCTTAAGTACTTGAGAAGGACTAAGGATATGTTCCTAGTTTATGGAGGTGAGGTTGAACTCAGTGTAAAGGGTTACACAGATGCGAGTTACCTTAACGACTCAGATGACTCGAAATCGCAATCAGGTTATGTGTTTGTCATGAATGGTGGTGCTGTGAGCTGGAAAAGTTCCAAGCAAGATACAGTGGCCTCCTCTTCAACAGAAGCTGAATATATTGCTGCCTCGGAGGCTGCAAAGGAAGCTGTTTGGATTAGGAATTTCCTGATCGCTCTTGGTGTGGTTCAGGGCTCGTCCAATCCCTTGGACGTTTATTGTGACAACAATGGTGCTATTGCACAAGCCAAGGAACCTAGACAGCACCAGAAGAACAAACATATTCGCATGCGCTACCATCTGATTCGTGAGTTCATTGATGATGGTAGTGTCATGTTATGCAAAATACATACGGACTCAAATGTTGCTGATCCCTTGACTAAGCCACTCCCGCAGCCTGCGCATGAAGCGCACATAAGAGCAATAGGTATTAGATACTGTCTAGATTGACTCTAGTGCAAGTGGGAGACTGAAGGAAATATGCCCTAGAGGCAATCATAGAGATGATTGTATTTCATGTGTATCCATGAGTTATTATAATGTTTCTTGAATATCCATATACCAAGCAACTTGTATTGATTGGCAATTATGTGAATTGGTTGTGAAACTCTTTACTTGTATGGTTATCTGATAATTGTCCCTAGTCAGAGTTCATGCGAGAACACACGTGAATATTATACTAGCACATCGATTGTTTGATGACTATGTTTCGCAAGTCATAGACATGGAGATGTCAAACCAATGATGTGGACACATGTTATGAACATGGGGTTGGACTGACCCAACATGAGACTGGCAATAATACTTGCAGCTCTCTCTACACATCGTGTACGTTTTGTCCCTAGACCTGAGATTGTCGCATGTACTTGAGATGTGGATCGACCTACTTTGGGGCTATCAAACACTACTCCGTAACTGGGTAGTTATAAAGGTAGCTTTCGGGTTTGTCCTGATACATGCTGCAAGGCATCGATCAATCAAGATGGGATTTGCCCCTCTCTACTTGAGAGAGATATCTCTGGGCCCCTCGAGTGATTGGATCCAGAAATGCATGGTCGTGCTACATATGGTTAAGAGTTAACCTAGTAAAGGGATTCCGAATCACAGTATCGAGAAAGAGAGGTCAGCTTGGAGCTAGACCAAATATCGTGAGGCAAAGGGAAAGACATGTACTCAACCTTGTGATGGTTCGTCCGAATGATCTTTATATGCGTTTAGGAGTTGGCACGTCTTGCTAGAGGCTGCTACCAACTATTGACGGAGTAAGTGTACTCGCGTCATGTCTATACGTGTATGAACCTATAGGGTCACACACTTTAGGGGCTGGAAGTCTAATGAGGATTGGATCCGAATTAGACCAGGCTTAGGCTGCTAATGGGCTGCTAATGTAGAAGCCCACCAGGGATGCCTATATAAGAGAGAGTGAGGCGAGCTAAATAGGGTTGATCATTCCACCCAGCCGCCACTCCTCTTCCGCCTGTGTTGCACGCGCAGACCTAGCATCCTGGCGTGTGACGGCTTCCACTCCGGACGTGTGGATACCTCGGAGGTGCTGCATCTGTAGCACTTGGACGAGCCGCGCAAAGGGGAGCTGCTCGTGGGACGAGGACAAGGAGGAGACGTAGAACATCTACACTGCCGCAACGTGCTTCATCGAGTTCCGCACCTGCGCGTCTAGCGGTAATCCCATGATCTATGACAATAGTATTCCTGGTTGACGCGGTAGAAAATTTTGATTTTACGCTAGTGTAGCCTACCCGTATCCCTACGGTCGGCTAGGCTTTCGGGCCTGGCTGGCTGCCTCCTATAAAAATAATATAAATTTTGTTTATTTAAAACGGGCTTTTGAAATCCGTTGGTAGACGAAACAAAATATTCCGGAGACCCGGGTTTTGGATTTGAAATAAAGATGGGGCGTCTAGAAAATAAAACCAGACTTTCGAAATAGTTTTTAAACAAACCATGCAAGATGATGACGATGCTCGAATGCAATGTGGCATGATGACATGAGCATGCGGTCATGACGATGCAATGCACAAAAACAACGCGATTTTCTAGTAGTGGTTTTGCGGGGTGCCACATGTGGCCAAAAGAAGTGTGCAGCAAGAACATCCTCCGTTTTCTTGACACCAAAGTGACCCACCAATCCTCCTCCATGTGCCTCCTGTAACAACAAAAGATGAATGGAACTATCTGGGACGCATAGTTTGTTAGCACGGAACACAAATCCATCATTGAAGACGAATTTGTTCCATGTTCTATCATCTCTACAATTCTGCAACACATCTTTAAATTCAGCATCATGCACATATTGTTCCTTAATGGTTTCCAATCCAAATATTTTGAAGTTACGTTGAGATAACAAAGTATAGCGGTGCGGCAAAGCATCAACAATAACATTATCTTTACCGTTTTTTGTGTTTGATAACATAAGGAAAAGACTCAATAAATTCAACCCACTTTGCATGGCGACGATTCAGCTTAGCTTGATTATGAATATACTTCAAAGATTCATGATCAGAATGTATAACAAATTCTTTAGGCTATAAATAATGTTTCCAAGTTTCTAATGTCCGAACTAGCACATATAATTCTTTATCATAAGTAGAATAGTTCATACTAGCCCCACTCCATTTCTTACTAAAATATGCAACAGGTTTGCCCTCTTGTAATAACACACCTCCCAAACCAATTCCACTAGCATCACATTCAAGCTCAAAGGTCTTATTAAAATCAGGAAGTTGGAGTAATGGAGCATGTGTTAACTTATCTTTCAATATCATGAAGGCCTGTTGTTGTGCATCGCCCCAAACAAAGGGCATATGGATATGGCCCACGGTGCTAGATTTGATGACACTGATGATGAAGAGAATGAGGAAAACAATGACAGCCTCGTTTGAAGACTTGCCAGTAATTGAGTGGGGCATGGACGATCCTAAGCTTTCAGAAGGCATCGTATTTGAAACGATGCGGGACTGTTGTAATGCCCTTACTACATATTGCATTCTCACCAATAAAGATTATGAAGTTATTAAGAGTGAGCCAACAAGGTTCATAGTGAAGTGCCCATACAAGAGGTGGAGGTGGAGGATGCATGCATCCACTATGCTCAGAAGCAGTTTGGTTCAGCTATTACAACTAGTTGTGTATTTTAGATCATTGTGTAGAGTTTATTAACTATACCTGACATTTTCATTATGTTTCAGATAAAAAGAAATCAATTCAAACATTCTTGTCCACCTCAAGGGGGCCAACCAAAGGACAAAATAAAACTAGCAAAGACTAGGTGGTTGGCAGATGCAATCATGGATTGGATGAGAAGAAGCTGGGAGCTGGACGACGTTGGTCAAAGAAGGCGGCGGGACAGGGGTCTGCAAGGCCCAGGTGGAAGAGGGCGGTGCGAGGATGAGCTCGATGGTCCTAGTCGAAGCTAGGAGGCACAATTTCGTGGTTTATCTGGTGGAGTACAGAATCAACTCTAACGATGGGTAGTGGAGGAGAGTTAAAGTTCTAGAACTGGTGGGATATTTTTGAGTAAGACAAGAGACAAGTGCAGGAACTAGTCTGAATTTTTTCTAAGTGTGAGAGGGTATGAAAATTTGGAAACTTCCTCAAAAGTAATCCTCAACTACATATATATAAACATATGGAAATAACAAACCACACCGTCAGCTATTACAAACAGGATTAGCCTGGTACTCCGCAACTAGTTAGTTCATATCACAGAGCACAGCGTTTTAGAGATATCAGTTAACTTGGCCCTCATTGCATCAATATCCTTTCTTCAAGCTCATTCTTTGCTTCCTCTAGATTGCCGAAGTATTCGTGATCATATAGCTCATTGCGGAGCTCGTGCTCCCACCACAACGCCATTATAATGTGTTGCATCAAGATTGGGTGCGACGAGTCATACCGCTAGACAAACGAGCACATCGCGTATTCGAAGTTGCAACCCAAGAACCTTAAAAAGCACAGGTGTATATGTATATAAGTACGGAAATATGGTGGAATACACGCATGATCCGTCAAGCAATATATAAAGCTCTTACAAGTTCTTACCAAACAGGAGGAAAAGGCAATGTGCAACCACAAGGATCAGTGGTTCCAAAGATTGAACCAAGCGATTACCAGGAGTCGAGACACCACACGTGGAGAAATATGTGGAGCTCTAGGAAGGCTGAGCAAGGGGGTTAGCAATTATCAAAACAACAATGCAATGTTGAAGAATGCTCAATGACGGTACTGTGTTGGTCCTAGACTAGACCGTACTAGAGACGCGAGCCTAGATCACCAACGATGTCACGACATGGCACAACTAGTAATGGTATGATGATATGTCGCCCTTAAAAGCGAACCAAGATGTCAAAAATCAGTATGATGGCAAGTGTCTAGAACTGATCTACGGGTCTAAAAACAGGATAGCCCCGAAATTGTTAGTCGAATTTTTTTATCGTGCTCCCGAAAGCGCGTAGGCGCCAAAAAAATGTTGCTATAATGGCCAATGGAGAAAAGGGATCGCCGAGGTCGAAAACTAGTATAGCCAGAAAACATCCGGAGACGTTTCCAGACATTTTTTTTCTCTCCTTCTGGACTTGCGACAAGACTTTAGCATAATACGGACTTAGAGTACTGCACGGAAACAACAAGGAAGGAAAGTAAAAATAACTAGGAAACAATAACTCAAATCAGACTCATGACGCGGTAGGAAAAGTGGTCGGATCCGTGTCGTGGTAGGAAGGCATTGGCGGAGGTTAGGGTTTATGTGGCAGGGGTATTTGGCAGCGGAATATGGTGGCGGTGACTAGGGTTCATGTGGTAGGGATATATGGCGGCGGAATATAGTGGTGGAGGTTGGCGATCGTGGCGACAGTGACTAATGTGACTAGAACTCGAAACTCTAAAGGACAAGACACTAAGACCAACAACTCGACGCGATGATGCAGACACAAATTCAACGATGCAAAACTGAAAAGACAATCCAAGGCGGAGATTGGTGATGTGATAGATCTAACTCTAAACTATGTTTTTGGCTTTTTCGTGGGTTATAGGTAAAAACAGATCTAACTACGAAAACAATAAATCTCACCGAGCTACCTGAAATCTGATACCACTTGATAGGACAAAGGTGTCCGATCTTTCGATGAGATGGTGATAGTCGATTTCAATTTTTCTAACTTTTGGTCAAAATTCAATCAATTTTGGAAGTTCTTAGGAAATCTGATGAAAGAATGACTAAGTGTTGTTATGGCCAGCAGCGAGTGAAACAAGAGATAAAATGAAAATAAGTTGTGGCTAAATGAGTAGCTAGTGCCCTCGTTTTGGGTTGTTGCTACTATAACTAAAGCAACGACGGTTAGGGTTTTGTGCATGCAGCTTTTTGTGTAGCTGGCTAATTTGATGAAAGAATGAATAAGGCTTACTTCGGTTAGGGTTTGTGCATGTAGCCTTTTGTGTAGCTGGCTAATTTGATGAAAGAATGAATAAGACTTAGTTCGGCTTGTGCTAGTGTGCATGTAGCTTGAATGTAGCTGGCTAATTTGATGAAAGAATGAATAAGGCTTATTTGGGTTAGGGTTTGTGTATGGAAAACATTAGGGTTTGCATGCCATGGTAGTAACGGCGTTAGTAACGTCATATGGGGATCAAGTCTTTTGGGTATGGAAATATGTGCCCCCTATATCAAAAGTGGAGAGAATCAACGGTGGATACCCTATGCGCAGCTACTCGGGAGTAGCTGCGCATAGGGTATCCACCGTTGATTCTCTCCACTTTTGATATAGGGAGCACATATTTCCATACCCAAACGGTGGATCCTCTAGTTAGGCTGTTAGCTCCGTTAGTTGATGGACCACAGAAACCCTAGTTAAATAGCTGGCCATTTTAAACGCAAACCCAATATCCTATGTAAAATGGCATGCACAAAACCCTAATCAAACTAGGGTTCCATTTCTTGTCTTACGGTAAACCCTAATGTACTATATGCACAAAAACCTAATCAAACTAAGCTTCTCAGCTTATCACTTTTTTAACGCAAACCCTAATGTACTATAGACAAAGACATGTACAAAACCCTAATCAAACTAAGCTTATCAGTTTATGCTATGTGTTTTCTTTGCTCTAGGTATAGTAGACAAAATCCTAGCCACGGAAAGAAGCCACCCTAATAAAAACAAGCGTTGTTTTGCTCCCATGGCTAGGGCTGCCGCAATAAACAAAACAACCTTTGTTTCGATTTCTTCACATTCTCATGGATGCATGCGGCCACCAAGCACATACCAAAACAACCTTTGTTAGGGCACTCTTTTGCATGGCACGTAGTCTAAAGCTTTTGCATGCAAAACCTGTTTTAATCCTTGTTCTCAATCCCTTCTCATTTTAGATGCTAAAACTTTTGTAGTCAAAACAGTGTAATAAATTGAAACCCATGACAAACCCTAGATTCTTGCATGCATGCACAAAACTCACACCGTTATCCCAGCCATGTTCCACCCCACTTCCATCTAGAGGTTGCATGCATTTGATCTCTAAATCTAACGGTGCTCTGTCTATGCACAGCTACGCCTGTGAGTAGCAAATCCGCGCGCATCGATATATATATATATATATATATATATATATATATATATATATATATATATATATATTCAGCACCCAGGGTGCAGAATAGTTATTTTGCATCCCACATATTTTTTGTTCTCACATTCAGAAACTTATGTTTCGTATACTAATAATTATGTTCATATTTATTAGAAATGCAAAAAAAATCGACATAAAAATACAAGTTTTGAGTCATTATAGTGTAAAATACATAGAAAATATGCATTTTACGTCGTATTTTTATACGGCATGTAAACAATTCTTTTTACGACATGTCTAAATTTTCTTATGTTCTTCTTGACTTCCGAGGTAAGAGAAAATTTACATGACATAAAAATCATATACGGTTTGAAAGATTAAGGATGGGTGAAGAATAACTATTCTACACCTGGGTGTCAAATAGCGCCACTCTCTCTCTTATATATATATATATATATATATATATATATATATATATATATATATATATATATATATACTTCCTCTGTTCCACAATATAAGCCTTTTTAGCAAGAAGAAGTATATGTGGTTGGTCATATTGGAACTTACCAGCTTGTCTCCAAGCAATGTTAGGAATTACTCACTAGACTTTTTCAACCTGCTAAGGCCGGCGGTGCTTGCTGTGATCTCAAGTAGGATTCCACATTAAGTAAAATTGTACAGATTGTGACACATGCCAATTGTGACACGCTAGAGAATATTTTCATGTCACAAATTGTGGCACATGCCAATTGTAATACGCTAGTAATGCATCAAGACGATACAATGCATGTGGTTTCTTATTGTGATACTTGTTAATTGGCTATGCAATGTGTTTCTCTCTTAATTTCGTTTTGTAAGATATGGCTGTGTCTCTGAATCCACATAGAGGAACGGTCTATTTTCTAAAAATACATGGATTTTGTAGGAGGCTCGATATGAATAGAGCTTCCAATATACACAGCCGTTCAAGTCATTAGTTACATCTTAAGGTGCATCATCCTTCAACTACATGTGGCCTTGCATGATTGCCTTATCAAGGAATTAATAAAATGAAGTTCACAAACTCGAAACAAAAAAAAACTGTGCTAGTATGGTTTCATTTTATTCATTGCGATTGTGAGCTAGAAATTTTCTTTCGTACGACTTTGTTTCAAGTTATGTGCAGACACACATACCAGAACTTCTCTCTGAAACACCTTGTATGGCTCTCCTTAATTGGTAACTTTATACTCATTATATAAAACGCTAGTATCATTGAGCCTTAATCTATTTTTTCTTTTCATTGTCAAACTTCTATAGGTACTTGATTGTAATTGATGATACATGGAACCGGCATCAATTCAATCACATCTTAAGTATCTTGCCAAATGATGTTTACGGCAGCAGAATAATCAGTACAAGTCGCTTTGATTACATGGCTATGTTGGGTTTGTCACTCTTGGATGATTCTGTCTATGAAATTAAGGGTCTTGGATACCAAGATTCTAGAAAGTTGTTTCTAAAGCAATTCTTTGTCTATGAAGCCAGTTACCCTAATGCACCTACAGATGTTTTAAATGAAATCTTGAAGATGTGTGGTGGTTGGCCTTCAGCAATAATAAGTATTTCTTTGGTACTTGCTACCAGAGTAACCGCAACAAAGCCATGGGAGGAGATGCTGAATTCTGTATATTCTGCTTGGAAGCAGATGGCAAGTTTTGTAGATTTTGAATCTGATTATAGTATTGATTTTTCAGAATTGATACAAATTCTATTAGTCACCTACAGCCACCTTCCAAGCACTCTGCAGAATTGTTTGTTGTACTTAAATGTTCATGCTAAGAACCAAATGATTCATAGGACTACTATAATTAGGAAATGGATTGCTGCAGAATTTATCTCTAAATATCTGGGGCGTAGCAAGGACGAATTAGCAAGCCAGTACTTTGATGAGCTCATCGACAGGAATTTCATTCAGCTGGTAGAATATGGTAACTATGTGGGGGAAGAGATCTATGAAGTCAACTATATGACGCACAATGTTCTTAGGTGGTTATTGCAAAAGGAAAATGTTGCTACTTTTTTTTCTGATGGTGGTAGTTTTGGGGAATATGAACAGTCTAACTGCCTGTCCATCCAATGTTCTGGTTCAGAAATTTCAGTTTACACATCAAAGATGAAAATTCGTATTAGTTCGATAACAATTGTTGGTCCTGTGAAGTTCTATTTACATCATTGTTTGCCGTATCTAGGGGTATTGGATCTCGATGGCTGCAAAGTTTTGCACAACTCTGACATGGATCAAATGTGCAAAATGACCAATCTAGGGTACTTGAGTCTCAAGCATACTCAAGTAAATGAAATCCCTCCAGAAATCGGAGAAATGCGATGCCTAGAGACCCTGCATATAAGGCAGACTCTGCAGTCAGTAATCTTCCACCAGAAATTGGGAAACTGCAAAAGCTGAACACTCTAGATGCAAGCTGCACAAAAATCAGTTGTGTGCCACGAGAAATCGGAGAACTAAAAAATCTGGAGACTCTAGATGTAAGGCGGACACAAGTGAAAGAGCTACCCAAGGAACTTGTTCAGCTTCCCAAACTGGCAAATCTTTATTTTGGTCAAATTAGCTCCCCTCGAGGAGTAAAGTTGCCAGTGGGAAGTGACCAGATGAAGTTAATCAAGGTGCTTGGTACTGTTGATTCAAGAGAATGGTCGGGAAGTGCCATGGAAGAGATTGGTGGGCTGACAGGGGTAAGGGAGATTGAAATAGTGTTGCATGATCAGGCTGTGGACAAGGACCAGAATGATAAGTTACTGTCTTCCATAGGCAAGCTTGAGAATCTTGAATTTCTGGTAATTCATGGTGACTACAATCCGAGCGAGGAACTTCCTGTAGCCCCCTATTTTCGTCTACTTGAGAGGCTGAAAGTGGCAGGAAGATTTGTGGAAGTTCCCCGGTGGCTTGCACAGCTTACCACTCTGAAGCAGCTATACATCAGGGTCTGTAAGCTAGACCAAGATGACCTGAAGGTACTTGGAGGTCTGCCGGGCCTGACAAATCTCGCACTTGCACTGACTTGCATCCCGCGGAAGAAAGAAGTAACCATCCCCATCAGGGTGCACTCCAGCACATGCACTGACTTGCCTCCCCTGCAGGAAGAAACATGCCCTGTAGGTTTCACTAGCCTCCAGATTTTCAGTTTTGACTGCCGTGTTCCATGGATCAGCTTTGGGCAGGGAGCTATGCCAGGGCTGAAACACCTCCACCTGAAGCTCTACACTTGCCCAGCTGGTAAATTTCCATCAGGTATCACCAACCTTCATAGTCTCGAAAAGATTACCCTCCAGTACTCTTCAGAATATGCAAGCAGCGGCGGTATCACCAAGGCAGTTGCTGCAGTGAGGGAAGAGGCTTCTAGCCACCGTAATCTGATTGATCTTTCGGTCAATGGCTGCCACGAGGATTTCCCACCAACACCACCAGGGTTGGTGAAACGGTAACTGGTACTGAAATCGTAGAGGATTCCAACCATGGTAACCGGATCGAGCTCCCTGTCGACGCAGACCAAGAGGTGTTGGACGCCAGGGTTGATGAAACAACAACAGCTGGTACTGAAACCCAAGAGGCTTCCAACCGTGGTAATCCGATGGAGCTTTCTGTCGATGGAGACCGTGAGGTGTTGCTGTCCAACTCCAGGGCTGATGAAACTGTTACTGGCACCGAAATCGAAGAATGGTACTAGCATCCTCGCCGCTATGTTTCCATCGGGAGCCTTGCTTCGGTACTATATGTTCTCATGGTTCACTATATGTTCTATATGTTCACTATATGTTCTCATGGTTCACTATATGTTCTATATGTTCACTATATGTTCTCATGGTTCACTATATGTTCTATATGTTCTCATGATGTGGAGCCGCTTTCACGAATTTTCATGGTTCACTATATGTTCTAATTGAGTGCTAACTATTTCTAACTAATGGTCTCTATATCTATACTACAACGATTTATTTGGCACCTTCTATTCACCCACTTGATATCTAATTCATATACTCATAGGTGAGCGGTCCTAGTTTATGATCAAATTAACCTGTTCTAATCATTAATTGCAACCTAAGGTGCTTCATCCTTCGAGTTTGTGTGCCCTTGCATGAATTGGTATCATGAACTTAATAAACTCAACAAAAAACATCTGTGTGACTTACTTTCCTAGCGGTTGACACACATATCACATTTTCTCCCTGAAACACCTTGTGTGACTCTATTTAATTTGGTACTCCCTCCGATCCATAATAATTATCGCTGATTTAGTGCAAAGTTGTACTAAATCAGCGACACTTATTATGGATCGGAGGGAGTATCATTTATACTGATCATATAAAATGTGAGTATCATTGATTCATTGAGCCTTAATCTATTTTTTCTTTTCATTGTCAAACTTACACAGGTACCTGGTCGTATTTGATGATATATGTGGACCGAATAGATTCAATGACGTCTTAAGTACCTTGGAAAATGATGTTTACGGCAGCAGAATAATTTGTACAAGTCGAATTCAGTACATAACTGGTTTTGGTTTGTCAGTCTTGGACGAGTCAGTCTATGATATGAAGAGTCTTGGATACCTAGATTCCAGAAAGTTGTTTCTAAAGCAATTTTCTGACTGTGTGACCAGTTTCCCAACTGCACCTACAGACGTTTTAAATGAAATCTTGAAGATGTGTGGTGGTAGCCCTTCAGTAATAATAAGTATTGCTTCGGTACTTGCTACCCGAGTAACCGCAACAAAGCAATGGGCGGAGATGCTGAATTCTGTATATTCTGCTTTGAAGCAGATGGCAAGTTGTGTAAATTTAAAATCTGATCACATTGTAGGTTTTGAAGAAGTGACACAAATTCTATTACTCCCTTATAGCCACCTTCCCAGAAATCTGAAGAAATGTGTTGTACCTAAATGTACATGCTAAGAACCAAATGATTCACAGGACTACCATGGTTAGGAAATGGATTTCTCAAGGATTTACCTTTGACTTTATGTGGCCTAGACGGGGAGAAGAATTAGCAAGCTGGTACTTTGATCAGCTCATTGAATGGAATTTCATTCAGCTGGTGGAATATGGTACTCCCTCCGACCCATATTAGTTGACTTGGATTTATTTAGATTCGGATGTATCTAATACTAAAACATGTCTAAATACATCCGAATTTAGACAAATACGAGTTAACTAATATGGGTCGGAGGGAGTAACTATCTGGGGGAAGAGATATATGATGTTAACAATATGATGCATAATGTTCTTAGGTGGTTGGCAAAAGAAGACAATTTTGCTACTGCCTTTTCTGATGGTGGTATTTCAAGGGAATGCGCACATTCTATCCACCTGTCCATTGAATGTTCTGGTTCACAACTTGCAGTTTACACAATAGAGATGTCCAGTCGTATTCGTTCCATAACTATTGTTGGTCCTGTAAAGTTCTATGTAGATTGTAATTTAGACAGCCTACGGGTATTGGATCTAGATGGTTGCAAGGAATTGGACAGCTCTGCCATGGAGCATATATGCCATATGAGCGATCTGTGGTACTTGAGTCTCAAGCATACTCAAGTCACCGAGATCCCTCCAGAAATCGGGAAACTGCAAAATCTGAAGACTCTGAATATAAGTCAGACCGAAATCAGTAATCTCCCAACAGAAATAGGGGATCTGCCGGTGCTGGATACTCTGGATATTAGCATGACCAAAATCAGTAATCTCCCACCAGAAATCGGAAAACTGCAACAGCTGAAGATTCTAGATGCAATGCGGACACAGATTAGTTGTATCCCTCCAGAGATCGGAAAACTGCAAAGTCTGGAGAGTCTAGATGTAAGGCGGACACAAGTGAAAGAGCTGCCCAAAGAACTTGTTCAGCTTCCCAAACTGGCACGTCTTTATTTTGGTCAAATTAGTTCCCCTCGAGGAGTAAAGTTGCCAGTGGGTAGTGACCAGATGAAGTCAGTCAAGGTTCTTGGTACTGTTGATTCAAGAGAATGGTCAGGAAGTGCAATGGAGGAGATTAGTGGGCTGACAGGAGTAAGGAAGCTTGAAGTAGTGTTGCATGATCAGCCTGCGGACAAGGACCAGAATGATAAGTTACTGTCTTCCATAGGCAAGCTCGAGAATCTTGAATTTCTGGTAATTCATGGAGACTACAATCCAAGCGACAAACTTCCTGTATCCCCCTATTTTCCTCTACTTGAGAGGCTGAAAGTGGCAGGAAGATTTGTGAAAGTTCCCCGGTGGCTTGCTCTGCTTAACACTGTGAAGAAGATAGATATCAGAGTCTGTAAGCTAAGCCAAGATGATCTGAAGGTACTTGGAGGTCTGCCTGTCCTGAGCACTCTCGCACTCGCACTGATTTCCATGCTCAGGAAGAAAAGAGTAACCATCACCAGCAGGTTGCACTCTAGCACATGCGCTGATTTGCCTCCCCTGCAGGAAGAAACATGTCCTGGAGGCTTCACTAGTCTCGAGGTTTTCAGTTTCGACTGCCATCTGCCATGGATCACCTTTGAGGAGGGGGCTATGCCAAGGCTGAAGCACCTCCACCTGAAGCTCTACGCTTGCCCAGCTGGCGAATTTCCTTTGGGTATCATCCACCTTCGTAGTCTCGAGAAGATTATCCTCCGGTACTCCTCACATCATGCAAGCAGCGGTGGTGTCATGAAGGCGGTTCCTGCCGTAAGAGAAGAGGCTTCCAACCATCACAATCCGATCACGCTTTCTGTTAACGGCAACAATGACAATGAGGCTTCCCTACACAACACCAGGGTTGCTGAAACAATTACTGCTACTGAAACTGGAGAGGCTTCCAGTGAGGTGTTGCTGTCCAACACCATGGTCGATGGAACCCAAGAGGCTTCCAACCGTGGTAATCCGATGGAGCTCTCTGTCGATGGAGACCGTGAGGTGTTGCTGTCCAACTCCAGGGCTGATGAAACTGTTACTGGTACCGAGATCAAAGAATGCTACTGGCATCCTTGCCACTATGTTTCCATCGGTATGTTCCATTTTATTTTCATTGAACCTAACCGTGTGGCATACTACCACACGCATATATACTTACCATTATTTCTTTCTCTTTTTTAGATGATGGAAGCTTTACTCCCGGTCTCTTCACCTACCAAGGTACCGTCAGTCTCCGTTTCCTGTGCTGGCTGGTGTTGGTTTTGCGTCGTTCAACCGGGACCTCTCTTTTCATTCCTCGGCCGAATTCAGAGCTTTGGATTGCAGGAAAGGAGTGCGTGTTTCAGTTCCTGCCATCTGGGAAAACATGGTCGTTGAGGAAGTCTCGAGCGTAGGTTCACAACAGATGGTGATGATGATCGAGCTACCGATTTGCTTCCTGCTACATTATTTTATCGAACAACTGTTCCTTTTTTCCTTCGTCGAAGTTAGATGATGATACTTTTATCTTTGGTTGTAATAAGGCTTGGTGATGGGCATGAGACCTGTACTGATTGTACCTTCTACCCAGACTGAATTTTCTTTTTATCGTTTTGGTATCTTATTTGCTCGCCACGGTCGATGAAACAATAAGTGGTACTGAAATCGAAGAGGCTTCTAACCATGGTAGTCTGATGGAGCTTTCTGTAGATGGGGAGCATGAGGTGTTGCTGCCCAACGCCAGGGTTGATGAAGCAATAACTGGTACTGAAATGAAAGAATGCTACTACTAACATCCTCGCCACTATGCTTTCATTGCTATGTTTCAGTTATCTTTCATTTAACCTAATCGTGTGGCATACTCCTCTGTATTACCTCAGGCATATATGTTTACCATTATTTATTTGCCTTTTTAGATAATGGAAGATTTTACTCCCGGACTCTGCACCAAAGATAATGTTAGTCTCCATTCCTTGTGCTGGCCAGGCCAATGTTTGTTTGCCTCGTTCAACTGGGCGGCTCTTTCCATTATTGAACCGAATTTTGGGGCTTTGGCTTTCTCGGGTTCTCGTGAAAGAAGTGGGTGTTTCAGTTTCTGTGATCTGGACAACATGGTCAGAACAGCAACAGGATACTCGAGTGTTGGTCTCAACAGATGGTACTGAAACACAAGATGGAGCTACCAATTTTCTTCGTGCTACCCTGTTTTGTCGAACTATTTCTTATTGTTCATTGTTGACGATAACACTTGGTGGTTGTAGGTGCCTTCTGCCAGACTCTTAATTTTCTTTTTATCTGTTTGCTGACAGCATCGTACTGTTTGGAAGACACATGATGTAATGATAAAACTTGTTGAAAGCTTGTAATGCTTCAGGCTACCTGGTTTTCTTTTTATCAACCGTGTGTTTGCTAATCTGACATGCAGACACACTGCATATCTTGCTATTTTATGATCATGATCTCAGCTATTTCTTGGGGAAACTGCAGTACTGCCAGATTAACAGTTGAAATGAAGTACCAAATGGAGTTCACCATTCCGTGCTGGCTTTCAGGAAAGGAGCCCCCATTTCCCCGTTTCTGTCATCTGGGGCAACACAGTCAGGACAGCATATATGAAAGAAAGATGTAAACCGCATACATGCTGCCCCGATAGCTGATTCGCATTGTGCTAGCCTGTTACTTCGTCGAACAATTCCTTTTCCTTGCGGAATACCATCCATTTTTAATTATTATTATGCTTGTAACAGGGGCAGGAGTTTACACTGGTGGCGCCTTCCTCCCAGCCAGCCTCAGCATTGGCTGTGCTTGTTTTGCAACGGTGTTTGAACTGGATATAATGGTTTCCGACTTTGGAGTTTGGAGCACTGAACTGAGAGTTCCCTGTTTTCTGCACATTCGTCATAGAAACTTGTTAAAAGCCTGTAGTGTCGTCTCGATCCAATGCGCTATGGGTTTGACATGATCCTGAGGTGTAGGCTGCTCCTTCTCCCATGTATCCAAAAGACTGCTAGGTGAGGGTTGTGTTTTTATTCGAAAGTTCACGGGCATATCAGGAACGGCCAAAATCAGCCGAGTTTTACAAGAGGAACACACAAAGCAACTGCTTTGTACTTGAGAGGGATCCTTCACCGCCAGAGCACAATTTCTGCAGGTGGCAAAGGGAGGCGCGACCTCATAGCAGTGTGCAAGCAACAGAGCAGCGCAAAGGTGAGGCTGGTGCGACACGAGAGCGTAGCCGAACTTGCGTCCGAGAACAGCACCAGCATGTGACCAAGAAAAAAACTATTACCACAAACGATAAGGAACTGGGACGTACTCTTAACAGTTATTACAGACCAAAGAGAAATGTCACCAGAACTACAGAATAAAGCTCCAGCGATTGTCAAAGTCATAAATAATTTCCACTTGATTTAGACCAGCAAGATTCACAAAAGACTGGTCCAAGCGTCCCCCCAAACCACTCTACCAACAGGACATGTAGACTGGAGATGTTGAGCAGCCTCGACACTGTCATCAAGCCTGGTCATCTCCTTTCCCTCGAACAACAGCCAAAGACCATCCATGGAACAAGAACCCCTACCCAGCAATTCAAATAGGCAGATAACTACAGTACCTACTAGTTTAACTCCAACTGGCATATGCCAGAAACACGACAGACAAAAGGACAATATCCAACTCCGAATTCATTAAGCACAAATCTGCAAAGGACGGTTTCTCCAGCTAGCTAGCTATGTGCATGCATGTGCCACTAGCAAAATTCGGTAACAACATTCAGACAATTACATCCACACTCCATCACGGCCAAAAGGCTGGCCAGCAGGGTTCTGTATGTTTTTAAGAGTCACCGCGCAGCGAGCGAACATGCTAGAACCGCGCGCAATTGTTTTCAGTCACCACATTGTCAAAAAAAGTCGATTGATATGTATTACGACTGCTTCTTGGATCACTTTGCATTGTCAGCAGGCTTCACGACTGCTGCTTGGTCTCGGATTCAGACTCCACCCTCTCGCCAACTTGTTCGAGCAGAAGTTTCAGGTAGTCCTGTCGACAAAATTTATTCAGATGCAAGTTAGGGTCAACATCAGCAGTTTTTGTTATGATAGTAGAATGACAAGGGGAAAGAATCACAATCCTTGATGAAAACAACCACCCCCAATAGACTATATTCTACACATAATATAGTCCCATTGTGTGGCATTTACCAATAATTTCATTCTCCAAAGGATCAACTAAACAATATGCTACAACTATAATGGAGCTTATTTTCAAAAAGTAGAGGTTCTAGGAAACATACATCAGCAAGTTCTGGGTCATTAGCAAGGTCTTCAAGCATGAACTGAATGCTCTCGTCTTCACCATAAGCCTGAGCAGCAGTCTCAAGGACAGCACCCAAGATATCCTCAGGGGGGTCACATTGCTCGATGCGCTCGCATGCCTCGTGAAGATCAATCTGTCCATAGCATACGAAACATGAGCGCTGTTGTATATACAAGGTGCAGGCTTCCATATAGACAAAAACAATCAGCATTAATGCAACATAAATAATTCTTGTTCTCTAACATTAAAATCTATCAAACTCTTCATGATTGGTGTCCAAAAATACTCAGGTAACCATTAGAACTCTACCAACTTTAGACATCATCACTAGACCTCCCCCAAACTGAACCATAACAGAGAAAAGAACAGGCTCAATGACAGTTCTTTCAGTTCACAGGATGGCTTACCTGAGAGCTTCTGCCGTCTACAGCATCACTTACTTCCCTGTCATTTTGCCGAGGCTGCAATCTAGAATCTTCAGTCTCTGTACCAGAAGGACGAGCTGCGACTCCGCCAAGAACTTGATTTACAACTGGCATCATTTGCTGCATCATTCTAGACAAGTCAAAGCCACCTTGGCCCCTTTGCGGACCATCCATGCTTTGCGCCATACTACTTAGAGTGTTCATCACTGCAGGGTTCTGTGTTAGGTCTTCCATTATGTTCCTCACATCAGATGGTGATTCTAGTCCTGTCTGAGCTGCTACATTTGACATCAGGTTGCCAAAAACCGGGCTGTTGATAACACTGGATAACATGCTGCCGATGTCGACTTGCCCTTCACCACCTGGTCTTCTTGGAGGCAGCCCAGCAGCGGCAGCCTGAGGCGTCAAAGATGCAGGGTGAGGATTCGAAACACTGCCGCTGCTTGCATTGGTACTTCTTGAAACAAGAGCTCGCAGAGCCTGCTGCCCCATCAAAACAGCTTCTTGGCTTCTAGCAACAGAAGAGTTATCAAGTGCTTCGCCAGAATCACCGCCAGTCCCAGATGGCTTTGCTACTCTGGTACGTCTCTGCAAGTGGGGTTAAAATAATCAATGACATTGTAGCTGACCACAAAACGTTACAAGCCTGAAACTTGCAGAAATCATTTGAAGCAACAAAATGCAGCCATTGTGAGACTGTAGGACTGAACACTAGAGACTCGTTAGTTAATACCTTAGGCTGCAGACCACCACCAAGACCAAGCGGTCCAGACCTGCCACTACCACTAGGTTTAGTAGGCTCTCCGGTAACTCCATCTGATAGCTTGTTCTTCGATTCAGAGCTTTCTGCTGACGTGCTCAAAGGAACATCACCAGTACATGTGTCTGTCGGCTGTCCTGCTAAACTGGCTGCTGGCAATTCCCGAGAGTGTGTCGCAATGTTACCCACATCAGTGTCTTCCATTTGTAAGTGTTGTTGACTAGTATCGACACTGGAAGCATTCACAGTACTGCTATCTTGTGGTGCCAAATTGGGATCAGATGTATTTGAATACAAAGTACCTAAGAGCAACAACAGAAACAGGAATGGTGAATGATTCGGTGTGATTTTCCCTACAGGGAAGAGAACTCACATTACTACAAGAAAATACCTGCGCCAGATACATGACATTGCACCGTCGGTAATGTTTGTCCATGAGGAGAAACTGGGAGCTCATTTTGCAGTTGTGTATTGCCTGATGTTGCAGAGCTCACAGCACCACCTCCATTGTTTGTGGTTGGGTGAGGCCCCTGGGCTGCTGCATTTGGCACTGATGATGAAACCATGCCTGGTTGGTTCGCAGCCAATGCATTGGCTACCTGTGCACTTATCTGTGCTACTATAGAAGAAATGTTAGGAGCACCACCAGAAGCAGCTTGTGGAACAACATATGTTGAATTTGGTTGAGATCCATTCCCCACTGCATTCTGGGAACCTTGAGGAACTGTTGATGATGAAACCATGCCTGGTGGGTTCGCAGCCAATGCATTGGCTACCTCTGCAGTTATCTGTGCTACTATAGAAGCAATGTTAGCAGCACCACCAGAAGCAGCCTGTGGAACAACATATGTTGAATTTGGTTGAGATCCATTCCCCACTGCATTCTGGGAACCTTGAGAAAATGTTGACTGATTAGGTGCTGCTACTTGGCCTCTCCTTTGAACAGGAAGGATAACACCAAGGACGTTGCTTGGACCTGAGGATCTTGCCAGAATGCCTGGAATAGCTGTAACAGTTGTTCTTGGTGGCAATCCATGTGCTGAGTTAGCTGGTGTGTTGCCTCCTTGAGTTCTTTCTACAGTTTGGTGTTCCCCGCCGGCGGTGGTTGCAGAAGCAGTGGTTGAACCAACAGATGGAGCACTTGTTGCAGAAGCACCTTAGTTTACAGGATAAGCGAGAGTCAGGGGAAGCTCAGGAGAGATAAAAATGTGACACTCATTGCATCTTCAAAATTAAAGGTCATCAAGACACAAGTTCCCAATGTGAATAAACCCATGGCAGACCATAAAACAATTCCAGAACTGCTATTACTCGGTTGGTACAGGGGATATGCCCAAAGAGGTGAAGTCAATCTGAACTAATAACTGAGTCTATTGATCTTCTTATATCTAATATTCATCCGAGAGACGTAGCTCAGAACAGTAATTGTTTGTCGTATATTCAATCACAAGATTTAGAAACATACATACTTCCTTAGATTAGGAAACCATTTAATCACCCTTATAACCTAAGATAAAACGAGTAACCGTAATGTTCTATAAGATAATCAAGATAAAATTTAAAGGCTCTTTTGATGTTTCCAATGCCGACAGGGAGAGGGATACAAATTGATAATACACCACAAGGTCACTTAATTGTCCGATAACCCACTTATATATCTCAAGCAAGAAATTGAAAAATGCTTGAAATCATGAAATGTGACCTCACCACCAGATGTTCGAGAAGGATCAACAACACTGAATGGGCCAGAAACTCCACTCAAAACTGGTATGCTGGAAACTCCAAAATGAGGAGCACTCTGGTAAGACGGCTGCACAATTAAATGAAGTGTTATTGCTATTGGAGGGCAGAGCACATAAAAACCAACGCCGAGCATCTCGGTATGTCACCTGAACCATGATTGGATTTGGTCCTGTGGGGTTTATATAGACAGCAGACCCGGCATTTACAAAAGCATTAGCCTGCAAAATGAACAAGCTTTCAGAATAATCAAAACGAGTGAAATTACATATGGGACAGTGACATGGTAGAAAAATGCATACAGGAGATGCCCCCATTCTAAGCATCATCATTGTCCGTCCAAGCTCTAAAAGCATAGCCCCCAAATGCTGCATCGCTACTCCCAACTGAGCAGATTCATTCTGGATCTGGCTTCGTGTAGATGTATCAGCAGTGGCAGCATCTCTCTGAATACGTTCTGCAAGATGCTGAAACAGAAACCAGGCTGATTGAGGTCACAAAGAAGTCCACAGAAAAGTGTGCATGTACCACTTCCATTGCCAGATAAATTATCTGAGTAAATAACAATTTAACAGACATAACAGCATCCTGTCACTGCATAATCAGTTCCCAAAAAACAAACCATGAAATTGACACCAGAAAAGTGATGGCAGTCCTATGAGCATTGTGTTTGGGGAGTACGAATAGATAATATTAGATGTTTAACTCAAATGGTAAGTTGGTAACAGATTCTTGTTGTTTGGAGAGTAGAGAAGGGAAAATTCTAAATGTTCAGTTGACATAAATGTTTAGTGTTGTCTAAAAATAAATAAGAAACACAAAGGAAGTACTCAAATGGTAACACATTCTTGTTTAGAGAGCATTGACTCGGAGATTACAATAGGAGGAAACTAATAAGGGAACTTACTCTCTCTGCCAAAGCTCAATGATTGCAAAGGTAAGAAGCACAGAATACACAACTACAGGAGAGAAATAACATACAGAAAGAGCGGAAGAAGCACTGCCACCAAGAACTTGTTGGGCTCTTTCAACAACTGAAACCAGCACCTCTGGACTTGGAAATCTTTGGTTTAAATAAGCATCATCTGATCTTGGTGGTTGCTGAGCGTTTGCGTTTGAGTCCACGGATGGAACACCTTTATTATATTATATATCAAAAAAAAATGTGTCATGCATAATGGAATAACTGGCAAGCAACAAATTAACCAGCTGCAATAAGAAGTACCATACCATTGTTCTGCAATACTTGGTCCATGCGATTCATATACTCCAAAAGAGTTGTCATGGAATCAGGAATAACCTGTCATCATTGCTAACATTAGAGGAATGAAATACAGATGGCGAAACAGGTGAAAGGAGTGAAATAACAGTATACTAACCATGTTGCGAGGAATAGCGCCTCCTGGCTGAAGTTGTGACACATGGATTTGATGGTTGAGAATTGAGAACCCAGGTGGTGGCGGGTTCCCTGGCTGAGTTCGTCCATTAGTAGTGGCCCCATTTGGCGCAGTGTTTAATGGCACCTAATTAAGCAGCCACATGAATGTTAAAAATTGATGCATCTCAGCAACCCTAGATAGGCCTATTGATGAAACCTCATTACCGAGAATGTAGCATTTGTCACACCACCAGGCATCCCAAGACCCAAGGAACCAAGAATATCCCGAACAGTCTGAACATAACAAAAGGGAGGAATTATACCAAAGGGGGCATGCACATATTTGACGATCACTGAGCAGATAGAAAAATAATACAGCAGTCTAGAACAAAGCATATACCCTAGCAAAGTCAACTATCGTGTCCTCAGAAAGCATATCATCTATTATTTCCTAGAAGAAAATAAATAAATAACTCAGATAAAAATGATAATGAATCTTCAAATGGTAGGCGGAAATGGCAATTTGTCAAATAAAAAATTACGGAGTATAATTAATGTTCACCACTAGAATAATGGCAAAAACTTACCCTGGACATATAATCCCCTAGCATCGCTCCATTTTCAACAGCATTAGCTGTACCAAGAACAAAAATGTTAAAAGGTTCATAAGGCCCAGTCCCAGCATATTGATACCAAATCATAATATATTAAATATGATGACAAATGGATTGAGTTCAGTGCAAACAACTACAGCCACAATGAGCGAAGGAACAGAAAAAAAATCTGTAGCAGAAACGATCTGCAAAGATACATTATCCAGACTGTTCAACAGTGCGTCAGTGCTTCTGTATAAAGAACCTTTTAACACAAAAAATGGTGAACAATGATGTTTACAGCTCACATACTAAAGGAACATGTAAAACAGATGATTAATCAAGCCCTTTCTCTAATTAAATAGCCTGACAAACTCCACTGGCTATTTCTGTCCACAACTAGCAAGAACTATTTTTAGCCCTCCTACGGTTTAAAGATGTCCATCATGGAATGTGCAAAGTGTAAGCTGCATTTTGTGTACAATTGGGAAACATGGCATTTGAGAGTACAGATGCAAACTTCATTTTTAGCTCATATGACGCCAGCGCAGGGCAGGTTAGACACGACATCATGAAAAGCACCAAGTGTGTATAATGAATCATGAAAGTATATCCAAATATTTGTGCAGTTAGGAATGATATTGTAGGCACCAAAGCAATGATATATCTGACTTACGATTAGCCTGGGTGTTTTCTTCAGAAGTTCCAGAAGAAGGCTGGCCTTCAGGTGTGCGCCGAGCAACCAAATGCAATGTAAATCCATCTTCCAAATCTTTAGATTGTCAAGGATACAGGTAACAAAGTTGCGACCATGAGCAATCGATACAATCCGCAGATTAATGTGGCAGGAACTTAAAAGCATCCATTAAGGTATTTGGATAAGCATGTATACGAACAACAAGTCACAAGAAAAACAAATCTTCAGGATGACAAATCACGATGCGCAATGATGGAAACCAATAAATAATCAAATGACAAACCTTGTATCATCCCATGTAATCTTCGAAAAAATCTATACTAGTGATCAACCCAATAATAAATGCACACACAAGTTGCCTAAAATGATTTGAAGTCCTCGTCCATATTTCTAACGACCACAAAAGCTTACCAACTTCAGTATGACATTAGCCACAGGGGAGAAACTTCAATATGACTCGTCAAGGCAATAACTGAGGTCGAGATGCAAACGGTTCAAGAGTACACCTTGCAGCCTTGACAGAATGCACGAACAAAAAGGATACGGTATTCTGACAAGAGGTGATCATCCTTCAAGACTCTTCCTCGGAAGATCAACCGCTGCTGGTCCACAGGAATCCCAGCTACATCTACTATCTTCTCCTTCAGGTTCAAAACAGTCTCCTGAGAATAAAAGAACTTGGCCAATCAGTTCATCGAAAAACATCACACATAGCAATATCCGTCCTTTCGATTCTAAACACGGGAATTGAGAATCATCAGGGAGTTTGCAGGGTAAGAATCATAGAATCACTAGCACATGGAATCAGTTCCAGCAGCCAACCGACAGGCTCGGCACCCCGAAACCAAACTAGAAGGGCCAGAGCATAGTTACATACACTCTTCTGAACGCGGAGCTTGTGCACTTGTGACTCCAGGGTCTTGATGTTGATCTCGATGGAGGTAGACTCCGAGTCTCCCGCCGTCGAGCCACTGGCCCCGCTAGCGCCATCGTCAGTCATGCCTACAAACACGGACATGAAACGGATGAATCGTTCAGCTGTGCTGGCATACAAAAAACAGGCCGTGTGGAATGAATGCTAGGGTTTCCGCTCCTAGCACAAGATCCCCTCCTGTAGTTGGCGTGGAGCAGATGCTGCCACCATGGAAAAATCGCAGCTTTTTCTTGAAAAAAAAAGGTAACGCCCGGGCATTTGAGGCGCCACCGGCGGCGGATCCAGACGGCGTGCCCTCAAATTCGCGGGATTCGGCCGGTGTGATGGGATGAAGGGGCGCTCGTACCTCGGAAACCAGCGCCCGGGGTCGCGGACGGACTGCGTTGGTTGCAGCACGGCGGGCAGGAGGGGCGCGACGGGGCGGAGCGGGGACGGCGGCGGCGGCGGTGGCGGCCACGCGGGCGGGAGTCGGAGAAGGAGGAGGCACGGCGGCAGGCAGCTCTAGGGCACGGCGGTCGGAGGAGAGGGGGAGGAACGAGAGAGAAACCGCCGAGGCGATGGGATTTTGACTACTCGTGGAGCAGGAACGAAGACTCTGTCTTTCGCTCCTCTCGTGGTCTTGTGTCTTGGGACTTGGGTAGGCCGGTTGTTCTAGAACCGTCTAGGTGCTTCCTCCCCTCTTGTGGCATTTTAGTTTGGAGAGTAGACACAATTTACTTTCCGTGCTCTGAAAATTAGGGTTTTGTATTCTTCGAACCTGTTAGGTTTACTGAAACTCGTGTAAGCACAAGTGCATACAGCTCTAGATTATCCTTCTGGCATGGCTATTTTTACTTAGATGACGCTTGAGGCATGTGCTCATCCTCTTCGACGTGGTTTTGTCCAGTAGTGTGCTCTTCGCGGAGAGAACTCGGGTCATGATTTGCATAGGGTTCTCCCTCTCCCATCTTCGTCCCTCTCTCCCCGTGTAGTGGACATACGAAAGACCGGAAGTGGAGCTGGTTCGAGTATGGTAGAGCGGCGAAGATGTGCAACTCATCCGGTAAGTTGACTTGAAAGAAGATGAGGAGTCGGTGTATGATTTGCGTAGGGTTAACCGTCTCACTCTCCCATCTTCGCCCCTCTCTTCCCGCGTGGTGGACATATGAAGACCGAAAGTGGAGGTGCCTCGAGTTTGGTATGGTAAAGATGCCCCATTTGTCGTTGGTGGAGGGAAGACTGAGGAATGACTCATCTGGTACATTGACTTGAAAGAAGACGAGAAGTCGAGAATTGTGTAGTGGTTGCGTGGAGAGCGGTGGAGATGGAAGATCCAGTGAGTGTAGCCATGGGACCATGAAGGAATACAAGTATTGTTCTACAAGCAACGATGGAAATATATTAATGAAATAGCTAGAGGAACATATATTAATAAAATAGTAAGAGGGGCATGAGATAACGACTAACTGATGGGGGCTCACGTGGCATGAAGCTAAGGAGACACATGACGCTCGGGTATAACTAAACGGGTTTCTTAGTGGTGCTCGAACTCCCTAATTGTAAGAAGCGAGTCCGCCTCGCATAGTTAGGGAAGCTAATAAGTGAGCCTAACTCACTTGGTTAAGGAGGTGGATGTACAATCTAGCCACTCGGCTTCAAGTCCTCATAGCAACTGATTTGGGTTCTTATTATTTCAGCAATAAAATCGTTGTAGGGATTTCCCTACTGTCTTCTCTTAAAAAGAACTTGTTGTTTGAGATGAACAATTAATGAAAAGGGGACAGGTGATTCGAAAAAATTACTGATGCTCGCGTAGATAGAATGGAGGTTAAAAATAGATATGACGAAGAAGAATTAAGCAATCAGAGTCCCTCGTGAAACGTTAACTATATAGTTTGGATGCCTCTTCCAGTGACTTTCACCAATGGATTCAAATAAACGGTCATATCTCAAACATCCTCCTGTCTATACTTTTTTAACTTGTTTTAGACTATTATGTTCTATTTGATTATCAATCATAAGGAAAATGGTTATGGTAATTTATGCTTAAGGTACCATCATTTAATATGTACCATTTATCGTTTTCAATTCGATGGTTTAGGTAATCCTTGGTATCAGGTTAGATTACCATTTGCTAACGAGATTTTGCATATTCTCGTTGTTATTTTGCGCAACAAATATAGAACAAGGAGAGATCTTAGTTTAATGAATAAAATCAAGCGCGGTAACAACAAAACCGACACCATTATTTTCAATTTACCATTTATATTCTTTAGTGAAAGGAACTTGTCAGGGTTTACCCCTTTGGGGTTACGTCAAACATTCATTACACATTTTAGATCTAAAATCCCCTTCTCCTCACACAGTCTCACACATTCAATCTTGATTCTTTGGGAGTTTGGTGAACTCATAGAGGAACTAATCCTAGCCAAGATCTTTGTGTCCCATCTATATTGACAAAACAACTTTGTGATTTGAGAAAGAGCCATGATTTTCCCTTCCATATTGTCACTCTAGGAGTTTGAGGGCTTCTAGATGGTAGGAGTTGTCAGAAGCTCCCAATTTGTGATTTTCCCGGAAGTTTGTAATGGATTGGAGGCCTCTCCAAGGACTCCACTAGTGGATTGAGCTCCCACTTCATGGAAGAGACCTGCTCAAGCAGAACATAATCTTATTGTATCATATAGATTATTTCATCTAGTTGTTCAGATCACTTAATTTATCCACTTATCCTAAAACTTGTGAAAACAAAAATAAAATTTGTAAAAACATATTCACCGCCTCTGGGTTACCCTTCTCGAGACTTCACCTGTAACTCGCTTCCCTCTTTCCCACCTTTTTCTCTATTGTAACAACTTGTTACTTCCACTGAGCAATTAAGGGGGAAAAGGGATGTCCACTAGTTCAGAAAATAAATTGTGGTTGAAGGCAGGATATCGAGGTTAAAGATGGACATCACGAAGATGATGACCAATATGGTTAGAATATGTAATGCACACGAATTGTGTGCAATAATTGACGACCAAAGAGTCACTTGTAAAACAAGCTAACTATATAATCTGGATGCATGTATCTAATTTTATTGATTGAAATAAACTTCACATCTCAAAATATGAATCTTTCCTCCTATCTATATTTTCATTTAATCTGTTCCAAACTGGTATTTCAATAACATTGTCAATCAAGAAAGGAAAACGATAATGGTAATTTATTGTCAAGGTACCAACAATAATTACATTTTTAATATTTGGATGAAGCAAAACAATATGCATGCAAAATTCTCATTTCGATATATTTCTCACTCGAAAACGGAGCCAAGCTTTTCGCTTGATCTATTACTCTAGGAGTTTGAGGGCTCCAGGGTGGTAGGAGTTATCAGAAGCTTTCAATTTAGTGATTTTTCCGGAAGTTTTTAATAGATTTGAAGCATCTCCAACTCCAGGGACTCCACTAGTGGATCGAGATCCCACTTCATGAAAGAGGCCAGCTCAAGGAAGGTGAGCTTTTGTAGCATCCGGGGTCCTTCATAGTCCGCAACGGCAAAATTGTCCGTTATAGTTGGGATTATTTTTATGCCAATCTTCATTCCCAAGGCCAAGGCCAATAAAAATAGGTGGAAGGGAGAAAATAGCATCCAATAAAAAGACGTACTCTCAATCCGGCATAGCTGCAATACCACATCATATTTGACACCAAGGACGCGTTTGGTAGGCTGTAGAATTTTTCGTCCCGAGCAAGGCCCCGGAGAAATGGCATAAAAGGCATGTCCTCCATCTAGTTTGGTTGTCCACAAATTCTTTGGTTGCCTTGAGTGGATAACAATCTTATTTTATTTGGTAGGCTGCACACAACCTTTTTGGCTGGATGATGCAAATCAAAAGTGTTTGGTTGCTCACAGGTTACCAAGATTCACATATAGTGAATTTACCATGTCAATGCATATCCTCAACTGAAATCATAACATAAGATTAAAAGTTGACAACACATGCATGATTGTTAGCAAAAGGGATCATAGTTCATCCTACCACCACATCAAAAGTGGGTCGCATTCTACCACTACCAGTACATCATCACATGAAGGGTTACTACATACCACCTCACCAGAAGAAACAATCCATCATAAGTATTTTAGGCCTATGTACAACAACTAAAATCACAGAACTTCTAGATTAATGATCACATATTTCTTTGATCCTCTTCAACTTATCCGTGTTAGCCTCGCTATTATTGAGCATATCAAACAACATGTGCTAAAGCTTCATTTTTTCCTCCTTCATATCTTCCTTTTCCTCGTTCAATTTATTCTGCCTAGCCTTCATTATTTCTGATTGAGATTTTTGTACCTGCTTCAGCATTTTCACTTCTTTCTTCAACACTGCAGTGTTGTCCTTCATCCTAGACAATTTCTCATCCACCACCATTTTCTCAACTTCATCCATAAATTTGTTCACATCAACTAACAGACTTGAGTAATTCTTGTCAATCTTATTCTTCTCATCACCTAGCTCCTTCACCATGCATTCTCAATCCCTTTGTCAATTCTTGCACTGTTGCTATCTTGATATACTCCCAGAGTCTTCCAAATGCATTTTAGGCTGTTTTTGCCCAATCCTTATCCAACCAAGCCACAACCCCACAATTTTTGATTTCATGCTAATCAGAAGTTCATGTTCACAACTTCTGGATGATCAAGTAAGTGAGATATCACAAGCTAAGGACTTACATTCTGCAGTTGGCACATATAGAATATGCGGCCAGTCTTTCTCTCTTCAAATGCAACACGCTTGACAGGCTCAACCTCGACATACCTCGGGACAATCCACTACTATATCATAGAATGTGAGATCTTCGATAAAGTTTGGAGCATAGTCCTTGTCCGTGAGGTCCTAACCACCATAAAATTGCAGTTCAACGGAAGCCAAATCGGAAATTACCCAATTGGTAGCAAACTCTATGCCTTTGAAAGAACCCTCGATACAACTGGGTCGAGCTCTCGCTGTCATTCCAGCTCGGCATGTCAACTTATAACTTAGCCCTAGGAGATTAGAGCCCGGAGATTTGCCGTCAACATGGTGGACAAGTGAGTGGTGAGGGGATTATGTCGCGTGACGCCGAGGGAACACGGCTTCTGTCACTCATTCCTGACGCGTGCAACTCGAGGCTTCCTTTGCGCTTTCCAGGGTCTGATTTCACGGAAACTGCCGATTCGGCAGTTCCCAGCGGGCCTAGTTGGGGAGTAGTGCTTTGACTAGCACAGGGGCCACAACGTGGAGGGAGGACATCCAATCTGCCTGATTTCAGCTCCCAGCAGCCTACCAAACACGCTACACTCTTTGTGTAGATTACTATTCAACCAAGCATTATATATTTGATTCACATCCACTCACTCTCATACACGTGTTTGTGAATTCTGACCATGACAGTGCATATACAAAAGATCTACAGCAACATTTAGCCCTAGATTTTCTGAACTAGAACTACTCACCCCTATCAAATCATCCGCCCAACATAATTCTGGGCTGTATTTGAATCACAAAAGGCAGCACAGAAAAGAGAGGCAAAAAACAGGTGGTTTGCTACTGCAGCATCAGTAATGCCATTTAGGTCTCAGCTCCTCTTCTGCCTCCGTCAGCTCCTGGTACCGGTACCACTGCGACACTGCTTTACCGACAGGCAGCGGGGAGCGGACAAAGACCTCAACTGGTTTGGGTACATGTACTGTCAAGTGTAGCTCTCCCCTGACATCCTCTTCTTCCTCGACGCTGCCATCAGGGTCACTAGATGGCACGCCGAGCGGTTCTACCGCGATCCACCCGAGTCCGGATATCGCAATGTCACTAGCAGGCCTGCAAAAGAAAGATGATACCGATAAAGCATTGATGATGTATAAATAAACGAAACAGGTAATAAAGATTGTGTAGAGAATGGTCATTCTTGTTTGTTTGTAATGAAGAAGACATCACCACTTCACCAGTGCACTAAGACCTGCTGGTCAAGAAAATGATTGCGGAGCAAAGCTACGACATCAGTGCTGGTTGCGAATATTACCTATCAAGCTCGTCATAGTTTATCTTTAACTCACGAACACCCTCAAGCCCACACCATCCTTCAGCTCTCTCCTGACCGGTTGGAGGCGTCAATGTAACTCCAACTTCTCTCTGGAAAGTGAAAACGACAATTGGTCAATTTTGTTCGAAATAAAAGCACATATAAATACTTATCCAAAATAGCTCTACCTAGTAGAACAAATATGCCAAAGTATTAACTTAATCCACCTAGGACACAACCAATTGCCAGGATTTAGCTGCTGGGATTACATGCAGTGGGACTCTTTCCTTGAGATGTATAGGAATTTCCAGTAAGCAATTACGTGGAGAAAGGAAGGAACATGCCCACATTTTTTGAGAGCAAAATAATGAAATAATATACATGAGTTGCACATAAACATGAAAAAAAAAGAAAAATATCACTTCTAAGTAGAAAAAAAATCAAACTTGTGGAGCAGATGCATACCTTGTAAAATTCATCTGCTTCGGTAGTGGGGACCATATTAATACTTAGCTTCTTTGGTCCATAGAATGTCAATCGTGTACGTGGAAGAGCCTGATAATTTATTGGTTATCATTTAGTACATGCTACTAGTGACATTACAGAAGACGGAAAAATATCACTACTGAAATCTTAAGCTCATTTAGGTACCTTAACAACATCGATACGGACAAGTCCACCCCAGAATAATGTATTTCCGCTCAATTCAACATCTGTATCATTAGCCTGAACATAACATTATGTTCTGAAGAAAAATATTAGTGTGGAAATTTTGAGGAAGTAACATGGACTTTACAGATTGTGGTATACATACAGGAAAACATCGCCCCTTTAGGCGACTTTGTGGTGCAAGAGAAGGCAGATCATCAGCATGGATAACCGCTGCTTGCCTATGGTGAAGATGGACTCCAGGTGTGTCGTATAATTTCTGTCATGTACAGATTCAACTGTATGTAAAGTAAGGTCCAAAACTGGACTCCTCAGGAGAAGGAAAAATATATACTTTTCCTAGTGTGTCTCACATAAACTTTCTATGGACAAATATTTTAAGACATCTAATTCTCTATCTTAAAAGGATTTTGCTTAGCATGTAAACAAGGCACAAGAGAGATTATATAACATTCGCTGACAGCTACATCACATGACACTAATAGTGATAGTACAATAGGTTCGGATGCAAAGTTGGCACATAAATCCGATTTTTCAAACAAGTAGAAGCATACCCCTCCTCCTAAAAAAGCTTCAATCTGAATAGGACCTAGGGTTGTTCCAGGAACAGCAGATTGTATGGGCTTGTATTTTTGAGCTGCAGCTGCCACTGGATCTTTATATGCCATTGTTTCTACAAAAGTGATCTCCAACTATTAGCATAAAAAAGATACAGAAAACAAAATCAGGGTATATAAAATTGTAAGGGCATACTTAGCATAGCACTGATAAACGCGGATTTGCCAACATTTGCTGAACCCTGTAATAATATATGGACGCGTCAGGTTATCAGATTCAACCATACAAACAATATTACGTATACTGGTCAGGCTGGCGTTATTTCAGTCAATCAATGTGCATAATTAAAATTGAAAGATAAATGAAGTAATTATAACAAGAGCAGACATGTTACAGATACTGTTCAGACTCCAGGTTGTTCTTACTTTCATTATTCAACATGCATAATGGAAAGCAATTGAAGTAATTATGATGACAACCCGATTAGTTATTTATTTTGCGAGGAAGATCACCCTATGGGACATGCAAAGAAGCAGGACATGATTTGTATCTTCCTTGTAGACTTGCTATTTTTGAAAAATGACAGACTGGAATTGCTTTTTGAAACACAATTCTTAAAAAATGACAATACAATCTCACGTCTCAGTCATAATAGGTGAAGAATCCTTACCAGTATATATACATCTCGGGCCTGATAAGAAACAATGAATATATAGTCAGAATTGTGAATGAGAAGTCAACACCCAAGAAGAATAGCTAGAGAACAAATAGATAACAAGCCAACCTTCTTTTCCTGCTGAATCTCTGATATAACACCCGTGATGCCAACCAATGACTTTGAACTTGTCAAATGGACACTAAGGACACTACACACACAAAGCAATGTGATAAGCCATCAATTAGGTAAAGATTTGACGAAATAATTGCATAAAAAAGGGGAGCGCCAGAAGAAAAAAAATCTCACTTGAGTTTCTTCCTAACAACGGACTCCACGACCCAGTCACCAACGCAATTCAGATCTGTGTCTCTCGGAAGAAGATCAACCTGCAAAACAACTTGCTTCAGCTGACTGACCGCACTGACAGTACGTGTAACTTTGATAAGGTACACAATCCACCTTTGTTATCACAAGAACAATGGGATTAGCACCGGCAAAATCACGTATCCGTCCCAGGAAACTTCCGTTGAAGTCAACTATGTCAACCTGCATGTAACAGCCGAAATGAGCGCCACAAAAGGCACAAGTAAGAAAACCAAGCATACCGCCATCCATCAACTGAGGTTTGACAGGACAGGACAGGTTCTTTACCAGTTTCACTATCAATGCTTTCTCGTGGCGGAGGTACGAGAGCTTCTCCCTGAGTTCCTCCGCCGTAACGAACTGCTTGCCCCCGGGATAACCACCGTGACCACCGACGGCGGTCACCATGTGCCCGTGCGACAGCAGCTTGCACCTTCCGCATAGCACGGTTCTTAGTTGGTTGTGCCTCTTCTTCTGCTCACACGGGAATTACGCAGGACAATGTAATGCCTAATGCTCCAGTAATAAAGCATGCAGTGAAGATACGCCAACTAGTATTGTGATGTTACAGACAATCGCACTTGTAACTTTGTTTTCAAGTGCACATACTAAATCACAAGTAATAAACAGATTAATATGGAGCTCGTGGCAGGCAAAAATAAGTATTTTACTATTCCTACATTGTGTTATGGCAGTCCATTCGTTGATAAGTCCACGAAGATACGAGCAGGTAAAATGGCAGCGAACTGAATTTGAGCCGGTGGATGGATGCTTGATTACCAGGTCGTAGGTGGCGGGCTCGACGTATCCCGGGGAGCCTTCCTCCCCGGTGTGCAGCGGCGCGCCGCAGCCGTAGCAGCAGGCGACGCCGGAGGGCGTCTTCTTGGCCAGGGCCTTCCGCTTCTCCTTGCGGCGGCGGCGCTTCTCGGCGTCCTCCTCCGGGGCGCGCACGCGGGCGCCGGCGGCGGCCGCGGCCGCCAGCTGGCGCCCCAGGTACACGTCGCCCCGCGTCGGTGCCGCGGGGCCCACGCCGTCCGTAGAGGGAGGAGGCGGTGACGGCGATGATGGTGGTGCAGGGGGTGGGGCATTGGAGGAGGCGGAGACGGCGCGGGGGCGGGAGGAGAGTGAGATGGAGGCCGTGGCGGAGGGATGGTGCTTGGCGGGGACGGCGAGCGGCGGCGCAGGAGATTTGGGGAAGGAGAGGAAGAGGGGGCGCGGGCAGGGGCACGCCATTGGAGTGGAGAGGGAAGCTGAGCTTAGCTCGCGTGGCGGTAGCGGTGGCCTTATCCGCTTCGTCGTCGTCGGAGCAAGACTGGCCCGACGAGGGTCCAGCTACCGGACTACAGTGGCACGCCAGACCCACCGGCCCGGCATAGCGCTCACGTGCCTGGCACGGCCCAGGCCGGCACGTGGTGGCCCTTTTAATAGCCGGGCTGTGCCATGCCGGCTGCCCGTGCTCAGCTTCTATGGCCTGCACAGGTGCTAGGCCGGCGGCCCGTGGCACGTGAAGGAACACGGGTGCCGATTTCGGCCCGTTTTGCCTGAGGAATGGCTCCAAAAAATAAAATAAAAAACAAATAATCAGAAAAAGTCAAGATTTCGTATGGGATCAAATCAGTACCTACCAATTAACTGGTTATCAATTCATGCTAAATTTGTCTCTACCAATAAATTACCCCTATATATATCCGTCTATCAATTCATGCCAAATCACTCTCTACCAATTAATTGCCCCTATATATATCCGTCTATTAATTCTCAGCCAAATTAATCTCTTCCAATTAATTGCCCCTGTATATATGTGCCAGCAATCGCATGGTCTCGACCCAATCCAACAACCAGACTGCTTGCAAGTGTTGCAACCCTAACCATCCCCATGGAGAAGTGCACTAAGTTCGTCCATGCACTATTGCTCCTTCTCCTATGCTTTGCTATCCATGCACAAGGTAAACATCGTCGTCTTCTTTGTATATGCCTTAATCATAAGTTCTAATGGTTTCCAACTTGGACCCTTGTATGTATGCATGGGTATGGGTCATAACGTTAATGTTATTTTCGTGTTAACAATTATGCAGCAGGTAGAGTCATAGGCGTGGATCGCATCGAAATCAGCAAATGCATGGGTGGCGAGGCGTGCTTTGTGTGTTACCCCTTGCAGTTCTGCTACAGTTCGCTCGCGGACTGCACGGCCCACTGTCATCGACCTCTAGCCGCAGTTCCCTCTTCTGCACGCACGTGAAAATGGATTATTGTTTACCATTTTATTACAAGAGAATGTATTGGATGATGTTATGTACTCTTGAAGAAGAACTAGCGTGGAAGAATAAGAGATATCCAGCGATGCTATATAGGATTTTAATTGAAATTCTCTGGTAATTTGATGTGCCATTTTTTCATTCTAGTCCTTGCGCTGTATTTATTTAGTGGTTTCCATGATATTCCACCTTAGCGGCAGTATTATCTCATCCGCGCCCGCAATGCATATGAAGTACAGGATTTGAACTTTATGGTTGGGCATGCGAAAACGAAGACAACGTATCTAACGCTAAATCCAAATTAATGGATTAAGATTTGTCTAGATTCGGATGTATCTAAGTTCTAGATACATCCGAATCTAGACAAATCTTAATCCATTAATTTGGATCGGAGGGAGTAACAAAATGGTTTTCTAATACTATCTCCAATACTTTGGCAATTTTAGTCACTTTCATGCAAATCTTGATGCATAACTCAAGACGAACATGGCATCTATTCTCATATTCGGACACGGAACTAGGATTTATAGCTAACATAATGGCCCCATGGGAGTCTTTCCTAACTTACAAACAAAAACACTTAAAGATATATTCAGAAGGTCGGTGTGATTTGGCTCCCGGGAGCATATGCTTATAGTGGAATCCCTCAAATTATGTCAATTGCATTGCTAGAATTGATAGAATCTAAATTTTACATCAAACGCATTCAGTTTTCTGTGTACCATCTTTTCAAATAACTAGTTGATACCCTCGTTGCTGCGGAAATAAAATATGATTTATACATATGAAAAAATTGTTAAAAATAATGGGCTAAGTAAATAAGCCCATATAGATTTCAGATTTTTCCTAAATCTCAAAGGCATGTGTGGAATCCCGTATGTGATTTGGCCCAATTTGGTGGCAGCTCACATAAAGTGGAGTGGGAGCTAAAGTTTAATCCCACATGGAAAGTTGGAGGAGAGTTACACCACCTTATAAGGTGGAGTGGTTCACCACTTAGTAAAGTGAGTGAGAAGAGGAGAACTACACGTGCGCTCCTCCTCCGACGACGCTGCCGCTCGCACACACGTCCGCCCGCCCGTCTCGTCACGATGCACGCGCGCGCGCCGCGGGTTGCGGGAATCTCGCCGAGCCAAGCTTAGCCTATTCGGGTCGCTCCCGGATCGTGGGCTATCTGTAACCGACCCGAACATGCGCAACGTGGGCTTGGTCCACGACGTGCCCTATGCGGGACTCCTGAGCCGCTCTATATAAACTCCAGTGCGGCTTCCACCACGAACACACCGAAAATCAATCTAGGGTTTGCCAACCTCTCTGCTTGCGCCGCCACCGTAGTCTACTCCATCCCGCTTGCTGGCGTGCACCGGCTGACGGGAGAGCAGGTCTCCGAAACCACTCGCCTTTGCGATCCTGTACGGGAGAGGGCGAATAAGGTTTTTGGGAAGCGCCCTGCACGACTGCTCAACTTCTGCATCATGACTCGTCTTCCATCCAAGTCGGGCGGTGTTGCCTATCGTCGTCTTCGCCGCCATCTGCTTTGACCAATCTTTCCCAAGGCTACTGCTGCGAACGGTACGTGCGACGTGCTGCTGTCTGGTTATTAATCATGTTCTGCGAGTACATGTTTAGCTGCTGCCTGTTTCCGTTCATCTTGTTGTTTAGTACATCTAGTATGTTCGAGTTACATGTGCGAGTAGCTGGTATTGTCATGCTTAATATTCTGGAATTAATCACGGAAATTGTGCCTAATTTTCCAACAATCCAAAAACCTTATTATAGGCAATTTTCCGAGATAAACATAGGACACTTGGCCGATGCGATGAAGCCGGAAAAGTTTACCGGTGTTCATTTTAAGAGGTGGCAGTATAAGACCACTATGTGGCTGTAAAATCTGAAAGTATTCGAGGCTAGTGAGGGTTTACCTGAAGGAACTATATCTGAACAAGATCAGAACAAGTTCAAGGAAACCAATCTTGCTTTTGTGGGATGCGTTCTGAGTGTTCTTGACAACAAGCTGTTTGATGTGTACATGCACTTCAAAGATGGCAAAGAGCTCTGGGAGGCACTGAATGCTAAGTTCGGTGTAACAGATGCTGGCAGTGAACTGTACATCATGGAGAACTTTCATGATTACAGGATGGTTAAAAATCGTTCTGTAGTCGAACAAGCTCATGAGATACAGTGCTTTGCTAAGGAGCTTGAAATCCTTAAGTGTAACTTACCCGACAAGTTTGTGGCTGGGTGCATCATTGCAAAGTTGCCTTCTTCATGGAGGAATTTCGCCACAACTCTCAAGCATAAGAGACAAGAGATATCGGTTGAGAACGTGATAGCGTCTCTTGATGTTGAGGAGACGGCTCGGGCTAAGGACACTGCTGAGAAAGGAGGCGAGGGTCAGTCTAGCGCCAACATGGTGCAGAAGAGGACCTTCGGCAAGAACAAAGGGAACTATAAGCCCTCTTTCAACAAGCCTGAAAAGACTACAACCTTCAAGAAGAAGAAGAAGCCGAACAAGGCCGAGCTAGGTTGCTTTACCTGTGGAGAGCTCGGGCACTTTTCCAAGGACTGGCCAGAACGTGCAGATCGTAAAGGGAAAAAGGGGAAGACTGTCAACGTCGTGACTGCTAGCAATGCTGATGGGTATGGTAATCTATTTACTGTTCTTTCAGTTTTTCAATCACCATGTTGGTGGATTGATAGGGGTGCTAATATTCATGTGTGTGCTGACATCTCTATGTTCACTTCTTATCAGGTCGCTCGGGATTCATCCGTCCTAATGGGGAATGGGTCACATGCTTCTGTTCATGGTGTTGGCACGGTGGATCTGAAGTTCACTTCGGGAAAGATCGTGCAGCTGAAGAACGTGCATCATGTCGCTTCCATGAACAAGAATCTCGTTAGCGGCTCCCTTCTATGCAGAGATGGGTTCAAGGTTGTTTTTGAGTCTAATAAAGTCATTGTGTCGAGACATGGACAATTTATTGGTAAAGGATATGAGTGCGGAGGGTTGTTCCGCTTTTCACTTTCAGATTTTTATAATAAGTCCGTAAACCATATTTGTGGCGGTGTTAATGATGATACCAGTGTTTGGCATTCTCGTTTATGTCACATTAATTTTGGTTTGATGTCCAAGTTGTCCAATATGAGTTTAATTCTGAATTTCACTATTGCCAAATGTTCCAAGTGCCATAGTTGTGTGCAATCAAAGCAACCTCGAAAGCCTCACAAGGCAGCCGAGGAGAGAAACTTGTTGCGCACAAAAGATGAAGCTTTAGACTACTTTAAAATTTATAAAGCCGAAGTTGAAAATCAACTAGAGAGAAAGATCAAACGTCTTAGGTCGAATCGTGGTGGTGAATATTTTCCCAAAATGTTTAATGAATTCTGTGAGGAACATGACATTATTCATGAAAGGACGCCTCCCTACTCGCCTCAATCAAACGGGGTTGCCGAGAGGAAAAATCACACGCTGACTGACTTGGTGAATTCCATGTTAGCCACCGCTGGTTTATCTAAGGCATGTTGGGGGGAGGCCTTGTTGACAGTGTGTCATGTCCTAAATAGAGTTCCTAACAAGAATAAAGATAAAACCCCTTATGAGGAGAGTGGGCTGGGAGAAAACCATCACTTTCTTACTTACGCACTTGGGGGTGTTTGGCTAAGGTCAACATACCGATTCCTAAGAAACGCAAACTTGGACCAAAGACAGTAGATTGCATCTTTCTAGGATATGCTCCGTGGAGTGTAGGCTATAGATTTTTAGTAGTTAAATCTGAGGTTCCTGATATGCATGTTGATACTATAATGGAATCTCGTGATGCAACATTCTTTGAGAATATGTTTCCTATGAAAGATATGCATAGCACTGCTAGAATTTCTTCTGAAATACTTCCTGAAACTAGTGCATCTAGTGAGAATTTTGAGCAACCACGTGAGGAAGAAGTCCTAGAAAAGGATGACAATGAAGCTCCTACACGGAGTAAGAGACACAGGGTTGCAAAATCCTTTGGAGATGATTTCATTGTGTACCTTGTGGATGATACTCCCACTTCCATTGCAGAGGCATATGCATCTCCTGATGCAGATGATTGGAAAGAAACTGTTCATAATGAGATGGACTCGATTCTTTCTAATGGAACTTGGGAACTATCAGAACGACCCCATGGCTGTAAGCCTGTGGGTTGCAAGTGGGTGTTCAAGAAGAAGCTAAGGCCTGATGGTACTATTGAAAAGTACAAGGCTCGGCTTGTAGCAAAAGGCTACACCTAGAGAGAAGGTGAAGATTACTTTGACACCTATTCACTTGTTGCTAGACTGACCACCATTCGAGTACTACTATCCCTGGCTGCCTCTTATGGTCTTATCGTTCATCAAATGGACGTTAAGACAACTTTCCTCAATGGAGAGTTGGAAGAGGAGATCTATATGAATCAGCCTGATGGGTTTGTGGTAAAAGGTGAAGAGAGAAAGGTGTGCAAGTTGTTAAAATCTTTATATGGCCTGAAGCAAGCACCTAAGAAATGGCATGAGAAGTTTGACAGAACATTAACTTCTGTTGGCTTTGTCGTTAATGAGGCTGACAAGTGCGTCTACTATCGCCATGGTGGGGGCGAATGTGTTATATTATGTTTGTACGTGGATGATATCCTTATCTTTGGTACAAACATGAATATGATAAATGAAGTTAAGTCCTTTCTGTCAAAGAGCTTTGATATGAAAGATCTGGGAGAAGCTGATGTTATTCTGAATATCAAGCTGATTAAGCACGAGAGTGGGATTACTTTGACGCAATCACACTATGTTGAGAAGATCTTGAGCCGTTTCGGTTTTGTTGATGGCAAGTCTTCCCCAACACCTTATGATCCCAGTGTGACATTACGGAAAAACAAGAAAGAGTCGAAAGAACAATTGAGATACTCTCAAATCGTTGGCTCACTCATGTACTTAGCTAGCGCGACAAGACCCGACATCTCTTTTGTTGTGAGCAAGTTGAGTAGGTTCATGTCTAACCCGGGTGCTGAACATTGGTGTGCACTTGAAAGGGTCATGCACTATCTATGTGGTACAATGAGTTATGGGATACACTATTCGGGGCATCCAGCGGTGATCGAAGGATATAGTGATGCGAACTGGATATCGGATGTAGATGAACTCTACGCCACAAGCGGGTATGTATTTACCTTTGGAGGTGGCGCGGTATCATGGAGATCTTGTAAACAAACCATATTGACAAGGTCGACTATGGAAGCAGAACTTGCTGCTTTAGACACATCCACTGTAGAGTCAGAATGGCTGCGTGAACTTTTGATGGACTTGCCGGTGGTTGAGAAACCTATATCGGCCATCCTCTTGAATTGTGATAATCAAACTATTATTGTCGAAGTGAACAATTTTAAGGATAACGCGAAGTCATCAAGACACGTCAAGAGATGTTTGAAGTTTGTCAGAAAATTGAGAAACTCTGGAGTAATTACTATTACGTATATTCAAACTGACAAAAACCTGGCAGATCCCTTTACAAAGGGACTATCACGAAACGTGATAGAAAAGTGCATCGAGAGAGATGGGTTTGAGACCCATGAATGTTACACAGTAGTGGTAACCTAACCTTTTTGATCGGAGATTCCGTGAATTAGGACCTGGGAAAATCAAGCTAGTGGTGTGACGGAGGAGAGTGTTAGACAACCCTCTCTATGTGAAGATGTACAATTCTCAAAAGCTATAAGGCAGGTTGGCAACATGCCTTAATGTGTTTCTGTTGGCTATGATTAGCAAAGATGCTGTCCTATAGAGCATTCTTGAAAGAACACACCTATACGAGTTCCGATTGTTAAACGTCGCAATCTATGAGATTTGGGTGATCTCTAGTAAACTCATGAAGAGACCAAGTAGTATGACGCATATGCTACACCCGCGGGGTAGGCTACTGGCAGCCAGGTACTAGTTATGACTTTGTGTGAAATCTAAAAGCACCAAACTTACAATTTAAGGTTCGTCCATTGTTCAAGTTGCTGATAGACGTAGCTCAAGGTTCTAGGCGGAAGTTCAACTTAACAGTCTCTGCTGAAACACTGGTATATAAACAAGTAGCGGGAATTGGCAAATCTTCAAATGGGCATTTGAGATCTGATGGGAGATTGTTAGAAATAATGGGCTAAATAAATAAGCCCATATAGATTTCAGATTTCCCTAAATCTCAAAGCCCATGTGTGTGGAAGCCCATGTGTGATTTGACCCAATTTGGTGGCAGCTCATATATGAGTGGAGTGGGAGCTAAAGTTTAGTCCCACATGGAAAGTTGGAGGAGAGTTACACCACCTTATAAGGTGGAGTGGTTCACCACTTAGTAAAGTGAGTGAGAAGAGGAAAACTACACGCGCGTTCCTCCTCCGACGACGCCGCCGCTCGCACGCACGCCCGCCCGCCCGCCCGTCTCGTCACGAAGCGCGCGCGCGCACCGCGGGTTGCGGGAATCTCGCCGAGCCGAGTTTTATTTTTGCTGCTTGGGAGGTTTTGACAGACGTGTCAACAGTTAGCCTATTCGGGTCACTCCCGGATCGTGGGCTATCCGTAACCGACCCGAACGTGCGCAACGTGGGCTTGGTCCACGACGTGCCCTATGCGGGACTCCCGAGCCGCTCTATATAAACTCCAGTGCGGCTTCTACCATGAACACACCGAAAACCAATCTAGGGTTTGCCACCCTCTCTGCTTGCGCGCCACCATAGTCTACTCCATCCCGCTTGCCGGCGTGCACCGGCTGACAGGAGAGCTGGTCTCCGGAACCACTCGCCTTTGTGATCCTATACGGGAGAGGGCGAATAAGGTTTTTGGGAAGCGCCCTGCGCGACTGCTCAACTTCTGCATCACGGCTCGTCTTCCATCCAAGTCGGGCGGTGTTGCCTATCGTCGTCTTCGCCGCCGTCTGCTTCGACCAATCTTCCCCAAGGCTACTGCTGCGATTACTGCAATCGAACGGTACGTGCGGCGTGCTGCTGTCTGGTTATTAATCATGTTCTGTGAGTACATGTTTAGCTGCTGCCTGTTTCCGTTTATCTTGTTATTTAGTACATCTAGTATGTTCGAGTTACATGTGCGAGCAGCTGATATTGTCATGTTTAATATTCTGAAATTAATCACGAAAATTGTGCCTAATTCTCCAAAAAAATAGCATAATTCAGAAAGCATGCACTTTGTGGGGAAAAAACAACTTCGTGAGTACATGGTCATGCGGATAATAGGGGTCGGCTAACGTGGACATTCTGCATGTGTGCAGCTTGCGAACAATAACGTTAGATGCACCTTGCAAGAATGGCACCGGACGCGGCTTGCCTGCGCCCAAGCCGTGCACCCATGTGTGCGCCCACAGTATGTGGACTTCATCCCGCGTTTCTCTCCCGTTTCCGTTCAGGCGCTTGATTTTCGGTTGCCAAAAGATCTAGAAATACACGCAAATATAGGGACCCTTCACTGTACAAAATTCTATCGCACGGCATATCGCCAGTTTGCCGCCATGTCTTCTCGCTCCACGTCTTATCGTCTCTGAGCATAGGATAGCAAAACGGCCATGCTTCCCTGTGGGCGTGATTCCAACCTGTTAGTCCTTAGCGGCAATCACCTGCTCCGATCCATATGCATGAAGTTAATGGCTTCCATGGCCGCCGCGATGTCACCGGCGAGGTACGTGGCCGACGAGGCACGGGCTTTTCTTCACCGGAGTAAATGCCGGAGGAAACCAGGGAGGAGACTCTTGTGGAGTAAAAATGGCAATGAACCTTCGTCTGCTAACATGGTTTCGTCGACGTGGACGAAAACGTGGTCATGCCGCCGGAGTTGTAAAAGATACACGTGCGACATGATTCACGGAACCACTAAATCAACAACGCCATCACCGTCCTATTCCGTACCGAGCTCCTCATCGATTTGGGACTCAGCCTGCTCGTCGCTCTCATTCATGTGCTCTTATTTTGTTCTTCGGCGGTGTCTCTGGCATGCCTCTGAGTCTCCGATGGTGAAGCAACATGCTAATAGGAGTTCAACCTGCGGCCATCTCAGTGCCGCAGCTCATCTCGAAGGTTTGCCGCGGTCAGTGCGGGGGCGCTAGCCATCTCGAAGGTGTTCTATTTTTTCTATGGCGGTGAGGGCCGTGAGGTCTAGGTCGGAGATCATGGTGCTTGGTGGCGTACGACGTGTTAATTGGTATCAGCAGGGTGCGAGTATTACGGGGGTATAATCTTCCTTATTTGCGATTTGTTTTTCCTGCCAAAACGCACGACACGTGGTGATGTTTATGGAGCCGCTAGATGGAGTCCACGTATCGTGGGCGCACAGATAGACGCATGGCTTGGGCGTAGGCAAGCCGCGTCCGAATGGCACCCACTCATACTAACTAAAAGCATCTCCACCCGTAAACCCCATAAGGGCTCCGGCGTGGCCCTTTTTTGCCCGTAGGGGGGGGGGGGAGGGGGGAGGACGGCGTTGAAGGATACCCGCTCCAGCATCCTCTGACCCAGAAATTATTCCGGGTCCTTGCCGTCTGCCAGCTAGAGCGCTGCCGCCTTGTACTCCGGCGGTGGCGTCCACTCCTTCTTGGGCTCGGGCTTGGGCCTGCCCAAGCAGAGGCGGCGAGGTGGCGAGGGAGGCGCGTGGCGCCTGCGTGGTGGGCTCGCCTGCTCGTCCTTCACCGGCGGGAGTGCGAGGTAGCACGGCGACGACGAGGAGTACAGGGAGTACCGCACCGGGGACGCCGACGAGCACGCGGAGGAGGACGTCGACGGCGCGCGATGGGGTCCCCCAGCGGTTGCTGGCGGCCTGCTGGCGATCACGCGGGATGCGCGGCGGCATCACCAACGACGGGTTGTTGCCGTTGGCGATGTGGTCCAGGACTCAGGAGAGGGTGCGTCCCGGAGCGCTCCACCACCGCTTCCGGCCTTCACTGTTGTAGTTCGCTGGTGGCGGGCCAACGCCGTCGTAGGCCTCGATGCGTTCCTCGCGCTGTCGCGCGAAGAAGGCCGCCCACGCCTGGAGGTTGTCGGGATCCCACTGGGGGTCGTTGCGCTCCTCGTCGGTGAGCACCCCCTAGTAGTGCTCGTAGATTGCGGCCCTGCAGGCCGCGCTGGTCGGGATGGGCGGCACAGCGAGGCCGCCGCGGCTCACCACCCACCCCGTCGGAAGCCGGAAAGCTGGTGGGACGGGATAGCCGGCGCTCCATAGCGCCTAGGCCTCGTCGACGTGGAGCCAGAGGCGGCCAAAGCCGTTGGCCGCCGCGCCGTCGTAGCCGTCGTAGCCCGCCATCGCCGAGAGAAGGAGAAGAAGACGATGTTTGGGGGAGGAGATGGTGGAGCTCGCCATCGAGGTAATGCGCGTGCGGCGGCAATGGAAACCGCCGCGGGTTTTTATACTGGGGAGGAGGGGGAGGCGAGCCGTGGGCATTAACGCCGCCCTGCCCCTTTGACGGGACGCGTCGGCTGCACCGTCCGCTGCCGTTCGCTGGAAAGGCTGCGGCGAGCAGCGCCATTACTCGGCGCTGATGGCGAGGAAAGCGACGCTGATGACGAGGAAGAACGGTTCTATGCGGCTGCCATGCAGGCCAGCTTTGACCTGGGCGGTTTGGCGCGCGTGTTCCCGCCTTCTCTTCCCGTCACCCGCCCTGCCACGCGTCCATCCGGCGTCCCCGCTCGCCTCCCTATAAATTGGGTTTGGCCTGGGGCCGCCGGGTAAATAACTGGGCCGCGCCGGCGCCAAAAAAAATGGGGCGCGCGGCTGGGCTCGAAATTTCGCGCCGGCGCCGCCCAAAACGCTATGGGGGGCCTTTGAGGCCCCCCGAGTGGAGATGCTCTAACATGTTAAGACACGAAATTACAAATACATGTCACAATATAATTATTCCAGAAATTTAGAAATATGGTAGCCAGATCTGGACATATTACAGGACATACGAAATTAACTGCGAAGACATATATACCAGAAACTATTCGCTATTGCATCCCTAAATTGATATAGAAATTCTGCATGACAATCTTACTCTTAATATGCACTCTTCGGGCATGCCGTCGACATAGGGCGCCAGCGAGGGGGGCGGCCATAGACCCCTGTTGGTCCAGCGGCGCGCCGCCCGGCGGTTGGCCACGATGGACCGCACTAGCTTTCGCGGCGGCTGCCTTGTCGGAGCAGGGATGCGGGGACGACCACGGGAGCGGCCACCGACCACCACCTCCTACTCCGCCGCTACGGCCTCCTCCATGCCCGCATCCGCTTCGGAGCATTGACATGGCGAGGGCGCCGTCGTCGATCCGCAACCGCCGTGGCCTGTATCGCTCGTCGGGGGGGGGGGGGGGGGGTGGTTGCTATGCGGCGGCGGCGACGAGATAGGGTTTGCTGTGCGGCGGCGGCGGGCGGGTTGGAGCCCGTATCCGTCCGCACACACGCTATTTATAGGGCCTGAGGAGTGGTGTTCGCGGGGCCCGGAAAAACGAATACGGGCCGAGGTTTTTAGGGGCTCGATTAGCTCAGCCTCTTGGCTCATGACACGTATTCTCGCCCGAATTTCACGGATTTGACCCTTTTATGGTTCCATTAGAGATGCTCTTAGAGTCTTCCATATATTGGGAGCTGCGTTGTGGAACAGCATTCCTAAATCGTGTGCTGGCACGGCGGCACCCCATGACACACTGCCGACGCTGTTGGCGGCCACGATTTAGTGGCACCGGTGAAGATGCTCTTGTAAGGAAGACAATGAGCCAAACAATCTCTCTAAAACGCCTCTCTCCTCGCGATTCACAAGAAAAAGCAAAGGAACACTCTTCTTCCTGGAAACAATCCTAACCTTGACGGAAACTTTCGTCTGGTGTCTACTGTAGAAGTCCAGGAACGACAGGTACTGCATGCTTGTCGCCACTGTTAATCTGTTATTGTCAAGGCTCAAGGGCTTGCATAGTTGCATCTCTCCTTGTCCTCGTAAGGAATCTAAAGAGAGCATCGCTCGGACTGAAGTGTTCAATACGGCACTAATTGGAGAAGCTAGACAGCTAGTGGTGCTGTCCGCGCAACTTCGCCTGTCCTCTCTCTCTTTCTCACTCCAAATGACATCCACTGAATTTCAGCTCTTCTATAATTTTTCTGACAAATAAATTAAGGAGTAACCTATTAGACTTTTCGAATTCAAAGGAATGACAGAACGAAAATTCCATACTTGAGCACGGCCCGGCAACTTCAGTCGTCAACCACTAGTAATTGTATTAATCTTATAGGAGTGGAATTTAGGAACGAGAAAGAACATTTCCTTGAGATATTTTGGACTAACTTGTTCGTAGACCTGGACTAGTCCAGGGTGAAAACCAGGCATCCATGAAGTGGATAGCCAATTTGTCTGTGTTCACTGATATTTCTTTCGGAGAGAACGTGCATTGACGGTAGTGGCATATTCTAGTCACGACCACGGATAATAATCTTTTTTTTACTTTGGTTTTTTCTTTACATCGAGCTGTGGCCCCGTATGTACTTATCATTATTTACGTATCAGATTGGTAATGTCTTCTCTGCCTATATAAGTAATAATGCAGGTTCAGTAAGAATGCCCATTATTATATAGAACCTCTACAACTACTAAATCCGTTGGTGCAAGGCGAGAGGTCAAAAATGAAGCTCTGCTTCTTGGTTCTCCTGCTTGCCTGCTTGTTACGGACCCAGACAACACCAGTATCGGGTTCCGCCGTAGTAGCGCCAAGTAGTGACGCGAGCAGTCTTGTTGTTCCGTCCACGGGCATGCTCGCCGGGTGCCTGAAGACGTGCGGCAATCTGAGCTTGGCGTACCCTTTCGGCATCGGCTCCGGCTGCTTCCGCGACCCCGACTTCAACTTGACCTGCATCGTCGACGGCACCGACGGCACCCCCAGGCTCTTCTTCCGCGACGGGATCACCCAGGTCGTCGACGACATTGGTTCCGACGATTCCGGCATCGATGTCGGCCTGTCGGACTATATAAGCATCTCCTACTCCGACAACGTCTCCGTCGTCTCCGGCGTGGACGTTTACAACATATCTTGGTCACCTCCAGGGAGATCGTTTGTTCTGTCCTATGCCGGCATAAACATCACAGGCTGCGGCTTCGACGTGTCCATGCTCGATCACGACACCGGCGCGAGCTACAACATCTGCTCAACCACCTGCCCTGGCCGCGAGATCACGGAGGCGACTGCCAGGCATGACTGCAACGGCACCTGGTGTTGCTCCGTCCCGTTTGAAAACAACATTCGTGGGTTTCAATTCAGCTTTGTCCGTCGGCGCGGCGAGAACAGCAGCAGCGTTCTCCACACAAGTCCCCTGTGGAGCGAGATCAGCGTAACAACTGACTACGCAGATCTCCAGTGGAATCTGGTGGATCAGCCAACATGTGCGGACGCCAAGCGAGACACGGCGACCTACGCCTGCATCAGCAACCACAGCAGCTGCACCGAATATGGTAGCCAGAGGACATATGGCGGCTACCAATGCTCCTGTGATGGCGGCTACTTGGGCAATCCATATGTTCCCGACGGCTGCTTGCGCGACAGAGGTAACTGAAATTTATTTCTCTTTTGTTTAATTTTGTCCTAACATGAAAAAAGTTCAGTTTGTTTGACCAATGTATGCACTTCGTAGTACTCTCTCCGATCCATATTAATTGTCACGAAAATAGATGTATCTAGACTTGTTTCAATGCTAGATTTATCCATTTCAGCGACCCGTAATATGGATCAGAGGGAGTATAACTGTTAGTAACTACCAGGATGGGCCGTGGCCCTCGCGATTGCGAGGGCATAGTTTTATTGTGTTGCAAGTGTTTCTTGAATAAATTTGCAGGTTTTTTATTATTCTAATTTTGTGTCAGGATATTTACAGTTATGTTGTCACAATAAATGTGAAGGTAAACATACTATTACTTGTTCGGAAATTAAATTTTTCATCACTAAATTGAAAAATTAGTCTGCAAGGCCATGCATCAACTGTCAGCCCGTGAGAAATACTCACACGTAACTAGATAAACAATCATAAAAACTATACTAAACATCCTTGAATATGCAAAATAAAATAGTCTTACAGCATTAATCACAAAGAGATCAACATTACAAGAAGATGGCTATGGAGAATGGTGGGAATGGATGTGGAGATTATGGTGATGGAGGCGGTAGAGCTTTGACATTGAGGAATGGAGGTGGTTCTCTCGATTGTGGATCCTCTCCCTTATATGGTAGAGTGGACACTGTTAGGTTTTTGATGACCTTCTATTATGAATAGGGGTGCTGATGGAAAAAATCTACATGTACACCAATTCGATAAGAGTTCAAGCGTAGAGTGTTGTAACAAGTGCTTTTCACCACAAGGGTGACTCCAGGTTTAATATCAAACTCTCAGGGAAATAGTAGATCCCTTTGCCCTTCCTCTTCTATCAACCTAAAAAAAATATTTTTATTGTGTCGCCAACTCCACCGTAATGGTTGTAAGGAACACGACGTGTAAGCAAGATGGAAACAAATGAAATAAAGTAACTAATAGTAAACGCAAACACAATGGTGTAAAATAATGTAGCAGTGATGGAAATGTGAAAAATAGGTAAACTATAAATGCAAGCAAGATAAATGTTTTCGTATATTCGGAATAAATAATAAATAAAAATAAAAGTGTGTGTTAAGTAAAGTTTATGGTGTTACTTATGCTTAAAAATTGATCGGATTTTTATGGGTTCACTTGACTACTCTCTCATAAATAAGGTGTCACGAATATAGCTTTTCTAGACAGGATAATAGTGACACAACTTTAGAGCGTTTGATACCAATTGATATGGACATCGCGTGGTATTGTTGAGATGATGTACCACATCTCACTAATACTCATCTTTTAAGAGAAAACTCTCCAAACTACATTTAACATAAACAGAGTATTGCCTTAGGTATGTTTTCATGATGTTAAATATCAAATATTATATCTCGAACAAACGAGGTCACCTTTTCTATCAACACGCGGATGTAATACATGCATTCGTTTATTTCTAGTGAGGAAACAACAGGGAGGTAAAGATCATAGTAGGTCCCAAATCTTCCATCACTATCCATATGCTACTATACTAGTTGCTCCATTTAACACACATGTTCCCCCTCACGCATCCTCGCATACTAGTTTGATCAGAACATGTATACATGAATGGAGTGGTAATATGCATATATAAATACACTAAACATATATTGAAAATTTAAGCTCATATACTCATCAAATAATCAAAATATCCACATAAAGGAATTACATTTCTGATCATAATCCTATGCCAATATACGATGCATATTCGGACTCAAACACTATTGGAGACTTGATACCTTCTACATTTCTTTTTCAAAACCTATTACATGAATGTATTTATAATGAAGACTTAAAGTGTAAACATGCCATCTTAATTACTACCTGCTTTCCATAATTCTTGTCATGGTATTAGTTCAAATTTAAACCAAAACCGCAAGAAAAATTATGAAACGGAGGGAGTATAGAGCAATTTAGATAAATTTGTCCCTTTTTGTAAACCTTCTGCACAAAATGAGTTCTCCCAGAAAGTGTAACCTCACCCACCGATGTTTGGATTGAGGAGAAAACTCCATGATAATTGGCCCCAATGCCGGGAACCGTGCAAACACCAAGACCTAAATATCCCCGCTTGCCCAAACACTGGTATGTTCGGTGTTTGCAAAAAGGGCTAGATCTCGCTAAACATTTTTAGAAGAAATTATGCCATTAATTTGGCTGGTTATGTTTAACACAATGTGGGAAACTACATTTTTTCTAAAGAAACCGGTGTTTTCTTTGTGCAAACAGGATATAACCCAATTCAACGGGTGACTAATTGCACACGACGATGCGGGACCATTGACATTCCTTTTCCGTTCGGCCAAGAAGTAGGTTGTTTTGCAAGGCTGGTATTTCAGCTTAATTGTACCAATGCGACTACATCTACACTTCAAATGCAAGATGATCAACATCAAGTGACACGTATAAATCATGATGATGGGCTCATTGATATTAAATACATGGCATATTACCAATTTGAAATTTCAAGGATTTACATTGAAGATGAACCTGATCTCTATATGGCTTATTCGGAAACATCATCGGCGCAGTGGGCAGTGGCTAACCTGACTTGCCAAGAGGCACAGAAGAACATGTCTAGGTATGCATGTGTAAGCACCAATAGCGAATGCTTAATTGTCAACTCTACATTTAATGGTTTCTACGGTTATCGCTGCAAATGCTCATCGGGATTTCAAGGAAATCCCTATGTCAAAGAAGGCTGTCAAGGTACAATCTCTTTCTATACAAAGTAGAAGCAAAAAACCTTTTGCAGGAATACCACCTACCTCTCACGGTCTAAAGAAAGTGATTTGTGGGTGCAGATATTGACGAGTGTAGTACTACAAGAGGTATATGTAAAGGAATTTGTCATAATATTGCTGGGAGCTACTATTGCAGCAAGTGTCCTGATAAAACGGACTATGATACTACAGCAATGCAATGCAATTCAATAAAAAGACAAAATATTTTCTTCGGTGAGTTTTGTTGATCCATGACATGTACAATAAGTAGAATAAAACAATGCAAGATACTAAGAAATGTTTAATATATTCAGGTATTATCATTGGGTTGAGTAGTGGCTTTGGGTTTCTACTTTTCGGCTTGAGTGGAGTTCTCATTATACATAGATGGAAAAGATACATCCAAAGGCAGTTACGGAGGAAATATTTTAGGAAAAACCAAGGTCTTCTTTTGGAGCAGCTTATATCGTCAGATGAAAATGCAAGTGATAAGACGAAAATTTTCACAGTGGAAGAGCTAGAAAAGGCAACAAACAACTTCCACCAAACACGCATTGTTGGCCGTGGTGGGCACGGTATGGTTTACAAAGGAATACTATCAGACCAAAGGGTTGTAGCGATTAAAAAGTCTAAGGTCATTGAGCAAGGTGAGATCAATCAGTTCATTAATGAGGTCGCCATCCTCTCGCAGATAAACCACCGGAACATCGTGAAGCTCTTTGGATGTTGTCTTGAGACCGAGGTACCTTTATTAGTGTACGATTTTATCCCCAACGGATCCTTGTTTGGTATTCTTCATTCTGATTCCAGCAGCAGTTGTTTATCTTGGGATGATTGCATCAGGATTGCAACCGAAACTGCGGGAGCTCTCTCTTATCTCCATTCCGCAGCTTCAATATCGGTGTTTCATCGTGATGTGAAATCATCCAATATACTGTTGGATGGAAACTACACAGCTAAAGTTGCTGATTTTGGGGCTTCGAGACTTGTTTCTATTGACCAAACTCATATTGTAACTAATGTACAAGGTACGTTCGGGTACCTGGATCCGGAGTATTACTACAGTGGACAGTTGAATGAGAAAAGTGATGTCTACAGTTTCGGTGTGGTACTCATTGAATTACTTCTCAGGAAAGAGCCAATATTGACAAGTGAAACAGGCTCGAAGCAGAACTTATCAAATTATTTTCTTTGGGGGATGAAAGCGAGACCAGTTACAGAAATAGTTGCTGCCCAAGTTCTTGATGAAGCAACCGAGGAAGAGATTAGCAGCGTAGCTTCCCTTGCAGAGATGTGCGTGAGGCTCCGAGGTGAGGACAGACCAACCATGAAATGGAGATGGCTTTGCGGGTTCTGCAAACAGAAAGGCTGAAAAAGTGCCATACTGATCCAGGAAATGGGCAAGAGAACGAACCATTTCTAACTCCAGAAGAAAGGGATGATTTTTTTGATCAGCTGGTTGCTGCTGATTTCAGTGCTACTGGTAATTTACATTCTGAGAAGGTCAGGAAGTGTTATAGCTTTGAGCAGGAGTGCATGTCAAATGCTCGTGCAACACGCTAGATGTATGTATCAAGCTTGTATTCTATCCATTCTTACATATTGTACTCCTGATGGTCTCGTGTTGGTTACTCAAGAAGAAATTATTTTACTGAACTTTGTGTGATGCAATCTACATTAAGTTGTGTATCTTCTTGAGTAACCAACACGAGAAATCATAGTAACAGACAGAGTTTGAGATGTATCAGCAGATGCAAAAAAAGCAGAATCTCTATTGTGCTACACCAGTCAAGGTTAGCATATACTATGACAGGCAATCGTAATTGAGCAGTGAGATTAAGCAGGTGTGTTTCTCTTGGTGAGAACGGTCCAATTATATACGGAGTGGCGAGTTCAATCTTTTGTCATGCGTGCATGGCACCAGCATGAAAAAAGGAGGTCCATACACTCGCAATATCGGCTACTCTGCTTACTGAAGAGTTGCATTTCAACCATGGGGCTTAAGTTGACCCTCGCGTCTGCTGCCCCCCCCGGGGCGACGGACGCCCTCTCCAACTCCGGCCACCCTCCACCCTTCCTCCTCCTTCGCCATCGCAGGGCGGAGCCCTGGCGGTGCCGACGGCGGCAGATTGTTCTTCCCCGCGCCAAGAAGATAGGGTCGGGCTCTTCTTCTCCTTGGCGACGGTGCACTCCGGGAGACTCAGGTCCGGCGGGTCCGGGTGGCCTTGGCGGTGGTGCTGCCCACGGGCGGCGGGTGCCATGGCTGGGAGCTCCGTCGGCTACTGTCCCATGTCGAATATGGCCGCCTCGTCCCTAGATGGTCCCGGGCAGGCTCAGATGGGCTTGGGCGGGCCAGGTGATGCCTCCATGGGGCTCTCTGAAGGTGGCGGCGACGACTAGCTAGGGTTGGGGATGCGGAGCTACAACATACCCATTGCAGTAGCGGCGCGGGCCCGTATGGGCCCGGCCAGGCTCGCTTGGGCCTGGTGTGCCCCGGCTACTCTGTCCAGTCGATGACTACCTCTTGACGTTGCAGGTGAGTTCCTCCCGTGGGCTGTGGGGCTGCTGACCCTCGTTCCAGCGATGTCGTGTGCCTCCACCGTTGGCACGTGTCGGTGTCCATGAAAAGACGGTGATGGTGATTTCAAGGTCGTCGTGGTGCATGCTGGTTGGTGGCGAAGCTGGGTGGTGGTGTTTCGTTGTGCCATAGTTTGTGTGTGGGTGGAGGTCGGGAGAAATCCCTGTCGGTTTGTCCGACCCTGATGCAGTGCTGCCTCTGGGTGGCTCCATTCCTTCTGGGAGGGCGTGGAGGGAAGCTTTTGCCTCCACTTTTCTCGGAGTACCGGGGGAAACTCAAGGACCATGGTCCGGTCAGCAATACCATGTCGACGGTGCTTCTCTCGGGAAGGGCTGCTAGGTACTCGGTGCTTCGGTGTGCTTGGAGCGTGGTACCGACTCAAGTATTGTGCTCTTAGAAATTCTACGCTTGAGACGGAACGAGAAACCGGCTGAGCCCCATGGGAAATTGACGTCTCTAAGTCACACATTTATACTAGTGTCATTGCCTAGTCGATTCATGTTTGTTTTCATTCCTTTTCTTATTGGGCATGTATGTGTTGTTGCCCCAACATTTTCTTCGGTTCAAACTCTTGTATCAGTGTGATTTCTATATTAATATAGCAGTGCAAAGCCTATTTCGAGAGAAAAATGATTTAGGATTTTCCGACATGGTTTTTTATGACAATCAATACCATATATATTTATAATACTCCCTCCGATCCATATTACTTGTTATAGAAATGGATGTATCTAGACATGTTTTAGTGCTAGATACATCCAATCTAGTGACAAGTAATATGGATCGGAGGGAGTAGCAAATAGTACATGATAAAGATACATGAGATGTCTCTAGCAATTACAAAATACAGTTTAAAAGAAACTCGAAAATCATCGAGATCTTCAAATGCTTTCTTCCTCCATGATACAATCTTGCACCTTTTCGAAGGCAGACACATAAAAAAGACATAGGTATCAAACCGAACACCTGCAAATACCGATGAGGATTCTCCCATAATTTTAATTTGAGCCGCGGTGCCAAGGCTACGTGCACGCGTGCATCCATTATAGTAATCAACCAACATCGACAATAGTACAACACCAATATTCCAGGGAAGACGAACAGAACAACCCGATTGATGCCGTCGGGGAGACGAGGGTACGAATCACCATTGTCGAAGACGTAGCAGCCAGGATAGATATTGCGAGGACAAACCTCCTCGCGATGACCAACGGAAATAATCCAAGATCAATCCGGTGAAGCAACATCTGAAAGATCATACCTAAAGAAATTTGGTCTCCCAACACCACTATTGACGGCGGGAAGAAACTAGCGTCGTCGAATGAAGAGTCGGAGAACACTTATTGAAAATGTAAAACGATAGAGAGGGAGAGAGATTGGCGGAATATGATGGATGTATTATTGAGTCTCATGGAAACAATAGAGAGGGATGTATATAGGCGTATAGGGATCATCTTGAAGTGCAAGACAAGACACGAGATCTATATCTATCCTAGATTACCTAACCGTACACGTATACTCTAACATCCTCCCGCAGTCATAGCGGTAACGTCGTGAACAACTGGAACGTCGCGGACAGTCGGACTGGAGATAAACCGAAGTAGCATCTAGTAGGCTGACATCCCCCGCAGTCCGAGCGGGAACGTCGTGGACGGTGTCGCAGCGCAGTAGCTTGGACTGTAGAGGAAGTTGATGATGCTCAAGCGAGGTGGTAGCCCTTGTGCCGATGTCGAGGGAGCCGAGAGCGTGAGGCCGTGTCATGGTTGAGGTAGTCGTGTGATGGGTCGCCGTGGTCGATGTCGTGGTCGGGGATGCCGGTGTCGAGGTAGCCGCACGTGAAGCCGCATGCGCATAGCGCGCGAGGAGGATGACGGAGACGCATCGAGGCAGTCGTTGAGGGTGTTGATGCCGAAGTCGATGCAGTCCGAGCCGTGGAGGACAAGGTGCGGCCATAGTTTTGCCAGGACTGGGCGCACGTCGAGGACGAATGCACACTCCAGTTTTGCCGAAACCGAGTATGCAAAGAGGAACTCGTCGGTGACGCGGTCGAGGCAGTTGTAGAGGGTTCGATGCCGAGGAAGACGTTATCGAAGCTGATGAAGACGAGGCACCGATCCGAGTTTTCCAGACTCAGGAACGCGTCGGGGACACATGCACTCCCGGTGTTGCTAGTACCAGGCGTGCGGGGGCAGGGACCATCATGAACTTTCCGCCATGTCAGAAAGACTAGCAGAAGAAGCCTCCAGAGCGGTTGCGATGCGCAGAGCGGCGAAGGGAGAGATGCCGGCGCTGTCCGCGGTTGTCGGAGTAGAGTAGCAGGTGGTGTAGTCGGGGATGAGGCGATGACGTTGGCGGCGAAGTTGTAGTGGACGAAGACGTAGAAGGCGGCAAAACCAGCAGCGACCTGGGTTAGTCATGCTGGATGCCTAGAGTGGCAATGGGGTAGTCGACGGGACCTACGACGGCGAGAGGGCGCCCTGCAGGTTACCTTATGAAGCGCGGCGGCGGTGCTCGAAGTAGGCAAGGAAGACCCGGCGACGTGACAAAGACCATGTGCAGACGGCGACGATCCATGCCGTAGGAGATGGCGCGGTGAAAGCCGAGGCTGTCAATGCACGAGGATGGAGAAGTAGACTGCGTGCAGCCACACTACGACCTGAGGGGGCGGCATAGCTGCAAGGCGCAAGTCGGTGCAGCGGCTGGGAGACCACCAGCGACGTACACGCCAAGGAAGGCGCGTTGGAAGCCGGTAGCGTGGACCAAAGCGGCGGCTCTGCAGCTCGACGGGACGACACAACGGCAACCCGTAGCTCGATCGGTGGTAGGCGCGTGCTCGGAGACGTGCTTGGTGTAGACAGGCGCGGGATCGGTTGATCAGACCGACGGTGCACCGTATGCGCCATGGCATGGATGACGCGTAGATCGAATTCGATGGCGGTGTTGTCGGTGAAGTCCTGGACAATAACGATGAAGAGGATCCGAGGGGGCGCGACCGTGGTAGCCTTCCTAGAAAGGCGTAGCAGTCATCCGTGGTGCGCGGCAGCCTGCCATGAGGCCGTGACAGTCTGTCGAGGCAGGTGCAGCAGCGGAGGGGCAGGCGCACGGAGGTAATGTAGATCCTCGATGCCGATGGTCGGAGTAGAGGCGCGGCGATGACGATGGCGGTGGGCGACTCAATCCGATCTAAGATCGGGAAACCAAAAAAAAACCGATCAAGAGATCGGAAAAATAGACTTATAGGGCAGCCGGATCGGCGGAAGAACCTGCGTACGGGTTGCGCGGCCCCCGACGGAGATCATGGAGATCGACCTCCCCGGGGGCGGCGCTACGCGGAAGCGTGTCCGGCGGCTAGCGCGACGCCATGGCGGGCGACGACACTAGGGTTTGGTGGCGGGGGAGCCAGCGGCGCCTAGGGGAGGGGGAGGGGGCGGCGCCTAGGGTAGGAGAATCGTGGTTAGACTGATACCATGTAGAATGATAGAGAGGGAGAGAGATTGGCGGAATATGATGGATTATTATTGAGTCTCATGGGCGAGTATATATAGGCATACATGGATCATCTTGGAGTGCAAGACAAGACACGAGATCTATCTCTATCCTAGATTACCTAACCGTACACGTATACTCTAACAAGAAAAGTTGCCATCTCCCTCGCCACGAAGGCTAAGAAGCAGACAACCACCAAAACCAACACTAAACTGCTGAAAACTACTTTTTATTGGAAAACTTCACCCACGGATTAGGTTCCCCGCCCCTCCTCATTAGCGGGGAGAAAGCCTATTTCGAGGAGGTTCTGTTGGAGATTAGCGGGGCGAAAGCCTATTTCGAGGAGGTTCTGTTGGAGATCATGAACGGACAGATCCCTTTGAAGAGCACCCCAAATTGGCGAAGATTTCTTTAGCCACAATTGCTACAGCTTCATCTGACTTTGTGATGGAGTCCAATGAAGAGGCCACAATGTGTCTTCCCAGTGACTGCTCTACCTTTATGGTGCTGAAGAGATAACATTCAGGAGAAGAACATGAGTTACATACCGGAGCTTTTGAAAAAATTGAGTGGGATGAATTTCTGATGCATCCCAAGCCCATGCGCTCTAATTTTCAGAAAATATCCGTGTATAAATTTGCCTCACTAATAAACCTACTATCAGAGTTCTTGTGTTTCTATACTTTAGTAGGATTTCATTGGCAACTAGTCAACTAGAGCATATCTATGCACTATTCGATATGCTCATACAAAAGTGTACATCTCACGCTGGATATATATCCAGCTCCTTCGAAACCATGATCATGCACTTTTATGGTCGTATACAGCTACCACAATAGGTGGTCATCATGGCTATCTTTACTCAGGTCACTGGTGTCATGCTACATCTAGATACTAGTAACATGCCAGAACAACTAGCTGATATATACGATGTATGTTGGGTGTCTTGCTCACATCATGGTGTTCTGATTACCAGGATAGCATGGGATAGGGCGTGCTATTTGTGCAACAGATTGTCTAGGACTGAACCAAAGTATCTCCCATACTTTTGGTTTAAAAACTGTGGAATGCTACATTTGGTGCAATGACCTGACCTACCCTTGTTGGGGATGGTTTGCCATATCGACCTCTAATCCGCTTGCCATGTGTCGCGTGGCACGTAGGTCTAAGTATCGTGTAATGGACAGAGATAATGAGATATATCAAAGGTTAGAGCTCTAGCTTAGAGCTCTAGGTTAGAGCGACAGCTGCATCTGTTGTGGAGACATCATGATAATACTGATTATTATACTATTGCGGAGACATCACAAAAGTATAAGAAGTGTTGGTGTGTGATCCGCTTCTCACGATCAACCATATGTACTTTAATCTTTCCTAATCTTAATCGAGCTGAAACTGCTGCTGAAACTATGATCATGTACTTGGGAATTTTTAATCTTTTATATTTTTTCCCTTTGGTTCAAAATAAACTGAGAGTCCTCCTGAATAAAGTTCACATGAAGCAATGCCGCAAAGGTTGTGTTGTCAACCAAATTGGACAAAGGATATCAATGACTACCTTAACCTATGAGAATTGCGGTGCCGTTGAACATCATGCAAAGTTAAATCTCTTCGACAGCCATCCCGTGGACCAATATGGATTTGATCCCATTCATTTGTCGCGGTCTTGGGAAACCATTTAATTATGGTGGCCCATCCTTGAATGATACCGTGTGGAATCAGGTGCAGAGTCTACAGTGAGGGTTCCTTTTGAGCTTTCTTGATCGTGATGAAGAAATACAATTCACCAAAAGAATGCTACTTACATAAAGCAGATTTTGTACCAATTGAATTTGATGAAATTTTTATGCATCCAAGCCTATATATTTCTGCTTTTATAAAGCCCATATATTTCGGCCAATTGTGAAGTTGCTAATGTTGGTTGAGATCATGTAGGGATTGTTGACCACCCGAATTGGTACATGGCCCTAATCACATTCTGGTGTCAGTCTCGATAAGAATGGTGGATAAAAATGGCGGAAAATGATAAGAAATGTAATAGTGTAACATAGTTGACTGGTTATATATAGAATCTCCCAAATGCAAAATGCATACTTTTGGATTCGATTATAATTTCTAACAATTTCATGTTTCTAGACTCAATCAACAACAATGGCCTACCAAATTAAATAACATTTCCCATGTTATTTCCATATACATTCATTACCAAACCTTCGGCTCAGACTTATAATTGGAATATGTCCTCCATAATGAATGGGCTTGCCTTTCATGGTTGGATGGCCACCTTGTCGAAGTCTGGTGAAGATCACGCAAACTTCATCGACCCTATTGTACGATGCGAAATGTGAACCCCATTGGACGATCGACTTGCCACTGAAAGAAGTTCCCCTTTCAAATCTCATTCATTCACCGAAGTCCCTCTTTTCTCTGGACTGAAGAATGCGGTGCACGGGGCCACAAGGAGTTGAAAACTAGATTATACTCTTTTTTGATATTTGAGCTACCATTTATAGAGAGAAGGGGTATATAAAGTTGGCCTCATGATATATTGCAGTGGACTAAGTAATGGACTGGTTTGAGAGATAACTTTTTTCTTAAGCCTAGTAGGTCATAAAAGTTCTTCAAGTTAAATTGAAAAAACTAGCAAGCTCTTCTTTTGAGATTTACATTTTGAAAGAATCTCAAGATTCTCACCCATGGAGGCATGGAGAAGAACCCATCCTAGGGAAAGAGGAGGTACTAAATATTCTAGATAAAAGTTAGGTAGGACAATGAACCCCCGGTGTGCCTCTAGGATCCTCCACCCCTACTCGGAGTACCATTTTACCACAGTTGCTTCTGCCTCTACTGCCAGAGTTAGTGGCATAAGATGCAATGAGGTTTCTTGTCATGGGGTAATACAATTCATGAGACAAATATAACTAACCTTGGGAATCACTTTTCCCAACTGACATGGACAACTTCTTGATGCATCCCAAACGCATATATCCCAATTTAAACAAAGGCTATTATATGGTGTCAAAATGGTCTCTCCTTTGACACTGCCCTTCAAGTGCTTTGTTTCTATAATTTTGGAGGAGTTCTGGCAACTATAACACATACAAACTTGGCAGTACAAGTGTTCACCATGCGTATATGCAAATGTACATCTCCCGCTTATATATGAAATCTCTCAACAATTATGATCATGTACTTATATGGTTGTAAAACCACAACAACTGTATTTAAGTTATCTTTATGGCTATTTTTATCCTGGTTTCTTGGATCATGCTACATCTTGCTACTAGTGGTGTGGTAACATGACCTAATGTGACGCTTCTCAAGAGGAAGGGTTGCAACGTCAATCGTTCAGCATGACCTTTCATTTTTCTTAATACGGACATGGCAACACTGCCACTTTACATGTTCATATCTCTCATGGGTGCTAGTTTCGAGTATGTGTCGAAGTTAATCTGCTTATACAAGCTTAGCATAAGAGCTGCATCTATTATCTAGATATCAAGACAGTATAAGCTCCGTCATTGTCCGTATGCTTCTCACGATGACTATACGTGCTATAATGTTTGCAAGTATTTATGGTGCACACATGCACCCAACTCCTTTCACTGATGCCTCTTAATGGGTAGCTGCCGCACGAAAACTTTCTTAATGTTTGGCCGACGTCCTCACCATATGCAGGTTCACATTCTATCGATATTCAAGAATATATTTTTATATTAAAGCTAAAAAGTAACACTAATGCAATAAACAAACATGGCTCACTTCTACCGAAAAGAATCATCCCTCTGGTCTTGTCTAGAATAAATTATTCAGTTAGTAGTATGTACTTAGTTAATCTCCTTCAAGGCATCATTCTCAAGTGTGTTTGATTAGTAAGTAATTATCATCACAATTCCATTGATGGCTTTCCGAGATTGATTTATCGATTATCGATGGATGAAGTATGCAAGCTTCCTAGCTAACTTCACACACTTAAACTAATTTTACGAGTTCTCAAGTTTGGACCATATCGGTACCTCATGTCTCTTTCCATCCCGTCCTCTCTCTCTCGTCACTGCCCGCCTGATTAGTTATCGTCACATGAAGGGATGGAACCCTTTGATGAACATCCCTACTAGGCGAAGATTTCTTAAACCACAGTGGCTATAGCTTCATCTGACTTTGTGATGGAATCAAACGCAGAGACCACAATGTGTCTTTCCACTGCGTGCTTTACCTTCATGGCGTTGAAGAGATAAAGTTCAGGAGAAGAACATGAATTACATAACGAAGATTTTGGACCCAATGAGTGGGATTGATTTTTTTGTGCATCCCAAGCCCATGCATTCTGATTTTCAAAAGAAATTCATGCATCAAAGTTGCCTCACTACTAACCCTACTATCAGAGTTCTTATGTTTCCATACCTTTTGTAGTACGTATTCTTTTGGCAACTAGAGGACTTCTATGTACTATTCTCTATGCTCATATACAAGTGCACATCTCACGCTGGATATATATCCAGCTCCTGTGAAACCATGATCATGCACTTGTATAAGCCATATACAACAACCACGTTAAGTGATCATCTTGGCTATCTTTACTCAGGTCACTGATATCATGCTACATCTAAATACTAGTAACTTGCGAGAACAACTAGCAGATGCGATGTATGTTGGGTGTCTTCTCAAATGATGGTGATTTTATCACCAGAAGAGTTTGGGATAGGGCGTGTTGTTTGGGCACAGATTGTCCAGGACTGAAGCAGGTCATCTGTCATGATACATTTGGTTAGAAACCTTTTGAATGTTACATTTTTCTACTAGCGTTGCAATGACCCGACCTACCCTTCTCGACAGGATGGTTGGCCATATCAACCGGTAAAGAAACCTCTGAATTATCTTGGTACGGGTATATACACTCGACCCGCTTGCCCTGTGTCGCGCCACATGTAGGGGTAAGTATCTCTTATGGGCCATAGTTACTTAGCTACATCAAAGGTTAGAGGTCTAGATTAGAGGAGAACTGCATCTATCGTGGAGACATCATAACAGTATAAGAAGTGTCGATGTGTTCCCCCTCTCACAATCAAGCATACATGCTTTAATCTTTGGTATTACTGCTGGTGAATATTTATACCATTGTGGATACATCATAACAGTATAAGAAGTGTCAATGTGTGCTAATTCTACTTGGGATCTTTAATATTTTTGAGTATATCCCTTTGGATCAAAATAAACTGAGAGTCCTTGTCAATAAATTTCTAGGTATCATGTTATCTATTAACATGAACCGCAATGCTACAAAGGTTGTGTTGTCAGTCGAAATGGACAAAGGATATCAATTACTACCTTGACCTATGTTGTTGGCGGTGCTGGTGGACATCATGTAAAGTTAAATCTCTTTGACATCAATCCCATGGACCAATATGGATTTGAGCCTATCCCTTCGTTGCGGTCTTGGTAAACCATTTAATTATGGTGTCTACATCTTTGAATGACTCTGTTATGGCATTAGGACCAGAGGCTATAGTGATGGTTCACATTCGAGCTTTCTTAATCGTCATGAAGAAATACAATTCACGAAAAGAATGCTACTTATATAGAGCAACATTTGCACCAATTGAAGTGGATGAATTTTTATGAACCCAAACCCATATATTTGTGCTTTTATAAAGCCCGTATATTTCTGCCAATAGTGAGGTTTGTAATGTTGATTGAGATCATGTAGGGGTTGTTGACCACCCGGAGTGGTACACGGCTCTAATTGGATTCTCTGCGGCGGTCTCGATGAGAATGTCGGAAGATGGTAAGTACTGTTAGGAATAAGCAACTTGTGCAACTTGTATTATCTGGGGCCAAAGGCCACAATATATAGTACATCTGACTTGAGGTACAAGAAGATAAATCTAGACAAATACGGACTCCTAGACCAATACTAATACGGACTCCTAGACCAATACTAATACACCTTAACACCCCCCCCCTCAAATGCAAAGCATATGCAATAGCATTGCATTTGAAGAAGTGAAAACAAAACAAAAACAAAAAATGATAATCCAAAATCCGCGTCTTCAAAGTGTCGCCATAGCATGAATAGTCTTCAAAACCTATAGAGTCAAGCCACAGTCGATCGAAGAAGAGATCGACACAGACCAAGAGGCGGTCAGAAGAATAGCACCGAAGAGTGAGGAAGAGAGAGCGGCGGCGGCCGGAGAGAAGAACTAGAGGAACTAGACGGAGGAGAGGATGGCGCCAAAAACAAAGGAGACGCATCAGAAGGAGAAGGTGGAGGAGTAGAGACAGCGAGAGATGTATCAGGAAAAAGAGAAAGAGGAAGTAGAGAGGGTGCCTCGACTGGAAACAGGAAGAGAGGTACCATCAGCCGTGATAACACGGACAAGAGAAATAAGAGAGCGAAGAGCAGAAAGAATAGAAGACGCAGAAGTCGAAGTAGAGCGGCGTGCCAACAAAGACAAAGTCGGCGAAAGGCGGTCATAACCGCATGAAGGAGCCGCGAGAGTCGAAGTAGAGAGGCGTGCCAACAAAGACAAAGTGGACGAAAGGCGGTCATAGCCGCGTGAAGAAACCGCGAGTGTCGACGTAGAGCGGTGCGCCGACAAAGACAAAGTCGGCAAAAGGCGGTCATAACCGCGTGAAGAAAGCCACGAGAGTCGACATAGAGCGACGAAGTAAGGAAGGAAGGCTCGGAGAATTTAACGGAAGAAACACCGGCATGAATTACCGGAAAGGAGCCAGCGACCGGAAGTTGCTAACGGCGGAGGCGGAGGCGGCGGCCGGGCGCGGCGGCGGGGTGCCGGGGCGAGCGGCGGCGGCGGCTACGAGGGAGACAAAAAAAGGCCTTACGGCTACTAGCTACGAGATGCGATGCCCCCGACGGAGATCATGGAGATCGACCTCGCCGAGGGCGGCGCGGCGGAGGCGGTGGCTAAAACGTAGGCCAAGGAGCGACACACTCTGATACCATGTTAGGAATAAGCAACTTGTGCAACTTGTATTATCTGGGGCCAAAGGCCACAATATATAGTACATCTGACTTGAGGTACAAGAAGATAAATCTAGACAAATACGGACTCCTAGACCAATACTAATACGGACTCCTAGACCAATACTAATACACCTTAACAAGAACGATTATGGAATGACTGTTGATATACATAATCTCCCAAACTTAAAAACAATATGTTCATATTCCATTGTAAACTAACAATTTCATGTTTCTAGACTGAATCTATAAATACGGTCTTCCAAATTAAACATCATTTTGGGTTTTTTTCCATGTACATTTATTAGTTAACCTTCGGCTAAGACTTAAAATTGGAAAATGTCTTCCACTTAAGTAATGGGCTTGCCTTTCAAGATTGAATGGCCACGTTGTCAAAGTCTAGGGTAGATCACGCAAACTTCATCGACCCTATTGTATGGTGCGAAATATGAACCCCATCAGACTTGCCACCAGAAGCAGCTCCCCTTTCAAATTCCATTCATTCACCGAAGCATGCGACGCATGATCCACAAGGGACTTGAAAACTAGAGAAGGGGGCATATGAAGTTGGCGTCATGATAAGTTTGAGAAATAAGTTCTTTCTCAAACCAGTAGGTCACAAAGTTCTTTAAGCTAAATTCTAACAACTAGCAAGCTCTTCTCTCGAGATTAACATATTAAAGGAATCTCAAGATTCTCACACATGAAGGCATGTAGAAGAACCCGTCCTAGGGAAAGAAGAGGTACAACATATTCTAGAAAGAACTTAGCTAGGGCAAAGAACCCCTAGTGTGCCTATAGGATCCTCCACCCCTACTCGGAGTACAATTTTACAGTAGTGGCTTGAGCCTCGACTGCCTGAATTAGTGGCAGAAGATGCGATGATACTTCTTGTCATGAGGGAATACAATTCTTGAGACAAATATAGCTAAACTTACGAATCATTTTTTCCAATTGACATAGGGGAATTCTTGATGCCTCCCAAACACATACATCCCTTAACAGAGGCTACTATATGGTGTCAAAATGGTCTCACTTTTGACACTGCTCTTGAAGTGCTTTGTTTCTATATTTTTGGACGAGTTCTGGCAACTATAAGACATACGAACTTGGCAGTGCAAGTGTTCACCATGCGTATATGCAAATGTACAGCTCCCGCTTCTATATATAATCTCCCAAGAATTATGATCATGTACTTATATGGTTGTAAAACCGCAACAACCATATTAAGTTATCTTTATGGCTATTTTTATCCTGGCTGCTTGGATCATGCTACATCTTTCTAATAGTGGTGTGTTGACATGACCTAACGTGACGCTTCTCAAGAGGACGAGTTCCAACGACAACCGTTCAGCAGGACCTTTGATTTTTCTTAATGCGGACATGGCGACGCTGCCACTTGCCATGTCCGCAGCTCCCATGGGTGCTAGTTTCCAGTATGTGCCGAAGTTAATCAGCTTATACAAACTTAGCTTAAGACTTGCATCTATTCTCCAGATATCATGACATTATCAGCTCCGTCATTGTGTGTCCGCTTCTCATGATGACCATAAGTGCTTTAATTTCTGCAAGTATTTATGGGGCACACATGCACCTAGCTCCTTGCACGTATGCCTCTTAATGGGTACATGCACGCCTCACCAAAACTTCCTAAATGTCTGGCCGACTACCTCGCCATGTGTAGGTTCACATTCTACCAATATTCAAGAATATATTTTGATATTAAAATGTAAAAAGTATCACTAAAGCAATAAACAAATGTGACTCGCATTCTACCAAAAAGTATCATCCCTCCAGTCTTGACTCAATTAAATTATTCAGTTAGTGGTATGTTCATAGTTAATCTCCTGGAAGACATGATTCTCAAGTGTGTTTGATTAGTAAGTAATTATCATCACAGTTCCATTGATGACTTGCTGAGATTGATTGATCGGTTATCGATGGATGAAGTAATCAGACCACAATAGCGTGAGTCTAATCCTAGTGGGAGTACCATATATTGGTATCATGCATATGATATTTTGCATATGATACTACCCTCTAATGCATAGTATCATATAGTACACTAGTAGAAAGAGGGCATTTGGTCCAGCGCCCAAATTCCATTGGTCCCGGTTCGTTTCCGTAATCGGGACCAATGCCAGGCACCGGTCCCGGTTCATGCCGCCAGGGCATTGGTCCCGGTTCATCTGTAATCATTTGTCCCGGTTTGTGGCACGAACCGGGACCAATGACCCCGCGACGCACACGTGGCTCTCTGCGAGGCATTGGTCCCGGTTCATGCCAAGAACCGGGACCAAAAACCCCGCGACGGTCAGCAGTCCAGGATTTAATGTAAATTTTATTTTGCGGGTAAGGAATTAATGTAAATTAATTCGGCGCAGAAATTAATTCCAGGTAGAAATTGAATTAATCACTATTTTTGAACAAATCTTTCACGAATTAATCGAGACAAAGGTCTAAACTGAGACATTTTATTATTCGACCACAAATTTTTCCATACAAATAAAGATGCGACTTTATAAATTTCTAGTCGACAACACTTCCGCTGCCGCTGTCCTCCGAGCCGTTGTCCTCCGTGCCGCCGGCTTCCTCGTCGTCGTCGGACAAAATCTCCACGATTTCGGCGTTGTTCGGGAGACGGAGCTCGTCTGCGCGCATAGCGGCGTCGATGGCGGTGTAGATGGTCCGTCCAGGGACGGACCAGAACAACTCCCGCCCTTCTTGGTTGCGGCGATCCGGGTGCACCAGGCGCCCGTCCAGGAAACGGTTGCCAAGCTTGGCCTTCCGCTCCTTCTTGAACAGCCGGGGCCAATACTCGCTGCCCGCCGCGTACCGGGGCAACGCCCTAATACACGCGGGCAGTTGGCGGCGACGCTCCGCGATGACGTACTCCATCTCGTATCCGCGGGGGTTGAGGAGCGGAGCCACCGGCACACCCCCCTCGCTGATGCGAAATCCGGCGGGAAGGGTCGCGCGCGGCGGCGCGAGGATGCCGTAGATCGCAAACTGCGCCGCCTCGTAGTGGTTGAGCGTGGGCACCTCCATGACGGTGCGGTGGAGATTGGAGAGGGAGGGGAGGCGAAACGACGGCGCGGTGGAGAGGCAAAGTGGTGGGGTGGAGAGGGACTGCAGAGAGGCAGAGGCGATGGAGAAAGCGAGCGATGTGGCCTCGTATTTATGCACGGGGATGACGAAGCGACGAAGGCATTGGTCCCGGTTATTGCCACGACCCGGGACCAAAGCCCCTCCCACGCGACACGTGGCGGCCCAGCAGCGCGCCCCCCACCGAAGTCATTGGTCCCGGGTCGTGCCATCAACCGGGACCAATGACCTGGGTGGGGTGCGAGCTGCTGGGCCGCCACGTGTCGCGTGGGAGGGGCTTTGGTCCCGGGTCGTGGCAATAACCGGGACCAAAAACTACTCTCCTGGCTATATATAAGCCCAGCCCTTTGCCCACCAAATTTTGCTGGATTGTGTGTGAGGAGTGGGTGCTAGCTTTTTTTTCTTTGATTGCACACAAGGTGTTCGACGAAATGTCCGAGCCACACTTTAGTTCGCACAACACGGTATCGTCGGCTGAGGTTAGCAACCTTATCTTCTTTATCTGTAACTGATACAAAAATATTGCATCTGTCCATGTAGGGTGGTCATTTTACTATTCACGATGTTATTGTAATGGTTAATTATTATGACGCAGATCGATGCACGGATGCGATGGATGTATGGCGACCGACGCCATTCCGATTTTATTGCAGGCCTCTATAAATTTATCGATTTGGCTAAGGCAAATAAAGTGGATAATTTTATGCCTTGTCCCTGCGTCGACTGTCGGAACGTGGCGGAGCACTCTGCCCCGAGAATCCTTCAAAGCCATCTGCTTCAGAGAGGTTTCATGCCCGAATATTATTGTTGGGCCATGCACGGAGAAAGAGGGGTTAGGCTGGAAGAAAATGAAGAAGAGGAGGATGATGACAGCTATCCTATGTCCCCTGAAGAGGGAGGCGGCAATGAAGAAGAACAACGGGCATCAGATGAGCCCGCTCATGGTCTTGGTCGGGTCATTTCTGATGCAAAGCAACAATGTGATACAGAAAGGGAGAAGCTTAAGTTGGAGGCCATGCAAAAGGATCACAAAAAGTTGTTGTACCCAAATTGCGAAGATGACAGCACAAAGCTCGGTACCACACTTGAACTACTGAAATGGAAGGCAGAGACTGGCTTATCTGACAAGGGATTTGAGAAGTTACTGAAAATAATGAAGCCGAAGCTTCCAAAGGATAACGAGCTGCCTGAGACAACGTACGAAGCAAAGAAGACTATCTGCCCTCTAGGATTAGATGTGGAGAAGATACATGCATGCATTAATGACTGCATCCTGTACCGCGGTGAGAAGTACGAGAATATGGATAAATGCCCGGTATGCAATGCATGTCGATACAAGATCAAACAAGATGACCCTGGTGATGTTGAGGGCGATGACGAGCCCTCCAGAAAGAGGGTTCCTGCTAAGGTTATGTGGTATGCTCCTATAATACCACGGTTAAAACGTCTGTTCAGAAATAAAGAGCATGCTAGGTTGTTGCGATGGCACAAAGAAGAGCGTAAGAAAGACAGGAAACTAAGGCACCCTGCCGATGGGTCGCAGTGAAGAAACATCGAGAGAAAGTACTCAAACTTTGCAAGTGACGCGAGGAACTTATGGTTTGGTCTAAGTACAGACGGCATGAATCCTTTTGGGGAGTAGAGCTGTAGTCACAGCACCTGGCCAGTGACTCTATGTATCTACAACCTTCCTCCTTGGTTGTGCATGAAGCGGAAGTTCATTATGATGCTAGTGCTCATCCAAGGACTGAAGCAACCCGGCAACGACATTGATGTGTACCTAAGGCCATTAGTCGATGAACTTTTGCAGTTGTGGGCAGAACCAGGTGTAAAGGTGTGGGATGATCACAAACAGGAGGCATTTGACCTACGAGCGTTGTTGTTCGTAACCATCAATGATTGGCCTGCTCTTAGTAACATTTCAGGACAGTCAAACAAGGGATACAATGCATGCACACACTGTTTAGATAATACTAAAGGTACATATTTGGATAAATGTAAGAAGGTTGTGTACCTGGGGTGTCGTAAATTTCTTCCGACCAATCATCAAGTAAGAAAGAAAGGCAAGAATTTCAACGGTGAGGCACATTACCGGAAGAAGCCTAAGCTCCCTAAAGGTGCTGATGTATTTGGTATGGTGAAGGACCTAGAAGTAATCTTTGAAAAGGGTCCTGGCGGTCAATCTGTTCCGAAAGACCCCATTACTGGACACACGGCCATGTGGAAAAAGAAATCTATATTTTGGGAGCTTGAGTATTGGAAAGACCTAGAGGTCCGTTCTTCAATCGACGTGATGCACGTGACGAAGAATCTTTGTGTGAACCTGCTAGGCTTCCTAGGCATGTATGGGAAGACAAAAGATACACTAGAAGCACGGGAGGACCAGCAACGTATCAAAGACCCACACAACAAGCATACTGATAAAGGACGTAAATACTTAAGTAGCTACGCTCTTACCAAAGCAGAGAAGGAAATCTTTTTAAAAGTCCTTTACAGTATCAAGGTCCCGGCTGGCTTCTCGTCAAATATAAAGGGAATAATAAATATGGCAGCGAAAAAATTTCAGAACCTGAAGTCTCATGATTGCCACGTGATTATGACACAGTTGCTTCCGGTTGCATTGAGAGGGCTTCTACCGGAAAATGTTCGATTAGCCATTGTGAAGCTATGTGCATTCCTCAATGCAACATCTCAGAAGGTAATCGATCGAGAAAGTCTGGAAAGGCTACAGAAGGATGTGGTCCAATGTCTTGTCAGTTTTGAGTTGGTGTTCCCCCCGTCCTTCTTCAATATTATGACGCATCTCTTAGTTCACCTAGTCGATGAGATTTACATTCTCGGTCCTGTATTTCTGCACAATATGTTCCCCTTCGAGAGGTTCATGGGAGTCTTAAATAAATATGTTCGTAACCGTGCTAGGCTAGAAGGAAGCATCTCCAAGGGCTATAGAACAGAGGAGGTCATTGGGTTCTGTGTAGACTTTCTTCCTAACCTTAAGCCGATTGGTGTTTCTGAATCACGGTATGAGGGGAGACTGAGTGGAAAAGGCACGCTAGGAAAGAAAGCAATGATATTTAGGGACGGACATTCTTTGAATCAAGCACACTACATAGTTCTCCAAAGTTCTACCTTCGTGGCTCCGTATATCGAGGAACACATGAATGTTGTACGCTCTAAGTTCCCGGGGAAGGATGACTACTGGATTAAAAAAATCACATGGAGACTTTCGACACTTGGTTGCAATTACATCTCATGAGTGACACCACTATTGGAGATCAGCTCTACTTGTTGGCCGCGACACCATCTGCGACTGTATTGACTTTCCAAGGGTACGAGATAAATGAGAATACATTTTACACGATTGCCCAAGATAAAAAGAGCACCAACCAAAATAGTGGTGTCCGCTTTGAAGCAACATGCGAGAATGGGAAAAAGGACACATACTATGGTTACATAGAGGAGATATGGGAACTTGACTATGGACCTACTTTTAAGGTCCCATTGTTTCGGTGCAGTTGGGTCAACATGAATGGAGAAGGGGTAAAGGTAGACCAGCTATACAGAATGACAACAGTGGATCTCAAGAATCTTGGTTACAGAGACGAATCATTCATCCTAGCCAATGATGTGGCTCAGGTTTTTTATGTGAAGGACATGTCCTCTAGACCGCAAAAAAGAAAAAATAAGGAAACGAATACATCAGACGATGAGCCCCGGCGTCACATAGTTCTTTCAGGGAAAAGCAACATCGTGGGAGTCGAGGACAAGACAGACATGTCAGCAGATTATGATAAGTTTGATGAAATTCCGCCCTTCACCGTGAAAACTGACCCAAGCATCCCGTTAAGCAAAGAAGATGCTCCATGGTTACGGCCTAAGAAGCGATCATAGGCAAGGGATCGACATACGCAACGAAGGATTCATATCCTAAACCCTAAACCCTATGTAAATCTATGTAATGTATGGAAACTTTATGTGATGTATGGAAACTTTATGTGATGTATCGAAACTTTATGTAATGGAGTCTTTCACGGGCTTGCAAGGAAATTTTTCCGAGGCGGAGCTTCCGAAGATGCCGTAGGGCGTGTGCACCAACGACATCTTCGAGAAGCTCCGCCACGGGAGATTTCCCAACCCTTTCCCCAACACTGTTAGAGGAGATGGAGTCTTTCACGGGCTTGCAGGGAAATTTTTCCGAGGCGGAGCTTCCAAAGATGCCGTAGGGCGTGTGCACCAACGACATCTTCGAGAAGCTCCACCACGGGAGATTTCCCAACCCTTTCCCCAACACTATTAGAGGAGATGGAGTCTTTCACGGGCTTGCAGGGAAATTTTTCCGAGGCGGAGCTTCCGAAGATGCCGTAGGGCGTGTGCACCAACGACATCTTCGAGAAGCTCCACCACGGGAGATTTCCCAACCCTTTCCCCAACACTGTTAGAGGAGATGGAGTCTTTCACGGGCTTGCAGGGAAATTTTTCCGAGGCGGAGCTTCCAAAGGTGCCGTAGGGCGTGTGCACCAACGACATCTTCGAGAAGCTCCGCCACGGGAGATTTCCCAACCCTTTCCCCAACACTGTTAGAGGAGATGGAGTCTTTCACGGGCTTGCAGGGAAATTTTTCCGAGGCGGAGCTTCCGAAGGTGCCGTAGGGCGTGTGCACCAACGAAATCTTCGAGAAGCTCCGCCACGGGAGATTTCCCAACCCTCCATCCATGGGGATGAAACTCTCTCTACCTATGTTGGCTTGTTGAGCTGCTTGCCATGGCGTATCGATGGTCCTTTTATAGGCACGGCGCCGCTTCTACTTTGTCTTGTTCCTCCGATAGGGCATCATGCGCTACATGCTTTATCTCGTCGAGCAGTGCGTCCACCCACACGTCCTTATCCCGCCGACAACTTTAGTCTCGGTTGCACCCACCAGCCGGGACTAAAGGATACCCACGCGTCCTTATCCCACCGACATCTTTAGTCTCGGTTGCACCCACCAGCCGGGACTAAAGGTTACCCACGCGTCCTTATCCCATCGACAACTTTAGTCTCGGTTGCACCCACCAGCCAAACTTTAATTTGGTTTGGTACCAATGCCAAACTTTAATTTGGTGGTTGCTGCACAGAACACCCCGATTTTGGCACCTCAAAAATGGAAGTTGGCTTTTTCGTGTGTCGAAAGGGAAAACTTACTCCTGCAACATCGTAAGCCATCCCAATATGCACATGTGTGCACAGTATGGGCACATTATCACAAACTATGCCCTGATTCTAGCCATAACATTGGTGGTTTGACATAAATGCCATGAAACCTCGAACATGATAGGTCATTTTGTGAAGGATTTTTTCTGATGTTTGCAATTTTTCAAGTTCAATATTTTTCCTTGCAACTGTGACACATAATATGACACCACGCGAAGGTTTCACATCGTTTGGATCATTTTTGAATTTCTTATGCCCGTTTCAAACTATATTCAAAACGGCGGGCATGAAGCTTCTTAGCCCGGGGCTGAGCCTCGCTGAACTTGAAGTGGATCTCTGATGAAATAGCATGTTGTGAACCTATGAATGATTTTTTTAAAAATTCACAAGCATTATATCATGTACTTGTAGTTCAAATCTTGGCAACCTCCTACCGATTCGACAGGAATTTGTCTTTTTCATGAGGGATGGACAGAAAGGTTCCTGATACACCGGTTGGGAAATTGTCCATATAAGGTGGTATAGTATTTTTAAAAAATGGTTTGGTACCAATGCCAAACTTTAATTTGGTGGTTGCTTCACAGAACACCCTGATTTCGGCACCTCAAAAATGGAAGTTGGCTTTTTCGTGTGTCGAAAGGGAAAACTTCCTCCTGCAACATCGTAAGCCATCCCAAGATGCACATGTGTGCACAGTATGGGCACATTATCACAAACTATGCCCTGATTCTAGCCATAACATTGGTGGTTTGACCTAAATGCCATGAAACCTCGAACATGATAGGTCATTTTGTGAAGGATTTTTTATGATGTTTGCAATTTTTCAAGTTCAATATTTTTTCTTGCAACTGTGACATATAATATGACACCACGCGAAGGTTTCACATTGTTTGGATCATTTTTGAATTTCTTATGCCCGTTTCAAACTTTATTCAAAACGGCGGGCATGAAGCTTCTTAGCCCGGGGCTGAGCCTCGCTGAACTTGAAGTGGATCTCTCATGAAATAGCATGTTGTGAACCTATAAATGATTTTTAAAAAAAATCACAAGCATTATATCATGTACTTGTAGTTCAAATCTTGAAAAGTTTTTTAAAATTCCAAATTATGCAATAAATATTTTGTTAATGCAATTTTAATTGTAAATAGTACAATTGTATAGTTCAAATAAAAATATTTGAAAACAGAAAATGGTTTTTGATTAGTTATTTAAATTGAAGCACTTTTCCTGTTAAAAGTTTTTTAAAATTCCAAATTATGCAATAAATATTTTGTTAATGCAATTTTAATTGTAAATAGTACAATTGTATAGTTCAAATAAAAATATTTGAAAACAGAAAATGGTTTTTGATTAGTTATTTAAATTGAAGCACTTTTCCTGTTAAAAGTTTTTTAAAATTCTAAATTATGCAATAAATATTTTGTTAATGCAATTTTAATTGTAAATAGTACAATTGTATAGTTCAAATAAAAATATTTGAAAACAGAAAATGGTTTTTGATTAGTTATTTAAATTGAAGCACTTTTGCTGTTAAAAGTATTTTAAAATTCCAAATTAATAATCATCTTAAATTGAAACCTCTTATCAACTAAAGAAGAAACAAATTTGAAAATGGCGAGAAGGCCAAAAGGTTTGCCAAAATCTGAAAAAACGGGTCACGATCCCGGTTTGTCCCACGAACCGGGACCGATGATCCCTGGATACGCGCGCTGCCATTAAAACGCCTTTGGTCCCGGTTGTTGGCACGGACCGGGACCGTTGGTCCTTTGGTCCCGTGTGGTAGGACTAACCGGGACCAGCGGCCGTGCACGTGGCAGCACAACAACGCTCGTGCCCCAGACCTTTGGTCCCGGTTGCTGGCACGAACCGGGATCGTTGGTCCTTTGGTCCCGGTTATTGGGATCACCCGGGACCAATGGTCTGTACCGTTAACAGCCCTGGCCTTCCTCCTCCCCAATTGTCCCAATTCACAGAGCACATCGACGCGCGGCTAAGGAAAATTTGCGGCGCAGCAAAATCACGCCGGCAGGCTGCCCAAATCCAGAGCGGCTGGTTCACGTCGTCGACACCCCTCGCCGAGCGCCACTAGCCGCCGCCGCGAGCGCCACTAGCCGCGAGCGGGGTGACGCCGCTGCAATCGACCCCACCTTCCCCGACTCCGGCCGCCGCGTTCTCCACTGATTCCGGCAGCGCCCTGCCTCCTCCGGCCTCGCCACACCCTCCATCGGCCTCCTGGTGAGCCACTGGTGCTCCAGCACCACTCCTACGTCTCCCTCCCTCACTGTATCGTCCTCCCCACGAGCACCTGCCGCCGCCGGCCAACGGCCACCGTCAAACGGCTTGCTCCGGCGCACCTCCCGTAGCGGCGCCGCCCGTTTTAGGTAGCCCGCGACGCGCTGGTTCGAACTGTGACAGTGGTGTCACCCCGCGCCCTTCTCTCCGCCGTCTTCCACCACCGCCTGGCAGTTCGCCGGCATGCCTACGTGGCGCCACGGTAGCGTTGACGTGGCGCCGCGTGTGCGTGACGTGGGCGTTGACGTGGCTTGGGCCCCCCGCGTCAGTCTCTGTGGCTAGTTTAGCCGTGGAGAAAAAAAACCCACCCCGAGCTGACATCATAATGACGTAGTAAAAGTTTAATATTTGTTTAAATAATTTCAGAAAAGGGTTTAATCTTATAAATTCAATAACTAATTATTTCTAAGTCAGAAAAATATGTATAATATATCAAAATGTTCAGAAAAATGAGATCTACACAATAGACTCATAATCATGCATTGTTCAACAACTTTAATTACAAGTTTAATAAGAGATTGAAATCAACCCCTCGTAGGTGATTTCGGGGTCTCTCCTGTACTAGGGTTTGGACCATTCGGATCCCACTTAAATTGCCAAGCATGTCTTAGGGTTAAATTTCAACTATGTTTAACTTGTCATATCATTATCGATGCCATGTGTTGATTGTTTAACTTGCAGATAGTATGGATCCAACACATCAGGAAAACATCCTCCAAGGGATGATCTACGAAAATGAAGACATCGATATCGATATCGATGTCACGAGTGAGTTTCTGAACGATTCCGGTCAGGGAGATGAGTCTCTCAACCGAGGAGAGGGCTCCGGTGAGGTATAAGCCGAAGTCTAGGACAGGGGAGAAGCCGATAAGGAAGAAGGCGACGGCTCCGGCGGAACCTTAAATCTCGCAAACACCGGCGAGGTCTATATATGTATTTTTATAATTAAAATGCTGTTGTCTATATATACATGCATATATTAACACTCTTTCTTCTTTTAGCTCTCCAGATCGAGAACTTCTTCCGTAAGAACGAAACGAGGCCCAACAAAAAAGTTGGATGACACTGTGAGGTATAGGATCGACGTGGTCGGTGTAGATGGCGAACCGCAAGCTCCCGTCGATGTCGCAAGAAAATTTGTCAAGCAATGCGGAGTTCTTGTGAGGGACTACATCCCGATCACCGTTCAAGAATGGAATCGGCCAAGCGGCGGTGGAGTCCCGTATGTCTGCGACAACGCCAAAGATAAGCCTTTTGACAAGCTCATGACTAATTTCCTCCTGCCGGAACCAGATGTGACTCCAGATGAGGAGGAGAGAGCAAGAAGGGAGCTTGTGCAAAGAGTCAAGAAGTTTGCTCTCAACAAGATGGCCGATGCATTTAAGAACTGGAAGAAGAAACTGTACCATAACTTTGTCAAGGTAGAGAAGACTCCGAATTTCGATGAAGCCGGCTATGCTAAGTTAAGACACCAGTGGGAGGATTTTGTGAACTACAAGACATCGGAGAAAGCTAAGGAAAGGTCTAGGATAAATACGGAGAACGCTGCTAAGAAACTGTACCATCATAACATGGGGCTTGCTGGCTACGCCGGTTGCATGCCTAAGTGGGATGAACTTGAGGTAAATTACATAACTTCCGGGATCAGACCAGAGCCCGCAACATGGACACCACGGGCGAGAAACTGGTTTTACGGCCATGGGGGCACGTTGGACAAAGAAGGGAGGGCAATATATAATCAGAAACACAAAGATGATCCCCTACTGCCCATCGACGATATTAGAAATGCAGTAGATGATGTTGCAGGGGGACGGTTCGTTCCCGATAGAGAGAACGACGAGCTCACACGGGCCCTTAAAAATCTTGAACACGACGGACGAACACGAGGCACACCAGGCTCCAAGTCGTGGAAGGTTGCCTTCCCCTCGGAAATGAAGAGATATCCCGATAAAAGCCATCAGAGGAGAAAGCAAAGGGAGGCAGCTGAGAAAGCTGCCGCTGCAGACCGGCTGCGTAATGTAGAAGAACTATTAAAGCGGCACCAGGATCAACTCGACTTACTTAGCCAGCAAGGTACTAGCGGCCAATCTCAGCGGCACATGGTAGAAGCTGCATTCGAGGGTACCGGCGCCCCATCGAATAAGAAAAGCAGCGTTGCTTCCACGCAGCTCCATGATGTTGATGATGATGCACCGACGACATCTCCTCCTAAACGCTACCCAGTGGATGATATCACTGATACAACAGCTTGTGAGCTAAAGGTGCATGTTATGAACTTAAGGGTGACGGCGGCGATCGGCATGGCGGTACCAATTGGGCCTAACCCAACTTGGCATTGCAGACCGGTTCCAAAAGGGTACGCTGTCGTCACGGTGGATGAGGTGAAGGAAGATTTTGAGGAGCTGAAGCTAGACCACCCTACAGGGGAAGATATGGAGCTGACTCAACTAGGAGAAGCCAAAGGGGGGACTATTCTATGGCTAAAGGAGCGCATCATGCTTCCAAATTATGTGCCGCCAAGGCCACCCACTCCTTAGAGCAGCAATCCACCTTCGCCGCCACCTCACCATTCTCTAGCGCAACCGTCGCCTTCACCGCCTCACCGCTCAGCGCAACCGTCTCCATCGTCGCCTCAGCCGTCGCCGCCGCCGCCTCAGCCGTCTCCGTCCCCTGAGCCTCAGAGACAAAAGCGGAAGTATACTAAGGGGGGCAGCACCACTAGAAGCAGCAAGAGCACGTTCCGATCACCGAAACATAAGCTATCGCCCCTCCCAAAAGTACCTCAACAGAATATGAAGAAGCTACCTTGCGAGAAGACAGATGAGGAAACTGATGCGACCGCAGCTGCCCATTATGAAAAGTGGAAGATTGACATGGCTAACAAGAAAAGGCCGATAGAGGCATTTTTCCCGGTCACCGCAGAAGATAAAGCCAAAGCAGCCGCGCTTAAGATTCAGCTTCACCAACCCATAGCGCTCACATCAGACTATAATCGCTCTATTACCAAGTCGGCTGAGGCAAAAGAGCGGAGAGTCGGGAAAGAAGTTGCCCAGATCGGACAACAGAAAAATCAATCGATCGAACCGCTCAAAGTGTACGATACCAATGAGTGGATGATCCAGGAGCGGCATGATCCGAACATTGATCCGGAGTTTGTTTGACTGTACGGAGAAAAAGCCCAATTATATGGACTGTCTATTACTGAGTACATGAGCAATATGCATGAGTTCGAGGGGTACCAAGAAATATCATACGTGTACTAGTACGGGGCTCCTCTCGTCAAACCCGAGTTAGTCAAAGATCTACCAACAAAAATGCGAAGATTGCATAAATGGTACATCCCAGCCTGTGCTGATTCCAAAAACTGGATCTATGCTGCATATAAACACCACCATTACGGTCATGGAGATGGCTTCATACTGATTGAATTTCCAGAATTATTTCAGTTTTACCAACAAGATGCCCTCGACAAAGCTATCGTCAGTGCCTATTGTTTGTAAGTATTATTAATTTCTGTAATTAAGTCTTTCTAGCTCTTCTCATTCTTTGCTTGTATAATCTTACTAATCACTATACTAATTATATATGCAGAATGAAGATTCAAGAATGCAACAAAGGACAAATCTTTGACCTTGGGTTTGTTGACTGTAATTTCGTTCATGAAGTTACTCTAAAAACAAATCCCAAAGAGACAGAGGATAACTTGTTCAAAGCGTTGAAGTATTTCAGCAACAGAAGGGAAATACTATTTCCTTACAATGCTGCGTGAGTGTTACTGTCTTGTACACATTCTATTTTCGATTACTCAATGTTAAGCGTATAATTGACTCGTGTTATATTTTGTTAGTGCGTCAAGCTTCCACTATATTCTCTTAATCATTTATGTTGACACCGGAGTAGTAAAAGTCCTAGACTCGAAAAGCACACCATTAGAAAAGTGGGCGGACATGTAGGAATGCCTCCAGAGGGCTTGGAAACGGTTCACCACCAAAACTAGGGGTGTTTGGAAGCCAGAGTTTACATTTCAACCATTGACTGTAAGTACTACTTGCTAGATCCATGCATCTCTTTGATTCTAGTTTCAATACCACCATTATCATGCTTGATTATTATTTTGATTGAACTCCGTTCTCGTAAAGTGCTTGAGGCAGGAAGCCGGGAATAACTTATGTGGATACTATGTCTGCGAGTTCATTCGCCAGACGACCAAAGAGAAGGGGGCAGACCGGAACATCAAAAAAATTGAAGTACGATAAACAATAATCACAACTTTATTTTATTACCACCAATTGTGTTTAGTTTCATTCATATATATTGATCCTCTTCTTTATATTAGATCGAACGGATGCGGGACGGCCTTCTATCACAAGAACGCGTGCAAGCAATTCAAGAGGAAATTGCCGGATTCTTGTTAGAACAAGTCAGAGATCCGAAAGGAGAATACTATTACCCACTTCATTTGGAAGGGTGAAGTGTATAAAAGAAGTGTAAATTAGATCAAATTCGTGTGAGAGTATCGTTTGTAATTATAATATGTTTCGACCAAGAAGACAGATGAGACGGTGTATATATTTGTGATCATGCATGATGTGTAATATATATATCGTGGTTTCATTATTGCTGTACATATGTAGTACCATTAAATTTATAAAAAAATCCTACCGTGGCAGAAAAATAGCCCGAAATCCTGCCGCGGCACAAAACCCTACCGCGGCAGAAAAATAGCCCAAAAATCCTGCCGCGGCACAGAGACCAACGATCCCGGTTCGTGTCCAGAACCAGGACCAATGATCCACCCCCGCGCCCGTCTCTGGTGCTGCCACGTGGGGAACCACTGGTCCCGGTTTTTCCCACAAACCGGGACCAATGATCCACCCCCCCTCGTAGCTCGCCCGCCCACGTGGAGACCCATTGGTCCCGGTTCGCTAGCATTAGTCCCGAGTGATTGGTCCTGGTTCTGGAACCGGGACCAATGGCCCTTATGAACCGGGACTAGAGGCCCTTTTTCCACCAGTGGTAGTATCATAGTTGCATATTATTTTATCTTTTGTAGAATCCCAATACAAATATGTGTACATGATTTATTTGGTATTAAAATATCTAGTTTTATATACTATGATACCGTATCATAATATGATACCACGGGTGCGTTTGCACATGCGAGCCGAAGTGAATATCAGACCACCCACTATCTCTTTCTTCATTATTTAAAATGCCACATCGTATTTTTGCAACATGGAATGCATGATACTAGTTATGATACTCCAACAAGGGTTAGCCTGAGTCCCTTCCTTGATGGATTTCGTTTATGATGGCTTGGCGATTGGTGAATCGGCAACCGACGTAATGATCAGATAGATTCAGACCGCAACATTTGTAAACATTCTATGATGTTTATCTATCACACATGGTGTTTTTGGTTGAGATTCTTCGTATTTTCTCAATCGCACATGGTTTTGAATGGATATCGCAAACGATTTATCACTCGTAGGCGTTTTTTGGTCGATCGATTCTTGCCATTTTACCATTTTCATTTGTAATTTGAAGTCTCATATTGTTCACGTTGTTCTCCCTCGTCTATAAAATGCATCACGTAATCTTCTCGCTAGCTGCATCTATCACTGACATAGCTGTGTTATTGCTTGGGATGTTGTAATCACGACGCAAAGTTTGATGGCATGAAATGAAATGAAAAAATTAATTGAAACATGTTAGTAAACACACAATTAACTTTGAAAAAATAGTTGAGCTAGAATAACTCATAAATATTTGTTAGCTACATCAATTGTATTGAGCTTTGTAATAAAGTACTGCAGTTCAGACATCTAAAAAAATTCATCTGCATGAACCAGTATCTGCCTACGTTCTTCCTTCATCATCGTAAAAGTTGTGACATGCATATCTGACAGAGTAATGGGATACATATCTGTGAAAACACTACTGTAAAAAACATCTCTAATATAGGGATCCACATCTGGCACCCTAACTCCTGTAAAATTCAATTACTATATATTACAAGGAATTCCATAGATCACAAACAATACACAAATTTGATGGAAAAGACACATTCAATAAATGTCACCATTAGGGGCATGTGCCTAAACACATACTCTTGCTGCAGATGTTCCTGAGCTCCTTCCTCATCTTCATCTTCCTTAGCTCCTTTTTCACCTTTTCCATTATCATCTTCTGTGATTAAGCTAAATGTCACAACATCATAGAGAGCAACATTGTGTGACCTCAATAAGAAGGTTTATAATGGTCCTATTATATATATAACCGCTTCCCTTTTCACCGGGAAAAGCTCAATTATATGCTCTACAACTAGAGATGGCAGTTTGGAACCTTTAGGGTACCCTCTTTTTTAGTTTAGTAGAAACAAATGAACTAAATTTCTCAAAAAGTTTTGATTTACAAAAATTAGGTTCATATTTTATACTAAAGAGGGTGTCGAATATCTCGGTGTCGTCATGAGTGGTAGCAGCGATTGGAGTTTGATTTAGGCCCGGTGTAAAGTGTAGGGGATCGGCTCGGAAAACAAAAAAATTCCTAGGATCTATCTATGTAGTAATGCGGTAACAGCCGGAGCATAGAGAATACATACCCTTATAGACCGTACACGGTTAACGTTCCGCGGGGAACGTGGTTGATGTAGTCGTACTTGAAGCCGACCTCAAGGTCACGAAGCTCCTCGCAGGTCACCCCTTGCTCCTTCTTGATCTTCATCATCTTCATCGTGCAACAACTCCGGCTCACGACATTTAAGCGCCCCAAGTGTTGCGCCTCGTGTCTTCGTACACATCCGGTGCATGATGAGACCTCCGGCTCCCCGATCCCACCGGGAGTGCGGAAGTTGATATCCGGCTAGGAATCCCTGCAGCGCAACGGCGTACTGCAGGTGTGCCTCGATCGCACATCCCAGACTTGGGGCCATGGTCACGAGGTAAAGAAAACAGGAAAAAGGGGCACTCCAGCCGGCTGGGCCACAGGGGCCCAGCACAGCAGCCCACAGCAGCCTGGAGAGCCAGCTGCAGCACAGCCCAGCGGGTGGGCCGGCGAGCCCACCACGCGGCCTACTAGCAGCCAGGCGACGGCTGCCAGGCGAGTGGCTCGGGTGGGCTTTACGCACCCAGTGGCCCAAGGCGGTAAGTGGCGGCAGGGAGGGACCAGCCGGGTGGGCCGGCAGTGGCCGCGGCCTGCCTGGCGGCATGGCTCCCCTGCGCGCCCGCGTGGGCCAGGGTCGAGCCGGCCAGCCCGGCGGCCGTCCGGCTGTTGTCTGCCCCCGTGCGGCACCCTTTATCCGCCGCCCGCCCACGAGCATGGCCCAGCTCCGTACCGACCCGTGCGGCGGCTATTATCTGCCGCCCACATGGGCCTGTGCTATTTTTCTTTTCCTATTTTTCTGCAGCTTTTCTTTTAGGCTAATTCCCTCCGGGGATTTGGCCTAGTATAAAAGTTGCTTTTATAAATATTAATATAAATATCAATATAAATATTATTTAGAATATATTAATTCACAATTAACATATAATAAATATATATTTAAATTCCCATTTATCCGAAAACACTTTTCCGGGCTTTTTTCCTTTATTCTTTCTCCGAACGACTTCGGATCTCTCCGCGGAACGATTCCGGCTTTCTCTCTTTCTCTACTGTGATTCCGTCTTACGAATGATCGCTCTCATCATACCCTTAAGTGTATCCTCTCACAGCTCGGGAATGCTCTAGACACGATTTGTATCAATGATCAACAGAGGGACCAGGGATATCCATGTGACCCCTATGCATTCCTGATGACAATGTCGTTTGAACCGTCTATATGTAGCATCCTCTTCCTTTTGTTTCTCGATACAACTTGTCGGAGATCCGATCAATGGTATCTTATACCTTGTTCAATCTCGTTCACAACAAGTTCTGTTTTCTTGTTACCGTGATATTACATCCACGTGACCTAGTCACATGTTGCAACATTTATAGATGTAATCTCACCAAGACGGCCGTATGTATCTTTACCTATCATGTGGGTGAACAAATCTCGATCTTGCAGTCACATGTCATCTACTGTTCTTTCGGAATACCCAACATACATCTTTATGGCCACCGTATTACCAGATGACGGTTGATGCAGTCTAAGCAGCCTAGGGAAACAGTGAGTAATATGAGCTCACGGTCTAAGGAGAAGGATTCTAGGTATAGCTATTGCAACAATGAACTAGATGACTTGATCGTGTTGCAATCCTTCGAGGAATGTCCAACCACATCATTCTCCAATTATATAATCTCGTTGTCAGTCGGCATAAATGCCCATGATCTTGAAACCCAGATCATCTTCGTGACCAACGAACTAGTATGAATAGAGGCTACTAGGGACTTTGTTGTTTCATACCACACATGTACCAATGTTTCTACTTGGCATAGTTCTAGCACAATATGAAACTATTATAAACTAATTGAGATATGACAATAAAAACCTATTTATTATTTGCCTCTAGGGCATATCTCCTTCAGTCTCCCACTTGCACTAGAGTACAAATAATCTAGCTTGCATTTTACTCATATAAACCATATACCATATGCGTTTACAGATCATGCATGCTCATGGGAAATGTCATGTCCATGTTCTGTTTTACCAGATCATTATGTCTTTTCCAAATCGTTAATGTCTTCCTAATTTTGACATTCACTCCATTATCGTATAATGGGTCGAAGTATTTGTTTGGCGACAAAGTGAGACTTTTGTTTCTAGTGTTTATGATGACGGTCGTTTTTCACTGTTGTCATCTAAACTTCAAAACACACTTTACTATCCTTTGTGTATATACTATAGTCATGGCAGCAGAACGAGGCCGGATTCCAGGAGCTTACAGTGATGTTAGATCAACCTCGAGGGCTTTCTTATGGGCACTGGGCCCTGGGACACATCATTCTACGTTAAAAGTGAATTAGCCCCGCCATAACATTATACATCACATTAGATGTAGCCTTTATACTTCTATATCTATGTAGATCCTAGTGCATGGAATGCAACTATGCCACTTACATTGCTTCTTGCTACTTAAGTACAAACTCAATTCTGGTTTAGTGATCAACTGAGGAATCACTTAAAGACATGTTCTTACAGTTAAGAGCTAGTCCTCCAAACCAGAAACTTGGGTCACATTATGTCGAGTATACAATATGGTTATGTGGAAGAACCTATGACTGATGCATAGGAGATGCAACACATCTCTTTCTTTCAACCATAGTTGCAATACTCAATGCTTCATACAGTAAGAACTACTTTCTCACCTTGTTCCATTCTGAGCTACTTCAGAATCACGCTTAGGACATTCTGAACATCTTTTAGAGTCAAGTCCAGGAAGCATTCGACATTCAGTGTTTATCAAACTCACCGATCTCGATAGATCTTATTGTTTAATAACTTCAACTTCATACTAACTTAAACATTATTAACACCAATCACATCATTCACATATGTCGTCCACATATCCTAGAATGATTTCACGCTCCCACTCAAATATGACATTCATGTTTGAGATCCAGGGATTTCACTTAGCTCCCACTCAAAATATGTCAGCTACATATTATGAATTAGCCAAGATGATTTTCTCCCACTCAAATCTAGGTCCTCTCGATAATCTTGGACATTCCAAAATTCTTTGATCATCATCAAATCGAGAATTCTGCTAACGAGATTTCAATGACCATTGATTTCTCGTACTAAGGTCCATCACGCTTCTTCGTATTTCGTAGGTATGTCTTGTTCAAAACATTACAAGTGAATAAACAATATAATTCTACAAACTTGTAGAATATATGGTTGAATCCTACTTTCTTTAGTAAAAGTATTCCCTGAAACTTTATGATCATGATCATTAGTTTCACTCTATTTGTAGAGTTTGGTTTCACGAAACAAATTTCGCTGCGCCACTCAACAAATCGGAGGTAAGGTCAAATACCTTGTTTTGATCTTTTACTTTCTTCCACCTATATCTTCATCAAGACGCATCAATTTAAGACAACAGCAAGTTTGCCCCCTTTGTGGAAGATGCATTCATAGCTTCCTAAGAATGCTCTACAAAGACTTGTTTATTCGCCACGACTTCGACTTGTCGAAATCTCTACAAACTCAAACATGCCATAACACTTATGGTGTTGTTTCCACGAATCTTTAGATGTTCCTTTGTATTTCAAATGAGTGTTTGCTTATTTCGATCTTTAACTCTAAACAACAACTATAACCCCTATAAGAGATAATACTATACCATATGTATCTTAATACATAATGATTATGATGTTTAGATATTTGAACATAGTTTGAATTCGTCCAATTATCATAATTTGTGAAACATCTTTCACAAGTCCCTTTTATGCTAAACTTAACTTGAATACTTTAGTCGTGTCGATCAAATCGAAGAGACTTGTTAATTCAGTTAATTCAATATCCCTTTTAGTTATGAACTCATTTGAACAATTCAAATCATTTCAAACTTCATGTTTCATTAAGTAAATACACTTATTCACTTAAGTCCACAATAAATGATTTCCACTACTTGTTGAAAATGTGATACATCACTATGTATAAGTTTCAACATTTCTTCGCATATCACCGTTTTACCAGAATGAGAGTTTTAGTCATTCTGCCCAAGAGGCATGGTTTTGCAAAGTATCTAGATTAAGCATCTAGGACCCTGATCTTTCATAAAGAACCTGCAATAACCAAAATGACTTAAACTATAGTGTCTTTTCATTATTAAACTTGGGATATCTTTTAGCATTCTAATCCTTTATAAATGTGTAAACTATTATCATTAACATAGTGATGAGAATAACTTATTTGTAATCATAATGTGACCATAAGGTATTGTTCATAATAATAGTACAAACTTGTTTGTAACTTGTTCATATGAATAATCGTCTTGCCAAAAGCAAGATACACAAACAAGGATTACAAATTTATATTCAAGTCCACTAATCTAAATGACAAACTTTGAGGGAAGAGGTGATGTCGGCCATCAACTGATTTGCTTGCTGTCATGAAGTCACATTGCCTCAAAACCAGCAATTCTCAAGCAGATTCTCCTGTTTTCACAAAACGGGACTAGTATCAAATACTTTGCAAACTGCAACAAGTTTTGCAAGAACCACATTTATAATTTGTATATCTTACATATACCTTTTTCATCTATGACCTCCTTTTGCAATCAAGCCCTTCTAAGAGTTCTCAACTCTAATGTAAGATCACTAAGTGTTTTTGCAAACAATCCGGAGTCATCGAATTATCTTCTAATGGTTATTGTAACAAGAAGAGAAGATCACCTTTTACGAGGATATCCCTCAGGCGTGGGTATTAATCTATGAAGTTGGACCCTTTTGCTAAGTTCCATATTAAGCAATATATTCCCATGGTCGCAAAGGACCTCAATGGGATAGGCTAAGGTCTACTAAGATATTTGCAAACAGACATCTAGACTAAGTTTATAATAAGAGATCAATTTATAATTGGTCTCCACTAAAACGGTCATCCCCTGGACGATTTTAGTGATCGCATGATCCCTATCCTCTACACCTCCCCCGATCGTCACGGCCATCAGTGCAGTATCAAAGGTAGACATTCAATAATGCCAATCACATCATCCATGTGACTCATGCTCGATCTTTCGATCTCTTGTGTTCCGAGGCCAAGCTTCTCTAGCGTACTAGGCTCGCCAAATCTAACTTGTGTGTATGCGCTGTGCAACATGGCTTACACCCACTGTATGCGAACGTAGATATGTTTGACACCCAGGCCTGTAACCCTGGATCGCCTCATACCGAAGAACTTTCTTGGTGGTGCACACACAAGGGGAACACGGAACATTGGAATTAAATAGGGATTATCTTATTTGCTACCGTTGAGTATCTAAATACTAGCACATAATAAGATGTAAAAACTGGTATCAACATCATATGTATAATGTGATATGATATGGTCTTTCTTGCGCCTTGATCTCCATCGAGTGCTCCTGCATGATCTCCATCGTGTCCTTGGTTTGACGCCAAGTCCATGACGCCTCCACCAGGTCGTTCATCGGAACGATGACTATTACTATACTACTTAGCAACAGAAAAGTAAACTACTTTACCTTCGTAACGACCATTGCCATATCATAATCATATGCCCCCTGCAAAATAAAGTTAGACGCCTCTACTTTATCTATTGCAAGTTTTACGTGGTTGTTAGGGCTTTCGCACTAGAACCGTTTCTACACTACGAACTTTCCAACCACAACATGGATCCGGCAGTTGTCTCTATTACACCCCTTTCGGGGCCCTCCGTTGTAAATGCTATATCAACTATCGAATGAGAGACAGACACCCGCTAGCCACTTATACGGTACAAGCCGTATGTTGAGCGTGGAACCAGTCTCGCGTACGAATACGCGTAAGGTCGGTCCGGGACGGTTCATCAAAAAATACCGCGATATAAACAAGTACACGTTAGAGGGTAACAACAAAGGGATCAATGCCTGCACAATACTTGTGCGTACTGGCCGTACAGCACTCCTACGCATATATCGGCTCTGATACCACTATAGGGGATCGGCTCGGAAAACAAAAAATTTCCTACGTTGAAACCCCAGAAACTAGCCTAGGATCTATCTATGTAGTAATGCGGTAACAGCCAGATGAAATGGATCGTATGGGCACCTAGAGGGGGGGTGAATAGGTGCTACACCAATTTCTAATTCTTTTTCAAATTTAGGCTTAGCACAAAGGTAAATTCTCTAGATAAACTAATGTGTGGAATTTCCCTATATGCAAACCTATCTACTAGCGAGTAAAGAGCGAGTGGAAGAGGAACGAGTGAACCGAAGTGAAGCACGCGGAGACACAGGATTTGTTTGACCGCAGTTCCTTCCTTGTTAAGGGAAGTACGTCTGTGTTGGAGGGGTGGGCGGTACTAATACCACCACGCCACAAAAGGCCTCACCCTGTTCTCCGATGGATCTCGCCACAACAGGCCTGATCCACCTTCCACTATAGGTACCCTTCGAGGCGGGCACCGGAGCCTTTACACAACAAGCGGGGCAACAACTCCACAAAAACTTGGAGGCTCCCGAAATGACAACAAGCTGCCACAAGAACAAAGTTGTCAAATACAATAACAAGATCTAGGTATTAACAAGAATACTAGATCAGGGATTTATCCAAGTGAATGGAGAGGAGTTGAAGCGCTTGATTCTTTATGTTGATGATGAACTTCTCCTCCTTCAATTCCACCAAAGATCAAGACCTTCGGGTGGTTGAAGTGGGAGATCGAGATTTAGAGCTCTTGCACAAGGTCTGGTCAAATTCGAGTGAATCAAGAGTTCTGGACGTTGGGGAAGAAGGGGTACTTATACCCCTTCCAAAAACCAGCCGTTGCACACTTTAGGGCCGGATTATTCGGCCCAAGTGGGGGCCGCATTATCCGGTCTGGGGAAACTCCGCCCGAGACTCGGAATCTCCGGCAGAAAATCCGCCCCCTCACAGTGAGATGCGCCGAGCTTGCCCTTGATCATCTTCTGGGGGCCGGATTATCCGGTCCTATGCGAAGGCCGGATTATCCGGCTTGGGGAAGAAAAACCGCCCCAGTTCGGATTTTCTGGGAGAAAATCTGACCGGATACCGAGCGACGCGCCTTGGCTCCTTTTGCACGAAAACTAGGGGCCGGATTATCCGGCCCTTGCGAAACCCAGATTATCCGGCCTAGGGAGGAAAAACCGCCCCAGTTCAGATTTTCTGGGAGAAAATCCGACTTGACATAGAGCGACGCGCCTTGGCTTCCTTGAGAGATGAGGTAGGCCGGATTATCCGGCCCTTGGAGGGGCGGATTATCTGGCCCCCCTCAAAACTTCCTGCACACTTAGCACACATGAAAAGTCTCCATAGTATTGTTATCTAACACGCAAAACAAAGTAAAACATGAAATGTTCTTTCAATCTCCCCCTTTTTGGTGTTAGATGACAATACCAGGATTTCCAGGAGAAAGACACAAGACAAACATCGATAACTATGAAAGGGACTCCCCCTCAATGTGTGCATAATAGAGTTTTGCATTGGAATACAAATGCACACAAATAGGTGAATCTATTCCATAGACATAAGGGCAAAAGCACATACCACCGAAGTAGAGAATAGGCATCCTTGATAGAAATCACAATTATTATTGGATAACCATTATGAGCGCGCGCCTTCCATGATAAACCTCCAGAAATAGGATATGAATAGATATAGCCATGAGCATAATCCATGATATGAAGTCCATAGGTACCATCCAGACAACCACATAAAGTCTCAACCACAAATCACAAACCACGAATTTAAAAGTTCTAAATGGGCATAAGCAAGAAATAACGAATAAAAAGTGCAAGTGCTTATTCCCGACCCATGCAAATCCACGGACAACCTAATAGAACTACTTCTCCCCCTTTGGCAGCGAGACACCAAAAAGGGAGAAGAGCGATGCTAGCGCCCCATGGGATCACTCATCATAGTCCTTGTCCTCTTGGATTGTTCAGCCATTTGACTCTCTTCGTTCTTCCTTCTCCTCAATTCAACTTCGTCTACTAGGTTACCTTGACCGTCGTCCCGAAAGTACTTGGCGCGAGGACGGCGCTTGTAGGTCTTGGAAACACCGGAACCACCTGTGAGGAGAATAAGGGCGATAGCAAGGGGATAAGCATACACACAAGTCCAGGAGAGAGCATGGAAAAAGTAGTCAAAAAGTTCATAGGACAAAACTACTCAATGCATACACATAGTGAAACTGAAGCAGAATTGAATCTGTCAGGCCGGATTATCCAGCCTAGCCAGGGACGGATAATCCGGCCCTGGCAGAACTTTTCGATTTCACCAAGAATGCATGCAAAAAAGTAGATCGAGCCTAGAAACTGTAAGACTACGAGTTCTATGCGAAAACATATCCTTCTAGACAACGTTCCACCCAACAAGATACACATCTAGCCAAAGATGGGGAGAGAGGGAGTTACCCTCACTCATTGGAGGAAGAACGCGGAGGAGAAGGTACCCGGAGGCGCTGAGAAGAAGATCTAGGGAGGCCCGGAAAATCCGGTGGCCGGAGAGGCTCCGGGGAGGGTGAGGGGCGGCAGGCGGCGGCTGGGAAGAAGGATAGGGCTGGGGGAGAAGTGCTGCTCGATATGAGCCCTTCCCCCCGAGTCCTGCCCTTTAAGATCGAATCCGCCAGGGCCGGATTATCCGGCCAACACTTGGGCCGGATTATCCGGCCTAAATTCTGGGATTCTGTTATACACAGAACCAGGCCCGCGCGTCCCCAAAAAACACCCCCACAAGGTGTACAAGGGACTTGTGTGCAAGAATAGATGGCTTAGGGGTAGGGAAGGCTTAGGATTGAGAAAGCCAAACCGAGATGGTACTAGACACTCAAAATTGAAAAATCCAAATCAAATAAAAGCCAAGATTGAGTGTGATTCCCATAAGAACATGAGAGAGCAAATAACATCCAAAAAGATCCAATTCTCCACAAGGGAGAGGGCGGTGGCCGAAGCCACCTTGTTGGAGTGTATGGTGTGACACCGCGAAGATATATCTTGGGTTCACGACCAATACTCATCAATAAGGTCACCTATCACAACATGATATTAAGAGAAATGATATAACTTGCTATTGGCATTATGGGGGGAGGGTTAGCCCAATAAGTTAGGACCACACTCCCCCTATATCCATGCCCACACCTAGACCAAACAAGGATTGAGACGTACGAGTGAGTGCATGGGTAATCAAGACAAACTCCCGGAATCAATGATATTTAGCTCATTCCTCAAATAGCAGAATCTTGCTTCATCAAGTGGCTTTGTAAAGATATCCGCCAGGTTGTTCTTCGTGCTCACAAAAGATAGATCAATATCGCCTCGAGCAACATGGTCACGAATAAAATGATTCCGAATCTCAATATGCTTCGTCCTTGTGTGTTGAACTGGATTGTACGTAATTTTGATAGCACTTTCATTATCACATAAAAGAGGCACTTTGTCACAATTGACACCGTATTCCTTTAAAGTTTGCCTCATCCACAATAATTGAGTACAAGCGCTGGCAGCAGCAACATATTCAGCTTCGGCGGTGGGGAGAGATATAAAATTCTGCTTTTTGGAGGACCAACATACAAGAGATCTTCCCAGGAATTGACAAGCTCCAGAAGTGGATTTCCGATCATCCTTATCACCAGCCCAATCTGAGTCAGTATAACCACATAAAGAGAAATTGGAGCCCTTGGGATACCAGAGACCAATGTTGGGGGAATGAACCAAATATCGAAAGATCCTCTTGACCGCCACTAAGTGGCTTTCTTTAGGAGCGGCTTGATACCTTGCACACACTCCCACACTCAACACAATATCAGGTCTAGATGCGCAGAGGTAAAGAAGAGAGTCGGTCATGGACCGGTATACCTTTTGGTCCACATCTTTACTGTGAGGGTTGAGTTCGAGATGACACTTTGTTTGCATCGGAGTAGCGACACCATGTAGATCTGTCATCTTGAATCTCTTGAGCATGTCTTGGATGTACTTTGCTTGATTAATAAAGGTTCCTTCTCTAAGTTGCTTGATCTCGAATCCAAGAAAGAACCATAATTCCCCCATCATAGACATCTCAAACCTGTCAGTCATAAGCTTTGAAAATTCATCGTTAAAAGATTTGTTAGTAGCACCAAAAATGATATCGTCTACATATAGTTGGCATACGAAGAGCTCCCCCTTAACCTTATTAGTAAAAAGAGTGGGGTCGATTTTCCCAACTTCGAAGCCACGATCTAACAAAATCTCTTTAAGGTGCTCATACCACGCACGTGGGGCTTGTTTAAGGCCATAGAGTGCCTTATCGAGTTTATAGACATGGTTTGGGAAGTTAGGATCCTCAAACCCCGGGGGTTGCTTTACGTATACCAACTCATGTAGAGAACCGTTAAGGAAGGCACTCTTGACGTCCATTTGCTGCAACTTGAAATTGTTCTGAGCAGCATAAGAAAGTAGGATACGGATGGACTCAAGGCGAGCCACAGGAGCATAGGTCTCGCCGAAGTCGATGCCCTCAACTTGGGAGTAACCTTGTGCCACAAGTCTTGCCTTGTTCCTCACAACAATGCCATTCTCATCTTGCTAGTTCTTGAAAATCCACTTGGTGCCGATAACATTGCGGCACTCTTTGGGTTTCTCCACTAGTTTCCAGACTTTGTTGCGCTCGAAATTATTCAATTCTTCATGCATAGCAACAACCCAGTCTGGGTCTTCAAGAGCTTCAAAGACCTTCTTAGGTTCCACCATGGAGATATGAGCTTGATGCTCACCAAAACTGGCCAATTCTCTTCTTGTAGACACCCTTCGTCGAAGATCACCAACAACCTTGTCGAGAGTGTGACCCCGCAACTCAAGGTTACGATCCGCCCGAGCCTTGCGACGAAGTTCAATAAGTTTGTTGTCTCTTGGTGGAGGAGATTCATCACTTGAGTCTTCATTGGAAGCATTTTCTCCGCCTTTATCAGTAGCTGGAACACCAGTAGCAGGTGGTGGAGATGCATGCCCTTGAGGTGAATCCGAAGCCATAACAGGAGGCTGCAAAACTGGAGAGTCAGGGCCGGATAATCCGGCCGATGAAGAGGCCGGATAATCCGGCCTGGGAGAACTTGCAGCAGCTTCATCAGGAAGCCCGAGACTTGCTTGAACTGGCGAGGGGCCGGATAATCTGGGGTCAACCGGAAAATCTGCCCTGGAGCTTGTATTGATATCATTAGCACCAGGAGCTGCATGGTCAGCTAGAGCAGGGTGGCCGGATAATCCGGTATCCACCGTAAAATCCGGCCTGGAGCTTTCTGGAGCATTTTGACCTTCAGCAGTTGATGGAGATGGTGTAGACATTGCCCCCGTGGTTGAAGCAGGTTGCGTATGTGTAGATGAGGGCTCTATATGAGTAGAGCATTGTCCTTCCCGGTCCGCCACAAGGGGTTCCTCAATGGGGCGGAAGAATCCCACGCCCATTCTTCTTATGGCATCTTGGGGTATTTCAACATCTGCATCACAAACACCAACTTGCTCCGCACGAGAACCGTCATTTTCCTCGAACACCACACTACAAGATTCTACAACAGTTCCGGAGAGCTTATTGTCGACTCTATAAGTGTGGGATTCGGCACCATAACCAACAAAAATACCTTCTAGAGCCTTAGATTCAAACTTAGATAAACGAACTCCTTTAATAAGAAAGAAACACTTACACCTGAATACCCGAAAGTATGAGATGTTTGGCTTGTTACCGGTAAGTATTTCATACGGAGTCTTGTCCAAAATCTTGCGGAGGTATAAACGGTTGGATGAATGACAAGCAGTAGAGATTGCTTCAGCCCAGAAATTATATGGAGATTTGAATTCAGCCAACATTGATCTTGCCATGTCCATTAGAGTTCGATTCTTCCTCTCGGCTACACCAATTTGTTGAGGGGTGTACGCAGCGGAATATTGATGTCTTATCCCCTCTTCACTTAGGAACTCATTTAAGGTGTAGTTCTTGAACTCCGAGCCGTTATCACTCCTTATAGCCAGAATGGGGACGTTGTGTTGACGTTGAACCTCGTTGGCGAAGTCGATGACAGTTTGTTGAGTTTCACTCTTCAACTTGAAGAAATAAACCCAAGTGTATCTTGAGTAATCATCAACAATCACAAGACAATACTTATTTCCACCGAGGCTTGCATGAGATGGAGGCCCGAAAAGATCCACATGAAGGAGCTCCAAAATCCTTTTTGAAGAGATAATAGTTTTCCTTCGATGAGGAGAATCATGCATTTTCCCTTCAACACATGCCCTGCAAACACGATCTTTGGCAAAAGAGACATTTTCTTTTAGTCCAAGAATGTGGCCACCCTTGTGGAGACTTTGCAAAGTTCTCATATTGACGTGCGCTAGTCGGCGATGCCATAGCCAACTTGCGTCAGCCTTTCTGAAAAGACACATCGGACCTGTAGTGGTTTTCCCTGAAAAGTCCACCACGTACAGGTCGTTTTCGACATATCCCACGAAAGCGACTTTTAGAGACTTGCTCCACAAGAGTACCACCAAATCAGCATCAATGTAAACTACAAAGCCCATCTTACAAGGGGCACGAACTGAAAGTAAGTTATACCCGAGGGTCTCAACAAGCATGACGTCCACGAGAGAGATATCGTGAGCCACCACAACTTTGCCGAGACCCAATACCTCAGATTTTGACTTGTCACCATAGGAGACGGTAATGTGATCAAGGTTTGGCCGCATCTCCGTGATGATCTCCTTGCTTCCGGTCATATGACTCGTACAACCGCTATCGAGTACCCATTTAGACCCACTGGAAGCATAGCCCTGCAAGAAAATTACTTCTTGGTTTTAGGTACCCATTTTTCAATGGGTCCTCTCATGTTAGTAACAAGGGCCTTGGGAACCCAAATAGACCAAGGAATGTAACAATCATAAGGCCCTACATAACTAGCATAAACATCACCATAAGAATCACAATATAGTTCGAAGTTAGGATTGTTGATCCCTGCAAAACCATCATAATTAGTCTTGTCATTGGTAATGTTGCTAGTCTTCGATTGAGCAGTCTTCTTCTTCTTGTTGTTTTTCTTGCTCTTTATATTGGGTATGTAACCAAGACCTTCTTTACTGTTGTTTGTCCTTTGCCTGCTCAGTATCTCATCAACAAACCCTTTACCTTTGTGTTGAGAACTCCTTGCAAGATCTTCTTTTCCAAAGGATGAAGAGGAGGTACTTGGCACATCATACTGTTTCAATTGAGTTTGGAGATGGTCATGAGACTCATTTAGAGTAGAATGATCACTCTTCAATGCCTTGTGAGCACTTTCAAGATCATCAAACTTCTCCAAAAGTCTAGCATGAACAGCCCCAAAATCAATCTTTTCTTTCTTTAGTTTCTTTACCTTGGCAAGAGCATGGTCACGTTCTTTAATGAGCTGAGCTATAGCTTCTTCTTGTGACTCCTCTAGGGATTCGAGTCTTTCTTCCAAAGAAACTCGAGTTTCCTCTTCCTCTTCCAAGGCATTCTTCAAAGAGGCTATCTCCAAGGCATCTTCTCTTTCAATTATGCCCTTTTCTTCAAGGAGATCTTTGGCTTGAGCAAGTTGACTCATAAGAGCATCAAAATGGAGTTTGTGCTCATCTCGTAGGTTAGTGATAAAAGTATCCAAGGCAATAACTTCTTCTTTCATTTCAAGACTGTCATGATCATCCATATCCAAAATTATGTTAGTCGTAGGAAATGAGGAGTTGGAAGTTGATACCTCGGATCCTCTTGCCATTAGACAAGTGGCGTTGTTGTTGATGGTGTTCTCGTTCGGCGAGTCGAAGAGAGAGGAGGGAGTCGATGTGGTGGCTATAGCAGCCACTTCGCGGGAACTATCATCATTCTCTTCATCTTCACTTGCGGAGGAGTATTCCTCTTGAGCTACAAGGACCATCTTGGGTTGCTTCTTGAAAGGGCCATTCTTCTTAGCAAACGGCTTCTTCTTCGGAGCTTTGGATTTCTCTTGGAGGATGAGTCTGCCACCATTGTCTTCTCTATTTTGATACGGACACTCAGATACAAAGTGCAGTATATCTCCACAATTGAAGCAAGTTCTCAATCTTGGGCCACTTTCTCTTCTTCCATTCGACCCATTCTTACGCTCAAGTTTAGACTTGGATTTGGCAGGGTCCTTCCAAAAGTTCCTTGCATAGAATGCCATGTACTCACCATGAGCACGTTTGACCTCATCGGGGCAGTCCATGGATACCCTCTCAAAAACTCCTTCATCGTCCTCTTGCTCAACAACATTGGCTTTGAGAGCCATATTGACACCCTTTTGCATTCCAATGGCCCGAGCATAGGCATCTTCAGCATTCTTTGCCGCCACTTTGAATGACGCCATTTCTTGCATGACTTCATTGGATGTCATTTGATGATAGTTGTGTCTACCTTGCAAGCTCTTCAAATCCGTCGGTTCGAAAGGCATTAAGGCACTCACATATTTTCTTTTTATCCATGCATCATCAATGTGAGTGGCCCCATGCTTCCGAAATGTTGTTGCGATGCCCTTGAGTCTTCTATACATGTCCTCATGGTTTTCACCATCCAACATGTAGAATCCCTCAGCTTCGTTACTAAGGGCATCATACCGGTTTCTTCTCATGCTTTCATTTCCAACAAAAAGGTCCGTAAGACCATCCCACGCCTCTTTAGCTGTGTTGAGATGTTCAATGTGTGGCATGTCCTTGGAACCCACACCCAGCTGTATCATGTGGAGAGCAGTGCCATTCAACTGGCTATCCACAACTTCCCTTCTTGTTAGATTGGTTTGATCTCCAATATGAAGACCTTCTTCAATAATCCTCCACAATTCAATAGAGGAGCTGCAAACATGAGATTTCATTAGAAACTGCCATTGGTTAAAAGAAGATGCAGTGAGCTTGGGTGGATCGCCCCTATTGTTTATATGAGGATGAGGGATAGGTGGGTCGGGGGAATATATGTGGCGAACCTCACTATATTCCTCCTTACCATTTCCCTTTTTGGAGGTGGAGCCATTTAGTTTTTCACCTTCCACATCATCATCCTTGGATCCGGTGTTACCCTTTTCCTTAGATGATGGTGTGGGAGCCTCAGAGGACGATGGAGATGGGGCTATGGATGATGTAAGGCGAGCAATCATTTGATTCATCTCCTCCATCTTGGCCTCAAAGGATTTTAACAAGGTTGTTTCCAACGACTTGAGATCATCCATTGTGACCTTATCCACAGCCTCATTTCCATCATCCATGGTACCCATACTACTCTTAGGCGGTTAAGCCCGAATTAAGAGCCGGGGCTCTGATACCAATTGAAATGGATCGTATGGGCACCTAGAGGGGGGGGTGAATAGGAGCTACACCAATTTTTAATTCTTTTTCAAATTTAGGCTTAGCACAAAGGTAAATTCTCTAGATAAACTAATGTGTGGAATTTCCCTATATGCAAACCTATCTACTAGCGAGTAAAGAGCGAGTGGAAGAGGAACGAGTGAACGGAAGTGAAGCACGCGGAGACACGGGATTTGTTTGACCACAGTTCCTTCCTTGTTAAGGGAAGTACGTCTGCGTTGGAGGGGTGGACGGTACTAAGACCACCACGGTACAAAAGGCCTCACCCTGTTCTCCGATGGATCTCGCCACAACAGGCCTGATCCACCTTCCACTATAGGTACCCTTCGAGGCGGGCACCGGCGCCTTTACACAACTAGCGGGGCAACAACTCCACAACAACTTGGAGGCTCCCGAAATGACAAGCTGCCACAAGAACAAAGTTGTCAAATATAATAACAAGATCTAGGTATCAACAAGAATACTAGATCAGGGATTTCTCCAAGTGAATGGAGAGGAGTTGAAGCGCTTGATTCTTTATGTTGATGATGAACTTCTCCTCCTTCAATTCCACCAAAGATCAAGACCTTCGGGTGGTTGAAGTGGGAGATCGAGATTTAGAGCTCTTGCACAAGGTCTGGTCAAATTCGAGTGAATCAAGAGTTCTGGACGTTGGGGAAGAAGGGGTACTTATACCCCCTTCCAAAAACCAGCCGTTGCACACTTTGGGGGCTGGATTATCCGGCCCAAGTGGGGGCCGGATTATCCGGTCTGGGGAAACTCCGCCCGAGACTCAGAACCTCCGGCAGAAAATCCGCCCCCTCACAGTGAGACGCGCCGAGCTTGCCCTTGATCATGTTCTGGGGGGCGGATTATCCGCTCCTATGTGAAGGCCGGATTATCTGACCTGGGGAAGAAAAACCGCCCCAGTTCGGATTTTCCGGGAGAAAATCCGACCAGATACCGAGCGACGCGCCTTGGCTCCTTTTGCACGAAAACTGGGGGCCGGATTATCCGGCCCTTGCGAAACCCGGATTATCCGTCCTGGGGAGGAAAAACCGCCCCAGTTCGGATTTTCCGGGAGAAAATCCGACTGGACATAGAGCGATGCGCCTTGGTTTCCTTGAGAGATGAGGTAGGCCGGATTATCCGGCCCTTGGAGGGGCGGATTATCCGGCCCCCCTCAAAACTTCCTGCACACTTAGCACACATGAAAAGTCTCCATAGTATTGTTATCTAACACGCAAAACAAAGGAAAACATGAAATGTTCTTTCACCAGAGCGTAGAGAATACATACCCTTGTAGACCGTACGCGGTTAACGTTCCACGGGGAACGTGGTTGATGTAGTCGTACTCGAAGCCAACCTTGATACGTCCATTTTGCATCACTATTCTATGTCTTAACTCACTATTATTCATTGATATATTTCATATTGAGAGGTGATACTTATGTTATTTCATCTATTTTTGCATGGTTGATGACTTTTGGAGCATGGACCGCAGCAGTCAGGATTCTGATGAAAAAGGTGCTGTTTGGAGGTAAAATTTGCGAAGATCAGAAAATCCGGGAAAATATACGGAAAATCCTATTTTTCCAGAAGACTAAGGAAGCCAGGAGACGGAGTGGAGATGGGCCACAGGGGGCCCACACCACCCCATGGTGCGGGAAGCCCTAGGCCACGCCAGCAGGTGGTGTGGCCACCTTGGCCCACTCCAGCCTCTCTCCTCTGGCGTATATCATCCTCCCGAAACCCTAAGACTCGGTGAGCGACCACAGAAAGATTCTGCCGCCTCTGTAGGGCGGAAAACACCGAGAAAGAAAGATCTCTCCGGCACACAGATTTCTGCTGGGGGAATTCCTTCCCAGAGAGGGGAGATCATCGTCATCAACACCACCATCAAGCTGGACTTCATCGGTATCATCATCACCATCAGCACCCTTATCACCATCTCCATATTGCTGTAACAATTGCGTTGAATCTTGCATAGTTCATAGGGGAAACTTTCCCGGTGTTGATTACTCTTTGTAGTTGATGCTATTGAGTGAACCATTGAATTATTGTTTATGTTCAGATTGTTATACATCATTATTCCATCTCTTATCATGATCCATATGATGTCTTGTGAGTAGTTCGTTTTGTTCTTGAGGACATGGGAGAAGTCTTGTTGTTAGTAGTGGAGTTGCGTTTAGAAAGATTCAATAGATTGTTATTTAAGTTGTGGTGTACTTCTTCTAGTGGTGTCATGTGAACGTCGACTACATGACACTTCACCTATATGGTCCTAGGGGAATGCATTGTGTATTTGGCTACTAATCGTAGGGGTTGCCGGAGTGACAGAAACCTGAACCCCCGTTAGGAAACCATTGCACAAGGGACGTAAGGGTCTTAGAGTTTAAAGCCGTGGTTAGGTTTCTACCTTAATTACTTTCTTGTACTTACGGATGTTTGCAAGGGGTATAATTACAAGTATGTATTAGTCTTGGATGGGGCGGTACATTAGCACAGGTTCACCCACACAACACTTAGCAAGCTAAAGAAGATTAATCAACTATATGAAGCGAAAGCACTTGACAATCTTCCCATGTGTCCTCGAGAACATTTGGTCATCTTAAGTAATACAACCGGCTTGTCCTTTGCTGCATAAAGGATTGGGCCACTTGCTGCATTTATTCCTACTGTCTTTTATTTACTCGTACTTTGTTTAAAGCATTTACTTGCTTTATCGAAAACCCCTAAAAATCTGTTTGCTAAGTATTTGCAGAGAATTCATGATCCATACCACTAGCTAGCACCTTCTGCTCCTTGTTGGGTTCGACACTCTTACTTATCAAAAATACTGCGATACACCCCCTATACTTGTGGGTCATCAAGACTATTTTCTGGCGCCGTTGCCGAGAAGTGAAGCGCTATTGGAGAGTGGAACTGGTAAAGGAAACTTCTACTGTGAGTATTGTTTACTTCTGTTAGTTGCTTTATTTTCGTTATGGATAATTCGCTGAGTTTTTTATTTGGTAATGCTACTACCACTGCTAAGGTAGTAGATAAGCCACCACCTGCTGAGAATGATATTTTCAAAATACCTACAAGAATTATTGATCGTGTTATGGATAACTACTATGTTGGGGATGGAACTGTCCATCCCGGTGATCATTTACTCTTTATACACGAATTATGCGGGTTGTTCAAGTGTGCAGGTATTACTACAGATCAAGTTAAGAAGAAGTTATTCTCATTATCACTGAAAGGAAGAGCTGAGGAATGGTATAAGCTGCTGAAGAATGGTCAAGCTCTGGAATGGTAGGAAATAGTGCCTCTCTTTTATTCAAAGTTTTATCCTCCTAGTGAGATTCATAAAGATCGGAACCAAATATACAACTTTTGGCCTCTTGATGGAGAAAGTACAGCTCAAGCTTGGGGGAGATTGAAGTTATTAATGCTCAAATGTCCCATTCATGAGCTCCCTAACAATATTATTATCAATAACTTTTATGCAAGGCTCCCTCTACATGATAAAGATTTATTGGATGCTTCTTGTGCTGGATCATTCACTCGCATGGAAGTAGAAGCTAAATGGGATCTTCTGGACCGTATTCAAGACAATGCTGAAGCTTGGGATAATGACAAAGGTAGAAAGTCAGGTATAAATTATGATTATGAATGCATTGAATCTTTTATGGGAACTGATGGCTTTCAAAATATTAAAAATGCTTATGGTCTAGACTCTCAAGCTATTGCTTCTTATTTTAAGGCTTTTACTTCCTATATTGAAGTGCCTAAAAAGAAGTGGAATAAGTATCATGAGCCTTATAAAGATTTTGCTAAGAGTGTTCCTGCAAGAAATACTGAAGTTTATACTGCTAATCATGTCTTACCTAAACCTTACATTGAGAAAATGCCTTTCCCAGTTAAGATGAAGGAACATTCTATGATGGCTAGTATGTTTAATGAAAGTACAAGAAAAGCTGATGAACCTGATAAACAAATGGTTGATGAACCTATAATAGCAAATTTGAAAGACTTTGTTACTAAATATGAAAAAGAGGGACACCCTATCCTTTGTAAGGATACCTCTAATATTGTTTCACAAAGTAGTGTTATGAGAGCTAGTATTCCTGTGTTTTCTTTTAGAATAAGTGATCATTGCTACGATGGTCCTTGTGATAGCTATATTGTTAAGTTTATGCATGATACTGAAAGTTACTATGAGACAAGGAAAACTGTTCGTATGCATCTCAATAATATCAAGTTTCATCGTTTTACGCTGAAAGTTTTTATGTTGCACTTCTTTTGCCTTCTTATGCAGGTAGCCTTTGGTTTCAACAACTTGTTTGTTTACAAAATTCCCTTGCATAGGAAGTGGGTTAGACTTAAATGTGTGTGTGTTTCTGCTTCTTAATGCTCTCTTTCACTTCAATTCATATCCCTATGAGAGCTTCTTCAAAATTATCATGCCCATCTTAATGGCTATAAAGAAAGAGCTTTATGGGAGACAACCCAATTTGTTTTTGCTTTTAGTTTGTTTTTGTTTCTTTGAGTCTTGGAAGTTATTACTTCGGTAATAACTGCTCCTTATCCGTTTTGTTTGGTTTTTGTGTCAAGATCAACCTCTAATGAGAGAGAAGTAATATTTGGGGAAGTTGCTGTCCCGAAACAGATTTTTGTGCTTCACCATAAAAAATCGTGAGAGATATTTGTATGTCGGATTGAGCTGTAATTGTTTGTGCTTCTGCCCCAGGTTGTTACTTAACTTTCGTTAGTTTTGCTCTTTTTGATTTTAGCAACAGAAGATTTTCCAAAAAATTGATCTTTACCTGCTGGCCTGTTTTGACAGATTTTGCCACTCTTGCATCTGCCTCCTTATTCGATTTCCTTTTTGAATTCTTTTTGGGTTTTCGGAAGGAGTTGCTACAGTAGCTTATGTTTTGATGGTTTTTAGTTGAAGTTGGACTCAAAAGGTTTTATCACTTCACTTATACTAATGTTGCTAATGAGAACTGGGTGAAGTTTTGTGTGAAAGTAATTTCCAGGTTAGTGGAGATAATGGTGTAATAAGGAAGAGAAAGGTTTTATGACTCAAGTAATAAGTGTACAAAGATGAAGATACTGATGATTATTCAAGTGGAGACTCCGGAAGAATCTACTAGATACCAAATTCAGAGACCTGCAGAGTCAGTTTCCAAATAGGTAATAGTTCTGGTAAGAAAAGTTCCGCGAAAATACAATCCAACTATATTTTTTTAGTTTTCAGTCGATAAGGAAATTTACAAAGCGAAAAAGGGAAGGAACCGGAGCCAGGGTCGCCCACACCACCCTATGGCGCGGGCCCACCCCTGGCCGCGCCACCAGGTGGTGAGGCCACTCCGGACTCCGCCTCCGACTCGTTTTCTCCCATTACCTTCCTTTTGATATGAAACTTCGTAATATATAACCCCCCGGATCCCCCGAGGTTCGTATATCGTGTTCTCGTCGTGTTTTTGTTTCGATCTATTTCTGCCAGGACATACTCTTTGAAAGTTTAGAAGCACAATGGTGTCTGCCAAGGATAAAGGAAAGGAGCCTATGGAGGAAGATCTCCAAGACCCCAAGCAGGGGATGGTACCTTTAGTCACTTGCCCTGCATCAACGGAAGCCCTACGAGTCACTAAGGAGTTCTGTGATAAGTACCGAGACTTGAGGAGGAAGGTGGACATGCTTCAATGGGAGAATAATAGGCTTCGCAAGATGCTGGAAGATTTCCTCATGACAACTAAGAAAATATTACCACCACCACCACCACCGAAGGAGTAATTGTCATCAGGTTTGGCATCCCCTTGGTTTGTTCCAAGCTTGGGGGAGTGTCACGGTATCACATCACTATCTTCTATCTTTTTACCTTTTTAGTAGAGTCATATCATGAATAGAGAAGTTATTATGTAGTATGGTTTGCATTATGGAAGTGTCCCCTCTCTCGTTAGATATGTATCCCTTGGTGTGAGTTGCCGTTATGGAATATTAATGAGAAGTTATATCATCCACTCTTTTGCATAGCTTATATTAGTTTTCAATTCGTGGTTATATGATTGATCTTGTTGTTAGTATTGGTATCACTTTGGGATCATTGAGTTAATTTAGTTGGTTTTGGCAAACCTGGCTCGGTCAGTAGCAACATTTTTTTTGAGAGTTGAAAGAAAAGATAGAAGTACCTTTAAAGAAAAATTATTTCATCATCTTTCTTTCTTGATTTGCTCATAAGTCTAGTATTCTCTAGTTAAGATCTTTTGTGCTTCCAAGGAAGATTGCATGTTTGTTTTTATCACTTGTATGTTTGTTTGTTTCCTTCAACTCTTATACTTGCTACCCAGCCTTCCTAGCCAAAAAACCTATACTGAGAGGGAATTCTCCTCGTGCATCCACTTCCTTAAACCAAAACCTTTGCCATTTGTGTCCACCATACCTACCTAGTAGCATTATTGCTATTCCAAGTAAATTCCTGTTTTATCTACCTCCCAAATTAAACTTGTTATGTGAAAATTAGTGATTAAAGCTCTCACGAACTTGATGGCACACTTTACTTTCTTGCACTTAATAAACTTGAACCATTGGGTCCTTCTGTGTTGCGTATATGCTTGCGCTTTATGAGTTGAAGTTAGCAGAACCATGTATCATGGGGACCGCTTTCAACACTTCATTGGTAATTATACCTAGTTGATATCATGTCCTTTTGCTTATGGATCTCGGCGGTGTGAAATAAAAGTAGAACTTGTAAGATCATGGAGTTTATATGTGTGTTAGAGAAACGCCTGGGCAGCTAACCTAAGCCATGCCTAATCATGGTGGAAACTTGCAGCATAACTATAGTGAGCATTCTATGAAGCATCCTCAATAAAAACCTATGAAAATAGCAAATAAAAGATCGCTGAGATGCTCACTGTCTGCTTGCCTTGTCATTTTGATTATGGGATAGCTCCTGTGTCATGTGCAAGGGGTACCCCGTTGGCGGTTCTCAATGATACGCATGTATTTACAATGACAAGAGCTTGCTCGTGACTGAAGTTGAGTAGCATGAGGATCGGTACTCATAAGTAAGGGGCATGAGATTTCAACTTATAACTTGTCAAGCATATCCTCTTAGTTGTGTCACTTTAACCTTAATCACCTAAAGATGCCTATGATAGGGGAAATGAGAGCTGAAAGCTAGTAAGTATCATAATTTTTGGGAGCTCTTTATGAGACTTGCAATCCCTGCTTCCCTCTTTGAAGGGCCTTTCTTTTACTTTGTAGTTGAGTCAGTAAACCTACTCCCTTCTATCTCAGCAAGTATTTTGAGTTGTTGTGTTTAATTCATTCATATGATGATTTATTCACTCATGTTTCTTATGTTCCTTACTTTGCACATTGCTCTTATCTTGATGTTTACTACTTTGAAAGCTATCATTGAAAAACCAGTTATTTGTGAACTCCAGCAAATTATCAACTATTCTTCGACCAAGAGCTAAGTTTGCCATCACCAATTATGATTCACTTTATGTATCTGTATTGTGTTTCCTTTACTTATTACAAGTTGAGTTATATAATAGTGAGTTGTCTTCTACTATGATCTATGTATTTGATGAATGTGATGCTTCTTGTCTGTATACTTTTATCGACTCTTCACTCCATAAACCTGAGGCCATGTTTATTGAGCTCAGTTTCGCTTGGGGACAAGCGAAGTCTAAGCTTGGGGGAGTTGATACGTCCATTTTGCATCACTATTCTATGTCTTAATTCACTATTATTCATTGATATATTTCATATTGAGAGGTGATACTTATGTTATTTCATCTATTTTTGAATGGTTGATGACTTTTGGAGCATGGACCGCTGCAGTCAGGATTCTGATGGAAAAGGTGTTGTTTGGAGGCAAAATTCGCAAAGATCAGAAAATCCGGGAAAATATACGGAAAATCCTATTTTTCCAGAAGACTAAGGAAGCCAGAAGACGGAGTGGAGATGGGCCACAGGGGGCCCACACCACCCCATGGCATGGGCAGCCCTAGGCCGCGCCAGCAGGTGGTGTGGCCACCCTGGCCCACTCCAGCCTCTCTCCTCTGGCGTATATCATCCTCCCGAAACCCTAAGACTTGGGGGGCGACCATAGAAAAGATTCCGCCGCCTCTACGGGGCGGAAAACACCGAGAAAGAAAGATCTCTCCGGCAGACAGATTTCTGCCGGGGGAATTCGTTCCCGGAGAGGGGAGATCGTCGCCATCAACACCACCATCAAGCTGGACTTCATCGGTATCATCATCACCATCAGCACCCTCATCACCATCTCCATATTGCTGTAACAATTGCGTTGAATCTTGCATAGTTCATAGGGGAAACTTTCCCGGTGTTGATTACTCTTTGTAGTTGATGCTATTGAGTGAACCATTGAATTATTGTTTATGTTCAGATTGTTATACATCATTATTCCATCTCTTATCATGATCCAAATGATGTCTTGTGAGTAGTTCATTTTGTTCTTGAGGACATGGGAGAAGTCTTGTTGTTAGTAGTGGAGTTGCGTTGAGAAAGATTCAATAGATTGTTATTTAAGTTGTGGTGTACTTCTTCTAGTGGTGTCATGTGAACGTCGACTACATGACACTTCACCTATATGGTCCTAGGGGAATGCATTGTGTATTTGGCTACTAATCGTAGGGGTTCCCGGAGTGACAGAAACCTGAACCCCCGTTAGGAAATCATTGCACAAGGGACGTAACGGTCTTACAGTTTAAAGTTGTGGTTAGGTTTCTACCTTAATTACTTTCTTGTACTTACAGATGTTTGCAAGGGGTATAATTACAAGTGTGTATTAGTCTTGGGTGGGGCGGTACATTAGCACAGGTTCACCCACACAACACTTAGCAAGCTAAAGAAGATTAATCAACTATATGAAGCGAAAGCACTTGACAGTCTTCCCATGTGTCCTCGAGAACGTTTGGTCATCTTAAGTAATACAACCGGCTTGTCCTTTGCTGCATAATGGATTGGGCCACTTGCTGCATTTATTCCTACTGTCTTTTATTTACTCGTACTTTGTTTACTTGCTTTATCGAAAACCCCTAAAAATCCGTTTGCTAAGTATTTGCAGAGAATTCCTGATCCATACCACTAGCCAGCACCTTCTTCTCCTCGTTGGGTTCGACACTCTTACTTATCGAACATACTGCGATACACCCCCTATACTTGTGGGTCATCAGACCTCAAGGTCGCGAAGCTCCTCGCAGGTCACCCCTTGCTCCTTCTTGATCTTCATCATCTTCATCGTGCAACAGCTCCGGCTCACGACATTTAAGCGCCCCAAGTGTTGCACCTCGTGTCTTCGTACACATCCGGTGCACGATGAGACCTCCGGCTCCTCGATCCCGTCGGGAGTGCGGAAGTTGATATCCGGCTAGGAATCCCTGCAGCGCAACAGCGTACTGCAGGTGTGCCTCAATCGCACAACCCAGACTTGGGGCCATGGTCACGAGGTATAGAGAGAGGGAGGGAGAAAGTCAACCACAGGACTTCTCAAATTGTTGGTCTTTTGTCCTCCCATGGGCACCTCCTTATATAGGCTAAGGGAGGTGTACGCTCCCTCTTAGGTGCCCCATGTGGGACTAAATAGATAAAGAAAACAGGAAAAAAGGGCACACCAGCCGGCTAGGCCACACGGGCCCAGCACAGCAGCCCACAGCGGCCTGGAGAGCCAGCTGTAGCACAACCCAGCAGGTGGGCCGGCGAGCCCACCACGCGGCCTGCTAGCAGCCAGGCGGCGACTGCCAGGCGAGTGGCTCGGGTGGGCCTTACGCCCCCGGCGGCCCAAGGCGGTAAGTGGCGGCAGGGAGGGAGCAGCCGGGTGGGCCAGCAATGGCCGCGGCCTGCCTGGCGGCCTGGCTCCCTGCGCGCCCGCGTGGGCCGGGGTCAAGCCGGCCGGCCCGGCGGCTGTCTGGCTGCTGTCCGCCCCCGTGCGGCACCCTTTATCCGCCGTCCGCCCACGAGCATGGCCCAGCTCCATATCGCCCCGTGCAGAGGCTATTATCTGCCGCCCACGTGGGCATGTGCTATTTTTCTTTTCCTTTTTTTCTGCAGCTTTTCTTTTAGGCTAATTCTCTCCGGGGATTTGGCCTAATATAAAAGTTGATTTTATAAATCTTAATATAAATATTATTTAGAATATATTAATTCACAATTAACATATAATAAATATATATTTAAATTCTCATTTATCCGAAAACACTTTTCCGGGCGTTTTTCCTTTATTCTTTCTCCGAACGACTTCGGATCTCTCCGCGGAACGATTCCGGCTTTCTCTCTTTCTCTACTGTGATTCCGTCTTACGAATGATCGCTCTCATCACACCCTTAAGTGTATCCTCTCCCGGCTCGGGAATGCTCTAGACATGATATGTATCAATGATCAACAGAGGGACCAGGGATATCCATGTGACCCCTATGCATTCCTGATGACAATGTCGTTTGAACCGTCTATATGTAGCATCCTCTTCCTTTTTTTCTCGATACAACTTGTCCGAGATCCGACCAATGGTATCTTATACCTTGTTCAATCTCGTTCACAACAAGTTTTATGCATGTGGCTCATGATAAGAATGTTTTATGTGATGGTTATATTGTTAATTTTATTCATGATGCTACTGAAAATTATTATGAGAGAGGAAGAAGAACCTCTGGTGGAGTTCCGTATGCACTACCGCTAGAAGTGCCCATTGGGTCTACCGATTCAATTTTCCCTCCTCTTAATCTAGAAAGTGATTCAAAAACCTAACTGCCTCCCCGTGACTACACTTAGAGGAGGTTCATATCAGCACCCATCTAAGGTCCATTCTTTGGGAGTCAAGTTTTGCTCCAACTGCACATGTCAGGCCAACCCTTAGGGACGACTTCTAATAAACCACTTCATCCTTATTATTAGACACGGTGGTTTTTAGTGCCCCTCTAAGGTCCTAGGCTGAGCCGATTTTCCATAGTAGCCGCCTCACGTAGGGTTATTTTTGGAGTCGTTTAAGGTTTTGAACCACCTCTGAGGTTCTTATAGGCGGTCAGTAAGTAAAAACCGGCCGAGGATCATGAACTGAGGTGATTTTTTTGATCTTGGCACAAATCGTCTAACATCACCGTCTCTAAGTACCGAATTTGTACTAGTGGTTCTATCTGAAAGGGCATGTATGCCCTTTGGTAATTAATGACAATCTCTATGGACTAATGTGAAAATTGAGTTTCCCTTGTAGTATTTGTCCATTGGCATCCCTTGGGCCATGTGTTGGTCTCAGCGATGAAATATGAAGAGATGTAGAAGAAAAAGATCAAGAGTGTCTTGAAGAAGAAGATGCAGTTCCTCATGGCTATCTTCAAGAAGTCATCAAGAAAATAAGTGCAAGCTTAAGATGCGCCATCTCTAGAAGATCTCATGCTTGAAGCTTGTCATCCTCGGTGATCATGGAGTGATGAAGACAAATTCAAAGAAGAGGTTTCCCCATGGAGTATGGGGGAGCAAGTCGAATCTTCATCAACCAAAGCGTGTGCAAGTGCAATAAAGAAAGGTGTTCCGTCTTGAAGGAGACAAGATCGTCTACATTAAGCTCAAGTGGAATGCTCAAGGAAAAGGTATGATCTTGATAGGTTTTCTATTTTACCGGTCTCTTGTAGTGTTGGGAGACCGGGGCTCTCGAGTGAGTGACTGGATCGCATCTTTCGGAGAGAGCTCAAACCTTTGCATACATAGCAGTATATTTTTTGGTTGTTGTTTGGTTCTTGTCCCTGTGAGAATCTAGATCTTGTGGTTATCATCATAACAAGCTCTAGGTCATCAGAAAAGGATTTTCCTTGCATATCTTATTGCATTCTTGACCGTGCGGGTTCTTCCGGCTCCGCACCTTGGGAGATATCTCACATATATATATTCATGGTATTTTCTCCCTTGGATTTTACACGTCGTTATCTTTCCAACAAAATTAGTTTCATCTCATTTGGAGTTCGGATGTGAAAGGTATGACATTTTTAGTTCTGATGTTTTTCCTGACCGGTAGTTCCGTCGAGCAACCGGTAGTACCGCTAGGGCATTCTTGCCGTCGGTAGTACCAGTGGAAGTTTCGAAGCCACTTTCGCTCATCCTGATTTCAGTTCAGTAACCTCTCTGCTTTGTGAGTGCTATTTTGTCGGACCTTTGGTCGGAATTTGGGGCGGTAGTACCGTCCTAGGTGGTAGTACCGGTGAACTGGCGGTAGTACCGGCTAGGCTAGTTTTTCTGTCTTTCATCTCGCTGTTTTTTGACCGTTGAAATGGTGCCGGCGGTAGTACCTCCCACTCAGCGGTACTACCAGCCGTGCACAAATTTGAACATAACGGGCAGATCTGGGAGCCCTTTAAAAGGGGCTCCTCTTCCTCTTCGTGGGACTAATTCTTTGGTCTGTTCTTCTCTCTCTCCTCCATTGTTGACCTTAAAGAGCTTGTCCTCTTCCCTTCCCCCTCCTATCATTCTTGCATCTTTTTGAGGGATTTGTGAGAGGATATCTAGATCCACAATCCCACCAAACCAAATCCCTTCTTTGTGAAGGAATACTTGGGATCTAGATCTTGGAGAGTTTTGTATTCTCCTCTTGTTTCTTCATCCCTTATTCCCCCAATAGTTTTTGTAGCTTTGCTGTAATTTGGGAGTGAAGGACTTGCCCTTGCATTTGTTGCATAGGTTTGAGTTCTCCTCGGAGATTCAGCGAGTACAAGCTTGTGGGCTTATTTCTCTTGGATTCTTGGAACCCTAGACAGTTCTGTGGTTGGTGTGTTGACTTCTTGTGGTCTCCATTGTGGAGTGGCCTCAAGCTTGTGACCTTTTGTGGCTTTGTTGTTGGGAGCCTTCAATTGAGTTGTGGAGATTGCCCTAACCTTGTACGGTTGGTGACCGCCCTTAAGTGTCCCATAGTTGCGCGAGTGTCCGCCTATTGTGGTGCGCACTCAGGAGAATAGGGTGAGCCTTTTGTGGCGTCGGTCAGTTGCGTGCCTTCGCATCTTGGGGTGAGGCCTTGTGTGGCGTTGGGTCATCGAGCCACCACACCTCAAGGTGAGCCACTTGTGGCGTTCAGAGTGCATTGCACCATCACACGTCTCCAACGAAGATGTGGCTTCTTTGGAAGTGAACTTCGGGATAAAAACCATCTTCTCTGCGTCCATTGGTTATCTCTCAATCGAGCCCTTTACTTATGCATTTTACATTGTGATAGCCATTGTGCTTACGGTATTTCATCTCGCTCTCACCTTGTTGCTTGTTTTGCTTGGCATAGGTTGTTGGTGCACTTAGTTGAACCTAGTGGTTAGGTTTATGCTCTATAAATTAAACGTTAGTTTTATTCCGCATTTATTAGAGTCTAAACTGTAATAATTTTAAAAGCCTATTCACCCCCTCTAGGGGACGTCCGTTGCACTTTCACTGTCAACTTTAATTCATCCAAATGGGTAAAACTTGGTAGTTTATTTGATAATTACAAAAGTAAACTAAAAAAAACTTCTCTTACTATATAGAAAGAGTGCAAATATAAAAACAACAGGGTTGCCTCCTGAAAAGCGCTTTCTTTATGACCATATAGTTAGGCTTACTTACTTTTATTTAATATGAGTAGTGATCATACGGTAACTTGTACCTTAGTGCCATCTTATTCTCGGGAAAGTGTTACATGCACTTTTCATGAGGAAACCGAAACTTTATATTTCCTTCATTTTAGTCAATGAGAGCCCATGTGGTTCTCAAAAATGGTCTTCCCAAAATTATAGGATTAGAGTTTTACTACTCATGTCCATAATAATAGAGCCAACAATAAAAAACGTCATATGTATTTCAACTATAATATCATTAACTCTACCTAAAGCATGTTTGGTATAATCATCAGCAAGTAAAAATATATATGGTGCATTTTTAGATACATTTAAGTTCAAACAAGTCATATAATGAGATGAGTGATGGGAAACCTTTGGAAAAATTGGATCCAACCTAAAAGACCATGTGGGGATTAGGGGTTAACCATCTGGCCCATTGAGCTCCCTTTTAGGTTAGGTCAATGGTTAGTGGGAAACAAAGTCCAGTTTAACTCCCATGCAATAAAATCATCTTGATCGTGCCTCAAATATATGACCGACCAAGAATTAACTAGATCGAAATGCATCGATAGCTATAAAGCATCTCAGTGACAAATGGTACATGCATCTTGGTATGATTTTAGTGAGCAGTACAAATAATCACAAATGCTGCATCTTTTCATGTAGAACTTATATCAAATCAATATTATTATGTAGGTTAGAAGGTGTTAGATAAGTAGATTAGAGAGGCAAAGGGTATTATGCAAGCTTACATGTATGGAGCCACGAGGAGGCCATTTTCTTCTCCCAAGATTCTGCATGCGACAGAATGTTGGTTTGAGCGTTTCTAGCAAGCCTGTTTTTGGCTGCTTTAAGACTCGTGTTGTGTAGGAATCGTTTTCTCCGTGGACAACCAAAAAAATGTTTCTATTCCTGCTTGATGTGAGAAGCTAGATCACGAGCAACCAAACATGCCCAAAATGTTTGGAAATGTTGCCTGTGCGAGTTGTCTCCTTTGGACTTTGTTGTGCCGATGCGGGTCGATTCACAAGTGAATGTAGGGAGAGAATTGGGGTTAGAGGTAGAAGATTTATATGACATGTGGGCCAATATAGTAAGCGAGACTAACAAATTGGTCTTTTATTTTTCTTCTATGCGAAATAGATCTTGGCTGTGATTTAGACCGAGTTTACATTTCAGGATACAAACTATGAGGATTCCAACCCTAAGGTTCAGGTCAAACCTCAACGAGTTTAGGATTTGGAATGGGATTTTGCCGCATTGCACCAGAAAGTTGAGGAGGGACAATGGACGCACTGGGCAGGATGTTGAAGTTTATGGTAGAACAGCGTGACCTCTTTCGAGGCACCAGTTGTGTGTTATATAGTAAGGGAAAAGCCCCCTTATGTGGCAATACATAGTTTGGTATGTATGCGGTTGGTGTACTACACCATACCGTATACTGCTTAATCTAGTCCTTGGAGAGGTTTAGATTACACATAAACTCAACTAGTTTCTTGTAACATAATGTTTTGGTAAAACCATCCGCAATCTCATCCTTGCTTGAGATGAACCTGACATCAAGTTGCTTATTGGCAACTCATTCTCGAACAAAGTCAAAATCAATCTCAATATTTTTCGTGTATGCATGAAACATAGGATTAGCAGACAGATAGGTGGCACCAAGATTAACACACCATAAACATGGCTTCTCATTGAGGGTAACACCAAGTTCATGAATAAGTGATTCAACCCAAATACTGAGCGTTGGCATTTGCAAGAGCCTTATACTCAGCCTCCATACTTGACCTAGATACAGTAGGTTGTTTTCTGGCACTCCAAGAAACAAGGTTAGAACCAAACAATATAGCAAAACCACCAGTTGAGCGTTCGTCATCTAAATCTCCTGCCCAGTTTGCATCTGAATAAGCACTAAGCAAGGTGGAAGTCGACCTCTGAAAAGTGAGACCAACCTTGCGTGTACCATCTATGTACCTCAAAATTCTCTTGACAGTTGTCCAATGTGCAGTTGTGGGAGCATGAAGATACTGACATAACTTATTATCTGAAAAACAAATATCAAGTCTAATCAATGTTAGGTACTGAAGTGCACCCACAATACTCCAATAGTGAGTCATATCTTCTGGCCCAAGAGGAGAACCATCTATCAAGGAAAGAGATATTGGACAAGGTGTATAGTCCTTCATGCCAACACAATTCAATGCGACATGTCTTAGCATACTTTTCCTGAGTTAACAGTAAACCATTGGACTGTTTGTGAACTTCAAGTCCAAGAAAAAAATGAAGATCTCCAAGGTCCATAAGAGCAAAATCATTATTTAAGGTCGTCAACATGTAGATCAATGCGTAGACTCTCGCCACACCAGCCACCGACACCACCTCGGTGCCAAGAAGCACCACCCCCCGCGCGCTAGCCGCTCTACCCTCCTGCCGCTTCCGTCCAACGCTGCTCCACAGGCGATGCTCTTAGGAAAGAATGCGATACCGACACCGCGGCACCGCCATCGCCCGACCCGAAGATCTTAGGGTTCCCCCGGAGTAGCACGATTGAGGTCGACACAAGGTGCACGACGATGCCTTCATCAAGGTAAAGACGTGGCAATGCCGCCATCGCCTGCCAATGGCTCAGTTTTCACCGGCACCTATGTCTCCCCGCCTCGCTGCTGCGACTGGAAGACGGATCGCGAGATCTGCAAAACCAGCCACAGGCCGACCACCTTCGATGAAGAAGATAACCACCTCCACCAAACTCAGGGCTTCCGCCGATCCCTACAGCCGGTGAGCACTCCAAAAGCGATGCCCTCAAGAGGGGAACGATGCACAGGACACCGCCATGGCTCGATCCCTCGGGATCTGAGGTTTCCCCCAGAGTTTTCTTGGCTAGAGGGACGAGGGGCACCAGATCGCCGTCCGCCACGTCGCTGCTCCTCTGGCCATGCCGCAATCGCCGCACGCCAGAGATGCCACGCCGTTGAGGTGCCCGACGCGCACCCCATCCGCAACGAGGATTGACGTCCCGCGCCGCCGATCTACGCCGGGGAAGACGAGAGATCAAATTAAGTGTTATAAATATTGCTCTATTTTTCTATAAATTTGATCAAATTTTATTAAGTTTGACTTGGACCAATGCTAGAACTACACTTATTTGTCGACCGAGGGAGTATTTTGGCTAGATAGGGTCCGGCGGCGTTGGGTCTTATTTGTGGCGTCGCTCGGTTGGTCCATGGATATATCCCTGGGCAAGCTGCACCCTGAAATATTCACTGGCAGCTGATGTTCCAGCTGCCGGTCGGTGCTTCACACTACACGAAACCAAAGGCACAGGCAGGCAGAAAGGCATACCAGATATATACATGTGTTTTGTTCCGAAGCAGGCAGGTCGATCATGCATGTGTAACTATAGTCGTCGCTTTGTTGTGTAAATCCGTAAGACGGAAACGGGAGGATACTCCTGCATATACATACGTGCAAGATCGTTTTTGTCCGGCAACCATGTCCGGAGGCCGAGAAACAGAGGGAGAGATTTAATTTGTAAGCTGGTAGCATGATTGATCATAGTCTACCGTTAGATGGCTTGACAATTTATCTATACTTAACCCCAATAGGCAATAAACTTCGCCTAGGTAAAGCCTAACCACTAACAATATCTTCTTGGGCTAGTTACATGATAACAGGAAGTGTGAGGATCTCACACATGGCTGCGTCACGAAGAACAAATCCGCGGGGACGATTAGGTAGTGCATGTCTTGGATGTAAGATGGGTTGGGGGCAAGGCTCGACTATGCATCAATGATGTTTTTCACTTGCTTGATGAACCATTTAGTTGCGGTGGTTGTACCTTTGGCTGCTTTTTCTCATGGAAACAATTGTGGAGGCCATAGTGAAGTCTTTCGTTCGTGAGGGAATACAGTTTGGGAGGAAAATATGGCATGTGTTAAGAATTATCTAGGTTGATTGAATTGCATGAATTCTTGATGCATCCCAAGTCCATAGATTCCAACTTATGTAGCAGAATTATATGGTATCAAAGTGGCCTCACTACTAACGCTACTCTTCAAGTGTTTCGTTTCTATATTTTGAGAGGAGCACTTGTAGGTAATAAACCACATATAAACTTGGCAATACATATATCCACTATTGTCATATACGAGCGTACATCTCTCAGACTATATATACATCCAAAATTATGATCACTTACTTGTGTAGCTATAAATCTACAACAACCACATTAAATGATCATCATGGATATCTTAATTTACTCAGGTCATTTGGGTCAGGCTACACCTGGCTACTAGCATTTCAATGATATAACCTATCCTTCGAGACATGAGACGCCATCGCATAAACCGGTAGACACGACCTCAATTTTTTTGGTAAGGACATGGAGACTTTGCCCACTTACCATGTGCAGGACCGCCCATATTTTTCAGTATCAAATATGATTGGGAGTTAATTACGTACGACAAATCTTAGTAGAAGAGCAAGATCCGTTGTCGAACAGTCGAACCCCAAGAACGCCTACCCAAAATAGGGAAATGGGCACCTCAAAAAAATGTGTAATGGTGTCGGTGGTGTTAGGTGCTTGCAACATTATATGATGGCATAATTTATGCAAATAAACCTTCTATAGTCCGCACAATCACACGAGGGCGGGAAAGTGGAGAGCGGACATTTGAACAAAAAATTTAGCTAATTAGACTTGATCGTTTTTCTTCTTTCGGTGGGCCACTGAATTTGTAGAGCACCGGTAGAACTGCTTCCTCCAAAGGACGAAAAGGAACACGACGTTCCCCTTCAAAAAAAATATACGTGAGAACTTGTGAGTTACTCACATAAACCAACTCAGCAGATAACGTTAGGGACTATTAATTCGATTGACATGCAAACATTATAAGAACTAGCAGTGTGTCCCTCGCAAATACGAGGGCATCATCTATAATTATTTAAAATAACCTAATAACTTGTTTATGCATACCTATGCTATGCTGTGGAAAATGAACAAGTCAATAGACATTGTAGCGGGCTTTTCTGATTAAGTGAAATTTCATAGGATTTTATTGGAGGACAGGGTTCTTATAATCTATTTTTGTGTAGGCATATTTGATTTATAGTATAGGACCCTTAGTATACTGGTAGAAATTGGAAATCGTTGGATTAGGTATGGAATGTTCCTTTGAATTATATGTCTTCAAAAACTTTAGAAGTTTGAATAAAAAACGTCTGTCATATGTGAAAGAAAGGAATTCTAGAAAGTGTTTTTGTCATATTATAATTGCATGCCGAGATAGTCGATTATTAATAGCTTATGTGTGACAACCACCGGTAGCAACTCGCAATTCTGTAATATAAGTACCTTAATCCTAGTTGGTTATAAAGTCCGTCCGGTTAAAGACAAACCATTAGAAAAATCTTCCTTCGTGCTTTGCAGTCCAAAAGAATCTCGAATCTCTCACCCATGGAGGCATGGTGACGAACCCATCCTCGGAGAAACCGGGGTATGACCTATCCTTGATAGAAGCTAGGTAGGGTGGGGAACCCTATTGTGTCTCTGCAAACCTCTGCCCCTGCTTAGTGAACCATTTTGCCACATTGAGTTCTACTTCGGCTGTCTGTGGGAGATAGTCGGCGGCAGATGATTCAATGAGGTTTCTTGTGTAAGTAACCTCAGGATTTATTTGGCCTAATTGCCTTGGATGAATTCTTGATGCATCCCAACCCCATCCTAATTTATGTAGAAGCTATTATGTATTGTCAAAATGGTCTCGCTATTGACACCACTCTTCAAGTATCTTGTTTATATATTTTGGGAGAAGGTATGCAGCTATAACAAATACAAACTTCACATGCAAGTATTCACCTTGCTTGTATTCACGTTTACACATCTTGCTTATATATACAATTTTCCTAGAATTATGATCATGTACTTTTATGGTTGTAAATCTACAACAACCATATTAAGTAATCTTCATGGCTATTTTTCCTCTGGCTACTTAGATCAAGCTACATCTTGCTACTAGCCGTGTATCAGCTCCGTCATCGAGTGGTACACTTCTCACGATCAATCACATGTGCTTTAATTTCTCCTACTTGCTCCGTCCAGAAATAAGTGACTTAGATTTGCCTAGATTCGGATGTATCCAGCCATATTTCTAGACGGAGGAGTAGTATTTATGGTCTAGACATTCGTCCAGCTCCCTGCACCGATACCTCTAATGGGGCACCACATAATGGGGCACCACATCCTGCCTAATGTCTGTCCGATGACTGTTCCATGCACAGGTTCTCCGAGAGTAACTTACATGTGGATATTGCGAGGATTACTTCCTTGCATCCCCCTCCCCCATTCACCCCCTACTAGGGACAACTTTAGAAATTTGGATCCCGCAGCGTAATGCAAAACATGCAAACAATCATATAATCAATACAACTGAAATATACTTCCACTCAACTTTATATAAGTTTAACATGTGTTTTTTCACAATGAATATATCAAATATTAAAAAGTAAAAGTATCAATAAAGCATTAAACGACGGTCACATTCTATAGAAAAGAATCATTCGTCTGGTCCTTATAATAATAAAAAATCTTCAGTTATATGTTCATAGCTAGTGAATCTCCTTCAAGACATCATTCTCAATTGTGATTGATTATTAATTATCATCACACTTCCATTGATCATATGATCGATTCCTGAATTGGTCGATCGAGTATTGACTTGCCGATATGGATTGATCAGGTGCGATCGACGAACTAATAGGTGAATGGACCACAATTGCGGGATTACATTCCTTCACGGATTCGGTTCATGATGGCAAATGGAAAATTAGCAACCAACATACTGAGAAAGTGGATTTCGGACTCTCAGGGTTGGGATGGTCGAGGCGGCGAGGTTTCGTCGTGTTGCGGAAACGTTAATAAGAGACACCGGATCAGCTTGCTAGTGTTTAACCAACAGGAACGATGGTCGGAGGAACAAAACATGCAAAATGTTGAATATGCGGAAATCACAAGCCTTCTGTCATGAGTCACTAAACAGAGACCTTTTTGTTATATCCATGTCTCGTGTCCTCCTCTCTAGGACATAGAAAAAACAGCTAGGATCACGACGGCGAGATGGACGGGTGCTCCTATTCTTCGCCTGATGCGGGATGGAATTGTGCCCGCTGGCAACACGTCCTTCCTAGGCTGCATGGGAGCATCACGATAATAGCTAGATTTTATTTTCAATTTAAATATTTTAATAATCTGAACATTTAAGAATTTCTGACTTCTGAACATTTTTAAAATCTAAAAGTTTTTCAAATTAGTATATTTTTAAAATCTGAAAAATTTCAATTCTAATATGTTTACAGATGTGAACATTTTCCAAATTTGAAAACTAGAAAAGATCGGAAAAATGAAAGAGGAAAGAAACATTAAAAAGAAATAAAAAAGAACCAAAAAAGGGGCAAAAAAATTAAAAAGGCTAAATGAGCTAGCCCAATGCGCACGACGGCTTGAGCGGAGCTTATTAGTTATTAAGGTGCGCGTTGAGCTATAAATAGGAATTTCCCCAGACGGATGAACGTCTCAGATATCAATACAACATAATGGGCTGCATGCGCTGGGCTGCTAGCGGTTGGGGCTTGCGATCTAGGACCACAAACATTTGGGACCGTCCAGGCCGCACATGGCCATGTATGGGCCTAGGCGTGGCCCTTTGCCACCCATATTCCCACAAGACCAGCAATCGGTATGTATTTTTCAAGAAAGATAATAGATGTGTGAATGCAGCAATATTTTTTGACCGGAATGCAGCAATATTAATGCAACAGCAAGTGGTAACCTTCGATTCAAAGCTTAAGTATTTTTTTCTGAAAGTCAAATGACCTAATGTTTGACTAAGTCTTTAGAAAAATATGTCAATACTTACAATACGAAATTCATATCATGAAATAAATTTTCACGTGGTATCTATCATACTTCTTGATAGGTTTTTCTAAAAGTTCGATCAACTTTTTCTTAGCTTGACCAGGGCGGCGCTAGGGGTATTCCCTGGTATCCAAGTGAATACCAATGATTTTTTCAACACAAGGCAAAAGAGCTATGGTTTTAGCAAAATAAAGATGATTTTTATAAAAATGAATACCAAGTTAGCCAAATGAATATCAGGTTGTAAATTCCTGGAGCCGCCACTTGACTTTAAAAATATATATATCTTAAATAAAACGGAGGTAGGAGATTACAACGGTGGTGGTCAGACCGAGCTGAACGATGTATGATGATTATGTCGACGCTGTAGTAGGAAGGACAAATTATGAACGTCGCATGGTCAGGGGACACACTGCATTAAAACGGGTGGCCACCAAATGCTTGCTTGGACCGGGCTCGTAATCAATTAATCATGGGGTGCACGGACCAGGCCCTGCGCATTGCAATATATGCATGTCCATGCATGGCTGCATGCACGGACCAGTTCGCTGGATGCACAGTAATAGTAGTGACCGCACTGTGCTGCATGTCCGTATGTGTAACTATACTAGACAAATTCGAATTAGACGTTGAAGATTTATCTAAATTCACATTCCTTTGTACACTAAAACGTGTGTATCTAAAGGTATAATAGACGCAAGTCCCAGCCAGCTCCACAGAGGTTAGGCATTCTTGGCCGTTCGATCGACGTCACCGAGAGCATCTGGTGCGTCCATTGCTTCTTTGTCTCTTTTTCCCACTTCGGTTGGTCTACTGCCGGCATCCCTGGTTGCACACCGATGTGTTTGACTATGCTATGCTACTCTGCTAATTGTTTTCAGGCCCGTTTGTTAGCGTGTGATTTTCCCTTATATATATATAGTGGCGCTATATTCTTCATCCACCCCCTATCTTTCAAACCGTACATGACTTTTACCTCACGTAAATTTTCTCTTATCTCGGAAGTCAAGAAGAACATAAAAAAATTTAGACATGTCGTAAAAGAATTATTTACATGCCGTAAAAAAATACCGCATAAAATGCGAATTTTCTATGTTTTTTACACTATAATGACTGATAAATCTTATTTTTATGTCGATTTTTTTGCGTTTCTGATGAATATGAACATAATTATTAGTATATAAAATATTACTTTATGTATGTGAGAACATAAAAATATGTGGGGTGCAAAATAATTATTCTGCACCCTGGATGCTGAATAGTGTTTCTATACACACACACACACACATATATATATAGGACATATTCATACTACACCCGGGTGTAGTTACACCCACACGTGTTTCACACTATATATATGCAGTATCTACCATACCGGAAGGTATGTACGCGTAGTATGAAGTATATAAGAATATTTGAGCAGTATATATACTATTTTTTTGGTAGTATGTAATTTTTATTCACATACTCCTTTTATACGTACAAATATGACGGTATTTTACATATATAGTGTAAACTATGGGTGTATTTGCAATTTTTTCACCTAACTTGTTTAAAAATATGTTAGATACAGTATATGAACATACTCAAACAGATAAAGTATTACAAATACTTCCGTAAGGCAGTATATGAGACGTGGGTGTAGTTACACCCGGGAGTAAGAAGTATTTTTCCTATATATATATATATATATATATATATATATATATATATATATATATATATATATGAAAAATATGTGGGGTGAAAAAATTACACCCCACATAGAGAGGAACCAGGAAGGCCAGACACCCATATCGCCCGTTGAAATTATGGACGGGGGATTAGGTGGATCATGGCATGGTTCCTTCCATCGCATGCATGCATGCATGCACAAGTCGTCCTGGAATTTTTTTTTAGCATGGTAACTTGATTCATTTCTAATTAGCCGTGATTCCTGTGCCTTTAATGTCATTCAATTTTGGATTTGGGAATTGTGATTATGGGTTGATTTTGCTTGGTCATTTTGAGATTTAGTTGGACACGCGTCGCCCTGCGGGAGGTGGTCTAGCGAACTGGCTGGTACGACCAGGAAAGTATAATTTTTTTTTCCACGTATATATGTCCATATCAAATTATCCATCCATCCAATCTCTTGGTCTACTCCCTTGGAGCAATGCGGCAAAGGTTGGACCTCGACCAATCTTGTCCTATGTTTCTTGCGGTTTTCTTGGGAGTTAAATATGGTAGTTGTCCTTGTACTCGTGGGTGTGACTCAATTTAGTTCACGTACTTGGCATATACAGAATTTTAGCAGTGTACTTGTCAATTGGACTCGATTGAGTCCTACAATAGATTTCTTTTTGGAATTAAGCTGACGTGGACGTTGCTCTCACTTGCAAGTGAGCAGCGACCCTATAAATTTGCACTTAGCCCCTTCTGCGAGACTCTATTACGGTACACTGAGTTACAAGTGAATTTGTACACTGAGTTAAAAGTGGCAATTCAAGAAAATTCAAATGTAGAGAAAAGGCTTTGTTTGCTGTAGGGAAGGATAACTTAGGACTATTGAAGTTGATATCTGCTCTTTTAGGCATGTGCTTCTAGTTTAGATCATCAACCTTTGTGGTAAGCAGTCGTGAGGATGATGGCAATGTTTCTACCAATGTTTTGTACTAATCAACTTGATGGCATTGTTTCTAGTGATGAATAATATGAGATAAAATTTAATGTACAAATTCACTTGCAATTCAGTGTACTGTAATGGAGTCCTGTGAGAGGGTCTAAGTACAAATATCCAGGACGGCTGCTCTTCTACAAATGGTACCAAATGCTACCAACGTCCATGTGTTGTCACATCAGCTCAATTTGGATGCCAAAACTAGCTTAAGACTTCCAATTGACAAGTACACGGCTAAAATTCTGCAAATTCCGAGTACGAGGATTGAATCGAGCCACACGCACAAGTACAGGGACTGCCAGTGTATTTGACTCTTTTTCTTAGGCATCATGCTGAAGTACAACCCTTTGATGGCCACCACGAGAGCCCGGGATGGCTCGTGGCACATTCCTTTGGGTCGGTCTCAATAAACCATTTAATCTTGGAAGCTGTATCAACGTCTGTCTCTATGACCGAGTCAAAAGGATACAAAGCAATGTGGCTCCCACCACGCGCCTCTATTACATGTGGTGAAGAAATCAAATTCAGGAGAAGAATTTACATATAGAAGCTTTTGGACCTCTTGAATTCGATCAATTCCTGACATCCCAAGCCCATATGTTCCAACTGTTCCGGAAGCAATATTGGTGTCAAAATTGCGTCACTACTAACACTACCGTCCAATCTTTTCTATTTCTGTAGTTTGGTATGACTTTTTTTTTGCAAACAAGCATATACATCATATTCTCTATGCTGATATACACAGCTGTCCATCTCTTGCTAGATATTTATATAGCCAGGTCACTTGGAACTATGAGTAACTAGTATGGCTGGAATATGCAACAACCATATTAGGTGGTCATAATGGTTATCTTTAATTGGGTCAGCTGCACCACGCCACCATGCTACATCTAGCTACTATTAACTTGCTGGTGCACCACGCGACCACGCTACATCTAACAACTATTAACTTGCTGACAAGCTATATTCACTACTCTCCCTTTAATCTCCACCACCACTCTTGAGAGTCGTCCAAAGAGAACCTGCTCGCTCCTCCCTTCTCTCCGGCGGCGCTGCCGACCGGCGTGGAGATGGAAGCGAAGCCCAGGTTGTGATAGGATTTGTAGCATAGAAAACAAAAAAAATCTACGAGTGTGAACAATAACAAAGATCAAATCTATTATATGCAAATAACGAGTACGAGAATAGATCTACATACCATTGTAGAACACACATGTTCACGCACAAAGATCATGGTTCATGTAGTCGTACTCTTCAAGATCCGATCCGATCTTCAACATCACATGAATTGCACCTCCGAGATGTACATACGTATGGCTAGATGTCGTCTCCTCCTTGATCCAGCAAGCAAGTGGGATATGTAGATGAGATCGATCTCGTCACTCGTCAGGATGGTGGTGTGGTGGAGGAACTATGGTGAGATTCTACTAGAGCTTCCCTAAACTATGTGATGAGTGCATTTTTGAATCATATTTATCTTAGTATATTTTTGCATGAGGAGAGGTAGGATTTTATTTTATGGCGCTCGCACGCACCTTGAGGCATTGACGAACATATCACTTTGTTAACGATCATCCGTATGAGCAGAACCCCCCCCCCCCCCCCCCACCCCCCACACACACACATACCGTATGGTGGATGCTTCGCCTTATCAAATACTCTCACTATGCGAAGATGGATCTCTCACATTCAGAGACACCAGAACACACATCATCCGGAAGGGATCTAGAAAGGAACTTGCACAGAGCAACTTAAGCTCGGTTTTTCTTAGCTCAATTATTCAGAAAAAATATAAACCTTAAGCTTTAAAACGGAGATAGGAAATTACGACGGCGGTGGTGAGACCGAGCTGAACGATGTATGATGATTATGTCGACGACGTAGTAGGAAGGACAAATTATGGATGTCGCATGGTCAGGGGACACACTGCATTAAAACGGGAGGCCACCAAATAGTAGTATGTGTAGCTACACTAGACAAATTCGAATTAGACGTTGAAGATTTATCTAAATTCACATTCCTTTGTACACTAAAACGTGTGTATCTAAAGGTATAATAGGCGCAAGTCCCAGCCAGCTCCACAGAGGTTGGGCATTCTTGGCCGTTCGATCGACGTCACCGAGAGCATCTGGTGCGTCCATTGCTTCTTTGTCTCTTTCTCCCTCATCGGTTGGTCTACTGCGGGCACCCCTGGTTGCACACCGATGTGTTTGACTGTGCTATGCTACTCTGCTAATTGTTTCCAGGCCCGCTTGTTAGCGTGTGATTTTCCCTTATATATATATATATATATATATATATATCCGACGTCGTCATCAAATTCGAGACGGGGAGTAGTTCGTTTCCCTTCCAGCTACTGGTGGATGCTGCGCTTAGGCAAGGCGGTTAGGGCATCTCCACCGGCCAGACGCAACCCGTCCAAGCGTGTCCTAATCTGTCCGCACACACGCGCGGGACGTGCGCGGCGTCCTAGCGGGACGACCCACCCGGACTAACTCAGGCCGGACCGAATCATCGGTGACCCAAATCGATGCCTGGATGGGTCTGTCCGGACAGACGCGGACACTAGCATGTACTTCCTCCGTTTCAAAATATAAGATATTTTACCTTTGTGAATGAAGTGTATCTAGACCTATTTTAGTGTATAGGTTCATCTAGGTTTAGAGTGAACCTAGACACTAAAAGGAGACTAGATACACTACTTTCACAAAACTAAAGCATCTTATTTAAAACGGAGGGAGTAGCAGACTGGCCCAGTTGCAGTCACGCAATGGGCCTTCTTCTCTCTCCTCTCTCTTGGGCTGGCCTGTCTGATTTTGTCCGTTTGGGTCGCCCTGCTGGGCGCGGCTGGCCGGACAGGCCGGACCATGACCCAAAAGCGCCGGTGCCTCGACCATACGGACCGTTTAGGTGGTCCATTTGGGTCTCGCCGGTGGAGATGCCCTTTTGGTGGCTTTCCACTAGAAAAATGCAGAAAAACTGGCCAAACGTCATAACTGTGCGGTGGTTGGAGAAATAGGCTATCCTGGGAAGCACGTCCAGAGATGCTTCCTGGGGCTGCGAGCGGAACGTTTTCGGCTTTGGAAATTTGGTTTGAGGAAATTACGAGAAAACTGCCATCCCGAGCCTCGCCCCGTATAACCACCCCATTGACCTCCGAAACTCCTCCTTGCGTCATCGCCCGACCTTGTCCCGGACCGTCCCCCCTCCCCCCCTCCACGACAAACCTCCTCCTCGGCCGCCCTAGATCGAGGGCTTCTGCCGTGCTTTGGGAAGACGGTGGCGATCTTCTTGATTCCGAGCTCCCGTGGCGACTCCTTCATCCAGGAGGTAGAGGAAGGCGAGGCGGCGATGGCGTGACAGTCATCTGGGCTGGGGGATGGCCGGAGAGCATGCAATATACATCCATGGTGTCGGGGAGCAAGCACGGGCGAGCGAGGCATTGGGGAGCAGCTCGTGCGGGAGGGGGGATGAGAGGCTGAGGAGGAAAAGGAGAGTAGCGGCCAGTGGCAGAGCTAGGTGGGGGAGGTGCGGGAGCGGTGGTGATGCGCGTGGTCGAGGCGGCGTCGCTCGGGTGGAGGCCCCTAGCTAGCGAGCGAAATAGAGAGAGAGGGGTGACGGTGTGAGGAAGAGGAGAAGATAAAGGAGAGAGAGGATTTTCTTTTTTATTTTTATTTTTTATTTCTCTCTTTTTCTTTAAGTGAAAATTTTAATTAGAGAGGAAGAATGCATGCTAAATAAATTGTAGGGACATTACACATAATTCCTTAGCACACAGCCAGACAGCCAGCCAACTTGCCAAATAGTCAAACTCAGAGAAGTAGCTTTCCTTGCACCAGCCACAACGCGGGAATTTAAACAAAAATAACCCAATTAAATAACAAATTCACGAAATAAACTCCGGCCACCGAAATTTCACGGATCTAACCCTTTTTGCAACGCCGTAGACCATGGCGCCGCACCCTTCAGCGTAGCGCCAAGCATGGTGACGTCGCACGTCTTCCAGCGTGGCGTCGACGTGGTCTCGCGGGTCCCGGTTTCGTAAGTGCGGCGCCACACACTACGGCGCCACACTGCTATGTGCGGCGCCACGGCGCGTGGCGCCGCACTTTAGGTCTTGTACCAGCCGCGCGGCCTCCCCAGCCCGACCCAGGCTCACTTCCTTACCCATCCACGAACAGAGAGGCGGCGGCGGCGGCGGCGGCGGCTGTGGTGAGACTCCTCCCTCAAATCCCTCCCTCCAAAAGGCCAAATTGGACCCTTCTCCCCGTGGATTTCGATCCCCCCAAGTGCTTAGAGGTATTCTTTCCCTTTCTCTTTGTTTTCACCCATTAAATTCTTGGTTTGACCTATATCTATGAAACCCTAGATTGATATGCAAGATATATGGTAGATTTTGGCATAGGTATTGTTGAAAATTCTATAGCTAGCGTGCATGCAAGGCCATGGACCGGCCAGTAAGTAAGTTGATGCTTGCCGGAGCGCTGTGGTGCGTACGTGTCCGCATGTGTCGTGTACACTGTAGCGTGCAGAGCGAGAGGCCGACCACCGTGCATGCGACTATATGCTCTTCCACCGGGATACCATTGGAGGTCGCGGCGTGCGTGGGTCGTCGTCAACCGGCGGCAGGGACTGACATCAACGGCTCCGGCGCTCGCTGGCCGGCCGCTAGGCTCGCACCTATCACCTATGCATGTCCCGGCCCGGCTCCTGTGAGAAACATCGCGGTACCTCACATCACTTTACACCTTGTTTTGTGTAGGGCGGTGAAAACAAAAACATCGGATTTTCTTGCCAAGGGGAAAGGTCCAAAAATAATGAGTTAATCATCCACAATGATAATATATGTGATAGCCAAAACCAGAGGTACTAGGAATAGGTGATGTCCACAAATCACAATGCAACAATTGAAAAGGTTTAACACTGATACACTACGACAGATAAAAGGGCGCACAGCCGGATCGATGTGGCGACCCAACTAACAAGCATGACACAAAGACGATGACACAGAGGACCATCAAGTGAATTCCAAAAACTTACAACAATATATGTACATCTATGAATGTGTGAGATGATTTCATTTACTCTGTTGTCCTCGGTTCAGAAGCATTATTTTGTCAATATCCCTAAAGCAAGTAAGGTTGAGATAGTGCCCATGTCAGCCATAACTTGTGTATTAAGTTGCATTAGTTAACATGTGTATCGCACGTGCACAATTACTAATACTAGAGTGGCATACAATCGCACAATAGTGGCCTTTAGACATGGCATCAGATCCTTGATTTTCAAGGAGGACTAATTATGAACTTGTTGGACGGATCCATGTAGTGTTTTGCATGCATGCATGATTGCTCCATGCATTTGTGTACACGTGCGTTGTTGGCAGGCAGCCCGGTCGATCATGCATGCCGAATTATTTTTAAATATAAGATGTTTTACCTTTTGTAGAACGAATGTATCTATATGATTTTAGTGTATAAGTTTACTCTTAACCTACATACTAAAAGATATCTAGATACATTTTTTTTATAAAAGCTTAAACATCTTATATTTAAAACGGAGGGAGTACTAGTTTGTTCTGTAAATCCCTAAGATGGAATAGGTGGTTATGCATCGTTGAGTAACTATATCCGGAGGCCGAGAAAGCGATCGGACACAGTACTACATCATGGACGCATGTACTCCAGTAGTAACTAAAGGATTTGCCTATGTCTCAGTCTATTTAGATTTTCTTAAGTCTCAATCAACTGAGAAAAGTGCACCCGTAGTTAACAAAAATGTGCAACTCGTTCCAATTGCACTTCTCTAGCAGAAAAGTGCAATTGTATTTTTCTGCCAGAAAATTGCAACTGAAACCAGTTGCACTTTTTGTGCAATCGCATTTTTCTACAAGAAAAGTGCAACTCAAACTAGTTGTACTTTTTTTTGAACAGATGCTTGCACTTTTTTTGGGTGATTGAGACTTAAGTAAATCTTAGTCGACTGAGAAATAGCAAAACCGATAACTAAAGGGTTGTGCTTTCCCTTTCTGTTCAGTACAGTCAAAGAATCATGCTCACTTTAGCTCCATAATACTTCATCGACCATGATGTATGCTTGAATTGTAAGAACCCTATGCCATTGTTAATTATCAGCTTCCCTAGCAACTCATGAACCTTATATGAAGGCTCTCTTACATCCACACGCAAGATGCAGACAGGCGCAAAGAGCCACCCTATCTTTTTCTTGAGAGAGAGAGATGTTAAATATTATGTAATAGGTGTTTTCCTTTTAATAATTAGAGTAGTTGCCGGTATGGCGTAGTACTCCAACCGGACTCTCTTTGTATTACGTACTATGTTCCCATCGTATCTATATTAACATGAAACCGTGCCGAGACCAAGGTACGTTCGATCCAAGAAACTAAATATGGTATCAGAGCTGCTCCTTCGTATCTAGCTGCTCCGGAAAAAAATCGCCGCCGTTGTCGCCCTACCGCCGACGCACTCAGCCGCCGCTGTAGCTCGCCTCAGCCGCCGCCCACACACCAAAATCAACACAACACGCCGCTGCAGCCCTTCTGCCGCCGCCAAAACCAACATCGCTGCTGCAGATCTCCCTGCCGTTGCCAAAAACCCCACAAACCAAAACCCCAAAACCTAGATCCAACCAAAAACAAAATCGCTGCCGCACACACACATCCGCTTTACCGTCGCTGCAGGTATCCATGGCGTCATCAACATCTGTCACTGCGTTGGCCGCAGCTCTTGGAGCACCGCCGACTCATCTCCTCACGCACGAGTATTCTCTTGTGTGGAAGGCTCTCATCTCCTCACGCACGAGTATTCTCTTGTGTGGAAGGCTCTCATCTCCTCACGCACGAGTATTCTCTTGTGTGGAAGGCTCTGGTGATCCCTGCTCTCCGAGGTGCTCGCGTTCTGAACTTGGTGAAAGGACTCGAGCCGGCTCCAGAAGAGGAGATTGAGGTGGAAGATGAAAATAGGAAAAGTATAAAAGTTGAGAATCCAGCACATGTTACCTGGATCACTCGAGATCAGCAGGTTCTGAGGTATATCTTAAATTCCCTGTCACCGGATATCTTGTCACTTGTTATTGGCTTTGATACATCTGCTGAAGTCTGGAAAGCCCTTGAATCTCTCACCACTACTCCATCTCGCTCCCGGACTCAACAACTCCGTTCTGCCTTGAACGACACAAAGAAAGGTGATATGTCCGCTGAAAAGTACTTTGCTAAGATGAAAAATATAGCCTCTGAACTTGCTGCTGCGGGGAAGCCTCTAGATGATGATGAACTAATTTGGTCTATCTTGCATGGTCTTGGAGACTCTTACAATACCCTCAAAACTGCAGTAAATGCCAATCCTAATACTACACTCAATGACTTGTTTAACTAGCTACAAGCGTTTGATCAGCTTCACAGGGCAGATGAGGGCGTTGAGGCGTTCACTTCATCGGCCAACATGGCGCGGCGTGGTACTGATCGTCCGCCACAGCCACATGCACGCCCAGATGACAAGCGCCCGGAGGACCGGGACTCTCGCCACTGTCAAGATGATAACTGGGGGTACAATCGGTCTTATGAGGATCGCATGAACTACGAAGATCGTCGTGGATATGCTGATCGTGGTCGCACTTATGATGATCGTCCAAGGCGCCGTGATGATGATGCAGGGAGGCATCGTGATGATAGTGTCCGTGATGATGGACGTCATGGTCGTGCTCCAACTCCATATGTCAATGTGACCTGTCAGATATGCAAGATCCATGGTCACCCTGCCAATGACTGTTGGTGGCGTTTTCAAGGCGATCGTGATCACCGTGATGACAGTGATCGTGGAGATAAGGGTGCAAATTTGGCATCCTATTGGGTAGATACAAACTGGTATGGAGACGCTGGTGCCACCAATCATGTTGCACACGAGTTGAGCAAGCTTTCTGTTCAGAAAAAATACACAGGGCATGATCGAGTTCATACTGCTGATGGTAAAGGTATGCAAATCTCCCACATAGGTCATTTAATGTTGTGTACTCCTCATAGTTCCATGCATCTCAAAGATATACTTCATGTTCCAGATGCATCAAAGAACCTTCTATCTGTTTATAAACTTACACTAGATAATGTCTGCTTCTCCCGATCAATCATGCATGCTTTAATTTCTCTAGGTATTAAGGCCAGCGGTCGTCGTCGCCACCTCCAGTGATCATAGTTTAAAGAAAAATACAGAAAAAGATAAAGAAAAAGATAAAGAATAAAAAAAGGAAATCTTGTCACGTGGGCCACCCCATTTACCCCGCGCCATCAGGCGGCATGTGTGTCTGCGCCGCCTCGAAGCTGCGTATAGCACGCCCCGCCACGTTCCAAGCTCCATAGGTACCGAGACATTGAGATGTGCATGTGGGCCCAGGAAACGGAGCCGTGGATCGGCAGAACGGGCTGACAGCAACGGCTGCGGCCCGCGCCGTTCGTGGGCCTGGCAGCACCTATGCTATGCATGTCCCGGCTCATGCACGTTTCCCCTCTCTCTCTGTCGAGAAACATGTGTGTAATACACACATTGTGTGTAATACTGATGTGGCATTCATGCCCCCTAGCGTGCATGCATGGACCGGCATATATAGCGACAGTAACGCGGGCGGCCGGATCACATTGCTGCATGTGGCGTGCACTATATATTGAGATGTGCACTATGATGCGTGCTTCGGCCGCCGCGAGCTGCGAGGACGGAAGAGTCTAGGAGCGGCACACCGGCCCTGGCCTGCGGCAAGCAGGGTCGACTGCTCCTTTTTTTTCCCATTTTTGTACTGCAGATCATTTTTAGACATGTCCTTGTTTTCATGAATGGGCTTGGCAGCGTGAATGAGTTCACGTGAGTTCCGCTCGTTCAATGTTTTCAAACTCTGTGATTTGGATATGTCATTTTCACGATCTTTTGTTCCATGTTTCTTCAATGTATGGGAAGAGGAATTCTTATTCCTTTCTTTTCCTGCTTTGCGATTCTGCCATGATCTAGAGTAGTCACAAAACCATATCAATGGGCACCGCCTCATTTTTCCTGTATAATAAAATTGTGTTTTGATTATTTCTTCCATGATCTAGAATAGTCACAGAACCATATATATGAACTACGTATGGCATCCAGTTACAGGTAGGTTCTGCCAAAATTTTGAATTTTTTTAAAAATCTGATTGCATTTCCGGCTTGATTAATCATGGAGTGCACGCGGACGGCCCGACCGCGCCATGACCTGCATGCGTGCATGGGAACCCTACCACGCCAGGCCGTGCCATGCGCATGTGTACTCCTGCTCCTGCTCCAGCAGGCCCCTACGTTACGTACCGTGCATGCCATGCGTGGACCAGTACGATTCGTTACAATTTGATGCAAATTGCCACAGTAATGCGGCCGGCACCATTTGAAAAGTTTTCAATGTGACTTGTCGAATACTAAGATTCAAGTATTGATGGCAGCATTTCCAAACGTTGCCGGTCTGGCGTACGTAATCTATGGTACCGGGCTCATGCACGTTTCCCACTCTCTCACTCTCGAAACATCGGTACCTCGGCTCACTTTCCATCTTGTCATTTGTCATCTCACTCCTCGCGGCTTGATTAAGTGTCCTCACTGATAGTCACATACTGGAGTGGTAGGATCGCACTAGTGGCCTTCTACACTTACTTGTATGGCATCAAACTCGTTCGGTGCAAGGTCCACTAATCATGAACTTGTCTGTCTGGATAGGTCGATCAATAATACTAGCGTTTTGCATGCATGCATGCATGATTACATTGTATACATGTGTGCGTGCTTCCGAGGCAGCAGGTCATATTATTTTAACTTGATTGTTCTTTAAATCCCTAAGGCCGACCTTTTTTGCTACTAGTGTTTTTTTGGATTAATTAAAGGACATAATCTCAAGGGGTTCGGATAGGGTGAAACCCTACCTAATTTTTATTAATTTTAGGCCTCTTTGTACTACCGTTGATGATTATTAATGGATCGGTTGAATTTTTGAAAAAAAAAGTACAATAGCTCTAATTTCTACTCCCTCCGCTTCAGAAATATAAGACATTTTAGCTTTGTGAATCGAATTTATCTAGACGCTTTTTAGTGTATAGGTTCACTACGGACCTATACACTAAAAGACGTCTAGATATATTTGATTCACAAAACTAAAACGTCTACACCCCCCTTCAAACGGGAAGAGAAAAGAAAGATCCATGTCCCAACATGGAAGGATCACAGCGGCTCTTCATGGGAGGCGACAACGGACACTTGGGCCTAGATTGAGTACGAAGTCGGTGACAAGATCTGACCACTTCAAGGCTAGATTTAAGAGTTGGGATTTGACTTGTAAACGTGTATGGGACACCATAAATTGCACGAGAAGACAGGCCGTCTCATATATATGTGAAGGGTGATGGCTGGCTAAAACTTAGACGCAAACAATCCAAAAAATCAATACATTTACTTTTATCTCCTAAACCCTTGCCCCATCTCTTTGTTTCTTCCATGAATTTGCATGTAACATGTCCATTGAATCTAAAATCAAGCGAAGAGCGGCCAAGCCCAATTAGTTCAGCACATAGTCACGGGAACCTCCAATAGGGTCTACCCTGAAGAATTGGGGCTTCGTGTCTCGAACGAGCAAACAAGATTGTCTTGCTGCACATCGCGCTTCTAGCAGGCCTCCTGCGGCGTGAGTTGCGGTGCATCGCTCACCTAGATCAGTGAAGCTGAGCAGTACCTCGATTACTATGTGGTATCATACATTATCTATACCTCAGTGAAGCAGCAACAAGAATGGTCTTCTGGTTTCGATTATGTATGGGAAGATCATTGGTGTGTCCCGTGGTCAACTCTCTGAACTTGATCGAGAGACGGGGTGAGGACATGGGGTGTGTTTAATTATAAAGATTTTTCATTACACTTACCAAGGCTTGGTGGGCAAAAAACCAAAAAACCTCCACCCCACCGAGATCAGAATGCAGACCAAATGCCTTTAACCTAAAAATTCCGAAAAGAAATGGAGAACTGCAGGAGTCACTGAGAGATTAAAAAGTATGCAACCAACATTGGGCTCACCTAATATCAACCATTCTGATCTGGAAGAACCTGATAGAAAGACCAACATCAAATGCACTAGCCATCGTATCTGGAAGGGTACAGGGTTGGTGCAAGGGATCCAAGATACCTATACGTAATCATATGATCGATATTGCTAGAAAGATATTTGTTATAGCATATTGTTTACATATATCTATCATGATATTTAGGGATATTACAGTATATCTGAAGACACTTACATAGATATATGTACATCATGGTTTTACCAAGTTTCATGAATATCCTGGCTTTGTTAGATTAATAATCTTGTTTAGGAGACAATGTTTCTACATTGTTATAAACTATACTGATAAATTGTTGAGTTCGTAGTTGTAATGGAACCTATTTATAAAATGTAAAATTTTAGTATAAATATTACCAAGAGGGAACTTTATGGTATAATATATAATATATGATGCACCCTTATAACATAAATGATCTCCCGCATAATGTTCAAGAAACAGAAGCATCTCATGTGGAAAATATAATGCTGACATGTTCAAGGATTGGCTCATCCCGACCGTGCATTCTTACGCGACACCTGAAGGAGACACCATGATCCCGGCGCGCACGGACGGCCTGTCAATAGTAGAGAACGCTGGAGCAAGTGGCTCTTGCACATAGTTACGGATAGCCAATACATTACACATATCAACGGATCAAGGAAGATTAACATAAGAGTTATTTGTATCTACATAAGATAATTGATTATGCATGATGTTGTACACTGCGACTCTCTTGATGGCGTGCGCTATCTTCATAGTAAGAATAGGTCGGAGACCATTCAAAGCTCCGTCCCCAACAGAGTGACGAAATGTGTGTTGCTTTTAAAATTGGATACACACTCGCAAATAGGGAGTTGCCAATGCGTTTGATCCACCACGCTTAATATACAGGTACGCTGACACCGAGGGTGATTTAGTGCAACTCAGGTCGAAGGAGATCCTCGTAGAAGAGGGATAGACAACACATCGAGAGAACGCTTTGTAGACCCAAAGCACTGCTTACCCTAGAGAGAGTGGGCTCGCGGCGTCTATGGGTTTCTCTAGTTTGGCCTGGCCGGCCCTAGATCCTTGTGGATTCGCAGCCCTCCCTAGGTATGGGTGTGGCCTCGTCGCGTGCTCGAGGACCAGCGGGTGCTCGAGGAGGCCGTCCACGTGGCGCGCCATGCCATTGATAATTTGAGGGAGGCTCTCACGAACAACAGGTCCATTAGGGACGCTGGTACGGTGGAAATGCTCTAAGGTCAAAGTTTTGACGGCACCATTTACTATGTGGTATCATACTTTATCTATACCTCAGTGAAGCAGCAACAAGAATGGTCTTCTGGTTTCGATTATGTCAAGGAAGGTCATTGGTGTGTCCTGTTGTCAACTCTTCTGAACTTGATCGAGAGACGGGGTGAGGACATGGAGTGTGTTTAATTATAGAGATTTTTCATTACACTTACCAAGTCTTGGTGGGCAAAAAACCGAAAAACCTCCACCATTGGGCTCACCTAACAATTCAGAATAGAAACGCAGACCAAATGCCTTTAACCTAAACAATTCAGAATGCAGACCAAATGCCTTTAACCTAAACAATTCAGAATAGAAATGGAGAGCTGCAAGAGTCACTGAGATCTTAAAAAGTATGCAACCAACACTGGGCTCACCTAACATCTCCCATTCTGATCTAGAAGAACCTGATAGAAAGACCAACATCAAATGCACTAGCCACAATATATGGAAGGGTACAGGGTTGGTGCAAGAGATCTAAGATACCTATATGTAATCATATGCTCGATATTGCTAGAAAGATATTTGTTATAGCATATTGTTTACATATATCGATCATGATATTTAGGGATATTAAAGTATATCTGAAGACACTTAGTAGAAAATGAGGCTTTCGTCCACCCCAGTTTAAAGCATTAGTCCCGGTTGTGGTTGGACCCGGGACTAATGCTCACATTAGCCCCGGTTCAAACGGAACAATCTTTAGTCCCGGGTTAAACGGGACCTTTAGTCCCGGTTGGTGATACGAACCGGGACTAAAGGGGTGGCACCGACCCCTTTAGTCCCGGTTCGTATCACCAACCGGGACTAAAGGGGTGACCTTTAGTTCCGGTTCGTATTACCAACCGGGACTAAAGAAAATGGACAAAAAAAATTCTTAAATGCGCCATAACTTTTACATACGATGTCAGAAAAAACGTACAACCTATCAAAACATGCAGAAAACAATTTCCTCTTCAATTTCAACAGCTTTAGGCTGTTTTGGATTCTTTTAGATTCTTAAAATTTGAAAAGAAATAAAAATTATTTCAAAAATTAAAAAAAATTAGTAATTTTGTATGTCATATTTGAATTTCTCACATTTTTTTGATAATAATGGATATATTATTTGTCAAATTTCGATTTACAGATTTGAAGATATTATTTATGTCATATTAAATGAATAAATGGCAAAAAATGAATAAAATATTAATTTAATTAGTTTTTTATTTTCATATGAATAAAATATTATTATTACTTATTTATTATTGTTTACTTAAATAGTTGTTCGTAATTTTAAAAAATAAAGACGGTTGACATATTGATATGAGTTAATAGGATTGATACACTAGTCCTGACAACAAGGTATAATGGTTCTTCGCGCGAGGTGGGAGAGATGGAATGAGGAAGTTAAGCGTGCTGGGGGTGTAGTACTAGGATGGGTGACTGATCGGGAAGTTTGACCATAATTGTAATTTGAACTAAGATTAAGTATAGTTAGTATTAAAAATGAGAGATGTGAGAGATTAAAGAGTTAGATAATTCAAAAGTTCAAAAAAATTTGAAAAAAAATTGGATTTTTTTTTGAAAAAAATAAGACTTTAGTCCCGGTTCGTAAGGCCCCGCTCGCTCAACGCAGTCTCATGAGGACCTTTAGTCCCGGTTTGTGGCAGAACCGGCACTAAAGAGGGTTACCTTTAGTCCCGCTTTAGTATTCTCGGTTGGCAAACCGGGACTAAAGGCACATTTTCCACTAGTGTTACATAGATATATGTACATCATGGTTTTACCAGGTTTCATGAATATCGTGGCCATGTTAGATTAATAATATCGTTTAGGAGATAATGTCTCTACATTGTTATAAACTATACTCATAAATTGTTGAGTTTGTAGTTCTAATGGAACCTATTTATAAAATGTAAAATTTTAGTCCAAATATTACCAAGAGGGAACATTATGGTATAATATATAATATATATGCACCCTTATAATATAAATGATCTCCCGCGTAATGTTCAAGAAATAGAAGCATCTCATGTGGAAAAATAAATGCCGACATGTTTAAGGATTGGCTCATCCCGACCGTGCATTCTTACGCGACACTTGAAGGAGAGACCATGATCCCGGCGCGCACGGATGGCCTGTCAACATTAGAGAACGCGGTAGCGAGTGACTTTTGCACATAGTCATTAACATACAAGTTATTTGTATCTACATAAGATAATTGATTATGCATGATGTTGTACACTGCGACCCTGTTGATGGTGTACGCTATCTTCATAGTAAGAATATGTCAGAGACCATTCAAAGCTCTATCCCCAGCAGAGCTGACGAAATGTGTGTTGCTTTTAAAATTGGATACACACTCGCAAATAGGGAGTTGCCAATGTGTTTGATCCACCACGCTCAAGTGTAATTTGAACTAAGATTAAGTATAGTTAGTATTAAAAATGAGAGATGTGAGAGATTAAAGAGTTAGATATTTTAAAAGTTCAAAAAAATTTGAAACAAAAATTGGATTTTTTTTTTAAAAAAAGAAGTCTTTAGTCCCGGTTCGTAAGGCCCCGCTCGCTCAACGCAGTCTCATGAGGACCTTTAGTCCCGGTTTGTGGCAGAACCGGGACTAAAGGGGGTTACCTTTAGTCCCGCTTTAGTAGTCCCGGTTGGCAAACCGGGACTAAAGGCCCTTACAAACCGGGACTAAAGGCACATTTTCCACTAGTGTTACATAGATATATGTACATCATGGTTTTACCAGGTTTCATGAATATCGTGGCCATGTTAGATTAATAATATCGTTTAGGAGATAATGTCTCTACATTGTTATAAACTATACTCATAAATTTTTGAGTTTGTAGTTCTAATGGAACCTATTTATAAAATGTAAAATTTTAGTACAAATATTACCAAGAGGGAACTTTATGGTATAATATATAATATATATGCACCCTTATAATATAAATGATCTCCCGCGTAATGTTTAAGAAAATAGAAGCATCTCATGTGGAAAAATAAATGCTGACATGTTTAAGGATTGGCTCATCCCGACCGTGCATTCTTACGCGACACTTGAAGGAGAGACCATGATCCCGGCGCGCACGGATGGCCTGTCAACATTAGAGAACGCGGTAGCGAGTGACTTTTGCACATAGTCATTAACATACAAGTTATTTGTATCTACATAAGATAATTGATTATGCATGATGGTGTACACTGCGTCCTTGTTGATAGTGTACGCTATCTTCATAGTAAGAATATGGCGGAGACCATTCAAATCTCTATCCCCAGCAGAGCTGACGAAATGTGTGTTGCTTTTAAAATTGGATACACACTCGCAAATAAGGAGTTGCCAATGTGTTTGATCCACCACGCTCAAGTGTAATTTGAACTAAGATTAAGTATAGTTAGTATTAAAAATGAGAGATGTGAGAGATTAAAGAGTTAGATAATTCAAAAGTTCAAAAAAATTTGAAACAAAAATTGGATTTTTTTTTGAAAAAAATAAGTCTTTAGTCCCGGTTCGTAAGGCCCCGCTCGCTCAACGCAGTCTCATGAGGACCTTTAGTCCCGGTTTGTGGCAGAACCGGGACTAAAGGGGGTTACCTTCAGTCCCGCTTTAGTAGTCCCGGTTGGCAAACCGGGACTAAAGGCCCTTACAAACCGGGACTAAAGGCACATTTTCCACTAGTGTTACATAGATATATGTACATCATGGTTTTACCAGGTTTCATGAATATCGTGGCCATGTTAGATTAATAATATCGTTTAGGAGATAATGTCTCTACATTGTTATAAACTATACTCATAAATTGTTGAGTTTGTAGTTCTAATGGAACCTATTTATAAAATGTAAAATTTTAGTACAAATATTACCAAGAGGGAACTTTATGGTATAATATATAATATATATGCACCCTTATAATATAAATGATCTCCCGCGTAATGTTCAAGAAATAGAAGCATCTCATGTGGAAAAATAAATGCTGACATGTTTAAGGATTGGCTCATCCCGACCATGCATTCTTACGCGACACTTGAAGGAGAGACCATGATCCCGGCGCGCACGGATGGCCTGTCAACATTAGAGAACGCGGTAGCGAGTGACTTTTGCACATAGTCATTAACATACAAGTTATTTGTATCTACATAAGATAATTGATTATGCATGATGTTGTACACTGCGACCCTGTTGATGGTGTACGCTATCTTCATAGTAAGAATATGTCGGAGACCATTCAAAGCTCTATCCCCAGCAGAGCTGCCGAAATGTGTGTTGCTTTTAAAATTGGATACACACTCGCAAATAGGGAGTTGCCAATGTGTTTGATCCACCACACTTAATATACATGTACGTTGACACCGAGGGTGATTCAGTGCAGCTCATGTCGAAGGAGATCCTCCTAGAAGCGGGATGCACGACACATCGAGAGAATGCTTTGTAGACCCAAAGCCCTGCTATGTGCAAGAGGGAGTGGGCTCGCGGCGTCTGTGGGTTTCTCTAGTTTGGCCTGACCGGCCCTATATCCTTGTGGATTCGCTGCCCTCCCCGGGTATGGGTCTGGCCTCGTCGCATACTCGAGGACCAGCGGGTGATCGAGGAGGCCGTCCACGTGGCACGTCGTGCCACTCGTAATTTGAGGGAGACTCTCGCGAAAAACAGGTCCATTAGGGACGCCGGTACGATAGAAATGCTCTTAGTTCCAAGTTTTGATGGCACCATTCTCTAACGTTAGCGGTCTGGCACGATCAATCATGGGGTACCGGCCGGGAGATGACATGCAACTGCAATACATACATGATATGTGTATATATGGCTGCTCTGGCATTCATGAACCACTACAGGAATAGACAAACGTCGGGGCCGTCGGCGTAGGTCACGAGCTGGGCGCCCCAGGAAGCTGGCCGTCGGCGTAGAATTGCCCTCGGCGTACGAGAGCTACGCCGACGGCTGCCCTTGGCGTAGCCTACGCCGATGGCTGCCCTCGGCATAGCTATTTTCCTTTTTACCTCATTAATCTTTGAAAAATCATAACTAAATCATTCTAATTCAGAAAAATACAAATAATATATCACAATTTGTAGAAAAATAAGATCTATCTATCTGCACTCAAATATTACACATTTGTAAGTAAAAATTAAGTAAAACATAAAACATTACATATAGTTTGAAACGAGCATAAAAATTCAAAAACGATCCAAACAATAAGAAACCTTCGCGCGGGGTCATATTATGTGATATAGTTGCAAGGAAAAATATCAAACTTGGTATATTGATTATGTCTCAAAAAAACCTTCACAAAACGACCTATCTCATTCGAGGTTTATTGACTTTCGGGTCAAATGACCAATGTTATGGCTAGAATCAAGCCATAGTTTGTGATAATGTGCCCATATTATGCATGAATGTGAATCATGGGATGACGAACAATGTTGTAGGAGGAAGTTTTTCTTTTCATCGCACCAAAAAGCCATTTTCCATTTTCCGAGCGCAAAAAACGGGGGGTTTTGTGAAGCAACCACCAAATGGCTAATTCAAAATGCTACCACCCTATTTTTCAAAAATACTAGACCACCTTACATCGATAATGTCCTAACAGGGGGATCTCAAACCTTTCCGTCCATCTCTGGTGAAAAAGACAAATTTCTGCCGAATTGGTAGGAAGTGAGTCAGATATGAACTACAGGTACATGATCTGATGCTCATAATTTTTTACAAAAATCATTTTTAGGTTCATAATATACTATTTAATCAGATATCCACTTCAAGTTTAGCGAGGCTCAGCCCCGAGCTAAAAATCTTAATGCCTGCCGTTCGAATAAGTTTAACGATAGTTTGAAACGGGCATAAAAGATTCAAAAAGGATCCAAACAATGTGAAACCTTCGCGTGGTGTCATATTATGTGATAGAGTTGCAAGGAAAAATATCAAACTTGGTATATTAATTATGTCTCCAAAAAACCTTCACAAAATGACCTATCTCATTCGGGTCAAATGACCAATGTTATGGCTAGAATCAAGACATATTTTGTGATAATATGCCCATATTGTGCATGAATGTCCATCATGGGATGGCGAACAATGTTGCAGGAGGAAGTTTTCCTTTTCATCGCACCAAAAAGCCATTTTCCATTTTCTGAGCGCAAAAAACGGGGGGTTTTGTGAAGCAACCACCAAATGGCTAACTCAAAATGCTACCACCCTATTTTTCAAAAATAATAGACCATCTTACATGGATAATGTCCTAACAGGGGGATCTCAAACATTTCCGTCCATCCGTGATGAAAAAGACAAATTTTACCGAATCAGTAGGAAGTGGGCCAGATATGAACTACATGTATAACTTTTGATGCTCATGATTTTTTACAAAAATTATTTTTAGGTTCACAATATGCTATTTCATCAGATCCACTTCAAGTTTAGCGAGGCTCAACCCCGAGCTAAGAATCTTTATGTCTGCCGTTTTAAACGGGCAAATGAAATTATGGCTATAATCATGTCATAATTAGTTATAAGTTGATATGGATATCATATTTGGATTCCTATCATTCTTTTGATCAATTTAGACATATTATTTGTCGAATTCCGATTTACGGATTTAGAGATATTAATTATTCCATAGTAAATAGCAAAATACAAAATAAATAAAATCATTATATTTTTATTTGATTTCAATAATATTTTTACTTATTCATTGTTGTTTACTTAAATAATTGTTTGTATTTTCAAAAAATACAAACATGTGACATGATGATATAAGAGTTAATAAGATTGATATCATAGTATTGACAACAATGTATAAATTGCTTTGCGGGAACAAATTTTGAAGGAACAGAGAAGTTAAGCCTGTTGGGAGTGGAGTAGTGCTAGGATGGGTGATCGGGAAGTTTCATCATAAGTGCAATTTGACCTAAGATTAAGCGTAATTAGTGTTAAAATTGTTCCAAGTGAGAAATTAACAAGTCAAACAATTCAAACATTAAAAGATAGAGAAAAAAATTAATTTTTTTTAAAATTATTTTTGCAACCGGTCGTTAGGCTATGCCGACGGTAGCTACGCCGAGGGCTGCCGTCGGCGTAGCCTACGCCGACGGTTTTTCCATACGCCGACGGCCTTCTCGCGCTCTGCCGAGGGAGATCGTTGCCGAGGGCAGCCCTCGGCGTAGTCTACGCCGACGGGGATCGGGACGCCCTCGGCGTAGCTTGCGATTCCTGTAGTGAACCTACCGTGCATGCCATGCATGCACCAGCGTAGGGACAGTAAAGTGGCCGGAGCACATTGCTGCATGTGGCCGGAGCCTATGTATGTGGTGTGTGGTTCTGTTTCTGCTCTGCTGTGTAGTAGTACAAGGCCACGTTAATTTACTGTCCGGCGGTAGAGGCTGACAGCAACGGCTCCGGTGCTCGTTGTCCGTTGGTCTGCCGCCAGGCCAGCACCTATGCACGTCCCTGCTCATTATGGTTGCGAAGCGGCAACCCGCGACAGCCCGCGAAAGCAAAATTTAGTTTAAATTAGACAAATTTTGATAATTTTTTAACTAGACTAATAAATTTTATCTACGAAGTAGGGCGGATCGGGTGCCGCTTCGCAGCGCTACTCATGCACGTTTAATTCAATCTCTCCAGAGAAACACCAGATTAGACTAGCCATAGTGGGAGTATCATGTATGCCATGTTGGTAAAAATCCGATGTGGCATAATAATTAAAAAGAAGCAGATACTTAGATTATTACAGATAGATACAGTATCATAGCACGTAAAACTAGATACCATATAATATACTATATTGCTATACTTATCTAGGAGTATAAGGTTAGTCAAATATAATAAAATTTGATTTAGACAAAAAAATAGAAGTTCACTTATTTACAGACGAAAAGGGTATGCGTGATACTACTAGTAATATGATACTCTCGCTATAATCAGCCTTAAAACGGCGTCATATAGGTCGGGTCGAGCCTATTGGGAGCCTCGAATATCGACGAAGGATGATACAGTATCTGATGATGAGATGACACTGTGCATTAAAGGGGCGTTCACCAAACTAATTAGTCATGGGGATGCACGGCCCCTACAACGCCAGCTAGGCCATGGCATACATGGACCAGTTCATTTGATGCACAGTGATGTATAGTTGTGCTCAGCCCTGTGCTGCATGTCCGCATGTGTTGCCTTGCATACATGGCACGACGTCGTCCGGTTTTGTTTCCCTACCTGCTGGGCTGAGCTGCTGCACCTGCCCAGAAGACACAACATTATCCCTGCGCTGGCTGCACCTGAAATATCGGATCCGATCCATGCAACCTCATTTCCCACCCACCTACCCGCCTCTGCAGTCTGCACACATGGACATGGTTGGTCAGGTTATAGTTAAGGGAATCCATATGACAGACCATGAATGGAAATGAAGGTAGTACTAGTATATATTGGATCCAGTATTGCAGGGTGGATCAAGATCAGGTCAGGCCGTCATGGATACTACCCTCCGTTTTAAAATATAAGATGTTTTAGCTTTATAAAAGGAATGTATCTAGATCTTTTTTAGTGTGTAGTTTCATCTAGATATGGACTAAACCTAAACACTAAAAGAAGTAGATACACTTTATGCCCCTCCACCTCCTAAAATAGTTTCTATATTTCCAAGGTAATTTCTGCTTATGAGCTTACTTGTATTTCTGAATGATGAAACAGTGACTGTGAAACAAATGTCTATCTTGATGTGTGAATTTATGTTACAGACCACCTTGCAACACAACAACAGCTTATGCTACGATCCATCTTACATATATGTAGTTAGTAGTTAAATATGCCATGCCCGTATTAGCTTCTGAGTTAAATGATCTTCAGTGACTGCACCTGAAATTTTTTAGCTAACAAAAGTGCGATCACTCGCACTTTGATTTATGTTACAGTTAAAATAAATTATATCTGATGTGACAATGCCTAAATTCTTACCTATTATGCATCAGTTCCAGTTTTCCGTAGTGCCAATGGGGTTTGATTTTTTAATATCATGTTTTTGCAGTGCCTCATATTTATCTGTGTTCCCTGAATAGACGGCGCCAGTCCAGAACAATCTGAAGCAGTGAACAAGGTAACCTTAGCTATCATCTCCATAAACCAGTGTGATTCAGCCTAACATTCATTTTACATATACTCTGAACCTTGCTATGCGCTTGTATTTTCAAAAATTCTATCAACATCTTTGCGGGAAGATATGAAAATATTGTATCATATTTTAACTCATTTTCTTCTATGATTGCTCAAGTGTTTAAAGCTGAATTACTTGAGCTTGTATTGTATTTGACCACTTAACGATATATTTTTCGTGTGAAGTTCTCTCAGAAGCTAATATATCTTTATCTCCATTTCAATACAATGCTATATGGGACTCTAAGAAATCTGGAGCCAAGTACGTATGAGTGCATGATTACACAGGTACTAGCGAGTTAGAGCCTAATGCATTCTTAGAGGAAACTTCAGAGTTGATCTTCCATGGCCGCTAAGTGGTTAATTAAACTAGGCTCACTTGTGTTGTACTTAGTAAAATAATCAATGAAACAGCTTCTCAGAAATAGCCGACCTCGTATGTTTCATTCTATTTTTTGCAGAGGTTGTCAAAATTATCAGAGAAACTTGAGATTTTTTCTATTAAAGTTATACACGTAGAAACACATCATTACTATTTAGCTATGGGAGCTATTTTGTGGTGCAAGCTTAAAGGAGATATCGACAATTGATCAGGTTATCACGTAATTATCTGACAGCATGAACATGAAAGCCGCTCTCTGTTATGGCGCTTTTCTATTTGAGTTTCACTAGAAATTTCATGTTAATGCTGGCTATGTCACTAATCAAAGCATGGTTGCGCATGATTTCAAGTTCTGCTTGCGTGTAGTTCTTGGAGGCAGCTAACACATATCACGATGAGTACCTTACGAGCATGGCAACAGTGAGCGAATGGTAGGTGTGAACGGGCATCTTGATGAACTCAAAATGACAATGCCAATTTAGTATCCTTATTTTTAATAACGAGGTATTTTTCTGCGGTTAGCCTTTCCTTGTGGCATTAATTCATCCTGGTGCTCATGTGATGACTGTTAGAATTTTAAAAATGGTGAGGTAATTATTATGTACTGTTTTTTATCTCGTGGTTCCATGTCCAATGCTCCGATCAGGTAAATTATGTACTGTTTTTTATCTCGTGGTTCCATGTCCAATGCTCCGATCAGGTAATTATTCTGTACCGTTTCTTACAAGTTACCATTGCTTTTTCTTAGGTGATAATCAATGGAAATCATAAATAAAATTTCAAGTGTTGTGGTGTTTGTTTCAACTTCCTTCTTAGGATATTTTGCCGATCTGTTCCTAATAATAGATAAAGAAGCCAATATACAGATCTACCAAAAGTTTTACTATGGTTTGATATTTTCTTTTTTACATATTTAACATTTAACTAGCAAGTTGGCCCTCGCAAATGCGAGGGCAACATCTTTACTGGGTTAAAATGAACTTACTGTTTGATGAATATCACATCTACTGATAAGAAATAGTAATATTTTTCTCTAACTATAAAATTATTAAGGTAAATAAAATATCACAAATGTGAATAACATCCTTAGTTATCTGTAAAATACACCTTTTTTGTAAGTGATATTAGATCAGTCAATATAATTATATTTTATGTGATGTTAGATCTACATGAGGTTAACTCACAATGACAAATCTTCTTCACGAACTGACAAAAATATTACTCATTCTCGTTAACAGGGAGGCCTAATAAAACAGTTAGAATATCACCTCTTTTGACACTAATATAATCTCATAGTGAAACTTAAACCATTATTTTATATATTAGTATGTTGTTAAAAATAATGGTTAGTACAAAATTCACACAATTCTAATGATATAATAAGCCTGTTGATGATGGGAGTATATGAGCGCAATATCATAGTAAAAATGTTTATGTGGCACTACAAATAATGAGGAGAGAAGTCATTGTTGTATCTTAGCTAAGATACACCTCTTGCACACAACCATAGGAAAAAACAAATGCTAACCCAAACCCATGCATGCATGTCTCCAAAATGACTAAATTTAGAGACAACACTTAAGACAAAAACTATTGGAGAGGTTGTCTCTTACGTATTTTTTTTTTCATATGATACCATGCTAAGATATCTCTATAGTATCTTTTTGATGTGTCAAAAGATAACCGATAAGAAAATCAGTAGATAACCGAGAAGAAAATAATGCAGATCTAATACCAACTTAAATATTTTGCTAAATAAAAGTGTCACTTGCATGCAATACATTATTAAAATTTGTGCGTGGATTATTATTATAGCATTCCTGAAACAAACATATTAATGATCACACATATTCTTTCTACATTACATTAGCTAAATATATTGAATAAGTTAATTCACTCCACCAGCTAATCAATATGTTTATGTAATGTTGGATTATTTTTCCAATATAATGATGAGTTTGTCATTAACATGAAATTATATTTATTATCGCCTTCTAAGATTTAAATTTCCATATTTAAAAAAATAATAATGCGATAGGATTCATGGATGGGCTGCGAGTACACCATAGATAATCTTATTGAGACATAACCCTAATAACAAAATCGATTATTGGTATTGATATTTCCCTAGTGGTATCATAGTTTCCTTGTACAAGCACGTGGGTAATTAAGGATCATTGAGTCTCCACCTCCATGGTAGAAATCTCCCTCCATGTCTCTTTTGGGTTCACACGAATTGTGCTAGACAATTATGGATTTCAAAATCAAATTTAAAATACTCAAATATAGTTCATATGTGAACTATAGTAACTCAATAGGTTATTGTGCGCAGTTCCCATGTCTCACCCTACCGTCCTTGTTTTAGGGAGCCTGCATCCGTTCATATTAACAAAACAACCAAGAAAACTTTAACCTATTTGACTTCATGCTTTGAATTTTCAAGTATTGTTTCCCGTGAACACCACGAACAACACCCAAATGAATAGTTGTACACTTTGCCAAATAGTACGTGGTCCAACACATATGTCTATGAGTGTTGTTTGTCGAGCAACTAATAATTAGGACCCACCGGACAGACTTGAAGCTTTTCCCGCAACTATACACTCTTAATCTAAGAAAAATAGACAATCGCATGGTACTGATTTAATTTTTGATAACATTTAAATTTGTAAAGTCTTAAATATTCAAATGTACTTCCAGCAATCATGTTTCTGTCAAAAAATAAGGCGGAGTCATCCAAAACTAATTTAATCTTTACAGTTTCTTTTAATTTTGTCAGTTGCTAAAAGGTGAGTTTAAGTGCAGGCTTGAGGTGAAAGTTTGATGGTTTAGGACCATTAAGTTCCTAAGCTGAAAAGATCAACTTTCATTTTAAAGTTTCGTACCAGCTTAACTACCAGGTCATAGTGGAGATATGGACACATACCAGTCTATCCTATGTCCATATTTTCCCAATATCCTACTCCCTCCATTCTGTAAAGGATGTCACGGATTTGTCTAAATTCAAATGTATCTAGACAATATTTAGTACGTAGATTAATCCAGATTTAGAAAAATTTGTGACATCCTTTTCGGCATGGAGTGAGTACCTTTTTCCAGAAACTATCCATGAACCACACGTATTCTTACATGCTCATGATTTACTCGTCTCCCAATGTACCGAACGGGTGCATGTAATATCTCGATTATTTTCGTACATTTGATTCATGTTATAAATAAATTTACACTCTACTGTTTAGTAAAAGTAAATAACTTTACACTTTGTAGTCCCGTGCCATTTTGACATGCCATGTCGTCCTAAGTAGTCTAGCATGTCTTTTATGAACACGGAAATAAACCATGGTTGGTTCGTGTTGTGCACAGGCTCTTATTTAAGTATCCATTAACAACACGATTAGTTACATAGACTCGCGATCTACATGGCTCGTTACATTTCAAAAAGATTGCGCAACTATACCGCCAAGTCCCTAATTAAATTGCAGCCCTATACTACCCATCTAACTGTCTCAATAATTTAGATTACGTGGATTTTTTTATTTTACTTTCTAATGGACAATCATGTGGTTTGTTCTCATTGCATGGCATAAGTAGTATATTTCTTTTTGTTGCCGCTTATTTATTTCATAGGTTTTTGTTAAATTTTGGGAGGATTGGAGTAGAACTTTCTTCCCAATCGCACATTCATTATATTTTGTAACTTTTCATCACACTCAAATCTCTTCTTAAGAATCTTTTGTTGGTAGAGCTCAGTTCCGGAGAATTTCAGTTTGCATGATACTGCAATCTTGTGTTTCTCCATTTTTTTATTTTTTAGAGTTTATCAAATATGTATTAATTTATTGGCAATTAAAGTTCTATATATATAGATTGAACACAGTTCGGCTGACATGCTAATAAAATGGGCTTCATGCATTACTCTACACAGACGATGGTTCTTTTTTTTAAGGGACACGGACTTGGTTCTCATCTCATGCATGGATTTTTGTGGCCAGTCTAACTTGGTACATAAAATACGTGGACGTACAGCATCGGGACTTCTTGAAACATTTACGGAACGCGCGACCGGCCTATGGCTGGACCCTTTCTACCATCGCACCGGGCTAGTCGATTGGGTGTGTGTGCTTGCTGTGACGTGTACATATTTAATGTTTTATGTAACACGTTTTTCTCTTTAATCATAACCGATAGAATTTAGAGCTAATTACATCTGTAGTCCTACAACTATCCATCTAGGAGCATTTTAGTCCTACTTCTTTTAAATCATGAATTAGTAGTCATACAACTATGCTTGCGGATTGAACTTTGGTCCTTGCAAATAGGAAGTCTGACATGTGGATGCCACGCTGTCAAAGGGAACACAGCTGAGGTTATGCAAAAATCCCTGGCTCTATGAATATTATCCATATGTCCTTGTAGTTTGTACTTGAGAAAAAAAAGATCTTATCCTTCTCCTTCCCACCTCAGTCTCCCTCGATGGAAACCCACAGCAGGCGGCGGAGGTGGCGGCGATGTCGGAGCAGGTCGAGGATTCCCTCGAGAGGACGAGCAGGTGCAGGCACGTAGTCGCGTAGGTCGAGGATTCACTTGCGCCTGGTTGCGTAGGGCCGCGGTGGAGGAGCAGGCGCGTCCCCCTGCTCGTTGTCGATCTCAGCGGGAGCCGGATGTGGCGGAGGCTGAGCCGGAGGCTGTGGTTCGAGCGACAGAGGATGATGTGAGGCTGAGCCGGAAGCTGTACGACAAAGGGATGCTCCTCTACGCCGTCCTCGCGTCGGATGAGAAGAGAGCAGCAATGGCAGAGCCCATTGGCTGGAGGCCGCTGCTTCCCACAAACATTAGCTTGGAAGAGCAAATTCGCATGCTCCAGGATCGCATCGACGGAAGGATCCCATCACCGTCTGCACCACCGCCGGCACCGCCGTCCGCACCATCACAGTGACTGCCAATTTTTCATTCTTTTTCTTCAAATTGACAGTTTGCCAATTTCCTTCGGTTTTGCAATTTTGATGACTTACAGAGAAGAAACACAGCCAATGGAGAAGTAGCAGAGAAGAGAAGAAGAAGCCGATAAGAGAAGAAGAAGAAGAAGAAGAAGAAGCAAGCAGAGAAGGGAAGAAGAAGAAGCATGTGTGTTGTGTGCTGTTCTGAATTTTTGTTGTACCGAATGTGTGTTGTGTACTGAGTTTGAATAAAAAGGGCTCCTTCTCAACTGAATTTGAATGTGTATTCTTGTTGAAGCAATGTACTGATCAGTGCGGTGTACTGAAAATAAAACCAATATAATTTGAATAAAAAGGGCCCCTCTTCTCCTCTGAATTTGAATGTGTGTTCTTGTGGAAGCAATGTACTGATCAGTGTGGTGTACTAAAAATAAAACCAATATAATTTGAATAAAAAGAGCCCCTCTTCTCCTCTGAATTTGAATGTGTATTCCTTTTTAAGCAATGTACTGATCAGTGTGGTTGAAACTTTCACACAAAATCCACAAGACTTGGCTCGCTGATTCAGCACAAAATCTTCAGATTTTTTTATTTGCAAACCGTTTGTCAAAATTCAATGAAACTTTCATAGAATACATAACCCAATAGTTTTGGTTTTCCAGATTTTTGTCAAATTTTTCTAGAAAGTTCGAAATTTGAGTTCAAAATTTAAGACAAATATTAAAATGCTCTTAATTTACAAACGATGTGTTGAAAATCAATGAAATTTTCGCAGATCACATAACTTGATAGATTAGATTTACTGGAATAATTTCAATTTTTTCTGGGAAGTTTGAATTTTTGAGAAAATTTGAACTTTAGCTACATTACAGCATCATTTCAGCAGCATATCATTCAAATTTAGTAGCAATAAGTGGTACGAGTAAAAGAAAATAGTTAGGTCCACAAAATACATCCAATATACAGATTATACATATAGTAGCAAATAACTCCAAACAAGAAAATAAGGAAATGGCAAATAACACCAGTAAAAGAAAATAGTTAGCTCCACCAAACAACAGAAATGATGGGTTTTTAGCAATGTATAGAAAATAATACCAATATAAGGAAATGGCAAATATCACCAATATAATCTGTTGACACCAATATATAAGCTGCAAATTCTGAGCAAATAACTGTAATATGTGAAAGTATCCACTAAAGAAGAGTACAATATCCACTAAGAAATCTGTGACAGTATCCACTCTAGCTACATCTCATCAACATGTGGAGCATTTTGAGTGAGAGACAACTCCTCCCCATTTAAATCTGGAATGACCTCAACATTCAAATAAGGGATGAGGTTTTGTTGCTCCTGCTGGTGATTGTCAGCACCAAATAGCAAGTAATATGCACTTCCAGGGCCAGTATTGTATGATCTTGCTCTATCATTGCCTCTGTCAGTACCATCTTCAGGTTCTTGTGCACTTCCACTAGTGCTAGCATCTGTTGCAATTCTCTTCTTTGCTTTTTCCCTTGGTACTAGATCTAGTAGATATTCCCCCGCCTCTACCTCTTCCTCCTCTTCCTGGTTCAATTGCACTAGTTCCTGCAGATCTTCCACTGCCTCTGCCTCTTCCTCTTGTAGTTGTTGTTGTTACCCTTCTGGTAGCTTGTGCCTCTTCCTCTTGTAGTTGTTGTTACCCTTCTGGTAGCTTGTGGAATGGCATCTCTAGCAGCAACCACAAATGCATTCTCTGGTAAAGGCCCTTGAACTCTTGAAAGTGGTACATTTGCATTCTCCTACATAAAAATTAACATATAGAAAGATAAATAAAATACTCAAATCTATTGGCACAAATACATAAGAATTAACATATAGAAAGATAAATAAAATACTCAAATTATTGGCACAAATCCTGGCCTCACGAGCACCTGCACTCCCTGCATCTACACTAACAGTTGCTGCACTCCCAGACTCCCAGTCACACTAGAACCTGCAGTCCCTCTTGCTGCACTTGGGGGGATTTGTATGATTTCAGGTCTTAATGCCCTCAGAAAATTTGTATGATCAATGAACAATTGAAGTGTCTTGTGTTGTTGAGAAGCAAGGATCATCATAACTATATCTGCATCATTGGCAATTGGCATTAAACCATTCAGCAGTTCCTTGTCTGGCAAAAGCCAGTAGACCTGAAGCTTCCCATTCTTCAAGTAACCCAGCTGGTGGAGTATCTCATCTAACCAGAAATTGGACAAAGTATTAGGTGAACAATTGTCAAAATATGTAGATGAACAACCCTCATATAACAAGTTGTCCCTCAGTCCACAGAAAAACCCATTGTGAACCACTTCCATAGTGAAAAGATCTGGCATGATCTCTGGATTGCACACTGTTGAACAAAAAACAAGGTTTGGTCAGAAATTTAGAGTATCATCATGTCACAGATAGCTCAAACTTAAGAAAAAATTCAGACTTTGTTCAGTGCAGACTTAATTTTTTTGGTGCAATGAAAAAAGTTTGGAATTTATGGCTCTATGCTACTCACATGACTCAAAGAAACTAGTTAAACACACTAACGACGATTTGTAACATACAAATCACCAGTTAAAGCGTAAACAGTGTGAAGACGGAATAACCAGTTTCGTACCAACATCAACCTGATAGAATCAGCATCACAATGATGTCTCGCACCTAGCAGCGCATCAAATCATCTGTTCTAGTCGATTCCCACAAAAAACGATTTTTCTCTGCGGATCATGACCTCGCCATGAACCCTAGCTAAAACCTTCTGCGCCAATCAATTCCTGGACAGAGACAAGATTTTAGAGCTTACCATAGTCGGGCGGATCGTTGTTCTACATCCTTCCGCGAATCTCCGGCGACAACTCGTACCAAATGCCGCCGTCGATGGTGAGCGCGAGCAGGTCAGCCGCCGTTGCCAAGGAGGTGAAACCGACCAACAGAACCACGCTTAATTTCAGGAGATTGAGTTGGTCGTTTCCGTAATAACTGCGTGGCGTGGCCACGGAAGGACCTGGCTGGTACTTTCTCTCCATCTTTGGTACTACCTTGCAAAAAGACAAATCCAACCTGGCAAACTCGTGGCATGATTCGGACGAGGAGAACCAAATAATTTCGGAATCCATAGTTGTAGGACTACTAATTCACGATTTAATAGAAGTTGGACTAAAATGTTTCTAAATGATAGTTGTAGGACTACAGATGTAATTAGCTCTAGAATTTAGATCAACGTAGTATATGTTTTATGCATATGTGGATCAACCTGGTGCCTCGAAAAATAGCTTTATATTGTTTTAAGTATTTTTGTTACTGATCGGTCTGCTTCCGTAAGATATTTTTGTTACTGATCGATCTGCTCCCCTTTTAAATAAGTATTTTTTTTTGTTGCCGATCGATTGACCTCATGCAAGAAAACGGACGTGGTGAAGGGTTTAAACTGCAAATAGGGTTAGACGTGTCCCTTTTTCTTTTTTGTACAGCGGGTTAGACGTGTCCTAGTTTTACACGATTTCCAATTCCAATCGTCACGGTCGTACCTCTTCACGTGTGCGTGTTTTGTTTGCCGGACAATACTTTACGTAACTTTGATAAAACATTTAATCTCGTCCGTTATTACTAAAATCAACGGAGCTAGTTATTTTAGCTGACATGGCTTAACGTGGTGGCTCTGTTAGACATCCGTATATTGCTTTTAGTATATAATAGATAGATAGATACTTACTTAGAATTAAATATTTAAATATTTAACCTTATTTTTAATATATCAGTCTTCATAGTTCATATCTAAATACTCACTCTGTTCGGAAATATAAGACATTTTAGATTTGTGAAATAAACGTATCTAGACGCTTTTTAATGTATAGATTCACTCCGAACCTCTATAAATCTATACACTAAAAGTCGTTTAGATACATTCGATTCACAAAGCTAAAACATCTTATATTTTTAAACGGAGAGAATATTTTTTAATAATTCCTAACAATCTATACTCTTAGTGGACCGGTGCGGCAACGGGCAATACAAGATTAAAGGATGCTGACAACGGGCAGGGTCAGGGTCTGCCCATGGCCAGGTTAATTGCAGATGTCTAGCGCAGCAAAAAGACCTGAAGTCAACCATAGTCCGTCCTTGCTTGCTTCTGGATCTGCATCAAGCATTAGCCACAGATCCACTCTCACCACAAACATAGCAGAGGGCGACCATGGAAGCGGCGGTGGCTGGTGTCGGCAAGGCCTTGCTGAACTGCCTGCTAAGCGGCGCCAAGGCCGCCATCGACCAGGACGTGGCAACGAGGCAGGGCATCCAGCGTGGTCTGCCTTTCCTCACGGATGAGCTAGCAGAGATGCAATCGTTCCTGAGCGATGCGGATGTGGAGCGGAACAAGGACAAGGTAACAAGATCTAGGGTAAAGTACATCCGAGATCTTGCCTACGAAGTGGAGGACTGTCTCCAAGACTACATTGTTCATAGCGAGAAGCCATCTTGGTGGCGCATACCTCGCGCGCGGCTAGAGCAGCACCGCATCGCGGAGGAGATGAAGGGGCTGCGAGGCAGAGTGGAGGACATGGCCGAGAGGAAGTCGCGATACCGCCTTGTTGAAGGTTCCAGCTACGGCCCTGAGCGGCCTATCATCGTCAATCCAGAAATCTTTGGCATCGAGCAAGCAAGGCGTGTTGCGATGATGCAGCAGCAGCAGGGCAGAGGAGTAATGGATCAGCAGGACAGAGCAAAAATGGGTCAGCAGGATAAAGCGATAATTGATCTCACCCAACTGGTGAAAAAGGGAGACAGGGACCTCAGAGTGGTTGCAGTGTGGGGATCAAGTGATGATCTGGGAGTGGGACAGGCATCCATTATCGAAGGGGCCTATGCTAATTTGAAGAAGAACAAGATGTTTCAGTGTCATGCCAGGATCAGGGTGATGCATCCTTTGAATGTAACAGAGCTTCTGCAAACCATCATCAGGCAATTCTATGTAAATTCTCTTCAACACAGTTTGAGGACACAAGAAGATGACACATTGCGGACTCAAATTTTGCACAGTATGGGAACGATGAAGGAAGATGGTCTAGCGGATGTATTCAAGAATTATCTGAATGAGAAAAGGTATCTAATTGTGCTCGATGACCTTTGCACCATTGAAGATTGGGATCGTATAAAATCATGCTTCCCGAACAACAACACAAGAAGCCGAATTATGTTGTCAACGGAGCAAGTTGAAGCCATAGGTGCAAATAGTATAGCTGTAGATCACAAGCATTTGTCTTCTGATCGAAATGTTTATGCTTTCTACAAGAAGGTAATATTTGTATTCCTGACAACCTGCTAATATTTGCAAACTGCTATTGTTTGGCTGGTTAAATTCCACTTGCAACTAACGACGTTATAAGAAACACAACACCATTAAAAACCATGAGTAAAGCATTTGATTGTCTACTTCATGTAATCGTTACGTCTGTTTACCACTCACTAGACTAATAAGTTCTTAATCCACAAATTCTCACAACATATATATCCGTCAACCATGATTCTATACAAAGCTCGTATTGATTTTCAGTCTTCATGTCATGACTTTTGTTTACATTGGGTGAGAATTGAGAACCAATAACCAAAGCTTTACAATTTCCTATTTTTATTATTTTTTCAATTACCATTCCAAAATTATATAAAGTGGGAAGATAAAGATTTCAGATTTCACAAATTTCAAATGTTTTAGTTCATTAGATTTAAGTTTTATATAGTGTACATCATTCTTAACGTGGAGGATATTTTTGTATATAATCCTATTTTCAGTCCCTTATCGTTTTTGTAGTGGACATATCATAATTGTTTGAACCAACTTTTGGCACTTTAACATATGGTATCCAACCGCGGCTTATCAAGTTTTCTCAATCAGGCATTCGATTTTTTTCTTGATAAGTCGATGGATGTGCACCCATGTGCAAAGTTATATCTTCCCATGCACTTGCTTCTATTCATTATAGTTTTGTCTCTACCAAATTAGCTTCGTTAATCCATTCATTTTTTCTGGTCTTCTGCATTGTATGTTCATTATGGTTATGGAGTTTGGTGTCTTCAACTATTATAATATCTCTGTCTTCTGCATTGTAATATTGCAACCATTGAAGAATTGAAGTTATTGTTTGGAAGATTTATAACATGATTAATAGTGTCATAGTAAATGTTCAGATCCTAACCATTCGTTCTTTATGTCTAGGATTCTGAAGATGTAACAAACTTAATGGAGACAGATTCTAGCTCAAACGCAGCCAATGCCGGTAGCAACATCTCAGATGACAGAAAGATCCTTCATCAAAGGACGATACAGCTAATTGGGCGAGAAAGAGAACAATCTGATATTATCAACCTAATTACAAATGAAAATCAGCACCTTGAGGTGATAAGTGTGTGGGGAATGGGTGGCATTGGGAAAACCACACTGGTCAGAGCTGTCTACCAAAATCAAGAGCTAATGGGCCAATTTGAAAAGCGTGCTTGTGTCACAGCCATGCATCCTTTCAATTGTGGCGAGCTACTCAGAAGCGTAGCTCTTCAGTTTGGCTATGAGGATGCCATAGATTTGAGAAGAAAGTTAGGAAAAAATAAATACCTGATTGTTTTTTATGACATAGCATCCACCGCAGAATGGGACAGTATAGTACCATATTTTCCCGCAACAGACACAGCAAGCCGGATCATACTAACTACGAGGGAAGAGAATATTGCTAAACATTGTTCGGAGAAGCATGAGAACATATACCAGCTCCGAAGTCTGGGATATAGAGATGCACACGACCTATTCACAAAAACGGTACTGATAGTTTATTTATTTGATTTAGAAAATACTGTGATGTACTTGTACGACTAATTAAATATTTCTGGGGATTTGTGGACCATCACATGACACAGCGACTCGACCAATTTAACAATAATGGGTACCTCTAACAGTAGAAAAATCATGTTCCATCATATTCATTGAGCAAATATAGTTTGTACCTAATTCTATTTTTGAAGCACTATAAACCTTGATTTTTACCAATTCAGGTATTCGTGTTGAACATAGAGATGGATGAGCAGTATCCAGAGTTGATTGATTCAACAAATCTGATTCTGATGAAGTGCAGTGGACTTCCCTTGACGATAGTCACCATAGGGCGCTTCTTGGCAGACCGACCGAAAACCAGTGAGGAGTGGACGAAACTTAATGAACATCTCAGTGATGCGTTGTCCACGGATCCAACTCATGAGACAATAATAGAAGTCCTTATAAGAAGCTATGATGGTTTACCCTATCACCTCAAGTGTTGTTTTCTGTATTTGTCCATATTTCCTGAAGGTTACATAATTAGACAGAGATGGTTAGTACGGCGTTGGATAGCAGAAGGTTACATAAAAGAGGTGCGTGGCAAGTCTGCAGAAGAAATAGCAGAAAACTACTTCACTGAACTCATAACAAGGTTCATGATCCTACCATCTAATGTCAGATTTTACTAGAAAAGGAATTAACTCATGCCAAGTCCATGATCTTATCCGTGGAGTAGGCACCGCGAAGTTAATGGAAGAAGATCTTGTTTTCAGATTAGAGGAAGGCTGCAACTTGAACAATCATTGCACAGTGCGTCACCTTGCTATAGATAGCAACTGGGAGAGAGACCAGAGGGAGTTTAAGAGGATAATGGACCTCTCACGTGTAAGGTCAATAACAGTATTTGGAAAGTGGAGGTCATATTTTATTTCTGAAAACATGAAGTTGCTACGAGTGTTAGACTTGGCAGGCACTACAGGTCTACTTAATCATCACCTTGAGCACATTGGGAATTTTCTCCATATGAATTACCTTTCTCTAAGAGGATGTGGTGACATATTCCGCTTGCCATATTCATTGGGTAACCTGAGGCAACTCCAGACACTGGATGTCAGAGGGACATCCTTGGCGATGCTGCCAAAAGCCGTCACCAAGCTTCGGAAGCTTCAGTATCTCCTTGCTGGTAGCAAATCGACAGATGTAGAAGAGGGATGTAGAAGTTCAACAAGCAAGCGTCGAGCCCTTTTGGATATGGGACAGGTGTGTTGTGCTGCATGTTGCGTACCTCATCTTGTGGGCATTGATGGCTCCAACAGGTGTGATGCATGCACTCTGGCTTGCTGTGTGGCATTCCCTTCTGTTATTATGGGCTTACATGCTGGTGGAGTAAGGGTACCAAGAGGTGTGGGTAAATTGGAAGCTCTAGACACACTGGGGATAGTGAACCTCACACGGGAAGATGCTGTTATACATGAGATAAAAAGGCTCACCGGGCTGCGCAAGTTGGGTGTAGTTGGCATCAATAAGAAAAATGGTTGGAATGTTTTGTTCAGCCATTTCTAATCTCAGCCACCTTGAGTCATTGTCTGTGCGGTCGGATGACGATACAGGTTTATCTGGATGCATTGGTGCCATTTCCTCGCCTCCGAATAGACTGGAGAGCCTCAAGCTGTATGGTATCGTTATCAAATTGCCTGAATGGATACCAGAGCTCTGGAATCTTGTGAAGCTGAAGCTACAGGGCTCCAGGATATTGGAGCACCGTGCTGCATTATGCCTCCTTGGGAACATACCAAACCTGGTTATGCTGTGTCTATGGAAGCAGTCGTTCGAGGGTGAAGAGATCCGTTTCCATTTCCATCGGAATGCGTTCCCGAGCCTGAAGGTGCAGGGAATGGATCACCTGGGTGACCTCGAATCTGTGGAGTTTGAAGATGGAGCAACCCCTAAGCTTGAGCTACTGCGGTACTCTGGTTTGCAGTCCAAAACCAACAGTAGATTGTTTTCTGGGCTACCGCACCTGCGAAGCCTCGAGAAAGTTCAGCTAGATGGTTACTATGCCTTCGCTGAAGATTTGCGGGCCCAACTTGACATCAATATTAACAAACTCGTTTTGAAGGTAGATTGATCTGCAGAATCGATTTCATTTATTGCTGTCAGTACATATTTGTGGATTGTATCGACATTGATTGGTAGCGTATCTTTTAAAATATTGTCCGAGGGAAGCAAACGAAGCAAACAAAGTGGCTTATAAACTAGCTAGATTTTGTTATAGCCAAAAAGTTTCTTATAATTGGGTTGATGAATGTAACACCCTCGCCTGATAAGGTTGAGTTCCTGTGTATAGTGCCAATCTCTGGATCGGTTCACTGGCACACACAGTACAGATGAATACCAAAGAATATAACAGTGCATCATTATTACATCGAATGATCCAGAATCTGTAATTGTTACATAACGCATAGCTCAAAGGCTAGCTCAAACAACAAAGTAGCATACGGAAGCATAAACAGATAGTAGGCTCCATCTTCAATTGTGTCACAGGCGAACAACTGTTGAGTGGAGTATCGCGACCTATTCGATCACTCATAATCGGTGTAATCTGCAACATAAAACGTAGCAGCCCCGAAGGGTCAGCACTTGTAATGCACTGGCAAGTGGAACAATGAGAGAATCAACAAGGCTAATAACTATATGCATATCTGACTTGTGGGGTTCAGGTTTAGTTGCAGCAGCAAAATACTTTATCCTATCTTTTGTAAATCATTTGTAAAACATTTGATCTTCTTCACACAACCCAATTATGTTTCAACCACAAGTTTTAGCAATTACAAGTTAGAATGAATGAGACCATGTCATAGCACCCACAATTCAGCAACTCAAACGTCCATTACCGGGGACAGGACTAAGTACTTAGTTTTACACTCTGCAGGGGTTGCACACTTTACCCATATGACTTGGTCGACCCGCTCGTACCATGACACGCATATTGAGTCGTGATAGGGAGAAGTCCAAGAAGAGACAATTCAGGAAGTAGCTCCCCAAGCCCATCCACGCACCGTACCAACCTATCACATTCACTACATCTCTGGATACGAAGAGCTCGGGTCGCCACAACCTACTAAGTCCATCCAGCCACCCATAACTCACTGGCATATGGTTGCACACGAAAGCTACCAAATCAAGACACTAATCATTTCTCAGAAACCTGGGTGGCCATCCACAAGTGAGCTACTCGGGTAAACCATAGACATGGGCTCGGCATGCACGAACCAAGCAATTACCAATCCACCCAGAGAGTTCATTAATTAAGTTGTTTTCAAACTTTCCAAACACGTTTTTTCAAAACAATATTTGCCATGGTGTATCCCACCCTCGTCTACATAAGCACAACTAAGCACAACTACTTACGACGGCTCACCTAACGAGAAAGGCTACGACATAATAGGATAGCATAGCAATATAAACTTGTAAAAACAAAACAAGCTACAATGCATATAGAAAGTAAATAGGACATTTATGAAGCTCCACTTGCCTTTAGTTGATGTAGTCGTTCAAACAATCCTCACAATTGCAATCATTGCACTCGTCGCACTCAAAAGACTTGCAATCACAATGCTCGCAATCATAGCTGTAGCGATCATAGTAGTTACACTCCTCGCGATCTATCGTTCAAAAGCAAAAGCACAACAACATATCATTCAAACACTGCAATCATGCAACAATACAACAATACAATAAAACCGTGATGATCCAATGCATGCATGATGATTTAATATGTCATAATGGTTGTAATTAGTTATCTAAACAATACCAGATCACATGATGCATGTAGAAGTGTTTTAATGCAATATAGTATTTGTTATCCAATTTCAATTGCCAATAAAGGGGTTTTAACATAACTGTTGTAGCTTTTGTACTAGTTGCCTAATTAAATTTATATCTGAACTGTAATGGATATAGGGCTTTAATACGAACCAATAGCAATTGGATTCACCCTAATCGGAGTTATAGATCTTTTTCTAGGATTTATTTAGTGTTTAATGGAGTTTCATAAATCTGAACAGATCATACTAACAACAAACAAAACTAAGTACGGATCTGAAAACTACGCAAGATTATGAACTCAGGGACCTATTACTCATATTTTTCGGATCTGTAGATTATTTACTATGAATTTAATGATTCAAAAGGCCAATAATACTAATTAATTATTCGCCAGTAATATATACAGTAAACTTGTAATTTTATTCCAGAATCATGTTCTATACAATTTTTTGAATCCAGGGGAATATCATTTGTATTTTTCTGAGTTGTATTTTTTTTTCTGTGAATTAATTGCTCCAAAAAGTGTATTAAACCATTTAAATAATCACGACAAATACTTACAGTAAATGTCTGATACAATTATATATTAATACTCTACAAAATTTTGTGATTCCAACGGTATATTATTTGCAATGTTTGGACATAGTATGAATTTTCTATAGATTTTACAAGTTAGATCTATAATCTGCAATTTTAAATTCGAACGGAATATTCCAGGGAATATCCGCTGACTGGACAGGTTGACCGTGCAGGCTGACTGGGACTAGACGCTGACCTGACGACGACGTGGCGGTGACGAGGCAACTGATCGGGACGATTGAATCTCGACCGTCGGGATGAGATCCGGTGGCTAGAAGAGAAGTTGGCTCAAAATAGACCCGATTTTGCCTCACAAAGGACTAAAAGTAGATCTGTGTTAGAGAGACAAATCCGTAGGACAAATCGAAAAACTTGGAACATGAAAGTTGTGGAGGATGATTAGATCTACCTTTTCACCAAAGGAATTTGGATTTCAAGAAACGAGCACGAGAAGATCTTGGAATTACACCATCAGATCTGAAATATTGCGTTGCGAAATTATCTGGCTGTGGCGGATGAAAAGAGGTGAGGTTTATCGGAATTGAAAGATTTCGACGAGATCTACATCTTTCGTGTTGAAGCCAAAGGCATCCGACAAAGTTTAGATGGGTTTAGAAGCGAAATACAATTCGGTAGAGTGTAGATTCGGGATTTTGAGAAGGAAAAGTGTTATAGCTGTGGCTCCGAGGGATTATTTAGGCTTTTAGGATGATGGGAAGATAGATCTTGAAGTATAGAACAAGTAGAAACAAATGGAAGTCAATTCGGAGTTATAGATAAAAAGTTATAAGTGTTTGAGTAGAGATAGGTTTAGAAATCAGATTTTCGCACGCTTTTTAAAGCGGTCTCCAGGGCGGCTGCCTGCTTTGGTCGGCTGAGTGGGCCGGCCGGTGGCCCATTTTGTTTTTTTCCTTTTGCTTTTTTTTCCTTTTTTTTCTTTCTATTTTGGTATTTTCTTTATATCTTTTGCATACGAACTCCAAATGACATGATTCTTATTTCTAAATTTTTCTAAAATTCAGTAGATCATTATAAGATCATATTTGTAACATTTTCACTAGTTTGAAGATGATTTCTTTATAAATGTCTATATATTCCTTATAGGAATATTTGGGCAAATCAACTATCGGATCTAGATATTAGGATTTGGATTCAATTTTTGGAAACTTTGCATCGATGCAAAGAAATGCTTATGAATCCTTCGTGATTTTAATTTTTGCAAAATTCACACAAATCCTAAAACTAAAACTCAATTCACGCATTTTTGCCTATATGGCTACTTAGGTATTATCAAAAGGATATAGGGTTTTATGCATTTGGCCTTATATGGCTACTATGTAATATTTATAAATAGCTTCTTAGGGTTTTATTTTAACCACTCAATCAAAACACACAATGCCACAAATGCCCGAAACAACAAGTTCAATCATGTAACATGAAGGAACACATTCTTAACATCCAATGAAAATGAAGATGTCATGTTATCTTCTCTCTTTTCAAGCAAGTGGTGAAAAGCATCTAGAATGGTTTCATAAATCGAAGTAGAGACTTAAAGGGTCAAATAGGGAAATTAGAATATCACTCCACCATAATTGGGAAAGTCATTTTATTCCCCCTCTTTATTCATCTAAGCATGGTTGGATATTTAAAGAATCAAATGGTTGAAAAGAAAATGAAAACAAGTTGGATAGTCATGTTAATCCAATTTCATACAAGTTTCTCAATTCAAGGAAGGAAAATCATAACAGAAAGTTTCTTTTCTTTGAGAAATTTCAACAAAGTCAAACAATTCAACCAAGTTATTTTATTAACTTTTCATTCCAAAATTAGGAGAATTTTGGGATGTGACAATGAATCCCTAACTTTATTTTGCAACCTCTTGTAAACGATGTAACAATTGTTTGATGGGATACAAGTTTTAGACGCACTCTTTTTCCTTACCATGGTACCTAAGGGGACTGGAAGGTTTTAATGAGGTGGCTTGTATGCTTAATATATGATGTTTTACCTAAAAAAACATTCGTTCTTTCGTCTCTCTTGGGACTACATGTACCCCAATCAACACTTTTGTCTCTTGTTTACAGTATAATTTTGCATTACTATACTGCCACAAGGGATAACTCATAGTCTTGGCACATGAAACTGCAAATAGTGTTGAGAGAATTACATATTTGGCCCTAGTTGAACTTTCACTTCCCTTGGCCTTGGAAAAAAATTCCGTCCTTTTATGACACTGAATTTTCAGTTGCTTCCTTGTATGGCCCTCCTGCCAACTCCATCCGCTCTTGCCGTTATCATTACTTTTCTTGGACTAATATACCCCTGCCTCAATTGGCAAAAAAGACCTAGACCCATCACTCCCCGTCGCCTCCCCTTCTTGGCCAAATAGACCACATTGACTCATCCCCTCCCCTCTCCATGAAACGGAACCGTCGAGGCTATAGCATTAAGTGGCGGCGGCGGCCTAGCCCGAAGAGGTGGTGCTGGCAGGGGATCTAGCTAGGGGAGCAGAGGGCGGCCTAGACGGAGACCCAGGCATGGCGGTGGAGGGAGAAGCCTCTGCGGTGGAGGAAGAAGGTGCGGGTCTTCATCTTCCGTCGGGGAGCTCAACGACAGCCGGAAGGTGTGGTTGCTGCTCTGGGCACACATGCGAGGTCGATATCTTGCTCAGATGTAGGGTTCGACCACCATGCGACTATAGACTTGAACTTGTGTGTGGCATCATCAGCATGGCTAGAATGGTAAGATGCTAGTGATGTTTCTTATCAATGTTTGATTGCTCTTTGGATGCACTAGGTGTTACTGTTGTTTGTATCATTGCTAGTAGTTTTGGTATGTATCCAAGGATCCAAATTCAAGTTACTGTTTGAAAACAAGATAGCTCAGCAACCCCCAAAAGGCTAGAAAGGATATTAACCAGTTTTGTTTTGAGAAGGTTATTGACTCTGAATTAACAAATTATAATAATTTATTTGCGTCAATCGTAAAGGAGTACCCACCATGTTTAGTACTATGATGATGTTCTGAAAACATACCCTGAAATACGTGTTGATGAAAATGTTTGAGAAACATTCAGAGACAATGTTTGTGCAAATGTTCATTGCATATTTTGATCCCTCTGAAACATATAAGCCTATCACTGTGTATTATACTGATGTGAATGTCCAACCGAACAACAATGCATCACAAGATGAGGATAGTTATCTTCGAAACCCAATACCCGGGAATGAGCATGTTGGTATTGATGAAGAGAACATGTATTCAGAGAAAGAACTTGTACCTCTAAATGTGTTTTTTCTGATAAAGAGAAGGACATGTACTATGTTCATGAGGATGAGAGCGAGGATGAGGCTGAAGTAAAGGAGGACGAGGAGGTATATGAGCCAAATCATGCACCAAATGTTGAGTACAATAAATATGATCCTCCAATGACTCTAGGATCAAGATATCCTAATATGGATGAGTTTAAGTTGGCCATTCGTGAGCATGTAGTTAAAGTGATTTTAAGTTTAACACGGAGAAGAGTGCACCACATAGGTTCACAACCTATTGTATAAGAAGAGATGAAGATGGTTGTCCATGGAGGATACATGCTTCTACGATAGATGATATGTGTATTATAGTGGTAAATTTCCAACTTGTCTTCCTATTTTATAGCTAATTACTTAGTTTTTGATATTTGTAGCTAATTACTTATATTTTGATTTTGTAGGTGAAAACTAATCATTTTGATCATGATTGTTCTAGTACAAAAAGGAAAAAAGGTTAAGAATGCAACTAAGCATTGAATATGTGAGAAGGTGAAGGACCGGCTCACTAAAGTTGCAACTCTCGGAGCATATGAATTGCAAAAGGAGCTTAAAGAACATAATTGTTTCAAAATGGTAAAATTGGTTTTAAAAGATTTTTCATTGCTTTTAAATCTTGCATAGAGGGGTCCCGTCTTGGTTGCATACCATATTTGGCGGTAGACAACATCTTGTTGACAAGCAGGTTCAAGGGGCAGCTAGCTACTGCTACTCTTGTTGATGGCCATAATTCGATGTATCCAATTAGTTCTTTTTTTGGCCGACTCTTTTACTTCCAGCACGAGTTTTTCCCTATTTCTAACCCTTCATAAGACTTCTCAAAGGTCTTCTTCCCTCTTATATCAACATATGTAATCTCCTTGATGCGCTCCGCAGTTCTAGGCAAAGGAAAACCTTTCAGCCTCATGGCTCCTCCGTGGGATAGTTTTCAGACCTTTTCCATCGAAGCCGATGACCGTGAAGCGCAAGGACTAATTCCAAAGAACAAGTGGTATGTCTACGACTCTGATGATGATGATGATGATGATAAGTAGTTCGAGACCTTCATGGAGCAGACTACGAGAGGATGGAGGCAACCAAATTACCTTGCTATGGTGAAGCCTGGAGATGAGGAGGAAGCAAGGAAGCCCAGGGCCTTGTCCACAAATTCGGGGCCCCGGTGCGAAAAGCAAAATAGGACCCTAAACTTTGAAAATTTTACATAACCATAATTACTAAAACGCAATTTCATTTTATTATAAAACTGCTACAATATGTAGAAATATCGAACATCAATTTTACTAAAAAGTAAAAATGTACATTGAAACAATAAACTAACCTCAAGTTCTACTAAAAAGCATCACCCTCTATATCTTCATAATTAATCATGGATTTAACTATATCTTCATAATTAATCACCTCTACGATATCATTACGATGTTCTCAAGTAATTCAATGAATTAAAATACTATCATGGATTTAACTTGGCACTTGGCACAACTGTTGAGATAAGTTAAGAAGGTACTTCAAACCTTGATTGCCCTTGAATTTAAGCTTTGGAGTTGGGAGCTTGGGGCATCGGGAGACCGAGAGTACTGACTACTTATGGATTTGACTGGAACCGTCGGAAAACAAGGCCCAGTAGCTGGCTGGGTGGTTTATCGATCAATTTGGGGCATGAAAACCTAGCGGCGAACTGGCGCGCTGGCTATGGCGAAATTAGCTGATCTTTTCCGATCGGCGTTTTTCTGTAGACAGAGGAACAGGCCAACAACCGATGGGTTTGTCCAGGCGCGATACCGAATTCTGGATCGATCCTAATTCCCGATTGATGGAAGTAGAACAAGCGACAGAGAAATACGTTTGGTCGCGGTGGCCTCGCGCGTGTAGCTTGGCATGCATATGGGCCAACTTCCTAGCGCAATATTACATAGCTTTCCTGGTCGTGGGACTAGGAACTTCGGTGTAGGCCAAAATTGCACAGAATGGTAATATGGGATACACGTTGGAACTTGGGGCCCCTAGTTTTTGGGGGCCCTGTGCGATCGTCCAGTTCGCACTAGGCCTTGGACGGGCCTGAGGAAGCCCCATGTGAAGGGATGCACGGAGTTTCTCAAGTCCATTGCTACCAAATACTTTTCGCCCAAGCGTAAGAAGGCTAACCGAGTTGATACATAAACTTATTAGGAGACTACAGCACACACTTCTACAACAAAGAGGACCACCATGAACGCATGCATGAGTGTGAAGACACAGGATGATTGGGAGTTCAACCTCTTGGACGTGCATTTTGCCGCGCAAGTCCCAGAAACCGAGCAACGTCTTCGCAAGATAGAGAAGAACCAGAAGGAAGAATTACTCCATCAGGAGATCGTGTGCAAATACCTCCTAGATCTAGAAGGCAAGAAGGAACTCAATGAAGTCCTGAGTAAGGTTGCTAAGAGAATGTTCTCCTTGCGTTCTGACCTACAGAAGTGCCTTCGCCGCATATCCACTCTAGAGGATACGAACAAAAAGCTTCGTACATCTGTCTTCAATACCCTACCTTCACCCTGAAGAATACCACGATATCGAATAATAGCTCACCGAACCCGTAGACGTCGCAACCTGTCCGCCAAAATCACCGCTATCAAGCAAGCCCTGCTAGCCGCCTTCGCCCACCACCCGGAACCCACATCAACCTGTCCCGCCACCCACGTGGCCAGGGCAGGGAAGCAACAACAACATCCCGGAGTCGCCGCCCCGTCAACCCCGCGCGTAGCAGCTCCTTAGAGCACGACGACCAGCCGTGCCTCGCCGGAGCCGAGGGACGCCGCCCCGGCGTCCGCGACGCGACCTTCCCGTGAGCAGTCCGTGGGCCACCCCACCGGACCTACAGCACCTCCACCGCCCCTACCAGCAGACCCCGCGTCCAAACAAGGGCAGCCATGGCCGGACCTGGCCAAACCAAACCAGATCCGCCGCCTCTCATGCCCCAGCGCCCTCCCGACGACCTCCGCTACGAGAACGACACGGGGAAGGTCACCACCGGCCGGGGCACCGCCCATGCCTCCGCACCACGCGGCCACCACGCCCTCGCCTCTAGCTTGGGCAGCCGCTCCATGCCCAAGCTTCCTCGCTGCCCTTGAAAAAGGAGCACGGCCTCGCCCACGACAGCCTGCCGCAGACACTAACGCACCACCGCTACCACCAGCCTGCCCCCGGGGCCGCCGCCCCGGCGTTCCTGCGCCAGCAAGACGTCATCGCCGCTCCGGACGCCTCCTGAACCCCGTGGCCTGCCTAAGCTGTAACACCCCGTCCACTCCTGGGCCCGGGGGGTGTCACTCCTAGCAGCTTAATAGGATATCTAGACTGGCCCCACAAACCAACACTAGTCTTTTCTGCGCACTTTGTCCTCACTCGTGCGCACCCGGTACCCACTTCCCGGTCGGTCACCCATCCTAGAATTGCTCTAGGCCAAGCACGCTTAACCTCAGAGTTCTTTTCGAATGAGCTTCCGGAAAAGAAGTTGCAACTTGTTGATATGGGTATCCTATCAATCCTATTAAGCCATGTGCCTGGATCTCACATACACCCACCCTTTACAAGATCAATGCCCTCATCGATCAAGCACACCCCAGGAATGTTCCCTCTTGGCACGCGTATGTGCATCCAGTGCCGGCACATGTGCCATGCCGTGTCCACTCCGGGCCACACGCGCCATGCTCCACATGTCCCGCCACTGACCCGCACACACCCGTGTAATCGCAAGGGTCGGCTCTGATACCACTTTGTAACACCCCATCCACTCCTGGGCTCGGGGGGTGTCACTCCTGGCAGCTTAATAGGATATCTAGACTGGCCCCACAGACCAACACTAGTCATTTCTGCGCACTTTGTCCTCACTCGTGCGCACCCGGTACCCACTTCCCGGTCGGTCACCCATCCTAGAATTGCTCTAGGCCAAGCACGCTTAACCTTAGAGTACTTTTCGAATGACCTTCCGGAAAAGAAGTTGCAACTTGTTGATATGGGTATCCTATCAATCCTATTAAGCCATGTGCTTGGATCTCACATAAGCCCATCGCGGGCCCAGATCGGGCTCACGGCGCCGCGCAGTCGCCGCCGCCTGCAGCCCTCGCCAGCACAACGTCGGCGAGCCGCGGCCGCCAGCCGCACCTCGCGTCGAGCCCGTCGGCTCGGCATCCGCGCTCCCGGCCACCACCGCCCCCATGGGCCGGCCAACCACCACTGGTGAAAAACACCCCCTGCAACCTTTGGTGGCTGGGGAGGGCAGCCACCGATGTGGAGTAGGCCGGCGATGGTAGCGACCGGAGGGGCCGGAGGTGAGGGCGCCCCTGACGGCGGGATTTGGGCCCCTGGCGCCACCTGGGGGTGACGCGAGGGGGTGTGAATCTGTACTCAACTCCTTGTAATCTATCTTTCCGTTTTTAGCATGTTTACTTTCTTACATGCATATTAGTTCATGATTCCAGAATTTGCATTGGTTGCTTCATCAACCTCCTTTTGTTCAAGGAAATAATTATATATGTTGAGTTTTGAGACTTTATGATATTCAATGTGATCTTTTATCCATGATTATTGTATTAGATGTATGAATTAGATCGAGCGCTATGATACTTGTACCACTGTTATGATTTTAGGGTCTTCCACTGTTGGAGATATGCCCAAGTTGCAATAATAAAGTGGTTATTATTATATCTTTGTGTTTACGATAAATGTTTGCATCCCATGCTATAATTGTATTAATAGGAAACACTAATACTTGTGTGTTTTGTAAACATAAAAGAGTCCCTAGTAAGCCTCTTATTGAACTAGCTTGTTGATTAATATATGATCATGGTTTCCTGATCATGGACATTGGATGTTGTTAATAACAAGACCATATCATTAGGATAATGATGTGATGGACATACACCCATAGTAAGCAGAGCATAATATCAAGTCATTAAGTTTGTTTTGCTACAAGCTTTCAAATACATAGTAACCTAATCCTTCGACCATCAGATCATGTTATTCACCATCACCGGATGAGTGCTTTGATGACATCAAACGCTGCTTCGTAACTAGGTGGTTATAAAGGTGGCATTAGGTATTATGAAAGTATGTGTTAAAGTGCATGGATCAAGAATGGGATTTGTCCATCCAAGTGACAGATAGATATGCTCTAGGCCCTCTCAGTGGAATGTCATCCAATTAGCTTGCAAGCATGTGACTAGGTCACAAGGGATGTCATATCACGGTACAAGTAAAGAGTACTTATTGGTAACAAGGTAGAACTAGGTATGGAGATACCGATGATCAAACCTCGGATAAGTAGAGTGTCGCGTGACAAAGGGAATCGGTATCGTATGTTAATGGTTCTTTCGATCACGAAGTCATCGTTGAATATGTGGGAGCTATTATGGATCTCCAGGTCACGCTATTGGTTATTGATTGGGGAGGTGTCTCGATCATGTCTGCATAGTTCGTGACCCATAGGGTGACACACTTAAGGTTCGATGTTGTTTAAGTAGATATGGAATATGAGTTGGAGACCGAATGTTGTTCGGAGTCTCAGATTGGATCCAAGACATCACGAGGAGATCCGGAATGATCCGGAGAATAAGATTCATATAATGAAAGTCATTTTCTAGGGTTCAGAAAAGTTCCGGAGTTTTGTTTGGAGCTTCTAGAAGGTTTCGAAAGGTTCCAGAAGGTTCTACGGAGATAAACTTGAATCCCAAGAAAAGAGGAGATAAGACTTGGGGGGAGAAAACTTTACCCCTCCCATGCGTCAGACCTAGGGAAGTGGGGCCAAGGGGGAACCCTAGGCTGCACCCCCCCTCTATATAAAGAGGGAGGGGTGAGTGCCTCCCTCTTGCCCCTTCCACCCTAAACCCTAGCCGCCACTCTCCTCGTCCTTCCTCCTGCTCCGGCTTAGGTGAAGCCCTGTAGGATTTCTCCTCCACCACCACCACCATGCCATCATGCTGATGAGATTCCGAGGGGATCTACTACCTCTGTTGCCCGCTGGAACAGGGAGAGGAAGATATACATCGACTCCGTACGTGTGACCAAGTGCGAAAGCGCTGCCGGAACACGGCCCCGAAAGGATCGTCTACGCACTCTTGAGATCAGCAAGTGATCGACTACATCAACCACGAGATCCAATCTCGCTAAAGGCTTTGGATCTTTGAGGGTTAGTTCTCATCTATCTTGTTGCACTTATCTTGTAGATTAATCTTGGGTTTTATATAGATTGGATCTTGGTTTTGTTCGTTCTTGCAGTAGATTTTTTTTGTTTTCCCTGCTACGAACCCTTCAATGGTATCACAGCTGTGTCTATGCATAGATCTGTTACACGAGTAGAACACAATGGTTTTGTGGGCATTGATGCTTTTTTGTCCTTGGCTTTGCGTGTACTTTGCATCTTGCGATATGGTGGATGAAGCGGCTGAGGCTAACCTTATATATCAGCGCACATGAGACTTGCTACACGCTTGACGTGCAACTTGCATTGCACAAGTGGCTTTGCGGGTGTCTGTCTCTCCCACAATAGTTAATATCTAATTTACAATTTGTATCTGACAACACTTGTATTAGCGTTGTGGTTCTTGTTTGTAGATAAGATCGTCTCTTATTCGAAAGCCCCAAGCCACGTAAAATATGTAAAGAAAATTAGACGCGTCTAACTTGTTTTTGTAGGGGCATGTGATGTGATATGGCCATGTTGAGATTGTGATTATATTTGATGTATGAGACGATCTTTATTGTAATATGGAAACCGCCAGGAGCCTAATGGTTGTCTTTAAATTTTTTAAGACCTGCATGTCTATTCAGCATGTAATAGCTTTATTCCAAGTAGTTGTAATAGTTGATGTTAGTGATGGACAACCATGAAGCGGCGCCACTGACCTTGACGTCACGCCGGTGATGATGGAAATCATGTCCGTGCTTTGGAGATGGAGATCAAAGGCACGAGAACAAAGGCCATATCATATCACATATTATGAATTGCATGTGATGTTATTCCTTTTTATATCTTGTATTGCTTAGATCGCGACAATAGCATTACAAGATGATCTCACTAGATATCAAGTAATAAAGTGTTCGTCCTTAGTAGGCACCATTTTTAAGACTTGTCGTTTCGAAGCACCACATGATGATCGGTTGTTATAGATTCTACGTGTGCATACAACGGATGCAAGCTAGATTTACACATGCGGATACTAAGGTTAACCTTGATGAGCCTAACATGTACAGACATGGTCTCGGAACACGGAATACCGAAAGTTAAGCATGAGTCATATGAATGATATGATGAACATGTTGATTGTTCGCCTTTGAAGCTACATCTTCTCTCGTGAAGATAGGACTTGGTGTAGTGGATTTGGTTTATGTAATCACTAACGCAACGTGAGGGGTGTTGTTTTGAGTGGGAGTTCACCTAGTTAATTTAAGAATTAAATTTGAAATCAATTTTTCATAAACTTAGTCTAAACTCTTTGCAAATATGTTGTAGATCATGGCGACCCCCTCCATCAAATTTAATGCGTTCCTAGAGAAAGAAAAGCTGAAAAACAATGGAAACAACTTCACGGACTAGTTCCGCGGCTTGAGGATTGTCCTCAGTGCTGGTCAGTTGATCTATGTGCTCGATGCACCGCTAGGTTGCCCACCTGCAGAGGATGCTACCGATGATGTTAAAAATGTTTACGTTACTCGGAAGAACCACTACTCCACAGTTCAGTGTGCCATCCTGGAATCGGAGCTTCAGAAGCGCTTTGAGCACCATGACCCTTTTGATATAATCAATGAGCTCAAAATGATATTTGAAACTCATGCGGCCGTGGAAAGCTATTAGGCCTCCGAGAAGTTTTTTAAATGTAAAATGGAAGAGCGCAACTCCGTTAGCGAGCACGTACTCCAAATGTCTGGGCACGCGAACAAACTCCAAGATTTGGGAATAACGATTCCTAATGCATTGGGGATTCACCATGTCCTCCAATCACTGCCACCTAGTTACAAGAACTTTGTGATGAACTACAATATGCACTACATGAACAAGAAGTTGTCTGAACTCTTCTCGATGCTGAAAACTACTGAAGTGGAAATAAAGAAAGAGCACCAAGTGTTGATGGTCAATAAAACCACCAATTTCAAGAAACAAGGCAAGCCTAAGAAGAAGTGCAACTTCAAGAAGGACGGTAAGAAAGATGCTGCGCCTGCTAAGAATCCCAAGGCTGGTCCTATGCCTGATACTAAGTGCTTTTACTGTAAGGGTGAAGGTCACTGGAAGCGAAACTGCCCCAAATACCTAGCAGATCTGAAGAACGGCAACATCAAGAAAAAAGATATATTTGATATACATGTATTGATGTGTATCTTACTAGTAATCGTAGTAGTGCCTGGGTATTTGATACTAGTTCGGTTGCTCATATTCGTAACTCGAAATAGGAGCTACGGAATAAACGAAGACTGGCGAGAGACGAGGTGACGATGCGCGTTGGAAATGGCTCCAAGGTTGATGTGATCGCCGTCGGCACGCTCTCTCTTCATCTACCTTCGGTATTAGTTTTAAATTTGAATAATTATTATTTGGTGTCTGCGTTAAGCATGAATATTATATCTGGATCTTGTTTATTGCGAGCGGTTATTCGTTTAAGTCTGAGAATAATGGTTGTTCGATTTATATGAGTAATATCCTTTATGGTCATGTACCTAAGATGAATGGTTTATTCTATTGAATCTCGATAGTAGTGATATACATGTTCACAACATAGATGTTTTATGGCAAAAAATGTTTTACAAATTATAAAAAAATATTCTAGATCAATCGCTCGGGTGAGCAGCGTGGAGAGGTCCCCAAACCATCGACGGGTTGGATGTCGGCCTTCAAACTTCAAAGTTAGGCCATCTCCACCGGCCCAACCCAACCCGCCCGGGCGCGTCCGAACGCGTCTGTGCGGACGTGCGGGGCGTGCGCAGTCTCCCAGCGGCACGACCCATATGGCTCGACACGTCCGGCTCGACCCATCGGCGCACCTAATTTGCGTGACCATTGCGTCGGCCCGGACACGGGCAGGTCGCGGGCGTTTCCTCCCCGCGCGTGGTACTGACCCACCGCCAGCGTCCGTAGCGATTCAGAGGCATTGGTGACACCGATTTAGACGCAACTGTGACACCGATCCAGAGACACGGGCGGAAGGGTCGTCCTCCGCATCCGCCGCCACGCACCTGCCCTCGGAGTACCAGGAAGTCCTGGCGCGGGGCTACGCCGAGGACGCCTTCCTCGAGCAGGCCATCGCGGCCAGCGCGAAGGAGGAGGAGGCAATGTGGGACAGCTACCACGAGGCCGTCCAACTCATCGGCCTGGTGGCGCAGGTGAACGCCGGTTGGCCGCTGCCACCGCCACCCCCCCCCCCCCCCACACACACAACAACTGCGGGGGTGGGCTGCTCCGCCCGCATCGGAGTGGTCTGCCCCCCCGCATCGGAGTGGTCTGCCCCACCCGCACCGGTGTGGTACGGTCCATCCGCACCGACAAAAACATATGAGTGGCCGGCATGGCCAGGCCAGGTCATCGACCACCTGACACCCCCCGCACCCGCGCCGGCGCCAGCTTCGGGTCTGCCGCCGCCACACCTCTAGACTCCACTGGAGTACATCGACCTCGATCCATAGATGGATGGGGCGACGGCGGCCAGCAGATCGCCAGTAGCTAGGGCCAGGGCCAGTTTTTTTCCTTTTTTATGTTTTTGAATGTAATATATTTTGTATAAACTTTGCCAGTTCATTTTACGCGCGAATCGTGTTGGTTTGAATTTTAAAAAATAACGTGGCCCATGGCCAGCCGCGGACACATGGGTCGCGCCGGGCGGTCCCACCATGTATCATGGGTATTCGGCTGAATGCCCCAAAGTTTTGACAAATCTTTTAAATTATATGGTAGAGCCCTATATTTTAAACTCATTGAAAATCAAGCACAAGTATGCACATGACTAGTTGGTTAGCTCAAATGCTTACAAACCTCATGATCATAAGAATAAGATCAAGTGCTGCTCCCATACCATTTTTATTGTGAAATTTCTGAGTCCGTCACTGCCGCTACCCCAAAGTGACCCCGGGCTAACCTAAACGGACAGAAACGGACCGTTTTGGTCGCGTGTTTGGGTCTGGCCGGTGGAGATGTCCTTAGTGTTTGGTCGCTTGCTGGCCAACTTTGTGGAGATGCCCTTAGTGTCTAAGCGCTTGCTGGCCAACTTTGTGGAAATGCTCTAAGATGTTTTGCCGGTGTGGCGTAATCAATCATGGGGGGTACCGGCCGATGCCATGCAACTGCAATACACATGTGTGTGTACTACTGCTCTGGCATATCCCTACCGTGCATGTCATGCGATGCCATGCATGGACCAGCATATATAGCGACAGTAACGCGCGGCCGGATCACATTGCTGCATGTGGCGTGCACTATAGCGTACGTGGAGAACGAGCGAGCCTATGTGTGTGGTGTGTGGCTTGCAAGGGCTCGGCGGCCTTGGGTTTTGTTTCTCCTCTACTCTGTACAAGGCCACGTTCCAAGCTCCATAGGCCGGCTCATGCACGTTTCCCTCTCTCTCTAAACATCGGTACCTCAGCGTCATTTTTCATCTTGTCATGTGTGAACTCATACTAATGCAAGGACTGCTCGCAAGCAAATTCGGAGCTGTGTTCCATTGATATATTAATTGTACGGCATCAAGTTCCTTTGATTACTCCAGGCGGCCGTGTACATATTTGCGCTGTTCGGCTATTTCATTTAGCGGCAACATTTTCAGAAGCTATACAAGGCTACAGCGGGGCTATAGCAGGCTATTCCATTTTAATCTTTTTAAAAAAGAGAGGAAATTTTAATCGTATCTTGCCAAAAAACGAAAAACTATGACACAAACATGATTCAAGCTACAACTCATTCAACTATTCACTACAAATAAGTATTTAACCATTCAACTCATAACATTTTATTGAATCAGATTGAACAGAGATTTAAAAAAAAAGCACAATCCATAAAACGTGACCTTTCGCGGCTAAATTGGAGGCTAATTTAAGGCTAAATCAGACTATAGCTGGCTATTAGCGGCTATTCTCCATTTAGCCTATGAACGTCATAGCCGTAGTGGGAGGCCTCTTGAAAGGCTATAGCACGGCTATAGCCTAGCCGGCTATTTAAAACTTTGGTCCACACTTAATCGTCACGCATTGATATAATATACTGTATAGTAGTAGTACATACAACGCACAAGGATATTAATTTCGAACGAACAATGTAGAAAAGTTTTTTAAAAAAAAACATGGGCAACCAAGTAAATTCTCATTCTATGCGATTTCTCTGCTATTAAGAGCCTACTTATTCTTGACACAATGACTACAACAAGTACATAGCAATATTAAGTGCGAGTGAGATGTGATAATAACATCATACTATGTTTTTTTTTTGACAGAGAGGCATTTAGTTGGCATACGCAAGCGAGTACAAGCCCATTGATCTTACTATCATGGGAATTACATGATATTTTGGTCTGTGCCTCGCAAATCCTTGCATAGCTGTACTTTTTAACAAATGTTTCATGTTTTATGTAGTATTTCACAATGAAGAAGGTATTTTGGGAGAGAATGATGCGGAATAGTATACGGCCATATGGGCCGGGCAAAGACTATTGGGAGCGTCCGCGTCGGCGATGAAGGAAGAAGATGTTGGACAAGGGTCGAATATAAGGAGATAATGTGCATTAAAGCCGGCGTTCACCAAACGTTGCATTTCCGGCTTAATTAATCATGGAGTGCGGACGGACCGCGCCATGTCCTGCATGCATGGGAACCCTACCACGCCAGGCCGTGCCATGCGCATGTGTACTCCTGCTCCTGCTCCAGCAGGCCCCTACGTTACGTACCGTGCATGCCATGCCATGCGTGGACCAGTACGATTCGTTACAATTTGATGCGCTGCCACGGTAAGGGCATCTCCACCGGCCGACCCAACCAGCCAGCCTGGCGTGTCTGAACGCGTTCGCGCGGACGTGCGGGACATATGCGGTTGACGTGTGGGACGTGCCTGGTACTGTGCTGCAGCTGCACATGCCGGCACCGTTTGAAAAGTTTTCAATGTGACTTGTCCAATAAGATTCAAGTTTTGACGGCAGCATTTCCAAACGTTGCCGGTCTGGCGTAATCAATCATGGGCGCGGGGGGCGGGGGTACCTCGCCTCATTTGTCATTAACTCCTCGCGGCTTGATTAAGTGTCCTCACTGATAGTCACATACTGGAGTGGCTTCTAGACTTGTATGGCACCAAACTCGTTCGGTGCAAGGACGACTAATCATGAACTTGTCTGGATAGATCGAACAATGATACTAGCGTTTTGCATGCATGCGCGCATGATTACAGTGTACATGTGTGTGCTTCCGAGGCAGCAGGTCATATTATTTTTAACTTGATTGTTCTTTAAATCCCTAAGGCCTTTTTTGATTGCTACTAGTGTTTTTTTAGGATTAAAGGACATAATCTCAAGGGGGTAGGGTGAAACCAGTGGCCATTCTAGAACGAAATTGTAGGGTGGGCTCAAGATAACATATCACTTAACTAAAATGACTTAAACAAAGCAATATGGTCTTGTGGACCTTGGAATTCTTATATCAATGCATGACGGTGTAAAATCAACCGCTAAAATAAGAAACTCAACGAGGTATCTTGCCAAGACGCTAAAATGAAACACAACTAGACTCAACAACAACAAAAATATAGCTCAAGTAAGTGACCAGTATGATGAGATTGGACAAAATTAGTTAAATCCATATGGTGTTTTTTCATTTGCAGGTCTACTGACAAAAATAACAACTACATCTATGAATAATTTGTGGATTCCTCAACATACAAACAAGTTTTAGCTGACTAATGAATTACCTAATCTGACGCTGGTCGGTTTCAAAGAAATATACATAGGCTATAGGCTGCAACTGAGTAATCAACTGAATAATCAACGAAGGGATGGACAGTCACCTCGCTATTCCTTGAGGCCCAGATCCCGGCTGTTCGCAAGCTCGTCAGATCGCCAGTTTGCCTCTCTGCAGTCTGCGGCGCCGCACCATGCGACCTGGCCAAAAGTGCAATGGAATTTGCATGTTGTTGTACTAGTACGTATATGTCTTTCTTTGGGCAGGGCAATTAATGGGCCAAACTTAACGCACCACAAGGCCCAGGTGGGAAAGCCAACTCCACCAAAACGGTTCGTTTGCTTCCTTTTGACTATTCGTGTCGAGAACTCAAGAAACTAAAACATATATATTCGATATTTTTTCTCAGAATTGGAGGGTAGGCTCGAGCCATGCGAAACCTACCCGGTAGAATCGCCCCTAGGTGAAACCCTACCTTCAGTACAATACCTCTAATTTCTATATAACCCTGATTCCAAATCCACTAGGTAGGGGTAGTATATTGAATATTGTTGTGACTTATTTTGGCCGGCTTGGGACCAAGCAGGCGATGAAGGCCTGTTTCCAAAGATGGGATTAGTGAACGTGTTCAGCCTTGAGACAGGATCATGATGGAGTCAAGGAGCAAGTCAACTTGGAGCGAGGAAATGAACCAGAACCTATTTCAGGGAGTGTTGGTGGGAACCACTACTAACCAAAATATAAGCCGGATTGGACTATCAGCCGGTTTAAGCATGGAAACTCCTATCTTTTGATAGCCTAATTTGCACTGATTTATGCCCAAAATCCCACATCTCTACACCCTTGAAATGGGAAGAAAAAAGAAAGATCCATGTCCCAACATGGAAGGATCACGCCGGCTCTTCATGGGAGGCGACAACGGACACTTGGGTCTAGATTGAGTACGAAGTCGGTGATAAAATCTGACTACTTCAGGACTAGATTTAAGAGTTGGAATTTGACTTGTAAATGTGTATGAGACACCTTAAATTGCACGAGAAGATAAGTTGTCTCGTATATATGCGAGGGGTCATGGCTGACTAAAACTTAGAGGCAAACAATCCAAAAAAAATCAATACATTTACTTTTATCTCCTAAACCCTTGCCCCATCTCTTCGTTTCTTCCATGAATTTGCATGTAATACGTCCGTTGAATCTAAAATCAAGCTAAGAGCGGCCAAGTCCAATTAGTTTAGCACATATTCACCGGAACTTCCAATAGGGTCCACCCTAAAGAATCGGGGCTTCGGGTCTCAAAAGAGCCAACAAGATTGTCTTGCATATCGCGCTTCTAGAAGGCCTCCTGCGGCGTGAGTTGCGGTGCATCGCCCACCTAGATCAGTGAAGCTTAGCAGTACCTTGATTACTATGTGGTATCATACATTATCTATACCTTAGTGAAGCAGCAACAAGAATGGTCTTTCTGGTTTTGATTATGACAAGGAAGATCATTGGTGTGTCCCATTGTCAACTCTCTGAACTTGATCGACGGACGGGGTGAGGACATGGAGTGTGTTTAATTATAGAGATTTTTCATTACACTTACCAAGGCTTGGTGGGCAAAAAACCGAAAAACCTCCACCCCACCTAGATCAGAATGCAGACCAAATGCCTTTAACCTAAAAAAATTCAGAATAGAAATGGAGAACTGCAGGAGTCACTGAGAGTTTAAGAAGTATGCAACCAACATTGGTCTCACCTAACGTCTCCCATTCTGATCTGGAAGAACCTGATAGAAAGACCAATATCAAATGCACTAGCCACCATATATGGAAGGGTACAGGGTTGGTGCAAGGGATCCAAGATACCTATACGTAATCATATGCTCGATATTGCTAGAAAGATATTTGTTATAGCATATTGTTTACATATATCTATCATGATATTTAGGGATATTAAAGTATATTTGAAGACACTTACATAGATATATGTACATCATGGTTTTACCAGGTTTCATGAATATCGTGGCTATGTTAGATTAATAATATCGTTTAGGAGACAATGTCTCTACATTGTTATAAACTATACTGATAAATTGTTGAGTTTGTAGTTCTAATGGAACCTATTTATAAAATGTAAAATTTTAGTACAAATATTACCAAGAGGAAACTTTATGGTATAATATATAATATATCATGCACCCTTATAATATAAATGATCTCCCGCATAATGTTCAAGAAACAGAAGCATCTCATGTGGAAAATATAATGCTGACATGTTCAAGGATTGGCTCATCCCGACCGTGCATTCTTACGCGACACCTGAAGGAGACACCATGATCCCGGCGCGCACGGACGGCCTGTCAACACTAGAGAACGCTAGAGCGAGTGGCTCTTGCACATAGTTACGAATAGCCAATACATTACACATATCAACAGATTAAGGAATATTAACATAAGAGTTATTTGTGTTTACATAAGATAATTGATTATGAAAGATAAGAGTGTGTTGCTTTTAAAATTGGATACACACTCACAGATAGGGAGTTGCCAATGTGTTTGATCCACCACGCTTAATATACAAGCACGTTGACACCGAGGGTGATTCAGTGCAGCTCATGTCGAAGGATATCCTCCTAGAAGCGGGATGCACGGCACATCGAGAGAATGCTTTGTAGACCCAAAGCCCTGCTTGCTCTGGAGGGAGTGGGCTCGCGGCGTCTGTGGGTTTCTCTAGTTTAGCCTGACCGGCCCTAGATCCTTGTGGGTTCGCAGCCCTCCCCGGGTATGGGTGTGGCCTCGTCTCGTGCTCGAGAACCAGCGGGTGCTCGAGGAGCCCGTCCACGTGGCGCGCCGTGCCACTGATAATTTGAAGGAGACTCTCGCGAACAACAGGTCCATTAAGGACGCCGGTACTGTGGAAATACTCTAAGTTCAAAGTTTTGACGGCACCATTTTCTAACGGTATGGCGTGATCAATCATGGGGGTACATACATATACATGTGTGTATGGCTGCTATGGCATTCATGACCGTACCGTGCATGCCATGCCATGCATGGACCAGCATAGCAGGGGCGGACCCAAGAAGAGCTGAGTGACTGACAGTAACGCGGCCGGAGCACATTTGCTGCATGTGGCGTGCAGTATAGCGTCGAGAACGAGCGAGTGGCCGAGCCGATCGAGCTGAGCCTATGTACGTGGTGTGTGGTTTTGTTTCTGCTCTGCTGCATGTTTCATCATTCGCAAGACTACACCGAGCTGGCATGCATGCGGGCCCGGGTACAGACACAGGTCGATTACCATCGGAGGGCGTGGCGTGGGGTCGATCGATGGTAGGGGCTGACAGCAACGGCTACGGCGCTCGCTGTCCGTTGGTCTGCCCCCAGGCTAGCCTTTCCTATGCATGTCCCAGCTAGGTCATGCACGTTTAATTCATTCTCTCCGGAGACTACGGAAGCATCTCATGTAGAAAATATAATGCTGACATGTTCAAGGATTGGCTTATCCCGACCGTGCATTCTTAAGCGACACCTGAAGGAGACACCATGATCCCCGTCAACACTAGAGAACGCTGAAGCGAGTGGCTCTTGCACATAGTAATGGATAGCCAATACATTACACATATCAACAGATCAAGGAACATTAACATAAGAGTTATTTGTATCTACATAAGATAATTGATTATGCATGATGTTGTATACTGTGACCCTGTTGATGGCGTACGCTATCTTCATAGTAAGAATATGTCGGAGACCATTCAAAGCTCCGTCCCTAGCAGAGTTGACGAAATGTGTGTTGCATTTAAAATTGGATACACACTCGCAAATAGGGAGTTGCCAATATGTCGGAGACCATTCCAATTGGACCCTCTGAAGGTACTATTGAACGGATGATGGTCTTGCATCCCAAAATAAGAGAATACAGATACAAAATAAATTCAAGGTCAGTAATTCTGACTGAGCATTGCCCAAGCGTCATTAAGTTAGAGTCCTTAGACGACTAGGTTTAATGTTATTTATTGTTCAGGTTGTGTTACATACATAGTCCCATGTTGTTTCATGCATATTGAATTGCTATAAGTCTATTCTAAATACCTTCTTTTATTTAAACGGTCTATCATTTTTCTAATTTGTTTTGTCCTTTGTGTACACACTTTTCTTGGGTTGTTTAATTCTGATTTTAGTATTTGTTCTTACATGATTATGAAGGACTGAACCATCACACGGCTGGAAGAGCTGGCGATCCTACAAGATTTCGAAGAATATGACCACCGCACTGCCTTTTTTTAGTTATACTGCTCACCACATTCTGGTTCTAGGTACACAAATATTTCTTAACATATAAGTTTCTTGCTGTTTTTTAATCTCGTGTTCCATTTTCTTCATAGTTTTTCTTTTAAAAACATTTGGTCATGAACTCTGGACTTCTCCCGGACAGGTGGTGAATCCCAAACTGAACACCTCAGGTTGTAGTTGCGGTTGCACAGTGCTATACCGTAGGCGTCTCGCACAACCGATTTGTTACGGGACCACAGGTTAAGAGGATCATTGAGCACAACATCTATGTAACTTGTTGTTACGGAGGGTAAGCAATTAATCATAATATTTTAGAGTTAGTGGTTCTTTATATTTTGAAGGAAATTGCTTCACAAAAACTTTCTATTTGTTATTTTTGAAAAGTAGTTGATGCTTTTCTTGATCTAATTTTTAAGAGAGGGGATAAGATATGCTGCAATTTCTGTAAGTTTTTTAATAGATGCAAATTGTGCAATCAATAAGACAAGTGGAGGGAAAAGGAGAAGGATGTTGATTTGTGTTCTTGCAAGGAGAACAATAGGTATGAAGATATAAAATGGTTGTCAAGGAGGAATGATGCGGAAGAATGATGCGGGAAAATGGTTGTCGAGTTGTGCAATCAGTATTCATCGCTATATGGATGGAAAGAACATATGTGTCGCACATTTGTGAAATTAGAACAATTTACTTAACTGGTTTGTAATTTTTTTCTGTTGCAACGCACGTGCATTCAACTAGTATGGAGTAATAGTCACAGGAATCCATATGACCGACCATGCCTGCATGGGAAATGAAGATAGCAAATTGGATCCGGTATTTCAGGGTGGACCAAGATCAGCACAGGCCGTCAGGGATACATGTGAACGGACCCCGACGATCGACCAACACAGAGGATGACGTGCATATCCACTCGACCACCGTACCGGCCGTCATATCCATGCAGGGCCGGTCTTGAAATTTCGGAGGCCCGGGGCGAAACTAAATTTTTGGGCCCTTTATTATAATTGTTTTATGGATATATGAGATGATGAAAAATAAATAGTTTAAGTATACTTCCAACTATAATATTCATATAAAAATACAATGTTTATATGATACCTTAAAATTTCCTCTAAAAATTCCTAGAAGCAAAGTCCGTGACGATGGAATAAATATCAATCTCGTCCACTAACTTCTTCTCGACGCATAGAGTCGTTAAACCATTTCACCTTTCTCGAGGCACTATAGATCTCAAATAGGTCTTTAATAATTTTAACTTTGAAAAGCTTTTTTCAGCTAATGCAATAGTCACGAATAAGATCCGATAAACGATACAAATATTAGGATAACAATCCGCTTCCCTGATAAATTCAAAAGGCTCCATAGCAGACATTGATGTATTTAGGAAAGTGAACTTCATAACACTTAACTCAGAAATAAGTGCATTTAACTCAACAACACATATATCAGGTTTACCATTTGTACTAGGCCATTGGTACCAGGCCGAGTAAAAGTTTTTGCAAATATAGTGCAATGTTTTCTCAGTTGAGAACCATCCAATGCTTTCAAGGATGTCGAACTTATTAAAAACCCAAATATACTTTTGAATGACTGGAGTTCTTCAAATCTCCAGTAAGAATTCTAACTAGAATTAAGATTTATGAACTAAGAATTAAGGCGTAACCAGCAAAGACATGGGCGGGAGTGGACCACTAGACCAGCAGCTAGGCGGTCGATCGTCTCGTCGATGGAATGGCCTTCGTGCCTAGCATCGATCTTCGAGGGCCTCAAGGCTTCCCGCTCCCGTATCCCGATCCGATATTCCATTCCAGTGGAGGCAACAGGCCTCGGGCAGGAGGCGCACGATCAATTATTGGTTCCATTTGGCTGGGAGCAAGCGAAGCGACCGACGCCATCTAGGACGAGGACTCGAGCAGTAGCATCCGCCTCCGCCTCGCCCTGTACCCGTATCAATCGCCTCGTCTCAGAGTCTATGATAGCGGAAAAAAGGCCCAATTAATCCACCAGTCCAATAAAAAACTGTTTTTATGATGTATACTAGGCATGTCCATATAGCATATTTCTAGGAGGGCCCCTACTTTTTTTGGGCCTGGGGCGGCTGCCCCGCAGGTCCCCCCCAAGGGCCGGCCCTGTATCCATGTGTACCACTCGCATCCTCTTCAGGCTGCAAGTGGTGGCGGGATGCCTTCGACGCCCCAAAGCCCGCACCACATAAAATCGTTAGTGGAGGCAATGCATGAAATGATCGCCACGTGTACAATCTAATTGAGCTTTTGACATTAATGACCCCATCTCACGTCGCCCCCGCGAGGGCGGCCAAGGCGCAACCTGAGCCCACCGCCGCTTCTCCCCACCTCCTCCCCTCCCTCCCCCGCTGTCGTCGGCAAGCGCCGCTCGGCAAAGACCGCCCAGTGCCGGCGGCGACGGGATCTCCTTTACCCGATGCTTGGGCTCCCTCGCGGGCGAGAGCTCCTGGCGGCGGTGATCGGCGTTGAACTCGACCCGCGGTAGAGCTTCTGCCTGGCGGCCCTCGGTGCGACGTGGTGGTGGTAGCCCCTCTCGTCGTCGGTGCTTCTGCTTTGGCCGCGGACGAGAGATGCCGCAACGGCGCAGCTTGGCCTCCGATGGCAAGGCCTGATACCATGGCGAGCGAGGCGGAGCGGGTAGAGGCGGCACAACGCAGGAGGAAGGCGCCTCGGATGGCTTGGCTGCAGCAACGTGACAGCTGCACTGACAGGGCCCTGGCTGGGCCTGATTTAGGCCTAGTCGGTATAGCTAGTGCGCTCGGACGGCAATCACCGTGTGTGATGGAGGGATGTCCCCCTCCCCTAGGCTGTTGTGTGGCTACTTTCCGGCAGGCCTGCGCTTGACCTTCTCTGTCCTCCTCACCTTGTCTGCGGTTGCGAGTTGTGGCCTTCCGTGTTTTTTTCTTGTTTATATTGATCTGCTTTGTAAGAGGTTTTTCCATCATCTTGTATCAGTTCGGCAAATGTAGTTTTATTTATAAAGCGGGACGAAAGACTATTTCGAGAGGGGTACTATCTAATCCAGAGCCACACCCTATTCAGTGATGCACAGCTTAACAACATGCACGATGAGTTGTACACTGCTCGTTCGCTAGACACGCATGCATGAATGAGGCCAATGATACAAAGACAGATGGACGCTCGCTGTCCATGGCCCTTGCAGCCACGGCCATCACGCCCACTGTACGTCCCTCTCTCTCTCCATGAATGAAGAAAACAAACGCAAAACATGGGTACCTCACGTCTTTTTCAGTCTTGTCCTCCGTGTCTCACCCTCTCATCCCGATTAATTGTCGTCATCACAGATGGTCCGATAGTGTGGTACTACAATCGCGTTGTCACTAGTAGTGGCCCTATAGACTTGTACGGCATGCATCTACTTGATTGCAAGGACGACTATTAGTCATGCAACGCAAGTTATGAACTTGTCCATACATAGGACTGATGGATACTGTCAATAATAGAGATTTGATGCATGCATGATTGTGATTGGTCCATACAATGTCTCATTGACTCGCGATAAGTATTTATGCAGATCCAAAGAGCATCCTCACTCGCTTGCCCTAAATCGTGTCTACTCCCTCCGTTTTAAAATATAAGATGTTTTAGCTTTGTAAAGCAAATGTATATAAACTTCTTTTAGTACAGAGGTTCACTAAGATTTAGAGCGAATCTACACACTAAAGTAAGTCTAGATATATTTTCTTCAGAAACCTAAAACATCTTATATTTCGAAACAGAGGGAGTAATGCTTTGGACAATAAAAAACAAAACTGCAGAAACAACCTAACAGCAACAAAAACGAATTTGAGATTGAGATTGCAAAATCGACAAACTAATGCTGAGAAACACCGATTGCTGCGTCGATGAACACCTCTAGGAGGCCTGCACATCTAAGCCTCTCATGTCCGCTCGTGCGATAGCCGAGTGCTCTACACATGTCCACCATGGCCGCAACACCCAAAAGAGGATCCGTTGTCATCTACCTCGAACTCGGCCGGCTACCCCAGGACTATAGCGTCGTGTGTGGCATTGATCCATTGGCACTGATGTTGTCCTGCAGAGGATGGAGCCGTTCGGTAGAGCGCCATGAGAAAAGGTTAATTCGTGAAGTGTTTTCATAACCAGATCATTTTCTGCTTAACTTCGGTTGGTAGGTTTATTTTGTCATTTTTTGTCGACTGACACACCCTCGCTCGCCTACGTTTGAGACTCTTTGCTCACATTCCTCGTGCGTGCAGGTACGTATATGCAATACCTAGGGCTAGCTTCCTCCCCCTCCGGTCTCATTTTTTACTTTCGTGAATGGAACACTAATATTTACTACTTAGAAAGAAATTAAGAAGCTACTCTGGATGTTCTTTGTTTTCACCATTAATCGCGGGCATGCATGTAGAGGTCTACGTAGGCTGTATCGTCGACTCTCTCCCATCCAATGAAGTGGACTCTTGCGGCTTTGGCGTTGGCGCCTGGCAGTGTCATGCTGCCGTCCATTTCTCTGACGAATCACGGCCTGCAAACTATTCTGACATCATTTCTTTTCATGCTATCGAAGTACAGTACTAATATCGATCTTGGACTGGCTGCGTACGCATACACTAGTAGAAAAAAGATCTTTGGTTCAGGGATATTAGTCCCGGTTTTGCTGCAAACCGGGACTAATGCCCCGGTCCAGCGGCTAGAACTGGCCCCAGGGGTGGCAGACACTAGCCCCGGTTCGAACGGGACCTTTAGCCCCGGGTCGTGTAATAAACCGGGGCTAAAGGGTTTAAGGCAGGGCGGGTCGGGCGTCAGACCCTTTAGCCCCGGTTTGTTACAAGACCCGGGGCTAAAGGTCTAAAGGTCTGGCTATATCTTCTTCCCCTGCCCGAGCCACCATTCAAGCTGGTGGCTCTCCTCTCTCTCTCTCTCTCTCTCTCTTTCTTGCTTCAAGCTCCACTTCATGCCCTTTTTTTCCTCAAGATTTGTCTAGATTTTGTGGTGCCCCATCTATCCAAAGGTTCTAAAAGGTGAGCAACTTCATCCTTTGAACTCTCATTGCTATATTAGCTCATTTTATGCTCTATCTTATAGATGGATTTGTGGATTTAGTTTGGTAGTAATTTTTGCAGTGATAGCATGATATCAATGTTTAGATTCTATCTATCTTGTATTAATGTAAGGAACTCTAAGGTAAATATTACAATATGTGGATTATTCTATCAATATATATCTTGTTTTGGCATATAGAGTCTCGAAAATTGATTTTAAAAGCACACACATGCGTGAGTTCATCATTCTAACTAACTAGCTAGATGGGCAAAATATCCTTCTTCGTCTACCTGCGTTCAACAAACTGAAAAATTTGTAACAAAGATAGGGTTAATTCATAAAAGCTTGATAAGAAGACATCACAATTCACATATTAGGGAGTGCCTCTATGGCGAGCTCCTCGAAGATGTCTGAGGACGGGATCCTAAGACATCTTCGAGAAGCTTTGCCGTAGTGGTGTCCCTGCTCTCCCACACCATCTTTCGGTTTATATCTTCTCTAGCTAAATCAGTATGCTGGTGGAGCTAACTAATTTCACATATTAGAGAGTGCCTCTACGGTGAGCTCCTCGAAGATGTCTGAGGACGAGGTCCTAAGACATCTTCGAGAAGCTCCGCCGTAGTGGTGTCCCTGGTCTCACACACCATCTTGCAGTTCTTCACAAGAATGCATACCTATTTATAGATTAAGAAGCACAACATAGTGTCGGGCACTGATGACATAATGTCGACACACTCACGCTGGCATAGTGCTACCACCCACCCAAAATAGTGTCGGCATTTAATTTACTGGCTTAGTGCTGCCCACTAAGGACATAGTGTCGACATATTGTCTCCACATCCACATTTAGTCCCGGTTGGTGCCTCCAACCGGGACTAAAGGTTCATCATATCTTTAGTCCCGGTTGCTGGTTTTAGATCAGTACTAATTAATTATGATTATGTTTGATGTACTTAATTAATTGTATATTGCAGATGAGCCGACAATGGCTGTATGCTGACCGACTCTCTAACAAATTCATTAAAGGCGTGCATTCTTTTCTTCTTGTGGCCGAGGCAAACAAGCGGAGTGGTTTTATGTCTTGTCCATGTGGTGTCTGTCGGAATCATAAAGAATACTCTTCCTCAAGAGTCCTTCACAGCCACCTGTTTCGGTCCGGTCTCATGACCGGCTATAATTGTTGGACCAAGCACGGAGAAAGAGGGGTTATGATGGAAGACAACGAAGAAGAAGAGAATGACAACGACTACCCTGAATACGATGGTACTACAATGGAAGACATTGATGAAAAAAAAGATGAAGAACGAGCATCAGATCTGCCCGATGATGATCTTAGTCGGGCCATTGCTGATGCCCAGGAAGAATGCGTAACTGAAAGGGAGAGGGTGAAGTTCAAGAAGATGTTAGAGGATCAGAAAATACTGTTGTACCCAAATTGTGAAGATGGGCACAAAAACTGGGTACCACACTGAAATTGCTGCAATGGAAGGCAGAGAACAGTGTGACTGACAAAGGATTTGAAAAGTTGCTGAGAATAATGAAGAAGTTGCTTCCAAAGGATAACGAACTGCACGCCAGTACCTATGAAGCAAAGAAGGTTGTCTGCCCTCTAGGATTAGAGGTGCAGAAGATACATGCATGCATTAATGACTGCATCCTCTACCGCGGCGAGTACGAGAATTTGGATGCATGCCCAGTATGCACTGCATTGTGGTATAAGATAAGACGAGATGACCCTGGTGATGTTGAGGGCGAGCGCCGCATGAAGAGGGTTCCTGCCAAGGTGATGTGGTATGCTCCTATAATACCACGGTTGAAACGTTTATTCAGGAACAAAGAGCATGCCAAGTTGTTGCGATGGCACATGGAAGACCGTAAGAAAGACGAGATGTTGAGACACCCCGCTGATGGGTCGCAGTGGAGAAAAATCAAGAGAGAGTTTCTGGACTTTGCAGCTGATGCGAGGAACTTATGATTTGGTCTAAGTACAGATGGCATGAATCCTTTTGGGGAGCAGAGCTGTAGTCATAGCACCTGGCCTGTGACTCTGTGTATTTATAACCTTCCTCCTTGGTTGTGCATGAAGCGGAAGTTTATTATGATGTCAGTGCTCATCCAAGGCCCGAAGCAATCCAACAACGACATTGATGTGTACCTAAGGCCATTAGTTGAAGAACTCTTACAGTTATGGCACGGACAAGGTGTACGTGTGTGGGATGAGAACAAGCAGGAGGAATTTGACCTACGAGCGTTGTTGTTCATAACAATCAAAGATTGACCTGCTCTTAGTAACATTTCAGGACCGACAAACAAGGGATACAATGCATGCACACACTGTTTAAACGATACTGAAAGTATATATTTGGATAAATGTAAGAAGAATGTGTACCCGGGGAATCGTCGTTTTCTTCCACCCTCGCACATCCTAAGAAAGAAAGGTAAGCATTTCAATGGTGAGGCAGACAGCCGGTGTAAGCCTATCCGCTGTACTGGTGATGATGTATTTGACATGGTGAAGGATTTAAAAGTAATCTTTGGAAAGAGTCCTGGTAGACAATCTGTTCCAAAGGACGATGTCGGACATGCACTCATGTGGAAAAAGAAATCTATATTTTGGGAGCTACCCTATTGGAAAGTCCTAGAGGTCCGCTCTACAATTGACGTGATGCACCTGACGAAGAATCTTTGCGTGACGCTGTTAGGCTTCTTGGGCGTGTATGGGAAGAGCAAAGATACACCTGAAGCACGGCAGGACCAACAACGTATAAAAGACTGAGATGGCATGCATCCAGAGCTATTTGAAGGTACTGCTAGCTACGCTCTTACCAAAGAACAGAAGGAAATCTTTTTTGAAGTCCTTTACAGTATCAAGGTCCCGTATGGTTTCTCGTCGAACATAAAGAGAATAATAAATATGGCAGAGAAAAAATTTCAAAACCTAAAGTCTCATGACTGCCACGTGCTTATGACCCAGCTGCTTCCAATTGCATTGAGGAGACTCCTGCAAGAAAATGTTCGAGTACCCATTGTGAAGCTATGTGCGTTTCTCAATGCAATTTCTCAGAAGGTAATCAGTCTAGATAGTCTACTAAGGTTACAGAAAGATGTGGTCCAATGTCTTGTCAGCTTCGAGTTGGTGTTCCCACCATCCTTCTTCAATATTATGACTCACCTCCTAGTTCACCTAGTCGATGAGATTAACATTCTTGGTCCTGTATTTCTACACAATATGTTCCCCTTTGAGAGGTTCATGGGAGTGTTAAAGAAATATGTTCATAACCGTGCTAGGCCAGAAGGAAGCATCTCAAAGAGATATGGAACAGAGGAGGTCATTGAGTTTTGTGTTGACTTTATTCCTGACCTTAAGCCCATCGGTGTTCCTGAATCACGGCATGAGGGTAGAATTAGTGGAAAAGGCATGCTAGGAAAGAAAGCAAGGATATGCATGGACGGACATTCTCTCACTAAAGCACACTACACAGTTCTACAAAGTTCCACCTTGGTGGCTCCGTATATCGAGGAACACAAGAATATTGTACACTCCAACAACCCGGGAAAGCCTGGCTCCTGGATTAGAGATGAACATATGAGGACTTTCGGCGATTGGTTGCAGTCACATCTCATGAATGACATAAATGTTGGAGAGCAGTTGTACTTGTTGGCTAAGTCACCATCTTCGACTATATTGACTTTCCAAGGGTACGAGATAAATGGGAATACATTTTACGCGATCGCCCAAGATAAAAAGAGCACCAATCAAAACAGTGGTGTCCGATTTGATGCAACAGACGAGAATGGGCAAAAGGATACATATTATGGTTACATAGAGGAGATATGGGAACTTGACTATGGACCTTTTTTTAAGGTTCCTTTGTTTCGGTGCAAATGGGTCAAGCTGACAGGAGGCGGAGTTGAGGTAGACAAGAAATACGGAATGACAACAGTGGATCTCAACAACCTTGCGTATAGAGATGAACCATTTGTCCTAGCCAATGATGTGGCTCAGGTTTTTTATGTGAAGGACATGTCTACCAAACCGAGAAAAAGGAAAGATAAGCAAAAGAATACAGCGTCCGATGAGCCAAAGCGCCACATAGTTCTTTTAGGAAAAAGAAACATCGTCGGGGTGGAGGATAAGACAGACATGTCAGACGATTATGATAAGTTTCATGAAATTCCGCCCTTCGTTGTGAAGGATGACCCAATCATCCCGTTAAATAAGGAAGATGCTCCATGGTTACGGATTAGAAGAAAACCCTAACATGTGTGGATGTTGGTGATGTACAATATTATTAAACCTTTATTTTTAATAATCTTCTTATATGTATATGGATATGAACTTTCTCGATCTCAATAGGTAGTATTGCAACTTGTTGTGGCCAGACATTTATTAATATTAAAACATAAAAATTAGTCATAATCATATCTAGCCCTGTAGTACACAGCTTCTGGGTCGTCTTCGGAATCGTCATCGTCGTCGTCGTCACTCGTAGCACGCGGATGGATCCTCAGCCCTTCCTCGTTGCACGCGGATGGATCCTCCGGCCTCGGATTCACGACGCGCGGGGGAGGGGGCTCCCGGGTGACGACCCTAGTACGTCCTAGGCCTTCACCACCACCACCATTCTTGTGGCTGTGCTGCTGGTGAAAGTGCGGGTACCTCAGGTGAGGATGGTCTCCCATGGCGATGTAGCGCATCACACTGGCGATAGTCCGGTTCGCCCACCACAGGCGGCGACCAGCCTCGTTGTGGTTCACTGGGGGCGGGCCGTCACCCTCGTACCTGGCGAGCTCCCTTTCCTGCCGGTTTGCGAAGAAGGCATTCCAGGTGTCGAGGTTGTCGGGATCCCAATAGGGATCCATCCGCTGCTCCGGCGTGAGCTCGAGGTAGAAGTGGTTCGTGATGGCCGCCTGGCGGGCCGAACCTTGAGACATAGGAGGAACAGGAACCCCTCCAGCGCTCAACATCTAGCCAGCGGGCAGCCGGTACCCCGGCAGGCATGGGTAGCTGGAGGCGCACAGCGCCTCGGTCTCCTCGAGCGTCAGAAAATCCCAGTAAGCGGTATCCATTGTTATGAGAGAGAAGGTGTGGATGTGTCGATGGAAATGGCAGTCGGCCTAGATATAGAGGGACATGGCGGGAGAACATGGTGGGAAGCGGGGGAAATGGCGGGAGAAACATGGCGGGAAGCGGGGGAAATGGCGGGAGAACATTTCTACTATATTTTTGTGAATATTTTGCTATATTATATGTAGTTTTCCATTTTTAAATAATAAACTATATTATTATTATTATTTGTGAACATTTCTACTAAATATAATACTTGTTAGATAATAGATAATTTCATTTAAAATGTATAATAAAGTATGATAATAGATTTAAATTATAGATCTTCTTTTTCTGAATTTTTTTATATATAATACATAATTTTCTGAAAACTATAAACCAGTTTTGGGTTTGGTGCCAAAAATAACCTTTAGCCCCGGTTCGTATTACAAACCGGGGCTAAAGGGTTTCGACGCGCGGGAAGTGCGGTGGGCCGAAAACACCTTTAGCCTCGGGTTGTAATACGAACCGGGGCTAAAGGGGGAGAGGGGATGGTATTATACCACCCCCGCCCCGGGTCGAGCCACGACCCGGAGATCGCCAGTTTCTTCTCCGCGCCCACGCCGTCCGCCGCACCGCCGCCCGCGCCCGTGAGAAGCCCCGCGCCGCCCCGCTCTGCCCCGCGCCGAGTCGCCGCGCCCCGAGCCGCCTCCCCGCCGCACCTTCTCCGTCCCGCGCCGCCTCGCCGTACGTCTTCAGGTGATCGCCGTGCTAGATTGTTAATTTTGGTTAATTAGGGTTAATTATATTAGTTAATTTTGGTTAGTAGTGTTAGTGTTAGTTAGTAGTATATTAGTATTTAGTGTTAATTAGTTAGTGTTAATTGTATTAGTTATTAGTATTTTGGTTAGTAGTGTTAGTTAGTCGTATATTAGTATATTAGTATATTAGTTATTTAGTGTTAGTTACTAGTATATTAGTATTTTAGTTAGTGTTAATTGTATTAGTATTTAGTTAGTGTTAGTGTTATGGTTAGATAATATTTTAGTTAGTGTTAATTAGTGTTAGTTAGTGTTAGTTGTATTAGTATTTTAGTTAGTATTAGTATTTTGGTCAGTGTTAGTTAGTAGTATTAGTATTTTAGTTAGTGTTAATTAGTAGTATTAGTATTTTAGTTAGTGTTAACTCTATTAGTATTTAGTTACTATTAGTGTTATGGTTAGATAGTATTTTAGTTAGTGTTAATTGTATTAGTATTTAGATAGTATTAGTATTTTGGTTAGTGTTAGTTAGTAGTATTAGTTAGTGTTAGGTTTAGGGTTAGTGTTAGTAGTATTAGTATTTAGAATACTTAGTTAATGAGGTTTAGTTTAGTTAGTGATAGGTTTAGGGTTATTATTGATGGGTTCGTAGCATGGAAAACAAAAAATTTCTACCGCAAGAACGAACAAAACCCAGATCTAATCTAGATAAAAGCCAAGATCTAATCTATGAGACATGAGCAACGAGATAGATAGGAACTAACCCTCGTAGATCCGAAAGCGTTAACGAGATTAGATCTCGTGGTTGATGTAGTCGATCACTTGCCGATCTCAAGATCGTGTGGACGATCCTTCCGGCGTCGCGATCCAGCAGCGCTTCCGCCCTCGGTCAAGTAGACGATCCTTCCGGCATCGCGTTCCAGCAGCGCTTCCGCCCTTGGTCAAGTAGACGATCCTTCCGGCGCCGCAATTCGGCAGAGCTTCCGCAGTCGGTCACACGTGCGGAGTCGAAGCAGACCTTCCTCTCCCCGTTCCAGCGAGCAGCGGAGGTAGTAGATCTTCTCCACGGAATCCCAGCAGCACGACGGCGTGGTGGTGGTGGTGGAGTAGAGAATTCTGCAGGGCTTCGCCTATGCCTGTGCAGAATATGGTGGAGGAGAGAGCGGCAGAGATTGGGCATTATGAGAGCAAGAGAGGAGGGGGCGCCCCTGCCCCTCTATTTAAAGAGGGGAGGGCGCGCCAGGGAAGGGGAGTCCTTGTAGGACTCCCCTCCTATGGGGCCGGCGGGTTGGGGAGGTGGGGAGGAATCCTCCTCCCCCACGACTCCTTATCTTGACCCACCAGGACTCCTTGATCCCTATCTTGATTTTCAAGCAAACTCCAAGATATCTTCTAGAACCTTCCGGAACATTCCGAAACCTTCTAGAATCCTCATACAAACACTCCGGAACATTTCCTATCTCATAAAATGATCTCCTATATATGAATCTTATTCTCCGGACCATTCCGGATCTCCTCGTGATGTCCCGGATCCATTCCGAGACTCCGAACAACATTCGGTCTCCAACGCACATTCCATATCTACTCAAAACAACTTCGAACCTTAAGTGTGTCACCCTACGGTTCGTGAATATGTAGACGTGATAGAGACATATCTCCTATCAATAACTATCAGCGGGACCTGGAGATCCATAATGGCTCCCACATACTCAACGATGACTTTGCGATCGATTGAACCATTTACATATGAAACTAATTCCCTTTGTCTCGCGATACTATACTTATCCGAGGTTTGATCGTCGGTATCTCCATACCTAGTTCTACCTCGTTACTGACAAGTACTCTTTACTCGTTCCGTGATATGTCATCCCTTGTGACCGAGTCACATGCTTGCAAGCTAACTAGATGACATTCCACCGAGAGGGCCTAGAGCATATCTATCCGCCATATGGATGGACAAATCCCAATCTTGGTTCATGCGCTTCAACACATACTTTCAGAATACCCAATGACACTTTTATAACCACCCAGTTACGAAGCGGCGTTTGATGTTATCAAAGTATCCATCCGGTGATGGTGATTAACATAACCTCATGGTCGAAGGAATAGGTTACTATGTGATTTGAAAGCTTACAGCAATACGAACTTAATGACTTGATCTTATGCTACGCTTACTATGGGTGTGTGTCCATCACATCATTCTCCTAATGATATGACCTTGTTATTAATCACATCCTAATGTCCATGATCAGGAAACCATGATCATCAATTAATCAACAAGCTAGTTCAATAAGAGGCTTACTAGGGACTCTTATATGTTTACAAAACACACATGTATTAGTGTTTCCTAATAATACAATTATAGCATGGGATGTAAACATTCATCATAAACACAAAGATATAATAATAATCACTTTTATTATTGCCTCTTGGGCATATCTCCAACAGTCTCCCACTTGCACTAGAGTCAATAATCTAGATTACATGGTAATATACCGAACACCCATGGCGTTTTGGTGTTGGTCATGCTTTGCCCTAGGGAGAGGTTTAGTCAATGGATCTGCCACATTCAGATCAGTGTGTACTTTGCAAATCTTTATGTCACCATCTCGGACATACTCGCGAATAGCGTGGAAACGTAGCTTGATGTGCTTCAGCTTGCTATGTGACCTTGGCTCCTGCGCATTAGCTATGGCACCTGTGTTGTCACAGTAGATGGCCATCGGGTCCAATGCACTGGGAACCACGCCGAGTTCAGTAATGAATTCCTTCATCCAAACGGCTTCTTGTGCAGCCTCCGAAGCAGCTATGTATTCCGATTCAGTTGAAGATTTCGCCACAACGCTTTGCTTCGCACTCCTCCAGCTCACTGCAGCACCATTCAAAATAAATACGTATCCCGATTGTGACTTCAGTGTTGTCCACCAACATGACGTTCAAGGCAGAGTCATACCAATCAGGAGTGGTACGAACCCTTGTTGACCTGCGAGGTTCAGTAGTAACTTCGTTCGAAGTTTCATGATCATTATCATTAGCTTCCTCTTCTATTGGTGCAGGCGGCAGCAAAACATCTTCCGGTGCTGCGCTACTCTCAAATCCAAGAGAAGGTTCAATAACCTCATCGAGTTCTACTTTCCTTCCAGTCACTTCTTTCGAGAGAAACTCCTTCTCAAGAAAGGATCCATTCTTTGCAACAAAAACTTTGCCTTCGGATCTATGATAGAAGGTATACCCAATTGTTTCTTTAGGGTATCCTATGAAGACGCATTTCTCCGCTTTGGGTTCTAGCTTATCAGGTTGTAACTTCTTTACGTATGCGTCGCAACCCCAAACTTTAAGGAACGACAACTTAGGTTTCTTACCAAACCACAATTCGTACGGTGTCGTTTCAACGGATTTAGATGCTGCCCTATTTAAAGTGAATGCGGCTGTCTCTAATGCATAGCCCCAAAATGATAACGGTAAATCTGTAAGAGACATCATAGACCGAACCATATCTAAGAGAGTTCGATTACGACGTTCGGACACACCATTACGCTGTGGTGTTCCCGGCGGTGTCAACTGTGAAAGTATTCCACATTTCTTTAAATGCATGCCAAACTCGTAACTTAGATATTCACCCCCGCGATCAGAACGCAGAAACTTAATCTTGTTGTTACGATGATTCTCCACTTCACTTTGAAATTCCTTAAACTTCTCGAAAGTTTCGGACTTATGTTTCATGAAGTAGACATACCCATATCTACTCAAGTCATCCGTGAAGGTGAGAACATAACGATATCCACCACGCGATGCTACACTCATTGGACCGCACACATCGGTATGTATTATTTCCAATAAGTCTGTAGCTCGCTCCATTGTACAAGAGAATGGAGTTTTAGTCATTTTTCCCATTAGACATGCTTCGCATCTTTCAAGTGATTCAAAATCAAGTGATTCAAGAAGTCCATCTGAATGGAGTTTCTTCATATGCTTCACTCCAATGTGACCAAGACGAGAGTGCCACATGTATGTAGAATTATCATTCAATTTAATTCGTTTAGCATCTATGTTGTGAACATGTGTATCACTACTATCGAGATTCGGTAAGAATAAACCATTCATCTCAGGTGCATTACCATAAAAGATATTACTCATATAAATCGAACAACCTTTATTCTCAGATTTAAAAGAGTAACCGTCTCGCAATAAACAGGATCCAGATATAATGTTCATGCTTAACGCAGGCACCAAATAACAATTATTTAAATTTAAAACTAATCCCGAAGGTAGATGTAGAGGGAGCGTGCCGACGGTGATAAAATCAACCTTGGAGCCATTTCCAACGCGCATCGTCACCTCGTCTCTTGCCAGTCTTCGTTTATTCCGTAGCTCCTGTTTCGAGTTACAAATATGAGCAACCGAACCAGTATCAAATACCCACGCACTACTACGATTACTAGTAAGATACACATCTATAACACATATATCAAATATACCTTTCTTCTTGATGTTGCCGTTCTTCAGATCCGCCAGGTACTTGGGGCAGTTACGCTTCCAGTGACCAGCACCCTTGCAATAGAAACACTTGGTTTCAGGATTAGGACCAGCCTTGGGCTTCTTAGCAGGTGCGGCAGCTTTCTTGCCGTCCTTCTTGAAGTTGCCCTTGTTCTTAGGCTTGCCCCGTTTCTTGAAATTGGTGGTCTTATTGACCATCAACACTTGGTGCTCCTTCTTGATCTCCACTTCAGCAGTTTTTAGCATGGACGATAGTTCAGGCAACGTCTTGTTCATGCAGTGCATGATGTAGTTCATCACAAAGTTCTTGTAACTTGGTGGCAGTGATTGAAGGAGACGGTGAATCCCCAATTCATTAGGAATCGATATTCCCAACTCTTGGAGCTTCTTAGCGTACCCAGACATGGTGAGCACGTGCTCGCTAACGGAGCTTCCTTCTTCCATCTTACAGTTAAAGAATTTCTCGGAGGCCTCATAGCTCTCCATGGCCGCGCGAGTCTCAAAAATTAGCCTGAGCTCCTTAATGATCTCGAACGGGTCGTGGTGCTCAAAACGCTGTTGGAGCTCCGCTTCTAAACCGTACAGGATGGCACACTGAACTGTGGAGTAATGATTCTTCCGAGTGGCGAAAACATTCTTTTCGTCATCGGTGGCATTATCTGCAGGTGGGTCACCTAGCGGTGCATCGAGCACATAGGTCAACTGACCAGCCCTGAGGACGATCTTCAGTCCACGGAACCAGTCCGTGAAATTGCTTCCATTGTTCTTAAGTTTTTCTTTCACTAGGAACGCATTGAAAGTGATGGAGGGGCCGCCATAATCTACAACAATTTGCAAGTAGTTTAGACTAAGTTTATGACAAATTGAGTTCAAATTTAATTATTAAACTAACTAGGTGAACTCCCACTCAAAACAACATCCCTCACATTGTCTTAGTGATTACACGAACCAAGTCCACTACACCAAGTCCGATCTTCACGAGAGAAGATGTAGTTTCATCGGCGAACAATCTTCATGTTCATCATATCAATTATATGACTCATGCTCTACCTTTCGGTATTCCGCGTTCCGAGACCATGTCTGTACATGCTAGGCTCGTCAAGACAACCTTAGTTTCTACATGTGCAAATCTGGCTTGCACCCGTTGTATGGACACGTAGAATCTATCACATCCGATCATCACGAGATGCTTCGAAACGACGAGTCTTAGCAACGGTGCCAACTAAGGGTGAACACTTTATTACTTGATATTTAGTGAGAGGGATCATCTTATAATGCTACCGTCGCGATCTAAGCAATACAAGATGCATAAAGGATTAACATCACAGGCAATTCATAATTAGTGTGATATGATATGGCCTTTTCTTCTTGCGCCTTTGATCTCCATCTCCAAAGCACGAACATGATCTCCATCATCACCAGCATTGCGTCAAGGTCAGTGGCGCCGCCTCATGGTTGTCCATCATCACCAGCAACTATTACAACTACTTGGAATAAAGCTATTACAAGATGAATAGACACGCAGGTCTTAACAGAATTAAAGACAACCATTAGGCTCCTGCCGGTTGCCATATTACAACAAGGATCATTGCATACATCAAATACAATCACAATCACATGTTGGCCATATCACATCACAAAACCCCTGCAAAAACAAGTTAGACGCCTCTAATTTTCTTTGCAAGTTTTACGTGGTTTGGGGCTTTCGCATAAGACCGATCTTACCTACGAACATGAACCACAACGTTGATACAAGTGTTGTCAAGATGCTCATTGTAAATTGAATCTTAACTATGGTGGGAGAGACAGACACCCGCAAAGCCACTTGTGCAAGGCAAGTTGCACGTCAAGCGTGGAGCAAGTCTCATGTGCGATGACATGTAATGTTAGCCCGAGCCGCTTCATCCCACCATGCCGCAAGATGCAAAGTACACGCTAAGACACCGACAACAAAAGCATCAACGCCCACAAAAACATTGTGTTCTACTCGTGCAACAGATCTACGCATAGATACGGCTCTGATACCACTGATGGGTTCGTAGCATGGAAAACAAAAAATTTCTACCGCAAGAACGAACAAAACCCAGATCTAATCTAGATAAAAGCCAAGATCTAATCTATGAGACATGAGCAATGAGATAGATAGGAACTAACCCTCGTAGATCCGAAAGCGTTAACGAGATTAGATCTCGTGGTTGATGTAGTCGATCACTTGCCGATCTCAAGATCGTGTGGACGATCCTTCCGGCGTCGCGATCCAGTAGCGCTTCCGCCCTCGGTCAAGTAGACGATCCTTCCGGCGTCGCGTTCCAGCAGCGCTTCCGCCCTTGGTCAAGTAGACGATCCTTCCGGCGCCGCAATTCGGCAGCGCTTCCGCAGTCGGTCACACGTGCGGAGTCGAAGCAGACCTTCCTCTCCCCGTTCCAGCGAGCAGCGGAGGTAGTAGATCTTCTCCACGGAATCCCAGCAGCACGACGGCGTGGTGGTGGTGGTGGAGTAGAGAATTCTGCAGGGCTTCGCCTATGCCTGTGCAGAATATGGTGGAGGAGAGAGGCGGCAGAGATTGGGGATTATGAGAGCAAGAGAGGAGGGGGCGCCCCTGCCCCTCTATTTAAAGAGGGGAGGGCGCGCCAGGGAAGGGGAGTCCTTGTAGGACTCCCCTCCTATGGGGCCGGCGGGTTGGGAAGGTGGGGAGGAATCCTCCTCCCCCACGACTCCTTATCTTGACCCACCAGGACTCCTTGATCCCTATCTTGATTTTCAAGCAAACTCCAAGATATCTTCTAGAACCTTCCGGAACATTCTGAAACCTTCTAGAATCCTCATACAAACACTCCGGAACATTTCCTATCTCATAAAATGATCTCCTATATATGAATCTTATTCTCCGGACCATTCCGGATCTCCTCGTGATGTCCCGGATCCATTCCGAGACTCCGAACAACATTCGGTCTCCAACGCACATTCCATATCTACTCAAAACAAGTTCGAACCTTAAGTGTGTCACCCTACGGTTCGTGAATATGTAGACGTGATAGAGACATATCTCCTATCAATAACCATCAGCGGGACCTGGAGATCCATAATGGCTCCCACATACTCAACGATGACTTTGCGATCGATTGAACCATTTACATATGAAACTAATTCCCTTTGTCTCGCGATACTATACTTATCCGAGGTTTGATCGTCGGTATCTCCATACCTAGTTCTACCTCGTTACTGACAAGTACTCTTTACTCGTTCCGTGATATGTCATCCCTTGTGACCTAGTCACATGCTTGCAAGCTAACTAGATGACATTCCACCGAGAGGGCCCAGAGCATATCTAGAAAAATCCCAATCTTGGTTCATGCGCTTCAACACATACTTTCAGAATACCCAATGACACTTTTATAACCACCCAGTTACGAAGCGGCGTTTGATGTTATCAAAGTATCCATCCGATGATGGTGATTAACATAACCTCATGGTCGAAGGAATAGGTTACTATGTGATTTGAAAGCTTACAGCAATACGAACTTAATGACTTGATCTTATGCTATGCTTACTATGGGTGTGTGTCCATCACATCATTCTCCTAATGATATGACCTTGTTATTAATCACATCCTAATGTCCATGATCAGGAAACCATGATCATCAATTAATCAACAAGCTAGTTCAATAAGAGGCTTACTAGGGACTCTTATATGTTTACAAAACACACATGTATTAGTGTTTCCTAATAATACAATTATATCATGGGATGTAAACATTCATCATAAACACAAAGATATAATAATAATCACTTTTATTATTGCCTCTTGGGCATATCTCCAACAATTATTATTAGGGCAATATATACTTAGTGATTTAGTTACTGTTTATGATTGTTTATTGCTATTATTTAGTTATGCTGCATCCATCTCGTCCGAGCCTACTGGACTCCCTCGGGGATGTCCGAGTCTGGGCTCCGCCGGGTTGGCACTGGGAGGTGCTACCTGTCAGGACTCGTACCTTGGTGAGGACTCCGGGTATCATCGTCGACCCGGAGCTTCTTTGGTGGTGTCCACGAGGTCCAGGAGCGGTGCAGAGGGAGCTAGCCCCTGAGGAGGTGGTACGTCGTCGTATCAGGGAGGAGGACGAGCATGTACGGCGATGCATGTATCTTTTGGAGACTAGGTTCTCCAATATCTGGCAGGTTCACGGATCTCACCCGAGCTATTCTCTGATGATGGTTCCTCTTCTGTGGCTGCAGAGCTCCCGTAGCACAAAACGCGGCAGCCGCGTTCGCTAGTTTATCTTAATAATGTACTTTATCTTATACTTTATCCTATAATGCACCCGAGCTATTCTCCGGTGATGTATTAATAATGTACTTTATCTTATACTTTATCCTATAATGAACCCGAGCTATTCTCCGGTGATGTATAAATAATGTACTTTATCTTATATTATTGTAATTTATCTTAATCACTAAGTACTGTATCCGAGTTGTCGCAGTTGTAATATTCTTTTACTTAATGCAATATTCTTTTTCTGTATTAGTTAAGCTATGGACGGTAGACAGAATGAAGAGGAGCTCCTCGACATTATAGATGAGGGTACTGGGGGGTCTTATTATGATGGCTCCGAATATCTTAATTTGTCTGGAGGAGACGATGGTTGACCAAATAGTGGAGACGATGGTGCTGACCATCGTGGAGACCATGGTGAAGACACCATAATAATGACAAAGTCCGTCAAGGTATATAAAGCCTCTATCGATGGTTCACTAGTATAGATGCACTAACTGATTCGTATATATGTAATGACGAATGTTTCTTCTCTTAGACCTTCGCTTGCGGCCAATCTTCTACAAATACAAGAGGCCCGACACACAAGTTGCCCGCTGATGTCCGTTTCAGCATTGACTTAGTCTCTCCGCAGGGTCAACCGCTGGAGCCCAAAGAAGCTGCGAATGCATTTACAAGTCAATGCGGGGTGATTGTTAGAGACAAAGTCCCGATCACCACGCGAAACTAGAACAAGCCAGGAAAGAAAAAGGATCCAGCTGGGGCTAGTTTTGTAGATGACAGAGCGAAAGATACAATGTGGAATTCTCTCCTAACACATTTCACCCTACCTGTCTTGGAGACTGATGAGCTCACACAGCAAATGACGAGGAAAGTCAAGCACACTTTGCTCTTAAGAAGATGGCCGAACTATTCAAGGAATGGAAAAAAAGATTGTACCACAAGTATGTCTTGAAGAAAAAAACTTCTCCATTCACTGGCTCACTAGAGTTGCAGCAGGATAACTGGGCCGCATTTGTGGAATACAAGACCTCAGCACCAGCTAAGGCAATATCAGCAAAAAATAAGGAAAATGCAGCCAAAAAGAAATATCACCATCATATGGGCACATGTGGCTACAGAAGTGCCATGCCTAAGTGGGATAAAGCTGAGGCTGACCTAGAGGCTAATGGGGTCACTCCAGCTACGTCTAGTTGGCCCTTGAGGTCAAGAAATTGGGTATTCGGGCATGGGGCATCATTATACCCAGAAACAAGCAAGATTGTTGCAGTCAAAGAAATTTCTACACCCAAGAAAGAACTTGTTAAAGTGATGAAAGAGGTTGAAGAGGGAACGTTTGTTCCCGACAGAGAGAATGATGAGCTGACAAAGGCTCTCGGGAATCCTGAAAAGGCTGTATGAACAAGAGGGTTCGAACCTTCTTATCCATGGGTTATCGGGTTTCTCGAGCACCGTGACACGTATAGAAGCCGATCGAGAAGAACAAACCGGCAAAAAGAGGAGGATACGGAGCGGTTCGCGAGGTTTGAAGCCACGCTGCAGGAGTATCGCCAAGAGCTTAATGAACTTAAAGGACTCCGACAGCAAGATCCTACACCGGACAGTACGGTCGGCCCATCGCAACGGAAAAGCAGCGTGGCTTCCACGGAGGGCCAGGGTAATGATGCAACGATGGATGTGTACCCCGTGGATGCAATTAAGGAGAAGACTAGTTGTGAGCTGCATGTTGAACTAAAGAATATATCCATGAAGGTGACGGTCGGCTTTGCTTTACCTTCTGCACCGGGAGCGACCTACCATTGCAATCCGATTCCAGCTGGCTATGCTCGTGTCGGTGTGGATGAAATTCTACCTATGTGTCAGTCACTACAGCTTGACATCCCTGGAGGTGAAGGGAGACGAGACTGGGAGAAGTCACGAGTGGCTTCATTCTTTGAAAAAAAGAATACATCAAGTTTCCAGGCTCGACACCAAGGCCCCCTTCTCCACCAAGGCAACCGTCTCCTCCCAGTGCACCGTCTCCTCCAAGTCCACCTCCAAGTGCACTGTCTCCTCCTAGTAATAGTCCAATCCATGACCCCAACACGAGTCCATCTCAATCTACGCAGCCGCCTCCACCGACTAAGGGGCAAAAGCGGAAGAATACCACCGCTCCGTCGAGCGATAACCAACGCCCGAAGCGACAGTTGTCGCCCCTCCCAAGAGTACCGCCGGTTCCTCCCAAGAGGGCTTACGACCTGACCGATGAGGAGAACGATGCGGTCATACGTGCCGAAGTGGATGCTCATTTTAAAAAGAAACAACCTGAGCCAGAGGTCCAAATAAAACCGGAAACCAAGGAGCACTTTAGGAAATTACTGACACAGCCATCCCAAGCTCAGTTAAATGCGCCAGATGACTATACACGATGTCTTCAGAAGACATTGACACAAAAGAGATCAAGCGGTAGAGGAAGCATCAAAAAAGAGGTTCCCCAGCAGGGGAACAAGCAAAACAATCGAGTGGTAGCGGAAGCATCAGAACAGACGTCCCTCAGCTGGGGAAACAAGCAAAACAATCGAGTGGTAGCCGAAGAATCAAAAGAGATGTTCCCCAGCTGGGGAAACAAGCAAACCAATCGCTCCCCCACTCCAGGTGAACATATCCAAATCTCAACTATATGAGGAAGAACCTATGGATCCGGAAACGGCTAGGATATTGGCCGAGCAATGTGGTATGCCTATTCATGAAATTATTCACGGCGATATGCCCAAGGCTGAGGTAGCACCCAAATTTGTTAACGGGGAGCCTCTGGTCAGTTCTGAGAGGCTTCGGGATATGCCAACACAAATGCGACGATTCCATGAATGGTACATGAAAGCATCAAAAGAACAGCGAAATTGGCTCATACTGAAAGTTCGAAAATCGCATTACTTCATTGAAGACGAGGTCCCTATTGAATTTACAGAATTATTTCAGTTATTCAATCTAAAGGAACTCGACAAAACTATCATCAGTTCGTATTGTTTGTAAGTGATTACTTTATTTATGTAATTAGGTCTCTATCTCAGTTTTTTCAATTCATTGCCGGTAAGTATACTCACTGTATTCTTTTGTACGCTATATATAATGATGCAGAATGAAGATGCTCGATTGTAAAAGAAAGGCTATCAACGGATTTGGGTACATTGACCCACATCGAGTTCATGGAGCTATACTAAAGGATAAACCGCTGGAGACCGAGCACAACTTGTTGCGGTTTCTCACGAAACAGCATTTCTGTAACGAAATACTATTTCCTTACCACGACGGTTTTTGTACACATTAACTTTTGCTTACTCGATGTTCAGTGTAAATGATGAGTTACTGACGTATGTAAACCTTGCGTAGGTACCACTGGATTCTTCTAAGCATTTCACTTGACATGGGAAGAGTTCACATCATGGACTCACTAAACAAAGATATTGAAAACTACCGCATCATTATCGATGCGCTCCAGAGGTAATTTCAACCATTATCACACTATATCCGTTTCTTTCGTTCATTTTCTGGGATATTAAGTAGTTATTAACTCATACATTAATTTTCTTTGTTAGGTAGGGTTTGGACACAGTTCAAAAACATGTCCGCGGTCAATGGCGTGAGGAGCTATTTTTTAAATCACTCTCGGTAAGTAGTACGAGCTAAGTCTGCGCATCTATTTAATTCTAGTTTATGTGCATTTATCATGCTAGCGTTATTATTTGATTGAATTCTATTCTTGTAAAGTGCGCGAGGCAGCCACATGGAACTAATCTATGTGGATTCTACGTGTGCGAGTTCATTCGCATCAGTATTGAGAAGCCCTCGGAAAATGTTCGAGTAAGTAAACAATATATTCACTCTTTATTTTTATTACAAAAAATCGTGTTGAGTCTAATCCATACGATCTCCTTTTTACATAGTTGGACGCGATGCGGGACAAGCTCCTTCCAGAGGACCGCCTAATTTGCTGCATTTTTTCTCGACGAGGTCATAGACCCACGCGGAGAATACTGTATAAGTAGACCCTAAAGCATCCATGTAATGATCTCCATGTAATCAAATGGACATGCTCTGGACCTTGTTGGGACTCCATATATGCTTGTAAGAGTAATTATATTATATATTGCGTCAATGTGGCCAAGTACTGTATAGTACTCCCTCCGTTTAGAAATATAAGATGTTTTAGCTTTGTGAAAGAAGTGTATCTAGACCCTTTTAGTGTGTAGGTTCACTCCAAACCTCTATGAACCTATACACTAAAAGACATCTAGATACATTCTATTCACAAAGCTAAAACGTCTTATATTTCTGAACGGAGGGAGTAGCGTTCTGTATGTATACGAAAACTTGTTTCTAATGAAAACACAGAATAAAAAATAATTGAACACAAAACACAAAATGAAAAGAAAAACACAAACCCCTAAAACCCATCCCCTGCCGCGGCAGCCAAATGGCACAAAATGCTGCCGCGGCAGGGAACCTTCAGTCCCGGTTCGTAACACGACCGGAGCTAAATGTCCTGCCGCCCAGCGCGCCTAGCAGGCCACGTGGTTGGACCTCTAGCCCGATTCGTAACTGAACCGGGGCTAAAGGTTGGACCTTTAGTCCTGCTTTCGCAGCCCCGGTTCGAAATCCGGAGCTAAAGGCCCTTACAAACTGGGACAAATTGCCCGGTTTCTACTAGTGATATGCTGCCATTGTTGCATTGTTGCTTTTGCCAGCGTGCTTAGCTATCTGGTCGCCAATTCGTGAGTCACAACTGCAGCCGCACGCCTCGCTGCTGGGTGCTGGCTACAAGCACTATCGAGTATCGTACTGTAGCTCTGTAGCTAATCTGGGAGCAGCAAGCGCAAGCAGCTGCTAACCTACTAACCTATTGATTGGTAGCCCGGTTTCTTGTTCCACTCAAAAAAATCTAAAAGTAATAGAAATTATAAATAGGTCAAAAGACAAACTACCGACGAGTATAAACACTAGTGCTGCCGTTTTCACCCTTCCAATATTGGAACCGGGAAAACTTGTCATAGTAGAGCTTGTTGTAGTAGACATGCGGAAAGTCGTCGTGCTAAGGTCGTAAAGGTCTAGCGCACTAGAGCTGCAACCATCGTCAATATTGACATCCGTAACTCGAAAGAGATTGACTTGAAAACACACAAACGAACACGAAAAACGAACAGATCTCGGGAGATCTGCCAGACACACGACTCCACGCGTCCCCTGCCGACGCTAGATGCACCACCAAAGCGAATATACGACGAGAGATTTTATTCCAACTTTAGAATGTAGCCATCGTCTCACCATTCCCCAAAGGACACGGAAAACCGTCTAACCAATGAAAAAAACATCTGGTCGGCAGGAGGCTGTGGTTCACTATGCCTCCCAAGCGTACGGTGAGGATAAGGAAAAATTAGGGTGTCAAGTGGCATCCCGTCAAAGTCCCATCTCTAGTTCATTTGTCAAAATCTAGTGTAAATTTTTTCTCAAAATTTGAACTAGATTTTGGCAAACGAACTAGAAGTGGGATTTAGGTGGGATACCACTCGACACCTTGAGAAAAGTAGTTACCAATGGGAGACTTGGCCAGAGAGGGAGAGGAAAGCGGGAGCTGAAATGTCCCTCCCGCAAACTATATGGGTCGATTCGGTCAGCATCCACTTGGCCTCGGAGATCTCTGGAGTTCGGATCAAGGGGCTCTTTTTTCGGGATACCGATAATTTTTTACAGTTTTGCGCGTTATTCAGGCTCTGTTCTGGCCGTTTTTCACGCTCAAAACTGAGAACGGCTATTTTGACGTCGGACCGAACAAGCGACGTCTACGCCTGTTCCCATCTCTCTCTGTCTCTCTGAAAAACGACCTGCAACTGCAAGACCCCTCTGTCAGAGCAAACAAACCTGCATGCATGCATGGGTTGAAAAGTGTCAAACGCTGGGCACACTTTTCAACCACGTGGCGCTTTCATCCTGCAACGCTACACATATCACGGTGGACCAAATCGCTAGACGAAGTCAGGCTCAAATAAGTGGCGGAGCTAGCCCATACATGGAGCCTGTGCAGAGCATATGAAAGGCATCTAGCTGACGGGTGAACTACTACTAATCATTCTCTTGATCGCTAGCATAGTTTACATGAAGACTCGTGGACAGAGCCCGGGAAGCTACCCAGGGCCGCTGGCTCAAATTCAAGCCCTCAAAATCAAAAACTCTTCATGCTGACCATGGAAGCAAAGCAAGCGAACGAATTCAGAGAACCAAACGTCCTGCGTGTTTACCTTGCTAGTGGCTGGCCTCTGCCGCCTTGCCTTGCCCTTAGGCTGGTCATAGTGGTAGTATCGTACTACTAGTATTATACATATGATACTAGTGTATGATAGTGCATGGTATCATATGGTCGTATTATATTTAATGATTTGTAGAATTTTATTGCAAAATTATGTAAAGATTTATTTGCAGGAGAATTTTCTAGTTTTATGTTTTATGATATGTATCTACCAGTGATATTCTACCATCTCTTTTTTAATTAATTATTGTGCCACATCAAATTTTTACCAACATGTCATGCATGATACTAGCTATGATACTTTCACTAGGATTAGCCTTAGCCAAGGAAAATCGCCGGCCACTGTCGGCTAGTGGCCCTGCCAAGGCCTTGCATAAGGTGACGTTAACGTCTGTACCTGCATGTCGGACGGAGGGAGGAAGGGACATGGTCCTTTTGCTCCGTTAACGTACACTTTTCTTTTTTCGTCGACATGTCCTTTTCGTCTCCATGTCCTTTTGCTCTTATCTTATATAGGCTTAATGGTTATCTGAATAATCGATGTAGCACTCTTGCTAACAATGATGGGTTTAGAAAGGAAGATAGTCTTGGAACTGACAGTTTTTCTTCGGAAGTTAAACTTGTATACGGACATTATTAGTACAAAATTACTTAATAATCCACCAGTCCCATGCATACGGCCGGAGATAGTACTATTCTTCGACAATATAAGCATTTTTTGTCAGCTATTTAGCTCGCCAAAAAGGCTTAATGGTTCAAGAGAGAGTCATTTTTTTCAAGAACATAGTCATGGATGCTACTAGGATTACACATTTATCGATCCATTTCTTGCTTTCTCTGTCGCTATTTATCTCGCTAGTAGCATGTTTTGCACCCGTCCATGCGTACGGCCGGAGATGGATACTACTCTTCCAAATATAAGATTGTTTTCAAGCTATTTATAGCTTGTTAAATGGCTTATATTGTGAAAAAGAGGATGTCCCTTTTTGGCTAAGAACATACGCCCTCCGTCCGTAAATAAGGGTACTTCTAGCATTGTTCTAAGTCAAACTTACTAAAGTTTGACTAACTTTATACAAAAACATAGCAATATTTTATGATACTAAATTGGCATCACTTGATTTGTTTTCAGATTTAGTTTCATAATATAACCATTTTACATAATATATGTTGCTATATTTACCAATAAGTTTGGACAAATTTAATAAAATTTAATTTAGATAAATGGTAAAAGTGCACTTATTTGCGAAACAGAGGGTGATGGATATTTATCGATCTATCTCTTGGGATCGCTGTTGCTCCTGCATTATTATTGGAGCAACCTTTTTCGGGCGAGGCCAAATAGTATCGGAGCGACCGCTATCGCCCACTGTACATGTCCACTACGTGCATATGCAGCAGTTTAGCAGGACGTTGCGAGAACGAGCATCGGAGCGACCGCTGTCGCCCACTGTCGTGTTCCAAAACGTGCCCCACAATGCATACATGACGTTATCCTTGTCCATACCCGCCCCCAGGGTAGGACGGGCTGGTGGTCTGTACCAAAAAAAAAAGCCCGGCGTTTAAAGAGAAAATGCCCTACCTTGCCGTGTGTGCCCTCCTCATGAAACATCCAAAAAAAGATTTAGGCTTACAAACGGCCTAGATCCGAAGGCTTTACATAGAGTCACGTTAACTCATTATTGGGCCAAGCCGGGCTCAGTGGCATGGCCGAACGCACCCAAACCTGGTATATTTGGCCTGTTCGTCTCACCAGCTTTGTCCTGGCTAGGGCTACCTACAAATTTATCATGCATATGAATCATCTATGTCCACTCAAAAAAAAAAATTGAATCATCTATGCTGGTGTACACCCCTCCACAAATAAATCTTAAAACTTCACTTGTCGTAGAGTGTTCCATAAGAGGATAGTAGCCGTGGGACGATAAATACCCTACAAGTTAGAAGACAATTTGATATTAAAAATCTTGTCATTTCTAAATAGCCATAACGACCAAATAATGGTAAGCGCTCACACCCTAAACAATGTCCTGTATTTATCATTTATCCCATAGAACCAAATAAACCAAAGTCTAATTGTATGATTGACCATATAGATCGAGTGAATTTATAATGGAAGAATAAATCCTGAATTGTCTCCTCATGGTGACAAAAACGCATTTTGTACTTCCGTGCCAATTCCTCTTTACAAAATTATCTTTTATAAGAATAACCCCTTTACAAAGATACCATGCGAATATCTTTGCTTTCAGGGGTATCTTTATCTTTCAAATTTTACATTATCATCTACCAGAATATCAGGTTGTATCAAAGCTCTATACATTGAGTCAACATAAAATTTACCACTCTCTAGTAACTTTTATTTAAACTCATCTACACCATCGACAACTGGATACACCATCTGACAACTGGATCGTGGATAACCATAATAAAAGATTATTCTAAGATAACAATCGAGGGCTGATGACATCTCTTTTGAAAGTCACATTGGAGGATCCCGAACTGTCTCCTCATGGTGACAAAAACGCATTTTGTACTTCCGTGCCAATTCCTCTTTACAAAATTATCTTTTGTAAGAATAACACCTTTACAAAGATACCATGCAAATATCTTCGTTTTCAGGGATATCTTTATCTTTCAAATTTTAATATTATCATCGACCAGAATATAAGGTTGTATCAAAGCTCTATACATTGAGTCAACAGAAAATGTACCACTCTCTAGCAATTTTCATTTAAACTCATCTACACCATATGACAACTGGATCGTGGATAACCATAATAAAAGATTATTCTAAGCTAACAATCGAGGGCTGATGAGATCTCTTCTAAAAGTCACATTGGAGGATTACATTCCTTTACTGGGAAAAGTGTATCCCTTTAGGCCCCACAATCGAATATAAAGATGAATATTTTTCGTGAAGAGTAGTGTGGCCAAGCCATCTAACTTCTTAGAATATAATGTGTGTCCATCCTTGAAATTAAAAGTACCAAATGGGAAGAAATTCTTTTTGAATGCCATCAGTCCAGCCAAAAAGTGTGAATCATCAGGTTTCCAAACCACTTGAGCCACAACTTTCAAGCCAACATATTTCCTCCGCAATTTGGTTTGCCAAACACCATCTCTAATAACTAGCTTGAAAAGCTATTTACCCAAAATCACAGTATTTTTAACTTGCAAATCGTGTATGCCAAGTCCACCATATTCTTTCATATAGCAAAGCATATTCCATTTGGCTAGTCGATATTTATTTTTCACTATCTCCATGTCAAAAGAATCTTGAACGGAAATAATCCACTTTGTTCAAGACACCTTTTTGTAATTGGAAAAACGAGATCAACCTTTTTGTAATTGGAAAAACGAGATCATATATAGTACCATATTAGTGAGTACTAAATTTATGAGGACAAATCTTCCCCCAAGAGATAGTAATTTACCTTTCCAATTGTTAAGACGTTTTGGAAGGCTTTCCTCAACGAGATTCCATTCAGCATTTATGAGACGCCGGTAATGTATCGGAATTTCCAAATAGTTGATTGGAAATTTCCCCTCCCAGAGCCGAATAACTCAGCATATAGGTGGGTCTCGTTTTGAGCCTCGCCAAAACATAGAAGTTGCTCTTATGGAAATTTATTTTTAATCCGGACAATTGCTCGAATGTTGATAGTATTAACTTCATATTCTTCGCTTTCTCCAAATCATATTCCATAAATAAGATTGTATCATCGACATATTGAAGAATAAAAACTACACCATCAACAAGACATGGAACTAATCCTTTAATCTGGTCATCGGCCTTTGCTCTCCTGATTAGGATTGCCAACATGTCCGCAACTATATTAAATAGTATGGGCCATAGTGAATCTACCTGTCTCAATCCTTTCTTAGTCTGGAAATGGTTGCCAGTGCCATCATTGACGTTTATAGCAACACTATCTCCAGAGACTAAAGATTGTATAAGAGCCTGCCACTCATCTGAAAATCCTTTCATACAGAGCGTTTGCTGAAGGAAAGACCGGTTACTTTATCATACGCCTTCTCAAAGTCAATTTTGAACAAAACTCCATTTAAATTCTTGGAATATAGTGCATGATTTGTTTCATGCAAAATTACTACACCGTTTAGGATGTTTCTTCCTTGCATGAATACAGTCTGATAAGGACGGACAACATGGCCGACCACATAATTCAGTATAATCGTAACTTGTGTGATTATTTTGAAGCTAACGTTAAGAAGACAGATTGGACGATACAGTTGTATAGATTCTGCATCATTAACTTTAGACAATAATTTTTTTTGCTAAAATTTAGTCTAAAAAGATCCAATTGACCGACATGTAGAAACCCAAACAAATTCAATAGATTCTCCTTGATAACATCCCAGAAATTTGATAAAATTCTGTGGGAAAGCCATCAGGGCCTAGTGCTTTGTTATGTTTCATTTGGAAAACAGCTTTATTGACCTCCTCCTCTGTGTAAGGAGCGGTTAGAAACTTATTTTCCTCTTCTGAAACCTGGGGAACAATCTAGTTTGGGATTCATCCATAGAAAAAGAATTTTCCAGAGGTGCCCCAAACAAATATTTGTAGTAATTTGTGATATAAGACTTTAGATGCTTATGTCCCTCTATCGTACCTTCATCCTATATCAAAGTGTGAATAAATTTATTTGTGTGCTTGTCATTGGCCACACCATGGAAGTATCTTGTATTCGCATCTCTTTAAAGAATGAATTTCGCTTTAGAGCTCTGATACCACTTGAGTTCCTCCTCTCGTAGTACTCGCCCAATTTCTGCATTCGATTGGATTTTTACCTCAACTTCTGGTGCGAATAACGGTGACTTCTGTGTGAGCCTCTAAGTCGTTAATAATAGACTAAAGCCGCATTATCTCCTTCTTTAGGATACCAATAGTATGTCTAGCCCAACAACGTAGGAATTTATGCAGAGCGCGCATTTTATTGTTCCATCGTTGTATAGGCGTCTGACCACCAACTGGTTTATCCCAAATGGCCTTCGCCATCTCATGGAAGCCATCGCGAAGCAACCACCCAAGTTAAAATTTGAACTCGTGTTTATGTTTCATTGACAGAAATCAACAGACAAAAGTAAAGGAGGATGATCTGACAAGCCTCAATACGCTCTAGAGCACGAATAGTTACCATAGGGAACTTTTCTTCTCACTCGGTATCTATAAGTACTATGTCTAGCTTCTCGTATGTCGGCTCAAGAAGAATGTTAGCCTAAGTAAATTGTCTTTCTAAAATGGTTACCTCTCTTAAATCTAAACTATCAATGACAACATTAAACAAGAAAGGCCAATGTTCATTGAAACGCCCCTGACTTTTCTCGTGAGGTAAGCAAATTGAAATCACCCCTATGACTATAAGATACATACTATTTTTTGGCTAGATTAACCAACTCCCTTAGAAAGTCAGGCTTATAAACATCCTGGGCAGCCCCATATACAGCGAAGAGAGACCATATGAAATCATCATCCTTGTTTTGTATATGGAGTTTAATTAAAAAAATCTTCAACTAAACTAGCTAATACTTCATAGTATCATCTCTAATGCCTAATAGGATGCCTCTGGATCTACCACAAGGAGGATGTGAAACCCAAGTAAAATCCACTGCAACCAAAAGGTTATTGAGTAGAGTTTGATATAATTCACGTCTACTAGTCTCGGAAATACCTAGAAAATTCAGCTTATAATCTCTCAAACAAACGACAAAGAACAAATGTTTAGCCAAGTCACGGAGACCTCTGTTATTTGAAAACATGCCATTCATTGAGAAACTATAGGAGATTTGGATACATGGGGTCTTTCGCCAGACTTCTGGCTCTTCGATTTTCGACCAAATGCTTTAATCTCATAACATGAACCAAGACCCGTCTCATCAAAGTCTAGTTCTGTCACTTCACCAATCAAGTGCAAGAGGAGTTGGCCATCTACTATGGCATGCAACCCCTCCTCCATAGGTGAAGAGCTAGCAACAACAGAAACTTTAGGAGTAACCGTTAAATGGTCAATCTCCATATGTCTCAAAATATTAGAAGAAAAAAGAACTTCCTTTGCAGAACTACTCAAGCTAACACCAACATTGGCTAACTTAGAAGTAATAACTGATACATTGCAAATGTATCTATAATTTTTGATGTTCCATGCTTGGTTTTATCCACTTTCTTGTGTTTTGTCCACACTTTGGAGTACTTTTCATATGATTTCGTGGACTAACCTATTAACAAGAGCCACACACTACTGCAGAATAGCTTATAGCCTCCAGCCTATTAGTGGCGGACAAGAAGATGCCTGTCACTAATAATAGTCATCAGTGACAGGCAAGACAATGCCAGTCACACAGCTAGCAGCTATACCAAGTACTAGTGACAGATACAATTATTTGCCCGTTACTGCTATTACCGAAACATACAAGTGACAGGCACTGCTAATACGTCTGTCACTAGTACTGCAAATACTTGTGACGGTTCTTCTAGGCTTGCCTGTCACTGGTATGTATCAACAAGATGTCGAGTTGTAGGCTCAGGCGGACGAGCTATCGGCCAAGCACCAGGGCGGCACTCGGGGTATCCAAACAACCCATACACTGGCATCAGGTACGCCCCAACCATTCTGGTCAACGAAGGCCACCGGCATGTACAAATAGACCTCGACACGACGCCTTACCCGCCGGCCCTCTCCTCTGCCGGCGACCCAGTTCGTTCCTGTTTCTTTTCCTTGAGTTGGCTAAGGGCTTTTTTTTGCATGGTTGGTAGGGTTATTGAGTTAACGAATGTGGGGTCTTGCGTTCTGTTGCTTATATCCGTGCGTGTGTGCTTCATCCAAAAATTGTGCGTTATGCCCGATGCACCTGAATCGGTCGACCCAGCCAAACTTTGTGTTGGTTCCATCAAACCATGTCCGTGTGGTTCGCAGGGCCCAGCGCCGTTGGTAGCTGACCACTAATCGCGCCCCCTCTTATTTTTCTCTTGCTTTCCAATCAGGCGTACACGGCGGCGTGTGGTTGGTAGAACACGGCATCAGCGATAGGCGGCTGCCGAGGCTGTGCTCGCCGCGCTCTTGGTGTATTCGGCTCCGGCATTGTCGGCGGGTGGAACCAGCGGCATCGGCATCGGGCCTGTTGCTCTGTCTCCGGATCACCTCCGGTCAACTGCGTTTTGCAGCGCCGCCAAGGGCCAAAACTGCTGTGGTGAACCTGTCTGCAACATCGTCTCATTTTAATCTCCTTCAATACTTACGTGATCGTCGCCGGCTTGCCCATCCACCACTGACATGGGTTAACTGGGAGGTACTGATCCAGAATTTAGTTTGCGTAACATGCAGGCTGCGAGTTGGATCTGGATGATTTGATCTGACGATTTCTACTATTTTGACTCAAAGGTGAGCAGATCCGAATTCTAGGTTTGTACTAACTGTCTTTTTTCTCTTCTACCGTCAATTTTCATGCCAGGTTCCACTCAATTGATTTGCTTTGCAGACCCGAAATGTGTCTGGCTGAATTCTGGATAGGATGGACGATGTTATTTGTGCTTGTGCTTATGCGATTCGTCTACAGCCCCACAGCCAAAAAAATACCAGGTATGCAACTGTATCGATCATGCATGTATGCATATATCTATGGCGCGCGATTCTTTGATTAGTCTGAAGTCAGTAGTTATCTTATAATAATTCAGTCGTGAAGTCGGAACAACTTTAACACTATCTGCATATAATAATTCAGTCGTGAAGTCAGAACAACTTTAACACTATCTGCATATAATAATTCAGTACCACTTGTTACAACTCTGTTAACATTCAGCTTATGGAGAAATGATTGGCTTCTTATCAAAAAGTGTAAGAAGCATGTCTCTTCTTCGTCTCTAAAAGTGTTCGCTGATTATGGCCTAAAACTACATGTTCTATTGTATCTGTATCATCAGTGGTACACCGCTGAGAACACACAAAATACAGCGCAGTTTCTACTCCCTCCGTTCAGAAATATAAGACATTTTAGCTTTGTGAAATGAATAAATCTAGATGATTTTTAGTAAAGTTAAAACAGCTTATATTTCTAAATGGAGGGAGTATTATTGAATAAGTGTTCTGTTACTGAATAAATTATATTTTCCGTCTCACGCAGAAGAATGTTGAAAAGCACAAGTTGGATGGTGCCACGCACATGTTGTCCGCCTTTTTCTGCGGACACTCCATGTGTGCGTATGTTTGACATGCGATTTTCCAGCTAGCAGCTGGAGTTTTTATGAGCGTTGGCAAGTAGATGGTGGAAGCTTTGACATATCATAGAGACTTAGACGATTTGAATTTGAGATGTAGTTTATTCTAAAACAACAAACTTGTTTTGGATATTGTAAAATCAATATTAATTCCAGTTTATAGTACTTATGATCATATTTTGTTATCAATGTGCAAATGCAATATTTTTTTTACTCCTAAAATATTTTGCCAGTGACAAGCACGAATAAATGGCTGTCACTAGTGACAGCGCCGCCTGTCACTAGTAACCTGTTACCAGTGACACATTACTAGTGACAGGCGCGTTGCCAGTCAATAATGAGCCTTTTGAGCCTGTCACTCATGAACTATTCTGCAGTAGTGACAATGTCAGCTGCCTATTTTCTGCTGTTTTTGGTTCCAGGAAAGTGAGAAAATGAATATTCTCAGAATTGGACGGGACAAAAGCCAAAGTGCCTATTTTCCGAAAGTCATCAGATGCCAGAGTACGAGACGGAGAGGGGCTAGGGGGCCACCACACCACCTGGCCGCGCGGCTCAGCCTGGCCCGCGCCAGGGGGTGGTGTGGCCTCCTCCGACACCCCCTCGGCCTCTCCTTCCGCCTATATATTGCCCTCAGGACGAAAACCCTAAGTGCCCGATCAAAAATCCACGAAAGAGTCTGTAGCCGCCGTCATCTCCATCCCTAGATCGGGAGGGATCTAAAGCTCTTCCCGCCACCCTGCCAGAGAGGGGAATTCACCCTGGAGGCCTTCTTCATCACCATGCAAGCCTCTGGTGTGATGCGTGAGTAGTTCATCCTTGGACTACGGATCCATGTAGTAGCTAGATGGCTGGTTCTCTGATACGTCCAAAACGTATCTACTTTCTCGAACACTTTTGATATTGTTTCTCCTCTATACTTGTGTGATTTCGATACAACTAATGCGGACTGGCGCTATTTTCAGCAGATTTGCCTTGGTGTCTACTTTTTGTGTAGAAAACCAACTATCAGGAAAAATCCCGAAAATATGCCAAAAGTCCTATTTCACCCGAAGACTCTAGGAGCCAGAATACGAGACGGAGAAGAGCCAGGGGTGGCCACACCACCTGGTGGCGCGGGCCAGGCCAGGCCACGCCAGGGGGTGGTGTGGGCCCCCCAGGCACCCCCTCGGTCTCCCTCTTCGCCTATAAGAAGCCTTCTGACCTAAAAACTTCGGGGGCTTCGACGTTTTTCCAGAAGGAGTTCCGCTCCGCCGCCACCACCAGATTCCACGAAACAGCACCAGAAACTCCGTTCTGGCACCCTGCCGGGATAGGGAATTGGAGGAGATCATCGCCATCATCATCACCATCGCTTCTCCATCGACCATCCATGTTTCCCCCATCTATGAGTGAGTAATCCCCCGCTATAGGTGATACGTCCATTTTGCATCACTATTCTATGTCTTAATTAACTATTATTCATTGATATATTTCGTATTGAGAGGTGATACTTATGTTATTTCATCTATTTTTGCATGGTTAATGACTCTTGGAGCATGGGCCGCTGCAGTCAGGATTCTGATGGAAAAGGTGATGTTTGGAGGCAAAATTCGCGAAGATCAGAAAATCCGGGAAAATATACGAAAAATTCTATTTTTCCAGAAGACTAAGGATGCCAGAAGATGGAGTGGAGGTGGGCCACATGGGGCCCACACCACCCCATGGCGCGGGCAGGCCTAGGCCGCGCCTAGAGGTGGTGTGGTCGCCCTGGCCCACTCCAGCCTCTCCCCTCTGGCGTATATCATCCTCCCGAAACCCTAAGACTCGGGGAGCGACCACAAAAATATTGCGCCGCCTCTGCGGGGCAGAAAACACCGAGAGAGAAAGATCTCTCCGGCAGACAGATTTCTGACGGGGGAATTCCTTCCCGGAGAGGGGAGATCGTCGCCATCAACACCTCCATCAAGCTGGACTTCATCGGGATCATCATCATCACCACCATCATCACCATCAGCGCCCTCATCACCATCTCCATATTGCTGTAACAATTGCGTTGAATCTTGCATAGTTCATAGGGGAAACTTTCCCGGTGTTGATTACTCTTTGTAGTTGATGCTATTGAGTGAACCATTGAATTATTGTTTATGTTCAGATTGTTATACATCATTATTCCATCTCGGATCATGATCCATATGATGTCTTGTGAGTAGTTCCTTTTGTTCTTGAGGACATGGGAGAAGTCTTGTTGTTAGTAATGGAGTTGCGTTGAGAAAGATTCAATAGATTGTTATTTCAGTTGTGGTGTACTTCTTCTAGTGGTGTCATGTGAACGTCGACTACATGACACTTCACCTATAAGGGCCTAGGGGAATGCATTGTGTATTTGGCTACTAATCATAGGGGTTGCCGGAGTGACAGAAACCTGAACCTCCGTTAGGAAACCATTGCACACAGGACGTAAGGGTCTTAGAGTTTATATCTGTGGTTAGGTTTCTACCTTAATTACTTTCTTGTACTTACGGATGTTTGCAAGGGGTATAATCACAAGTTTGTATTAGTCTTGGATGGGGCGGTACATTAGCATAGGTTCACCCACACAACACTTAGCAAGCTAAAGAAGATTAATCGACTATATGAAGCGAAAGCACTTGACAGTCTTCCCATGTGTCCTCGAGAACGTTTGGTCATCTTAAGTAATACATCCAGCGTGTCCTTTGCTGCATAAAGGACTGGGCCACTTGCTGCATTCATTCTTACTGTCTTTTATTTACTTGTACTTTGTTTACTTGCTTTATCGAAAACCCCTAAAAATCTGTTTACTAAGTATTTGTAGAGAATTCCTGATCCATACCACTAGCCAGCACCTTCTGCTCCTCGTGGGGTTCGACACTCTTACTTATCGAAAATACTGCGATACACCCCCTATACTTGTGGGTCATCAAGACTATTTTCTGGCGCCGTTGCCGGGGAGTGAAGCGCTATTGGAGAGTGGAACTGGTAAAGGAAACTTTTAATGTGAGTATTGTTTACTTCTGCTATTGCTTTATTTTTGTTATGGATAATTCGGTGAGTTTCTTATTTGGTAATGCTACTACCACTGCTAAGGTAGTAGATAAGCCACCACCTGCTGAGAAAGATGTTTTCAAAATACCTACAAAAATTATTGATCGTGTTATGGATAACTACTATGTTGGGGATGGAACTGTCCATCCCAGTGATCATTTACTCTTTATACACGAATTATGCGGGTTGTTCAAGTGTGCAGGTATTACTACAGATCAAGTTAAGAAGAAGTTATTCTCATTATCACTGAAAGGCGCTGAGGAATGGTATAAGCTGCTGAAGAATGGTCAAGCTCTGGAATGGGAGGAAATAGTGCCTCTCTTTTATTCAAAGTTTTATCCTCCTAGTGAGATTCATAAAGATCGGAATCAAATATACAACTTTTAGCCTCTTGATGGAGAGAGTACAGCTCAAGCTTGGGGGAGATTGAAGTTACTAATGCTCAAATGTCCCATTCATGAGCTCCCCAACAATATTATTATCAACAACTTTTATGCAAGGCTCCCTCTACATGACAAGGATTTATTGGATGCTTCTTGTGCTGGATCATTCACTCGCATGGAAGAAGAAGTTAAATGGGACCTTCTAGATCGTATTCAAGACAATGCTGAAGCTTGGGAGAATGACAAAGGTAGGAAGTCAGGTATAAATTATGATTATGAATGCATTGAATTTTTTATGGGAACTGATGACTTTCAAAATATTAGTAATATTTATGGTCTTGATTTGCAAGTTATTACGAATTGCTTTAGAGATTTAGCTTCCTATATCGAAATTCCAAAAAGGGGATGGAATAAGTACCATGCACCTTACAAAGATATTGTTGACTATGCTCCTATTGGAAGTGCTGAGTATTGCATTATTGATCCCATCTTACCCGAACCTTATATCGAGAAGATTCCCTTCCCCGAAAAGGTAAAGGACCATCCTATGATAACTAATGTAATCACCAAAAGTGAAAAAAGAACTATAAAACCTGATGAACAAATAAACATTGAACGTGTGGTAGCAATTGTGAAAGACCTTGTCACTAAAAGCGTAGAACATGGGCACATAGTCTTTTGTGAGGATGCTTCTAATATTGTTTCACATCCCAATAGAACTAAAAAGGCTAGTGTTCCTGTGCTTTCCGTTAGAATTGGTGATCATTGCTATTATGGTTTATGTGATATTGGTGCAAGTTCTAGTGCTATTCCTTATGAGCTTTACAGAGAAATTATACATGAAATCACTCCTGGTGTGTTGGAACAGATTGATGTGGTTATTCACCTTACTAATAGAGAGACCATCTCTCCAATTGGTATTGTACAAGACGTGGAAGTTCTTTGTGGTAAGATTAAGTACCCTGCTGATTTTCTAGTACTTGGTTTGGCTGCTAGTAAAACCTACCCTATCATTTTTGGTAGACCTTTCTTGAGTACTTGTGGAGCTATTATTGATTGCAAGAGGGAGAAAATCTTGACTAAGTTTGATGGGGAATCTTATGAGTTTAATTTTTCGAAATTTTCTAAAGAACCTTGCGAAGAGGAAACCCATAATGAGGATTTTAAGGTTGAACAACTTGCTTCGATTTCTCTTGCTCCTAACAATGCTTTGCAGCAATTTATGGAAGATCATGAAAGTGAAATCTTCATGGAAGAAAGGAATGAGATTGACAGGATTCTTCGTGATCAACCTATGATGCTTAAGCACGACTTGCCTATAGAAGACTTGGGTACCACGATGCCACCTAAAAAGGATCCTGTTTTCGATCTAAATCCTCTCCCTGATGATCTTAAATATGCTTATATTGATGATAAAAAAGATATATCCTGTTATTGTTAGCGCTAAACTTTTAGGGAAGGAAGAGGAAAGGTTATTGGAAGTTTTGAGGAAAGATCGAGGAGCTATGGGCTATACTCTGGATGATTTAAAAGGGATTTCACCTACTATATGTCAGCACTCTATCAACATAGAACCAGATGCGAAGCCGGTAGTGGAGCACCAACGATGTTTAAATCCTAGGATGAAGGAAGTGGTAAGGAATGAGGTGTTGAAACTTCTTGATGCTGGTATTATTTACCCTATTGCTGATAGTGAATGGGTTTAGTCCTGTCCATTGTGTTCCTAAAAAGGGTGGTATTACCATTGTCCCTAATGATAATGATGGCTTATTCCTCAAAGAATAGTTACTAAGAAAGTCAATAAAGTTACTAAGAAAGATCACTACCTGCTTCCTTTTACTGATCAAATGGTGGAAAGGTTGTCTAAAAAGACCCATTTTTGTTTTCTTGATGATTATTCTTGTTTCTCTCAAATTGCTGTTAAACAACAAGATCAAGAAAAAACTACTTTTACTTGCCCTTATGGAACTTATGCTTATAGACGTATGCCTTTTGGTTTATGTAATGCTCCTGCTACTTTCCAAAGGTGCATGTCTGCTATCTTTCATGGTTTTTATGAGGAAATTCTAGAAGTGTTCATGGATGACTTCTCTGTCTATGGAACTTCTTTTGATAATTGTCTGCACAACCTTGATAAAGTTTTGCAGAGATGTGAAGAAACTAATCTTGTTCTTAATTGGGAGAAATGCCACTTCATGGTTAATGAAGGGAATGTTCTTGGGCATAAAGTTTCTGAAAGAGGCATAGAAGTTGATAGAGCTAAGGTTGAGGCAATTGAGAAGATGCCATGTCCAAGAGACATCAAAGGTATTCGTAGTATCCTTGGTCATGCTGGTTTCTATAGGAGGTTTATTAAAGACTTCTCTAGGATATCAAAACCTCTCACTAATCTTCTTCAAAAAGATATACCTTTTGTTTTTGATGATGATTGTAGGGAAGCTTTTGAAACTCTTAAGAAGGCTTTAACTAAAGCCCCTATTGTTCAACCACCTGATTGGAGTTTACCCTTTGAAATAATGTGTGATGCTAGTGATTTTGCTGTAGGGGCTGTCCTTGGACAACGTATTGATAAAAAGGTAAACGTTATCCATTGTGCTAGTAAGACTCTAGACACTGCTCAAAGGAATTATGCCACTACTGAAAAGGAATTTCTAGCTGTTGTTTTTGCCTATGATAAGTTTAGGCCCTATATTTTGGACTCAAAAGTAACCATCCATACTGATCATGCTGCTATTAAATATCTTATGACGAAGAAGGACGCTAAGCCTAGGCTTATTAGATGGGTGCTGCTTTTACAAGAGTTTGATCTACACATAGTAGATAGGAAGGGTGCTGAAAACCCTGTAGCTGATAATTTATCTCGTTTGGAAAACATCTCTTTTGATCCTATGCCTGTTAATGATAGTTTCCCAAATGAACAGTTAGCCGCAATAGGGGTGAGCTCGCGAGGAAACCCTTGGTATGCTGATTATGCTAACTTTATTGTCTCCAAGTATTTGCCTCCAACTTTTACAGCTCACCAAAGAAGAAAGTTCTTTTATGATTTGAGGCATTATTTTTGGGATGACCCACACTTATACAAAGAAGGAGTTGATGGTATTATGCGAAGATGTGTTCCAGAATATGATCAAAAAGAGATATTGCATAAATGTCATGGTAGCGCCTATGGAGGACATCATGCAGGAGATGGAACTGCACAAAATGTACTACAATCAGGTTTCTACTGGCCTACCCTCTTCAAAGATGCAAGAAAATTTGCTTTATCTTGTGATGAATGCCAGCGTGTTGGTAATATTTCTAGACGCAATGAAATGCCTATGAACTACTCTCTAGTTATTGAACCTTTTGATTGTTGGGGATTCGACTTTATGGGTCCTTTCCCTCCTTCGAAAGGTTACACTCATATTCTTGTTGCCGTTGATTATGTTACTGAGTGGGTAGAAGCCATTCCTACAAAGAGTGCCGACGGGGAGACTTCTCTAAAAATGCTTAAGGACGTTATCTTTCCCAGGTTTGGAGTGCCTAGGTATCTCATGACTGATGGGAGTTCTCATTTCATTCATGGCGGTTTTAGGAAGACCCTCGCTAAATATGATGTTAATCACAGCTTATCACCCCCAAACTAGCGGGCAAGTAGAGTTATCAAATAGAGAAATTAAATCTATCTTGCAAAAGACCGTTAATAGGTCTAGAAAAAACTGGGCTAAGAAGTTGAATGATGCCTTATGGGCTTATAGAACTACTTACAAAAATCCTATGGGAATGTCTCCTTATAAAATGTTTTAGGGGAAAGCTTGCCACCTACCCTTAGAATTAGAACACAAACTTACTGGGCAGTGAAAGAACTAAATAGAGATTGTAAGCTCGCTGGTGGGAAAAGATTATTTGACTTAAGTTCCTTAGATGAATGGAGGAGTGAAGCCTATGAAAATGCTAGGCTCTTTAAGGAAAAAGTTAAAAGATGGCATGACAAGCGAATACTTAAGAGAGAGTTTCATGTTGGTGAGAAAGTTCTATTGTATAGGTCTTGTCTCAGATTTTTTGCAGGTAAGCTACTATCAAAATGGGAAGGACCTTTTATCATTGAAGAATTATATCGTTCAGGAGCAATAAAAATTTGTTCTCTAAAAGATAATACTACACAAGTAGTGAATGGACAGCGACTCAAACACTATATTGCTGGAGATTCTTACAATGAAGATGTTGATGCCTTTCAAGTTATAACTCCAGAGAAATTCATTGAGGACCAAATTCAGAGACCTGTAGAGTCTGTTTTCATGTAGGTAATAGTTCTGGTAAGAAAAGTTCCGTGAAAATACAATACAACTATATTTTTGTAGTTTTTCAGTCGATAAGGAAAGTTTCAAAGCGAAAAAGGGACGGAACCGGAGCCGGGGTGGCCCACACCACCCCATGGCACGGGCCCACCCCTGGCCGCGCCACCAGGTGGTGAGGCCACCCAGGACTCCGCCTCCGACCCGTTTTCACCCAGTACCTTCCTTTTGATATGAAACTTCATAATATATAACCCCCCGGACCCCCCGAGGTTCGTATATCGTGTTTTGATCGTGTTTTTGTTTCGATCTGTTTCTGCCAGGGCATACTCTTTGAAGGTTTAGAAGCACAATGGTGTCCGCCAAGGATAAAGGGAAGAAGCCCATGGAGGAAGACCTCCAAGACCCCGGAAAGGGGAAGGAGATCAAGAGTGAAGGTGAAGAGGAGGCAAAGCACACCGGCACTACCGTTGCAAGCATTGGAGTGGTGGCGAACCCTGCCAGGATTAGAAGGACTGCACGGATGTCAACTGGAGGGAAGCCTCCGCGTCACTTCTTGGCACCACGGACACCTCCTCCACACACCAAGAATCCCTTCCATACCTTTATCCATAACCATGCAGGAAAAGAAGACTCCAAGTGGGAAGAATGGAAAAAGAATCACAAGAGCTGGGATCCACAAACTGAAATGATTATGGGCCGTATTGAGCACAACTCGGAGTTGATTCGTATTCTCACCTTCGATATTGAGGACTTTGGGAAATTGATCAAAGAGCTCATCAAGAGGATACCGCCGCCACCGAAGGAGTAATTCGTCATCAGTTTTGGCATCCCCTTGGTTTGTTCCAAGCTTGGGGGAGTGTCGCGGTATCATATCACTATATTCTATCTTTTTACCTTATTAGTAGAGTCATATCATGAATAGAGGAGTTATTATGTAGTATGGTTTTCATTATGGAAGTGTCCCCTCTCTTGTTAGATATGTATCCCTTGGTGTGAGTTTCCGTTATGGAATATTAATGAGTTCTATCATTAACTCCTTTGCATAGCTTATGTTAGTTTTCAATTCACGATTATATGATTGATCTTGTTGTTAGTATTGGTACCACTCTGGGATCATTGAGTTAATTTAGTTGGTTTTGGCAAACCTGGCTCAGTCAGTAGCAACACCTTTTTGAGAGTTGAATGAAAAAGATAGAAGTACTCTACAGAGAAAAATAATTTCATCATCTTTCTTTCTTGATTTGCTCATAAGTCTAGTATTCTCTAGTTAAGATCTTTTGTGCTTCCAAGGAAGATGGAATGTTTGTTTTTATCACTTGTATGTTTGGTTGTTTCCTTCAACTCTTGTACTTTCTACCCAGCCTTGCTAGCCAAAAACCTGTATTGAGAGGGATTTCTTCTCGTGCATCCACTCCTTTAAACCAAAACCCTTGCCATTTGCGTCCACCATACCTACCTAGTAGCATTATTGCTATTCCAAGTAAATTCTTGTTTTGGCTACCTCCCAATTTAAACTTGTTATGCGAAAATTAGTGATTAAAGCTCTCACGAACTTGATGGCACACTTTACTTTCTTGCATTTAATAAACCTGAACCATTGTGAACTCTCCATGAAAGTTATATGCTTGCAAATTATAGGCTAGGGATTAGCAGAACCGTGTTGTCACGGGGAACGCTTTCAACACTTGTAAATATATACCCAGTTGATACCTTGCTCTTTTGTTTGCGGATGTCGTCGGTGTGAAATAAAAGGGGAGCTTGTAAGTCCATGGAGTTATGTATGTGTGTTAGAGAAATGCCTGGGCCGCTGGTCTAATCCATGCTGACATGGTGGAAACCTGCAGCGTAACCATAATGATATCTATGAAGCATTCTTCTTATAAAAAAAGAGAGATAGCTATTGAGAAAAAGAAAATAAAAGAAAGAGATACTATGAAAAGAGGAAAGAGAGAAAAAAGCACCATTTTCCCATGGTAAATAAGAAGATTGCTGAGATACTCATTGTCTGCTTGCCTTGTCATTTTGATATGGGGATTCTTCCATATCACCGGGCAAGAGGTACCCTGTTGGCGGTTCTCAATGATACGCACATACTTACGATGACAAGAACTTACCGGTAACTAAAGTTGAGTAGCATGAGGAGCGGCCCTTGTACTCAGGGACTTGGGATTTTCAGTTTATAGTCAGTCAAGCATATAACTCAGATTGGACCTCACTTTCACCTTAATCACCTAAAGATGCCTATGATAGGGGCAATGAGAGCTGAAAGCTAGTAAGTATCATAATTTTTGGGAGCTATTTATGAGACTTGCAATCCCTGCTTCCCTCTTTGAAGGGCCTTTCTTTTACTTTGTAGGTGAGTCAGTAAACCTATTCCCTTCTATCTCAGCAAGTACTTTGAGTTGATGTGTTTCATTCATTCATATGGTGATTTATTCATTCATGTTTCTTATGTTCCTTGTTTTGCACATTGCTCTTATCCTGATGTTTACTACTTTGAAAGCTATCATTGAAAAACCAGCTATTTGTGAACTCCAACAAATTATCAACTATTCTTCGACCAAGAGCTAAGTTTGCCATTAGCAATTATGATTTACTCTATGTATCTTTATTGTGTTTCCTTTACTCATTGCAAGTTGAGTTATATAATAGTGAGTTGTCTTCTATTATGATCTATGTATTTGATGAATGTGATGCTTCTTGTCCGTATTCTTTTATCGACTCTTCACTCCATAAACCTGAGGTCATGTTTATTGAGCTCAGTTTCGCTTGGGGACAAGCGAAGTCTAAGCTTGGGGGGAGTTGATACGTCCATTTTGCATCACTATTCTATGTCTTAATTCACTATTACTCATTGATATATTTCGTATTGAGAGGTGATACTTATGTTATTTCATCTATTTTTGCATGGTTGATGACTTTTGGAGCATGGACCACTACAGTCAGGATTCTGATGGAAAAGGTGCTATTTGGAGGCAAAATTCGCGAAGATCAGAAAATCCAGGAAAATATACGGAAAATCCTATTTTTTCAGAAGACTAAGGATGCTAGAAGATGGAGTGGAGGTGGGCCACAGGGGGCCCACACCGCCCCATGGCGCGGGCAGGCCTAGGCCGCGCCTGGAGGTGGTGTGGTCGCCCTGGCCCACTCCAGCCTCTCCCCTCTAGCGTATATCATACCCACGAAACCCTAAGACTTGGGGAGCGACCACAGAAAGATTCCACCGCCTCTGTGGGGCGGAAAACACCGAGAGAGAAAGATCTCTCCGGCAGACAGATTTCTGCCTGGGGAATTCCTTCCCAGAGAGGGGAGATCGTCGCCATCAACACCTCCATCAAGCTGGACTTCATCGGGATCATCATCATCATCACCACCATCAGCACCATCAGCACCCTCATCACCATCTCCATATTGATGTAACAATTGCGTTGAATCTTGCATAGTTCATAGGGGAAACTTTCCCGGTGTTGATTACTCTTTGTAGTTGACGCTATTGAGTGAACCATGAATTATTGTTTATGTTCAGATTTGTATACATCATTATTCCATCTCTGATCATGATCCATATTATGTCTTGTGAGTAGTTCGTTTTGTTCTTGAGGACATGGGAGAAGTCTTGTTGTTAGTAGTGGAGTTGCGTTGAGAAAGATTCAATAGATTGTTATTTAATGTGGTGTACTTCTTCTAGTGGTGTCATGTGAACATCGACTACATGACACTTCACCTATAAGGGCCTAGGGGAATGCATTGTGTATTTGGCTACTAATCTTAGGGGTTGCCGGAGTGACAGAAACCTGAACCCCCGTTAGGAAATCATTGCACAAGGGACGTAAGGGTCTTAGAGTTTAAAGTTGTGGTTGGGTTTCTACCTTAATTACTTTCTTGTACTTACGGATGTTTGCAAGGGGTATAATCACAAGTATGTATTAGTCTTGGATGGGGCGGTACATTAGCACAGGTTCACCCACACAACACTTAGCAAGCTAAAGAAGATTAATCGACTATATGAAGCGAAAGCACTTGACAGTCTTCCCATGTGTCCTCGAGAACGTTTGGTCGTCTTAAGTAATACATCCGGCTTGTCCTTTGCTGCATAAAGGACTGGGCCACTTGCTGCATTCATTCTTACTGTCTTTTATTTACTCGTACTTTGTTTACTTGCTTTATCGAAAACCCCTAAAAATCCGTTTGCTAAGTATTTGCAGAAAATTCCTGATCCATACCACTAGCCAGCACCTTCTGCTCCTCGTTGGGTTCGACACTCTTACTTATCAAAAATCCTGCGATACACCCCCTATACGTGTGGGTCATCAGTAGGCTATGGGGATGGTAGGGATTGGATGAGATCGTTCATGTAAAGGCATCAGATTGTTAGGGCATGGTGCCTAGTATCTTTTATTATTACTTTATGACTTTGTTGCGACTTGTTGTGCTTAATGCTTGTCACTAGGGCCCGAGTGTCATGATTTCAGATGTGAACATGTTATTGATTCAGTATGATAGTATTGTTTTGGTCTTATCTGCAAGTTGTATACACACGTTGTTATCCGGAACCTATGGCCCCGAAGTGACAGAAATCGGGATAATCGGAAGGGAAAGGCTTTGATGTGAGGATCACATGTGTTCACGGATTGTTAATTCTTTTCTCTGGTGCTCTATTAAAAGGAGCACCTTTATTGCCAGTAGTTCCCTAGAGGCCCCGCTGCAAATGGGCTGGCAGGACAAAAGGTGTTGTGCTAGTTCTCATTGCGAGCACGTATGACTATATATGGAACACATGCCTAGGATTGTCTAGTACTTGGATGCTTTATCTTATTTATCTGCAATTGCCCTATGTTCTGATTACTATGTGCATTGTCTTGTCCATGCAACGCCCATCCATCCATCCCTATGCCTACCGCACTCGAATCCCACTGTTTACTGCTTTTGCTACTACTGTCTTTGCTTTACTACTGCTGTTACTTTACTATTCCTACTACAAAGCTGTTGCTACTGATAAACTGCTGTGAGCAAGATTGTTTCCAGGTGCAGCTGAATTGACAACTCAGTTGTTAAGGCTTATAAATATTCTTTGGCTCCCCTTGTGTCGAATCAATAAATTGGGTTTCACTTCCCTCGAAAATACTGCGATACACCCCCTATACTTGTGGGTCATCAAGACTATTTTGTGGCGCCGTTGCCGGGGAGCATATCTTTATTTATCAAGTTCACTTGGATTCTCTATTGTTTGCTGCTATCCATCCATCATGGGTAAGTCTCGTGATGGCAAGGTTCCTATTTTACCATCCACTACAAGAAGAGGTACGGTTCTGAACCCCTCTGCTGCTCTTGATTCACCATCTGTTTTGAGTAAGTTCCTTACACCACCACATACGCATGCTACACACACTGCTACTACTGCTGAATCTGAAACTTCTGATGCTTATCATGCTGCTTCTACTGTGCTTGATAAGAGTGGTTCATTAGGTCCTTTCCTAGATGCTACGATTGCTAGAACTATAGTTGGAAATACCGAAACTCCTAATGAAGACACTACCACACCTGTTAGCTCACCTGAGTCTCATGAGAGTTATGATATTGAAGATGGTTATGTTGAGATGACCGATGAGTTTATTAAAGAATGTAAGAACACCCATGATAGGAGCGCTGCTAAGAGTCTCCTTGAGAGGCGTACTGTTAGACCCAAATTATCTCCTGCTGCTAAGTTTGCTGATTCTCCCATAAACATTATAGATGAAGGTTATGATTTCTCTCTCGATCTATCTTACATAGCTATTGTCGAGAAAGAACCTTTTTGTGGGACTAAGAATGAAAGTGCGGTAGTACATATGAATGAACTTTCTACCATGAGTGGCTTGTTTTCTGATGATATTAAGATGCATACTTACTTTGTTGCTAAGATTTTTCCCTTTTCACTGAAAGGAGAAGCTAAAACTTGGTTTAGTAATTTACCTCCTAGATCTATTGATAGCCCTGAGTGCTTGATTAGTACTTTCCTGCAGAAATATTTCCCTCCTAGTGCTAGACATGCTATTTTGCAGGAACTTTTCAATTTTAAACAGGGAGAAAAAAGAGGTATTGCCTGAATCTTGGGCGAGGTTTTGTGCTTCGATTCATGCACAGGCTGGAAGTCCATTACCTAAGAATGAGCTTCTTGATATATTTTATAATGGACTAACCGAAGAATCTAGGACATACCTAGATAGTTGTGCTGATTGTGTTTTCAGGAATAGGACTCCTAAGGAAGCTGAGGAATTAATGGCTACAATAAGCAAGAATTATAAAGATTGGACTCCTCCTAAACAAGCTATACCTAAAGTAATTGTACCTGAACCATCTATTCTGGTGCTTATTCCAACATCAAAGAAGAGAGGAGTTATTGAATTAAATGATGAAGTGATGAAGGAAGCTAAGAAATGTCTTAAGGAGAAGGGAATTAAAGCTGCAGATGTCAAGAATTTACCTCCCATAGAAGAATTATGTAAGCCTATCCCCTACTCATCCACTATTGAGGTACACTCTCTCCAACACTTTGATGAAGGTGATATCCCTTACTCTAAACCTCATGATCAATGCTTAGAAGAATTCGATATCTTTACTGTTAAGCAAGATAACTTTAATAAAAGGGTGCAAAATCATCTAATGGAAAACACTAGAGCTATTGTTGAGTTGAAAGATATTGTGGAAAGAACCTCTAATGATGTTAAAATGATTGTTAAACACTTTCAAATGGTTCAAACTCAAATAGATCAACTCGTTAAAGTGCAAAACAACTTGCTAGTTAATGCTGCTAAAGAAAAACATGCTTATGAAATTAGAACTAGAAGTGGTGCTGCTACCCAGGATCCTCTATATCCTGAGGGGCATCCCAAAAGAATTGAGCAGGATTCTCAACAAGCTGAAAATAGTGGTTCTACTCATAAGAAAAGGGCAAAGAAACATAAAACTGTTGTAGAACCCTCTAAACCTGCTATAGATCCTAATAGTATATCTATCTCTGATGTTGAAACTGAAAGTGGTAATGAAGAAAATGTTGTTCCTAATGAAGAAAAAGTTGAAGAAGAACCTGAAAACCACACTAAGAATACTAAATACACCAAAGAATATTTTATTACTAAGAAACATGGTAGTGAAAGAGAACCTTGGGTCCAAAAACCTATGCCTTTCCCTGATAAGAAACACAAGTCAAAGGAAGATGAACACTATAATAAGTTTTGTGAGTGGATGAAGCCTTTATTCTTGCAAATTCCTTTGACTGATGCTATTAAATTGCCTCCTTACTCAAAGTATATGAAGGACTGATACATTGCAAATGTATCTATAATTTTTGATGTGCCATGCTTGGTTTTATCCACTTTCTTGTGTTTTGTTCCAACTTTGGAGTACTTTTCATTTGATTTCTTGGAATAACCTATTAACAAGAGCCACAGTGCCAGCTGCCTATTTTCTGCTGTTTTTGGTTCCAGGAAAGTCAGAAAATGAATATTCTCGGAATTGGACGGGACAAAAGCCAAAGTGCCTATTTTTCCGGAAGGGATCAAGTGCTAGAATACGAGACGGAGAAGGTCCAGGGGCCGGCCACACCACCTGGCCACGTGTCCAGGCTGGGCCCACGCCAGGGGTGGTGGCTCCCGGCACCCCCTCGGCCTCTCCTTCCGCCTATAAGTTGCCCTCGGGACGAAAACCCTAAGTACCCGATCAAAAATCCATGAAAGAGTCGGTAGCCGCCGTCATCTCCATCCCTAGATCAGGAGGGATCTGAAGCTCTTCCCGGCACCCTGCCGGAGAGGGGAATTCACCCTGGAGGCCTTCTTCCTCACCATGCAAGCCTCCGGTGTGATGCGTGAGTAGTTCATCCTTGGACTACGGATCCATGTAGTAGCTAGATGGCTGGTTTCTCCTCCTTTGTGCTTTCATGTTTAGATCTTGTGAGCTCCGTTCATGATCAAGATCATCTATTGTAATCCATACATGTTGTGTTTGCGGGGATCCGACGGATATTGAGATGCTATTTCAGATTGATTATTGATTCTATCATGTCTTTGTTATTTGAGATCTTGCATGCTTTCCGTTGTTAGTAGCTATCTTGGCCAAGTAGATGCTAGCAACTCCAAGAGTTAGTATTTATGCTCGATAGTGGGTTCATGCCTCTGGTAATCTGGGGAAGTGAGAGAAATCTCTAAGGTACTAGATGTGCTGTTGCTACTAGGGAGAAAACAACAATCCTTTGTTCATAGAACAATCGTATTGTTTACTTTACACGCAGTTCATCAAGCAATAATCTGTTGCTTGCAACTTAATACTAGAGGGGGTTCGGATGATAACCTGAAGGTGGATTATTAGTCATAGATGCAGTTGGATGGAGGTCTATGTATTATGTTGTAATGCCCAATCAAGTCTCAGAGGAGTCAAGATGATTATTATATGCATGTATTGCTTTCTCGGTGTTTGTCAATTGCCCCGCTGTAATTTGTTCACCCCACATGTTATCTATCTTAAGGAGAGCCACCTCTAGTGAACTATGGATCCCGGTCCTTGTCTTTTATATTCAATCTACAATCTTTTACTGCTTTGTGTTTACTTTCTGCAAACTTTTACTTCTTTCCATTCGATATGTTTAATCCTTTGTTTTCCGCAAAACATGGTGAGATTGACAACCTCATTGCATGTTGGGGACAAAGTGTGGTGGTTGTGTTGTGCATGTCTCCACGTTGCTACTAGCACCGGTAGTGCGCCCTGCCAAAGCTCAACTAGTAACACCTTTGTGGTGTTTCCTTGCTCCTACTGGTTCGATTAAACCTTGGTTTCATAACTGAGGGAAAACTTACTGTTGTGCTCATCGTACCTTCCTCTTGGGGTTCCCAACAAGCTCTACGTTGAAAGTCGAGCGCATCAAAGACATTGTCTCGAATAAAAGGAAGATCCCTAATGAAGAAATTTCTACTTTGCTTGCTAATTATTCCTTTAATGGTAAGGTTCCTAAGAAACTTGGAGACCCAGGGACTCCAACTATCCCTTACTCTATTAAGAACAGTGATGTTAGAACTGCTTTGTGTGATTTGGGAGGTGGAGTTAGTGTTATGCCTTTCTCTCTCTATAAGAGGCTTCAACTTGAAAAATTAATACCAACTGATATATCTTTGCAAATGGCTGATAAATCTACCACTATTCCCGTGGGTATATGTGAGGATGTATCTATTCAGGTGGCTCACAATTGCTTGATATTAACTGATTTTGTTGTGCTTGAAATGCCCGAAGATGATAATATGTCTATTATTCTTGGGAGACCTTTTCTTAATACTGTTGGAGCTGCTATTAATTGTAATCAAGGAAAGGTGAGCTTCAATGTTAATGACAAGAAATATACCGTCTATTTCCCCCAAAAGATTGAAAGGACTTATGGTTTGAATTCAATTGAACATGTTGAAGGCATTCAAGTTGGAGAAATATATTGTCCCATACCAAGAGAAAAATCTGAAACTATTATGATTGGGACCATTGCTATCACGGTTGAGGTAACATAATCATTAGTGGAGTACATAGTTTTGTCTCATATGCAATTGTTTTGGTAGAAAGACTTGATCAACCTTGTTAACAAAAGGATTCCATTGAACAAAACAATGTTTTCATTATGATTATGTCCGTTTATTTCTATCCTTTGCATTTTAGTTTTTGCTTTCGTTTAGTTTTATTTTTGTTTTTAGTTGCTTGCATGTTAGAACTTCTGTAGTTCTAGCCTTGTTTTGTCCTTGCATCATGTTTCCAAAAGAAAAGAAAAATCTGTTTGTCAGAAAAATCATTCTTCTATTTCTGAAAATTGCCCAAAAATAAAGTGTCTCGAAAAATTCCAGAAAATTCATATTAAATTTTTACGTGAAAAAAGGGGTAGAGGAGTACCTGGGAGGTACCAGGGGGACCCACCAGGCAGGCACACCACATGGTGGCGCGGCCAGCCTTGGGTGGCGCCATGCCCTGGTGTGGGCCACCCCTGGATCCCCCCACTAACTCTCTCACCTGCCACTTTCTTCTCTCTCTCTCGAGTAAGCTCCAGTTCATTGCTCAAAATCGCGTTATTGCTATGCTTGCTCTCGATTTTTTCGATCTCCTTGCTCAGCCCATCTTTCTTGCTGAAATTTGGAGCATTTGTTCCCTGGTATGTGACTCCTCCCCTTGTCCAAGTAGATTTGTGTTTAGTGGATTATATATTGAGTATTTTGCTGCTGTAGGTGACTGGTTATGAGAGCTTGTAAGCTTGTTTGATGCTTAGAGATATAGTTTTGATGCATGTTTAGGCCCCTTGCAAGTCCCTATGAGTAGAATCCTTCATTATATTTACTTTGTAATCACCTGTTTAATAGGTGTTTAAATTTCAGAATAGAAGATGAGTGAACACCACCTAAACCAACATGAGCTTTGGGTGCCTGAGGTCATGAAGGTCCACCAGGAGGAGGAAGTTTTTACCTCCATTTATCCATGCTCTGAGTTCATGAGAGCTGCAGGAATTCTACAAGATGTCCACACTTTGGTTTCTAATGCAGGGTTAGAGCACTTTTTGGAAGATGAACCTTGTCAATTTGTGAAGCTAACCATGTCTGTGGTGCAGGACTTCCAATTTAGTCACTCTTTGCCTAACCCCATGGTCCATTACAAAATTTACAATATAGCTGTCGACCTTTCTCTTGATGATTTTTGTGCAGCTATTAAGGTACCTCAATGGGGATCATGTAGAAAGATTAAGGAGAGACGGGAACCACTCATGGATTTATACGTAGAAATTTGCCTAGGGAGTAGCTTCTCGAAGGAGAGTGGAAAAATCCGTAACATTCATTTTCCCTCCATTCGCTACTTTGACTACTCTATTGCCAAGTGTGTTCTTGCTAGGAAAACTACCAATAAGTTATCTTCGTTTGATCTAGCATTTATCTCTGCTGCTCTTAAACGAGATAGGTCTTACAACTTAGGTGCTTTGATAGCTTTCCGTCTTGCTGCTAACCGTGAGAAAGGTGGAATTTGTGGAGGCCTCATTGCTTCTCGTTTACTAGCATTGCATGGTTTAGTGCCTGATCATCTAGACCTACAGTTTCCCATAGAAAGGCTTGATCTTAATTCCATGATACAGCATAAATTTGTTTCCTTGTGGGCTAGTATGAGTCAGTTATCTTATGAAATAACCTTTCTCAAAGCTGGTTGGAGAAAGAGCAAGTCTGAGCGTGTTGTTCTTTTGCCTACACCTGTTTTGTTTAACCTTGATAACAGGGAAGGATGGTCCCTCACTGAGGAGGAGCTTGACACGTACTTTGGAGAGCTCTCCCAACAGGAGTAGGACACAAGAAGGGAGGTTATGGATGATTCGGTCCAGCCCTCGAAAGAGGGAGTGTCTTCATATCAGCAGCTCGCTTATGATTGGGGAGCTTCTTCTTCTCATGGGCCCAGCTACGACCATTTTTACCAAGATCCGCCCGCTTAGAACCCCTATCCGTACACGGATTGATACCCACTTAGGCCAAAAGCCTAAGCTTGGGGGTAGGTACGCCGACACCGCACTCATCTTCATATCATGTTGCATCGGTACTTTGTATATTCATGTTTTCGTTCTCTTTTTAGTTTTCGTTCTTCTTTGCTTTTGCTTTCTAAAAACACAAAAAGACCAAAACTATTTCTGTTGTTTCTCTTTGGTTTGCTTCTTCTTTTTGCCTTGGTTTGCTCTTCCCTTTTTGCTTGGTTTGAACTATTTGAAAAACCCAAAAAGATTTTGCTTTGCTTGTTTTCCCTTTTTGGTTCTTGTTTAAAAATCGAAAACACCAAAAATATTTGTCATTCTTCTTTGGTTTTGTGAGTTTGCTACATGGTTCAGCAGTCCTCAGTGGAATATTGGTTTCATATTATTATTCAAGCCACACAAGTGAAGAGAAATAATGAGGATTAATGACAACTTGAGGCATGGTAAGAGGCTGGTAACGAACTCTATTTGTTTTCATTTTGTACATATACTCATCATTGTGAGCTTGCTTAGTCTATTCAAGTAGGGTGTATGTTATCTTTGGATGCTTAGTAGTTCTTGCTTTCTTATGATTAGCTCCAGCTCGCTAATAGTTTGTAGCATGTCTTATGAATGTTTGCTTGCATTGCTCTATTCATAAATTGGTATGACATCGCGGTATCCTCCTCTGAATGTTTCATTTGAATTGACTTGGCACATGCTCACGCATGCACATGACTGTGATAATCAGTTAAGCCTTGATGAATTATTTTGCCTTGAGGATCTTGAATCACTTTCATGCCATGAGTAGTCCTGTTTTGTTACAAGCATGATAATGACAGCTATTTCTCTCTCGTTGGTCGCTCCCTTACTATTGCTAGCCTTCATCTCCACTGAGTGTTCTACTCAAGTTTCCAACTCCCTAAACCAAATATTTCCAAAGTGTCCACCATACCTACCCATTAGCATCCTTTGCTACTTCCGTGCATATTCATTATGCATTGTTTTCTTACGAATAAAATGTTTGCTTGTTATGAGAAAGTTAGTAAAGCTCTCACGAACTTGATGGCACACTTTATTTTCTTGCACTTAATAAACCCGAACCATTGCGTCCTTCTTTGTTGCGCATATGCTTGCGCTTTATGAGTTGAAGTTAGCAGTACCATGTATCATGGGGACCACTTTCAACGCTTCATAGGTACTTTGTACCTAGTTGATATTATGTTCTTTTGCTTATGGATCCCGGCGGTGTGAAATAAAAGTGGAACTTGTAAGATCATGGAGTTCGTGTGTATGTTAGAGAAACGCCTGGGCCGCTAGCCTAAGCCATGCCTAATCATGGTGGAAATTTGCAGCATAACCATAATGAGCACTCTATGTAGCATCCTCAATAAAAACCTATGCAAATAGCAAATAAAAATATCACTAAGATGCTCATTGTCTGCTTGCCTTGTCATTTTGAGCTCTTGTATCATGTGCAAGGGGTACCACGTTGGCGGTTCTCTATGATACGTATATACTTACAATGACAAGAGCTTACTTGTGACTGAAGTTGAGTAGCAAGAGGATCGGTCTTCGTAAGTAAGGGGCATGAGACTTCGATTTATAACTTGTCAAGCATATCCTCTTAGTTGTGTCACTTTAACCTTAACCATTTAAAGATGCTTATGATAGGGGAAATGAGAGCTCAAAGCTAATGAGTACCATAGTTTCAGTATTTGGAAGCTTTTCAAAATTATTCAAAACCTTTTTCTTTACTTGTTGAGTCTCCACATATTCTTTGAGCACCTTCTTGAGAGCATAGTTGTCATTCTTTGTGTTTGTCCCATTACTTGATTATTTGTGTTATGACTTTGATGCTTGTATCCTTCATATCTTTACTTCTAGTCATCACTTGAACTTCAGAGGTGCCTTGGCATTCATAATCAAAGGCAAGCCAGATACCACTATATCATACCTTTCTATGAGCATTGTAATGTTGCTTATGTTTGTGCCTCATGCTACTTATTATTCTTGAGTTGGAATCTCTTCATAGCTTGTAAAGACTATTAAGTAGACTTGGTTACATACTCTTTATTATGAATTGTCTAAGTAGCTGATCACATTAATGAGAGTATTTACATCTTATGAAGCAAATGTGTTCGTGAAAGTTCTTTTATCGCACTCAGTTTTCAACTAAATTGCTTGAGGACAAGCAATAAGCTAAGCTTGGGGGGAGTTGATACGTCCAAAATGTATCTACTTTCCCGAACACGTTTGCTATTGTTTCTCCTCTATACTTGTGTGATTTGGATACAACTAATGCGGACTAACGCTATTTTCAGCAGATTTTCCATGGTGTCTACTTTTTGTGCAGAAAACCAACTATCAGGAAAAATCCTGGAAAATATGCCAAAAATCCTATTTTACCCGAAGACTCCAGGAGCCAAAATACGAGACGGAGAAGAGCCCGGGGGTGGCTACACCACCTAGTGGCGCGGGCCAGGCCAGGCCGCGCCAGGGGGTGGTGTGGGCCCCCCAGGCACCCCCTCGGTCTCCCTCTTCGCCTATAAGAAGCCTTCTGACCTAAAAACTTCGGGGGGGTCGACGTTTTTCCAGAAGGAGTTCCGCTCCGCCGCCACCACCATATTTCACGAAACAGCACCAGAAACTCCGTTCTAGCACCCTGACGGGACGGGGAATTGGAGGAGATCATCGCCATCATCATCACCATCGCTTCTCCATTGACCATCCATGTTCCCCCATCTATGAGTGAGTAATCCCCCGCTGTAGGCTATGGGGATCGTAGGGATTGGATGAGATCGTTCATGTAATGGCATCAGATTGTTAGGGCATGGTGCCTAGTATCTTTTATTAGTGCTTTATGACTTTGTTGCAACTTGTTGTGCTTAATGCTTGTCACTAGGGCCTGAGTGCCATGATTTCAGATCTGAACATGTTATTGATTCATTATGATAGTATTGTTTTGGTCTTATCTGCAAGTTGTATACACACATTGTTGTCTGGAACCTATGGCCCCGAAGTGACAGAAATCAGGATAACCGGAAGGGAAAGGCTTTGATGTGAGGATCACATGTGTTCACGGAGTGTTAATGCTTTGCTCCGGTGCTCTATTAAAAGGAGCACCTTAATTGCCAGTAGTTCCCTAGAGGCCCCGCTGCAAACGGGCTGGCGGGACAAAAGGTGTTGTGTAAGTTCTCATTGCGAGCACGTATGACTACATATGGAACACATGCCTAGGATTGTCTAGTACTTGGATGCTTTATCTTATTTATCTGTAATTGCCCTATGTTATGATTGCTATGTGAATTGTCGTGTCCATGCAACGCCCGCCATCCATCCCTATGTCTACCGCACTCGAATCCCACTGTTTACTGCTTTTGTTACTACTGTCTTTGCTTTACTACTGTTGTTACTTTACTATTCCTACTACAAAACTGTTGCTACTGATAAACTGCTATGAGCAAGATTGTTTCTAGGTGCAGCTGAATTGACAACTCAGTTGTTAAGGCTTATAAATATTCTTTGGCTCCCCTTGTGTCGAATCAATAAATTGGGTTTCACTTCCCTCTAAAATACTGCGATACACCCCCTATACTTGTGGGTCATCATTCTCCTCCTTTGTGCTTTCATGTCTAGATCTTGTGGGCCCCATTCATGATGAAGATCATCTATTTGTAATTCTGCATGTTGTGTTTGCGGGGATCCGATGGATATTGAGATGCTATTTCAGATTGATTATTGATTCTATCATGTCTTTGCTATTTGTGATCTTGCATGCTTTCCGTTGTTAGTAGCTATCTTGGCCAAGTAGATGCTAGCAACTCCAAGAGTTAGTATTTATGCTCGATAGTGGGTTCATGCCTCTGGTAATCTGGGGAAGTGACAGAAATCTCTAAGGTGCTAGATGTGCTGTTGCTACTAGGGAGAAAACAACAATCCTTTGTTCATAGAACAATCGTATTGTTTACTTTACACGCAGTTCGTAAAACAATAATCTGTTGCTTGCAACTTAATACTGGAGGGGGTTCGGATGATAACCCGAAGGTGGATTATTAGTCATAGATGCAGTTGGATGGCGGTCTATGTATAATGTTGTAATGCCCAATCAAGTTCCAAAGGAGTGAAGATGATTAGTATATGCATGTATTGCTTTCTCGATGTTTGTCAATTGCCCCGCTGTAATTTGTTCACCCAACATGTTATCTATCTTAAGGAGAGCCACCTCTAGTGAACTATGGATCCCGGTCCTTTTCTTTTACATACAATCTATAAACTGTTTACTGCTTTGTGTTTACTTTCTACAAACTTTTACTTCTTTCCATTCGATACGTTTAATCCTTTGTTTTCCGCAAAACACGGTGAGATTGACAACCTCATCGCAAGTTGGGGACAAAGTTCTGTGGTTGTGTTGTGCAGGTCTCCACGTTGCTACTAGCACCGATAGTGCGCCCAGCCAAGGCTCAGCTAGCAACACCTTTGGGGTGTTTCCTTGCTCCTACTGGTTCGATTAAACCTTGGTTTCATAACTGAGGGAAACTTGCTGTTGTGCTCATTATACCTTCCTCTTGGGGTTCCCAACAAGCTCTACATCAACATCGCACCAGCATTTTCCTGGCGCCGATACTGAGCCATCAATAACTGGGGTAAAAATGAAAGAAAGGACTTGGAACTCTTTATACCCGATGAATCTAAGTTCTTTTCTGCCTTGCGCCGCATTGCCTTCATAACTAGTCTTAGCAACGGTGCCAACTAAGGATGAACACTTTATTACTTGATATTTAGTGAGAGGGATCATCTTATAATGCTAACGTCGCGATCTAAGCAATACAAGATGCATAAAGGATTAACATCACAGGCAATTCATAACTAGTGTGATATGATATGGCCCTTTCTTCTTGCGCCTTTGATCTCTATCTCCAAAGCACGAACATGATCTCCATCATCACCAGCATTGTGTCAAGGTCAGTGGCGCCGCTTCATGGTTGTCCATCATCACTAGCAACTATTACAACTACTTGGAATAAAGCTATTACAAGATGAATAGACACGCAGGTCTTAACAGAATTAAAGACAACCATTACGCTCCTGCCGGTTGCCATATTACAACAAGGATCATTGCATACATCAAATACAATCATAATCACATGATGGCCATATCACATCACAAAACCCCTGCAAAAACAAGTTAGACGCCTCTAATTTTCTTTGCATGTTTTACGTGGTTTGGGGCTTTCGCATAAGACCGATCTTACCTACGAACAAGAACCACAACGTTGATACAAGTGTTGTCAGATGCTCATTGTAAATTGAATCTTAACTATGGTGGGAGAGACAGACACCCGCAAAGCCACTTGTGCAAAGGAAGTTGCACGTCAAGCGTGGAGCAAGTCTCATGTGCGATGACATGTAATGTTAGCCCGAGCCGCTTCATCCCACCATGCCGCAAGATGCAAAGTACACGCTAAGACACCGACAACAAAAGCATCAACGCCCACAAAACCATTGTGTTCTACTCGTGCAACAGATCTACGCATAGATACGGCTCTGATACCACTGATGGGTTCGTAGCATGGAAAACAAAAAATTTCTACCGCGAGAACAAACAAAACCCAGATCTAATCTAGATAAAAGCCAAGATCTAATCTATTAGACATGAGCAACGAGATAGATAGGAACTAACCCTCGTAGATCCGAAAGCGTTAACGAGATTAGATCTCGTGGATGATGTAGTCGATCACTTGCCGATCTCAAGATCGTGTGGACGATCCTTCCGGCGCCGCGTTCCGGTAGCGCTTCCGCAGTCAGTCACACGTGCGGAGTCGAAGCAGACCTTCCTCTCCTCGTTCCAGCGAGCAGCGGAGGTAGTAGATCTTCTCCACGGAATCCCAGCAGCACGACGGCGTGGTGGTCGTGGTGGAGTAGAGAATTCTGCAGGGCTTCGCCTATGCCTGTGCAGAAGAAGGAGGAGGAGAGAGGCGGCAGAGATTGGGTGTTGTAGAGGAGGGCCAGGAGGGGGCGCCCCCTTCCCTTCTATTTATAGGAGGGAGGCGCGCCTAGGGAGGGGGGGTCCTTGTAGGACTCCCCTCCTCTATGGCCGGCGGATTGGGGAGGGGGGGAGGAGTCCTCCTCCCCCATGACTCCTCGTCTTGCCCCATCAGGACTCCTTGATCCCTTCCTTGGTTTTCAAGCAAACTCCAAGAAACCTTCCAGAACCTTCCGGAACATTCCGAAACCTTCTAGAACCCTCATACAAATACTCCGGAACATTTCCTAACTCAGAAAATGATCCCCAATATATGAATCTCATTCTCCGGACCATTCCGGATCTCCTCGTGATGTTCCGAATCCATTCCGAGACTCCGAACAACATTCGGTCTCCAACGCACATTCCATATCTACTTAAAACAACTTCGAACCTTAAGTGTGTCACCCTATGGTTCGTGAACATGTAGACATGACAGAGACACATCTCCTATCAATAACCATCAGCGAGACCTGGAGATCATAATGGCTCCCACATACTCAACGATGACTTCGTGATCGATAGAACCATTTACATACGAAACCAATTCCCTTTGTCTCGCGATATTATACTTATCCGAGGTTTGATCGTCGGTATCTCCATACCTAGTTCTACCTCGTTACTGATAAGTATTCTTTACTCGTTCCGTGATATGTCATCCCTTGTGACCCAGTCACATGCTTGCAAGCTAACTAGATGACATTCCACCGAGAGGGCCCAGAGCATATCTATCCGTCATATGGATGGACAAATCCCAATCTTGGTTCATGCGCTTCAACACATACTTTCAGAATACCCAATGACACCTTTATAACCACCTAGTTACGAAGCGGCGTTTGATGTCATCAAAGCATCCATCCAGTGATGGTGATTAACATAACCTCATGGTCGAAGGATTAGGTTACTATGTATTTGAAAGCTTATAGCACTACGAACTTAATGACTTGATCTTATGCTACGCTTACTATGGGTGTGTGTGTCCATCACATCATTCTCCTAATGACATAACCTTGTTATTAATCACATCCTAATGTCCATGATCAGGAAACCATGATCATCAATTAATCAACAAGCTAGTTCAACAAGAGGCTTACTAGGGACTCTTACATGTTTACAAAACACACATGTATTAGTGTTTCCTAATAATACAATTATAGCATGGGATGTAAACATTCATCATAAACACAAAGATATAATAATAATCACTTTTATTATTGCCTCTTGGGCATATCTCCAACAGGGAATTCACCTTGGAGGCCTTCTTCATCACCATGCAAGCCTCCGGTGTGATGCGTGAGTAGTTCATACTTGGACTACGGATCCATGTAGTAGCTAGATGGCTGGTTCCTCCTCCTTTGTGCTTTCATGTTTAGATCTTGTGAGCTCCGTTCATGATCAAGATCATCTATTTGTAATCCATACATGTTGTGTTTGCGGGGATCCGATGGATATTGAGATGCTATTTCAGATTGATTATTGATTCTATCATGTCTTTGTAATTTGAGATCGTGCATGCTTTCCGTTGTTAGTAGCTATCTTGGCCAAGTAGATGCTAGCAACTCCAAGAGTTAGTATTTATGCTCGATAGTGGGTTCATGCCTCTGGTAATCTGGGGAAGTGACAGAAATCTCTTAGGTACTATATGTGTTGTTGCTACTACGGAGAAAACAACAATCCTTTGTTCATAGAACAATCGTATTGTTTACTTTACACGCAGTTCGTAAAGCAATAATCTATTGCTTGCAATTTAATACTAGAGGGTGTTCGGATGATAACCTGAAGGTGGATTATTAGTCATAGATGCAGTTGGATGGCGGTCTATGTATTATGTTGTAATGCCCAATCAAGTCTCAGAGGAGTAAAGATGATTAGTATATGCATGTATTGCTTTCTCGGTGTTTGTCAATTGCACCGCTATAATTTGTTCACCCAGCATGTTATCTATCTTAAGGAGATCCACCTCTAGTGAACTATGGATCCCGGTCCTTGTCTTTTATATTCAATCTACAATCTTTTACTACTTTGTGTTTACTTTCTGCAAACTTTTACTTCTTTCCATTTGAAACGTTTAATCCTTTGTTTTCCGCAAAACACTGTGAGATTGACAACCTCATCGCAAGTTGGGGACAAAGTTCTGTGGTTGTGTTGTGCAGGTCTCCACGTTGCTACTAGCACCGGTAGTGCGCCCTACCAAAGCTCAGCTAGTAACACCTTTGGGGTGTTTCCTTGCTCCTACTGGTTCGATTAAACCTTGGTTTCATAACTGAGGGAAAACTTACTGTTGTGCTCATCGTACCTTGGTTCCCAACAAGCTATACGTTGAAAGTCGAGCGCATCAAGATTTTCTGGCGCCGTTGCCGGGGAGTCAAGGACATCTTCACAAGGGGAGTCCCTCATAACCAATCTCTTTACTTTGTTGTTTTCGTTTTGCTTAGTTTATTTTTGCTTTGTTTGCTTGTTCCGTTCTTCAAAAAACACAAAAAAAATAGTTTTACTTGTTTGCTTTCTTATTTGAAAAACACAAAAAAATTAAGTCTCCTTTAGTTGTCACCCCTTCCCTAGCTCACCATGTTGATCCCCAAATTCACCCTGAAAGACCTTCCAATTGGTAGTGGTTCTATAATTGGGAAAGATAACATTGAAGAATTCTTTAATCATGTTAGCAAACATGAAGATACTGAGGATAGATCCCTTGTAGAACTTGCTCCAAATTATGAGATTACTGCAGCTTCTTTAATTCACATGTTAGAAGCTAGGTTTGTTAACCTCAACCCCTTAATGCAAGTGATGTTTCTTAAGCTTAAAGAAATTGAGGATCCTGAAAAGAGGGATTTTATTCTAGAAACTTTGTTTAAGGAGTTCTATGATGTTGCCAAGGAAGCTAGAAAAGTTTTTGAACGTTTCAATATGCTAGGCTCATGTGTAGATGTTGTTGGTACACGAGAAAAGATGAACAAAACCGAACCTAATGGGGAGGAACCTAAGATACCAATACCCTTCAAACTAGTAGCAATACATGATGCCATAGAAAAGAATCTTGATTGGATTGTTCCTGCAAACCCTTTTGATGAGAATAGTAAACCTAAGAGCGTTGAGAGAGGATCCTCTAGAACTTATTTGGATGATATACCTTGCCTTGTTGAAAATATTTGTGGTATTGATCTTAATGCTTCTTCATTTGAGAACACTTGATTCTTTCTTTGCTTCTTATGCCTAACTTAAAGGCGTTAAAGAAAAGTACTTGTTGGGAGATAACCCAAGAGTTTTATATGAGTCTTGGAAGTTATTACCTCTGTAATAACCTCTCCTTATCCTTTTTATTTTCTTTTTGTGCCAAGAGTAACCTCTAATGAGAGTGAAGTAATGATTGGGAAAGTTGCTGTCCCGAAACAGATTTTTGTGCTTCACCGTACAAATTCCTGAGAGAGCTCTGTACGTCGGATTGAGATGTAATTGTTTGTGCTTCTGCCCCAGGTTGTTATCTAACTTTTGTTAGTTCAACACTTTTTGATTTGAGCAACATAAGGTCTTCGAAAAAATCCGTCTTTACCTACTGGTCTGTTTTGACAGATTTCTGCCATTTTCTACATTTGCTTCTTGTTAGTTCCTTCTTGAGTTCCTTTGGGAAATTGAGCTTTTGAGGGAAGTGCTACAGTAGATAGTGTTCTAATGGAAGTTTATTTGGTGATAGAACTGAACCTTGAGACTTATTTATCTTAAGAGCACTAATGTTGCTAATGAGATTGTGTGAAGTTTTGTATGAAGGAAAAATTTCAGGTGAATGGAAGGAATGAGTAATGAGATGAAGGATGGACTAAAGCTCAAGCTAGGGGATGCCACGCGTGTCACCCCAAGAAATATCCAAGAAGTACAAGCGTCAAAGCTTGGGGATGCCCAAGGCATTCCCTTCTTCATCAATAAAAATTCCAGGTTTCTTCCAAACGCTTCATTTTTATTGTTTCATGCACAATTGTGTTTTTCTTGGAGCGTCTTCTTTTTTTGTTTTCGTTTTGTTTTTTTAGTTTTCTTGGTTTGCTTAGTTTTATGAATAAGTTGGTTGGACCCCCTCTTTCATACATTGGTTTGCAAATAGTTTGGTTTGGTTTGGAAAGGAGTAGGAAAGCTCATGCTTATGTGGTAAAAAGAGCTCATTTTTTTCTGTGGCCTATGCTTTGTCATGCCATGCCTGATATTGTTTTGGCTTTATTCTTAGTATTCTTTGCTGTAGCATGGGTTGTTATAAAAAATTGAGGTTGCTTAATGTGCCTTGGATGAATCATGCGTTGTTTTAGCATATTAAAGCATAGTATAGTTGTATTCTCCTTTGATGCTTTATTTGGGTTGACTTGGCACATGCTCACACCATGTTATGACTATCCAAAGTCACCATAGCCTTTATGATCCTTTAGTTTTCAACTTGTAGTATCACTTTATGCTTTGATCAATGATGTTTTGTCACTCTGCATGATTATGGCCATTATTGCTCTCTTAGTTTGTCGCTCCCAGTCTTTTGCTAGCCTCCACAACAAATTATGAGTTCCACTCATGCATCCAACTCCCTAAACCAAGTTATTCCAAAGAGTCCACCATACCTACCTACTAGCTTATAATATTCCAAGTATGAGAAAACTAGTGATTAAAGCTCTCACGAACTTGATGGCACACTTTAATTTTTGCCCCTAATAAACTTGAACCATTGGGTCCTTCTTTGTTGCGTATATGCTTGTGCTTTATAAGTTGAAATTAGCAGAACCATGTTTCATGGGGAACGCTTTAAACATTGCCCTTGTACTTTGTACCCCGTTGATATCATGTTCTTTTGCTTACGGATCCCAGCGGTGTGAAATAAAAGTGGAACTTGTAAGATCATGGAGTTTGTATGTGTTAGAGAAATGCGTGGGCCGCTAACCTAAGCCATGCCTAATCATGGTGGAAACTTGCAGCATCACCATAATGAGCACTCTATGAAGCATCCTCAATAAAAACCTATGCAAATAGCAAATAAAAAGATCGCTGAGATGCTCATTGTCTGCTTGCCTTGTCATTTAGATTATGGGAAAGCTCCCATATCATGTGCAAGGGGTACCCCATTGGTGGTTCTTAATGATACACATATACTTACAATGACAAGAGCTTACTCGTGACTGAAGTTGAGTAGCATGAGGATCGGTCTTCGTAAGTAAGGGGCATGAGATTTCGGTTTATAACTTGTTAAGCATATCCTCTTAGTTGTGTCACTTTAACCTTAATCACCTTAAAGATGCTTATGATAGGGGCAATGAGAGCTAAAAGCTATAAGTACCATAATTTTTGTAAGCTCTTTATGAGACTTGAATCCCTACTTCCTTTTACAAAAGGCCTTTCTTCCACCATTATATTGAGTCTCCACCTTCTATCTTTATGCACCTACTTTGAGAGCATAGTGGCCATTCTTAGTTCTATGTGCATTGTCCCAAGACTAGTTGATTGATGCATAACTTGATATTGCTTGTTTTAAACTATTGTATCTAGTCACTCTTATGAACTTTGAAGGTGTCCTATGCATTTATATTTGCTACTCTATTGAGGGACAAGCTGAATACTATTATGCTATGTTTTCTTTATGTGAAACAAACAAACGTCTTGCAAAGCATGTAATTCATGAATCTTTTGTTTGTACCTTTTTATGTAGCGTCATAGTTTCTTTGCCTATTGCTAGAACTTTGTCTTTCATGTTATGATTGAAGTACTATGATCCCAGCTTTGAATGTTTTGCAAATACGTTGATCAAGTCTTTGATGGTGCATGTCACCTCAAAAATTATTTATTTTTATCACTTACCTACTCGAGGACGAGCAGGAGTTAAGCTTGGGGATGTTGATACATTGCAAATGTATCTATAATTTTTGATGTTCCATGCTTGGTTTTATCCACTTTCTTGTGTTTTGTTCCAACTTTGGAGTACTTTTCATATGATTTCTTGGACTAACCTATTAACAAGAGCCATAGTGCCAGCTGCCTGTTTTCTGCTATTTTTGGTGCAGGAAAGTCAGAAAATGAATATTCTCGGAATTGGATAGGACAAAAGCCAAAGTGCCTATTTTTCCGGAAGGGATCAAGTGCCAGAATACGAGACGGAGAAGGGCCAGGGGCCGGCCACACCACCTGGCCACGCGGCCAGGCTGGGCCCACGCCAGGGGGTGGTGTGGTGGCTCCCGGCACCCCCACGGCCTCTCCTTCCGCCTATAAGTTGCCCTCGGGACGAAAACCCTAAGTACCCGATCAAAAATCCACGAAAGAGTCTGTAGCCGCCGTCATCTCCATCCCTAGATCGGGAGGGATCTGAAGCTCTTCCCGGCACCCTGCCGGAGAGGGGAATTCACCCTGGAGGCCTTCTTCATCACCATGCAAGCCTCCGGTGTGATGCGTGAGTAGTTCATCTGTAACATCCTCGAATCGGCCCTATGCAAGTTTTAGCCCTTTCCGCCATACCCTCATAGAAACGATTCAAGGACGCCCACCAGGCACTTTCGTGCGGGTGGAAAACGAAGTAATACCATTACACAACAGTCCTTGATGGGACCCACAGAACAGATATATACAACACGACTCCACGAGTCAAGAATACAGATATACAATACAAAGACCCAAATCACCTTGAAATCGATAGGGCGTCCGACTACGGACAAGATGCAACTGGGGCTAAGAGCCCTAAAGAATAACCAATGGCGTCCATAACCCTACCCAAGCCAAGCCGGAAGGGCAACCCTGCTAACGGCGTCGATCTCAAACCTGCTCAAACAAAAGGGGTGCCGACAAAGGGCAAAGGAAAAAGAGGAGCGTCAGTAGTGAGGCCAGTACACGGCGAGGCTAGAATTCGGCGGCTCTCGCCTACATAGGTATGGTGGGCTGAAGCGGTAGCGCAGCGGCACTAAACAACCTATAGAGACTCGATACAACGGGCGGTTATCAAAGAGGGATAAGAAAGACCTATTCGGATCAAACCTGAAGCTAACGCCTAACAAACCGATCCTGGTATTTCCCCCCTCGAGACCAAACGAGGAAGTCAGACCAAGGAACCCACACAGTTGGCAATTTTACTCATTTCGTTTTAGTTGCAGCAATTACTTATCAAATATAGATATTAGGAGTCATCCCGATAGCATAAGTAGTGGGCAGTTTTAATCACCATTCCGTTGTAGTTGGAACATTTACTAGTCAGATATAATTGTCCTGAGGAATCCCGAAACCCAGCAATTGTTGGCACTTTTATCACATTCCATTGGAGTTGCAATACTTACTAGGCATATAGCATGTCACAAAACAACCCAGATCCACCAGTTGTTGGCATTTTTAATATCCATTCCGTTATACTTGAGCTGATTACTAGTCACATATTAAATCAAATTTATAGCACTACTTTAGTTATGCTTATCTATGATCGAGATACTGTGCTCCAAGTCGTCCATAACCGCGGACACGGATTTTAGAAAGTTTTACCCTGCAGGGATGCACAAATAGCAACACACACTCGATCAACCTCGGAAAAACCAACTCTAAAACCCAACGAGGCATTCACGACAAAGCGATCACAGGATTCAGAAATATTTCAGAAGGCCACCCCACTAAGCTACCTGCAACGAAGTTGGCCGGCTCCGGAACGGACCCAGGGTTTGTGTGGACGGCTGTAAACGACTGGGAACCCGAAAGTGTGACTGGGCTTGTCGATACAGCAAAAACGTGTCACGATCCTAAACAGTACAGGTGCTCTAAGCACAATCTTAAATAAAGCAGTAAAGCATGGCATAAGTATAGGATAGTAGTAAAGCCCCAAACTACTTTGTGGCCCCAAGAAATAGAAATGAATCAAGCTCTGGCTCAGGGGGGTCCATAAGGCCTCCCGGATGTGGATAGTGCGAAAAATCAAGGAACAGGTATCAAGTACTCGGGGTCCTACAGGGCACAAGTGAGCGTGGAAGAACCAAATAACATCTATTTCCCACCGTTGCCTCTGCATTAGTTATATCTAGCAATTTAATAGTTGTGATTAAAGATATGATCATCTCCACCATAAACATCTGCCAGGATTCCAACAACTGTGGTACTTGACAACACGAGATCGCACCTGAGCAAGCAACTACGACTCGCAAGGCCAGCTATCTACCAAACACAGGTAATAGGCGGTGTCCAAGGCAATATAGAAGGCTGCACGGGATATAACTGGTACGGAACACTAAAGCATCGTGACACGGATAGCAATAGATCAACAGGAGGAAATAAAGACTATAAATGCAAAATAGGTAGAAGGGAGAGAGATGCTCGCCTGGGAAACACTGCCGACGGATCATATCCGGAGAACTTGTCGATACTCGCATCAACTCATCGGCCTAATCCGCGAAGAAGCAAACACTAGAAGAAACACCGGATGCACTATTTAATACTACAACAAAAGATCCGGCATGATTATGATATGGTGCAGATGCGATGCAATTAGGCAATATTAAGCGGAACCAGGGTCCCGATAATTGATTATATGGTCCAAGTTATTTAGGTATCCTGCAATTTAAATGTTGTATTAACAAGAAAAAACATGGCTTCGGTTCGCTACGCAAATTTAAATGGAGTCAATGTGAGACTAGAAAAGCCCGCATATGACATCCATATTTAATTTAGGTGAATTATCGAAATAGCCCCAAACACCCATAATATGCATGCAAGTATGAGCAATTTAATATGCACCAATTTTATATAACATTTTATAAAATAGGCTCGAAAAAAGGGGATCACACATTGGAGTATCGACGGTCTTGGGTTCCGGGGGTTCGACGGTTTGGGGTCTTCGGACTCCGGGATCGGCGCTTCGGGGCTTGGTCTTCGGCATTGGGGTCTTCAGGGTCTCGGCCATCGGATCCAAGATGGAGGTCTTGGGTTCCAGGAGGAAGAGCTCGGTGTTCCGCGGTCTTCGGTTCCGTGAGGTAGATCTAGATGTGTCGGGAAGGCGACCATGTATCCATGTCGGCGACCTTTGGGGGTCAACTCATTCTTCGGCTCAGACCTAGGAGTTCCACAACAAAATAGCATATCCCTCTTCTCGATTATCTTCGCCATCTAAGCACATACACCTGAACACACTCTCGATGAAGGGCATCAACATAACACCAGAGGACACATGGCATGCAGGCGTATACAACCGGAACAACATCCGTACAGGGTCGCGGGGAAGCCGAGAGCCACGTGAGGAACTCTATATAGGCAGCTGAGACGTGGAGGCTCAGGCGCCTGCGCACGGGAGCCGCGCAGAGATGAGGCGAGACGACGGCGGCCAGAGAGTCACGATGCCGCTCGCAGCAGGCGGCCGCGATGAGGCGAGGGGTCCATGGGCAGTGCGGCGTCGTCGGGGCGAGCGACGCGGAAGCAGCGAGGTCCGGCGGTGACGAGGCGGCGCAGACGTGGCCGAGGCGGAGGACGGTCGAAGGCGGGGCGAGGTGACGGCGTGGCGCCGACGTCGAGCTCGGCCGGGCGATGGGGAGGCGGACGTCCGGCGACGCAGAGACGGAGGAAGAAGCGGCCGAGCCGGCGACTGCGGGCTTGGCGGCTCGCAGGGAGGCAGGGGATGGGCCGAGGAAGGGCATCGCGTGGGGGTCGTCGACAGCCGGTAGGCGGGCGAGGGCGAGGGAGCCCCGCAACAGCACAGGGAGGTGGGGCCGCGACGGTCGGAGATGCTCAGGGTGGCGACGGCGAGGATCGTGCCGAGGGGAGGGAGGAGGCGACGACGGCGAGGCCATCGGCCGGGGTTGAGAAGAGGGTGGCGGGAGGTCTCGCGAGCCGACGCAGGGGCTCGCGGCCAGAGTAGGCGAGGACGGCGGTCGGGGCGAGCTCGCTGCTGGGAGCTTGCACGGGCGGCGGCGCTGGGGCAGAGGAGAGGGGGATGCTGGCGTGAGGTAGGGTGAAGGCAGCCGGCGCGGGGAGCTCGGCGGCACGCGGGCGAGGTTGACGAGGTGGCGGCGGATCCAGAGGGAGGCGGCGTAGGTTGGGGGCGATAGGGGCGGGGGCGCGCCCCTGGCGGCGGCGATTGCTTGTGGCTGAGGCGGAGCGACGCGATGGGGTTCGTGGGGAGCTCGTGTATGACGCGTGGGGGTGGGTCCAGGGGAGACGGGAATCCTGGGGTTGGGCTGATCGACCGGGGGTGTTGGGTGTGGTTCCGAGGGAACGTGTCGGCTCGGAACGTGTGGAGGGCGGGAGACGTGACCAGGGGGCGTGGGGGAGCGGCCCAGGTGGGAGGCTGTCGGTGGAGCAGGTAGGGGCGGGCCCGCCTGGCGGTTGGTGGGGAGAGGGTCACGCGGGGCGACAGGTTGGCGTGCGGCGCAACGTGCATGTGTGTGTTGCTGTGAGCGGCTGAGAGGGTTTGGCTCGACGCGCGCGGGAGGATAAGGTGGCGAGCGGCTGGCGATGGAAGGAGCTGGGAAGGGTAGGGTGTGGGTTGGGGTAGGTAGGAATTAGGGTTGGGTGGATAGGGATAGGATAGGATTTAGTTTAGGGTTTTGGAGGTGGCTGGCCGGGCTTTCGGGCCTGGCGGGCTGCCTCCCAAAAATAAAATAAATATTTTATTATTTAAAACGGGGCTTTTGCAAACCGTTGGCAGACGAAACAAAATGTTCCGGAGACCCGGGTTTTAATTTGAATAAAGACGGGAATATTTAGAAAACAAAACTAGGCGTTTCGAAATAGTTTTAGACAAAACCGTGCATGATGATGACGATGCTCAAATGCAATGTGGCATGATGACATGAGCATGCGGTCATGATGATGCAATGCACAAAAACATCGCGATTTTCTAGTAGTGGTTTGTGCGGGGCGCCACAATTCGACACCACTAACAAAGGATCTCGCCCTCGAGATCCGCCTCATGGTACCGGGAAGAAGGTCAGCGATCTGAATCTTCTCGCTTCATGTAGATCCTCGCGACACCACTAACAAGATGTCGTTGTCCGTGATCGTCGAGAGGGTACTCCGGTAACGAAGGACGAAGGTAGAGGTATCAACAAATAAAGCCACCTCTAACTTCGATAGGAAGAGAGAACCGATGCATCAAATCCACTTCAATGTACGAGAGCAAATGGATTGAGTAGTCGGCATGGGGCCAATCCATCACGCACCCAAACTATTACTCCGCACAATCAGTAGAAAAGCGTGCAACCATTCTCGGAGTCAGACTGAAGATCTCGACAATCGAGGTGCGGAACAAAGGAGGGATGCAGACTCTGCATCGGATCTGGCATAGATGATGTCGTCGTGTCGGAAATCACCGGAAGGCACAAACAAGGAACAGAGAATGATACCATAGATGAATGATTCCTCAGATAGCATGAAGATCAGATGTGGAAGCACCGTTACCAAAGAAGGGAGCGAAGCCCTGAAGGTACAACGGAAAACCAACCACGAGAATTCCTGGACTCGAAGAACGGATAAGACTGCACATTCAAAAAACGCAGAGGTAAGAGGAGAATTGCAGAGGGGTAAGGAGTAAAAGCAGACCTAATCAGATCTATCCAACCGATTTTTCCAAAACAGTTTTGACAATCTACTTCGGCCGTTAGCTAGGTTATCCTACAGGCTGGACTTGTGGGGTATCACAACTGGTGAGCTCTGATACCACTCTGTAACACCCTCGAATCGGCCCTATGCAAGTTTTAGCCCTTTCCGCCATACCCGCATAGAAACGATTCAAGGACGCCCACCAGGCACTTTCGTGTGGGTGGAAAACAAAGTAATACCATTACACAACAGTCCTCGATGGGACCCACAGAACAGATATATACAACACGACTCCACGAGTCAAGAATACAGATATACAATACAAAGACCCAAATCACCTTGAAATCGATAGGGCGTCCGACTACGGACAAGATGCAACTAGGGCTAAGAGCCCTGAAGAATAACCAATGGCGTCCATAACCCTGCCCAGGCCAAGCCGGAAGGGTAACCCTGCTAACGACGTCGATCTCAAACCTGCTCAAACAAAAGGGGTGCCGACAAAGGGCAAAGGAAAAAAGAGGAGCGTCAGTACTGAGGCCAGTACACGGCGAGGCTAGAATTCAGCGGCTCTCGCCTACATAGGTATGGTGGGCTGAAGCGGCAACGCAGCGGCACTAAACAACATATAGAGACTCGATACAACAGGCGGTTATCAGAGAGGGATAAGAAAGACCTATTCGGATCCAACCTGAAGCTAACGCCTAACAAACCGATCCTGGTATTTCCCCCCTCGAGACCAAACGAGGAAGTCGGACCAAGGAACCCACACAGTTGGCAATTTTACTCATTTCGTTTTAGTTGCAGCAATTACTTATCAAATATAGATATTAGGAGTCATCCCGATAGCATAAGTAGTGGGCAGTTTTAATCACCATTCCGTTGTAGTTGGAACATTTACTAGTCAGATATAATTGTCCTGAGGAATCCCGAAACCCAGCAATTGTTGGCACTTTTATCACATTCCATTGGAGTTGCAATACTTACTAGGCATATAGCATGTCACAAAACAACACAGATCCACCAGTTGTTGGCATTTTTAATATCCATTCCGTTATACTTGAGCTGATTACTAGTCACATATTAAATCAAATTTGTAGCACTACTTTAGTTATGCTTGTCTATGATCGAGAAACTGTGCTCCAAGTTGTCCATAACCGCGGACACGGCTTTCAGAAAGTTTTACCCTTCAGGGGTGCACAAATAGCAACACACACTCGATCAACCTCGGAAAAACCAACTCAAAACCCAACGAGGCATTCACGACAAAGCGATCACACGATTCAGAAATATTTCAGGGCCCCACCCCACTAAGCTACCCGCAACGAAGTTGGCTGGCTTTGGAACGGACCCAGGGTTTGTGCGGACGGCTGTAAATGACTGGGAACCCAAAAGTGTGACTAGGCTTGTCGATACAGTGAAAACGTGTCACGATCCTAAACAGTACAGGTGCTCTAAGCACAATCTTAAATAAAGCATGGCATAAGTACAGGATAGTAGTAAAGCCCCAAACTACTTTGTGGCCCCAAGAGATAGAAATGAATCAAGCTCTGGCTCAGGGGGGTCCATAAGGCCTCCCGGATGTGGATAGTGCAAAAAATCAAGGAACAGGTATCAAGTACTCGGGGTCCTACAGGGCACAAGTGAGCGTGGAAGAACCAAATAACATCTATTGCCCACCGATACCTCTGCATTAGTTATATCTAGCAATTTAATAGTTGTGATTAAAGATATGATCATCTCCACCATAAACATCTGCCAGGATTCCAACAACTGTGGTACTTGACAACACGAGATCGCACCTGAGCAAGCAACTACGACTCGCAAGGCCAGCTATCTACCAAACACAGGTAATAGGAGGTGTCCAAGGCAATATACAAGGCTGCACGGGATATAACTGGTACGGAACACTAAAGCATCGCGACACGGATAGCAATAGATCAACAGGAGGAAATAAAGACTATAAATGCAAAATAGGTAGAAGGGAGAGAGATGCTCGCCTGGGAAACACTGCCGACGGATCATATCCGGAGAACTTGTCGATACTCGCATCAACTCATCGGCCTAATCCGCGAAGAAGCAAACACTAGAAGAAACACCGGATGCACTATTTAATACTACGACAAAAGATCCGGCATGATTATGATATGGTGCAGATGCGATGCAATTAGGCAATATTAAGCGGAACCAGGGTCCCGATAATTGATTATATGGTCCAAGTTATTTAGGTATCCCGCAATTTAAATGTTGTATTAACAAGAAAAAACATGGCTTCGGTTCACTACGCAAATTTAAATGGAGTCAATGTGAGACTAGAAAAGCCCGCATATGACATCCATATTTAATTTAGGTGAATTATCGAAATAGCCCCAAACACCCATAATATGCATGCAATTATGAGCAATTTAATATGCACAAATTTTATATAACATTTTATAAAATAGGCTCGGAAAAAGGGGATCACACATTGGAGTATCGACGGTCTTGGGTTCCGGGGGTTCAACGGTTTGGGGTCTTCGGACTCCGGGATCGGCGCTTCGGGGCTTGGTCTTCGGCATTGGGGTCTTCAGGGTCTCGGCCATCGGATCCAAGATGGAGGTCTTGGGTTCCAGGAGGGAGAGCTCGGTGTTCCGCGGTCTTCGGTTCCGTGAGGTAGATCTAGATGTGCCGGGAAGGCGACCATGTCTCCATGTCGGCGACCTTTGGGGGTCAACTCATTCTTCGGCTCAGACCTAGGATTTCCACAACAAAATAGCATATCCCTCTTCTCGATTATTTTCGCCATCTAAGCACAAACACCTGAACGCACTCTCGATGAAGGGCATCAACATAACACCAGAGGACACATGGCCTGCAGGCGTATACAGCCGGAACAACATCCGTACAGGGTCGCGGGGAAGCCGAGAGCCACGCGAGGAACTCTATACAGGCAGCTGAGACGTGGAGGCTCAGGCGCCTGCGCACGGGAGCCGCGCAGAGATGAGGCGAGACGACGGCGGCCAGAGAGTCACGATGCCGGTCGCAGCAGGCGGCCGCGACGAGGCGAGGGGCCATAGGCAGTGCGGGGTCGTTGGGGCGAGCGGCGCGGAAGCAGCCAGGTCCGGCGGTGACGAGGCGGCGCAGACGTGGCCGAGGCGGAGGACGGTCGAAGGCGGGGAGAGGTGACGGCGCGGCGCCGACGTCGAGCTCGGCCGGGAGATGGGGAGGCGGACGTCCGGCGACACAGAGACGGAGGAAGAAGCGGTCGGGCCGGCGACTGCGGGCTTGGCGGCTTGTAGGGAGGCAGGGGATGGGCCGAGGAAGGGCACCGTGTGGGGGTCGTCCACGGCCGATAGGCGGGCAAGGGCGAGGGAGCCCCGCAGCAGCACAGGGAGGTGGGGCCACGGCGGTCGGAGATCCTCAGGGTGGCGACGGCGAGGATCGTGCCGAGGGGAGGCAGGAGGCGACGGCGGCGAGGCCACCGACCGGGGTGGAGAAGAGGGTGGTGGGAGGCCTCGCGAGCCGACGCAGGGGCTCGCGGCCAGAGCAGGCGAGGACGGCGGCCGGGGCGAGCTCGCTGCTGGGAGCTTGCGCGGGCGGCGGCACTAGGGCAGAGGAGAGGGGGATGCTGGCGGCAGGGTAAGGCGAAGGCGGCCGGCGCGGGGAGCTCCGCGGCACGCGGGCGAGGTTGAAGAGGCGGCGGCGGATCCAGAGGGAGGCGACGGAGGTTGGGGACGATAGGGGCAGGGCGGCGGCGGTTGCTTGTGTCCGAGGCGGAGCGACGCGATGGGGTTGGTGGGGAGCTCGTGCACGACGCGTGGGGGTGGGTCCAGGGGAGACGGGAATCCCGGGGTGGGGCTGATCGACCGGGGGTGTTGGGTGTGGTTCCGAGCGAACATGTCGGCGCGGAACGTGTGGAGGGCGGGAGACGTGACCAGGGGGCGTGGGGGAGCGGCCCAGGTGGGAGGCTGTCGGTGGAACAGGTGGGGGCGGGCCCGCCTGGCGGTTGGTGGGGAGAGGGTCACGCGGGGCGACGGGTTGGCGTGCGGCGCAACGTGCATGTGTGTGTTGCTGTGTGCGGTTGGGAGGGTTTGGCTCGACGCGCGCGGGAGGGTAAGGTGGCGAGCGGCCGGCGATGGAAGGAGCTGGGAAGGGTAGGGTGTGGGTTGGGGTAGGTAGGAATTAGGGTTGGGTGGATAGGGATAGGATAGGATTTAGTTTAGGGTTTTGGAGGTGACCGGCCGGGCTTTCGGGCCTGGCGGGCTGCCTCCCAAAAATAAAATAAATATTTTATTATTTAAAACGGGGCTTTTGCAAACCGTTGGTAGACGAAACAAAATGTTCCGGAGACCCGGATTTTAATTTGAATAAAGACGGGAATATTTAGAAAACAAAACTAGGCGTTTCAAAATAGTTTTAGAAAAAACCGTGCATGATGATGACGATGCTCAAATGCAATGTGGCTTGATGACATGAGCATGCGGTCATGATGATGCAATGCACAAAAACATCGCGATTTCTAGTAGTGGTTTGTGCGGGGCGCCACATCATCCTTGGACTACGGATCCATGTAGTAGCTAGATGGCTGGTTTCTCCTCCTTTGCGCTTTCATGTTTAGATCTTGTGAGCTCCGTTCATGATCAAGATCATCTATTGGTAATACATACATGTTGTGTTTGCGGGGATCCGATGGATATTGAGATGCTATTTCAGATTGATTATTGATTCTATCATGTCTTTGTTATTTGATATCTTGCATGCTTTCCGTTGTTAGTAGCTATCTTGGCCAAGTAGATGCTAGCAACTCCAAGAGTTAGTATTTATGCTCGATAGTGGGTTCATGCCTCTGGTAATCTGGATGTGCTGTTGCTACTAGGGAGAAAACAACAATCCTTTGTTCATAGTACAATCATATTGTTTACTTTACACGCAGTTCGTAAAGCAATAATCTGTTGCTTGCAACTTAATACTGGAGGGGGTTCGGATGATAACCTGAAGGTGGATTATTAGTCATAGATGCAGTTGGATGGCGGTCTATGTATTATGTTGTAATTCCCAATCAAGTCTCAACGGAGTCAAGATGATTAGTATATGCATGTATTGCTTTCTCGGTGTTTGTCAATCGCCCCGCTGTAATTTGTTCACCCAGCATGTTATCTATCTTCAGGAGAGCCACCTCTAGTGAACTATGGATCCCGGTCCTTGTCTTTTATATTCAATCTACAATCTTTTACTGCTTTGTGGTTACTTTCTGCAAACTTTTACTTTTTCCATTCGATACGTTTAATCCTTTGTTTTCTGCAAAACACGGTGAGATTGACAACCTCATCGCAAGTTGGGGACAAAGTTCCGTGGTTGTGTTGTGCAGGTCTCCACGTTGCTACTAGCACCGGTAGTGCGCCCTGCCAAAGCTCAGCTAGTAACACCTTTGTGGTGTTTCCTTGCTCCTACTAGTTCGATTAAACCTTGGTTTCATAACTAAGGGAAAACTTACTGTTGTGCTCATCGTACCTTCCTCTTGGGGTTCCCAAGGAGCTCTACGCTGAAAGTCGAGCGCATTAGGCACCACCAGCCGCGTCATAGTTAGATGGCCCCTCCTAGGCCAACGCACCTGCAAGCTGAGCATCTCCCACCTCGACAAGCACCGGTCCCTACCACGTCGTAGATACCACCCTCGGGATCGAGCATCCTAGTACATTTAGCCTTGACCTTGCCGAAGAGGCCATCCTCGACCTTTATGCCTCCTCACAGGTTTCTGATGCCACATGCAGAGCAACTTTCAACCAAGTAGATGTTACCCTGATAGTGTGGATATGCATGCTCGTCATGTCCATCACTGACCAATAACTCCTCCCACGAAGAGGAGAGTCCAACGGTAATGCATCTAGAAGATCCTTCCCCCTCGGTGTCGATTGGTTAGCGTTAAAAGGAGTAACCACGATCACTGCCTGGGTAACATGTCACAAAGAGGATGGCGTAGAGTTCCCTTTCCCAAGTGGCTGAGAAGATGCACCCACCCCGGAAACAATAGCATTAGGTTCTGAGATACCCATCGTATCCTCCTCGAGCTTCCCTTTCCCATCTTCCTTAGAATCATCATCACTCTTCTTCCACATGAACGGAGAGAAAATAGGTTCTGGCAAATACCCTTCAGGCTCCATTCTAAAGTGGATCTCATAACCTTTCAACTTGACCACCGCATCAGAGGTAACATAAAAACCCAAAGCATCCCACTTGTTCAAAACCACGGTGAGATCAAACATGTCAACAAGAATACGAACCACCCATCGTGTTCGCAAACTAAAGAGATCCACATCCAGCGTCGTTCCCATAAGTGAACCAACAGCCCATAGGCCCAAGAAGGAGCGTAAGGTATGGGGAACACCCTCAACATGTAACTAGACATTTTGCAACTCACACTTATGTGGAACATCCTGAGTTTTGTAAGTAGAAACAGAGAGCTGGGTTTTGCCTAGTGGAATAGAAAACTGACTCACATCAACTCTGTCAAGGTCCTCAAAAGAAGGAAAGTTGACCAGATAGTTGTTGTACCCATACGCCATTGCTTCCCACTTCTGTTGAGACCGAACTGGGCATCTTCACGCAATTTGTTTCTCTGCCACATCTGCAGAGACTGCCTTACGAGTAACCTATACCAAAGAAATAGGGGACTGACTTGGCGCAAGATGTTCATGAACAACACTGTCCGGAATCTGAGCAAATAGAGTGTCCTCGTTGCCAACACCGGCCATATATGCAGTTGGCAGCTTCAAAACTGGGCACCTCAGAGTAGGATGAGTAGAGCTATGAGAGATATGACAATAATGCACTACCTTACAATATTTGGAGGCATGAGAATCAACCACACACTTCCATCACCTTACTACCTTCTTACTTTTCATACCATTGGCATGAGGTTCAGGCACAACATTATTAACTATCGGAGCTAGGGTAATAACCTGCTATGTCTGTTCCTGCGGTGCATCCTAATACTGAGCCCCATTCATAGGGGCAGGCTACGTAGAGACATATAACCCTGGAGTCTGCGACTGAGGATATCCATACTGCTGCCGACCCGACTGCTAGACCATAACCGACAGAGAAGGCTGAGGTTGGCCAACAAACTGTGTCTGATTCACCAGAGGTTGTGCCTAGGCCAACTTCTTCTTCTTTCTCCTCTACCGGCCGCTGACACACCCACACCGACGGAGAATTGAGGTCTACTGGCTGGCCCATCCAACTGGTTGACCGGTAGCACGCCACCATGCAGTCCACCATGGCAAACAAACCTGGGGGCTACTGCCTATAGATTTACATCAAAAGCAGGCCCTGGCATCGTGCCATAAGCGGGTATAGGCGCCCTCAGTACGGTGGTTGGAGCGGCTACCGCGGGACAGGCAGATTGTTGGAGAAGTAAGCCACCAGATCCATAGTCGGTTGCAGCGGTGGCTAGGGTTGCAAACCCGGTGGATTCACGAGTGGCCCAGATTGCATCGACGAGCCTCGAGGAGGTGGCGCACTAGCATGCCCGCGCTGTGGCGGTGGTCTGGATGGTCTGTACGGAGGTGATGCAGAACTTGGCATCATGGAGGAGGGAGTCCCCCTAGGGTTTTGCCCCGCGGTGTAAGGCAAAGCAACGACCGCAAGAAAAGACCTGCCCGGTAAAGGTGACGATGCCGCACACCACGACACAGGAGTAGGCACCGAAGTAGTCGTAGGGGGTGGCGCAGCAGTGAGAGTCGAGGACGACGTCGGTCTAGGTGAAGAAGAGGACGACATGGAACGAGTGTATTACGTAGATTGATCTGATCGTATTGACGACCCCGTGATCCACACACTCCTTAACCTACGAGCAACAGCGGTCCACGAGTACCTTTTGGTTTCTAAAACCGTGGGCCCCATCAGCAGGCAAAAACAATGGATCTGACTGAAGTGGTGTCGAATTCCGCTCCACCTCCGTGTGCATGAAGACCCCGAGCACCGGCGGCGCAGAAACCCGCCTTGGCGGCAAAGTCCCCCTCCAGGGTTTTAGCCTAGGAGAGCGGGATATCGCAATCCCCAATGGCGACGCCGAAGCTCCGCGACGGGCTGGCGGCAGCAATGGTGATGCCGATCTTCTCTAAGCATTTTCCAACCTAGACGCCGGGGTAGGATACCCCATGTCCTCCTAGAACTCCTAGCGGAGCTCGGCATCCGTTCGTCGCCACCTGTGGGACACCGTTGTCCAACCCAGCTCACCGGAGATGTCCTCGAGGGCTTTGAGCGCAACCCTATCCGCCAACCCTGCCCCTCATCCGCCTCCGAATCGGATCCTAGGCATAAGAACCAAGAACCGGAGATAGCCCCTGCCGGCGTGGGTGAAGGAGACGGCATCGAAAGGTCCCCTGGAGGCAGGGTGTAGCGCCGCCGACCACGCATGCCTAGAATCAAATCTCCAAACATAAGTGTAGTATTAACAAATTCAAGTTGGAGAGCTTGATATTGCAAATACCGTAGATCGAGCTGTATGAATCTCTCTCCTCCCCCCTCTCTCCCCCATAATGGTCCATGGTAAGGATATGCAAAAGGTCCATCCATGTCGGTGGGCATGCATTATCTACCAAACCAACCTCATCTTTGGGCTTCAATCAATTCAAATCAACCCAAAAAAAATGCAAATTTAAATTGCCACTTAGTTCTCAATACGTTGTGAGGATTTCACACTTTATACCCCATCATTTTCCTTCCTTTGATGAAATAAATATACACTCCATCAGTTCTACTACTCCAGTATGTACATCTAGCTAGGGAAGACAAATTAATTTGCATCGGATGTGGTACCTAGACACGTCACCTGTCAGCTGGATGTACCCCTGTCGCCCACGATTTGAATGCCCTCCTCCTCGAGTGCCATTGCCATTTGCCAAATTGTTTCCTGCCATACATAGGGACCAACAGTTATGATGTCGGTAGCTCAATTAAATTTTAGGCAATTTGTGCGTGACCCTATGGACCTGCTAGCCGTTGGTGAGAGACGGAGGGGCATGCGTGCTCTTCCTCGGGAAATCAGAGGTGCTGCTTTCTTGCGCCCTCTGGAAGCTGCGACTTGTGGAGATCCCAAGCAAGACATGTCACCTGAGCTATTCTTTGCCGGAGAGGCCGCTCCACGCGCGGAGGAGACCGAGCTCTTTCTTCTTCCTTGGCTAAGCTTGCGCAACAGGGCACACTCAAGCCTATTTGGAAAATTTCCTTCGACCTCGGTGCGGAATCCATGGACGGCGTCGCTCCAAGTGGCTAGCTCCCCGGCGGCGGCACGGGTTCCGGTACGTGCAGGTCTCTCATTGGTGTAGGGGACCAGGGCCATGATTTCGCTTTATTTTAGTCTCCCGTTTGCCTATTACGAGCCCTTATCTTTCGAATTTTAGGTTTATGATAATAGGGGCCTCGTTGCAAATTTGTTCATGCCAATTTATTAATGCATCTTCTACGCCCTTCGGAGCTTTCCCTGTTCAAAAGAAAAAAGATTCTGTCTTCCCCACGTACCTATAAGCCCGATATGATATTTTTCATAAACTAGAACCATTCGGTTGAATCATCTTGCAGTGAAACCTTATGAGAGATATGGTATGAGACTTATATTTCAAAAGTAACAATTCAAAATTACCATAATACAAAAAATATATATACATTGCTACCTACGACTCTAGAGAGCGAGGGAGCGCACATAAGTGGCAAACCGACCATCCCTTTGTTGTCCATCCAACGGTTGGCCGTGACAGTGACACGACACAAAACTGACCATCCCTTTGTTATCCATCCAACGGTTGGCCGTGACAGTGACACGACACAACATAGCGACAATTAACAATGTGTGGATCCATATATAATGTAGCCAATAATTTGTCCAAGCATGTAGGAATAGCTATCGAGCAAGGTTGAAGGATGGTCCTTGCGTCATCAACATGATGCATGTAGTAGCATGCATGGGATCGATAACGATGCACGCATGGGTCCATCCAACAATTCAAGTGTCGATGTCTTGCACACTCGCACTCACACATATTGTACTACTACACTACGTACCACGCATGCACGGCTCAAGAAACACTTGACAGGGAGTGCACGAGAGGCGTGATGGGGGACACACATATAGGCCAAGGTAAGCATCACATGAACAATTTAGTCGTGCTGGTCCAATCTAGCTATGCATTTTTTTTCGCAAACACCTTTGACTAAACAGATATCATCAAGAAACCAAAAAAATATCTTTATAATCTGAAGGTTACACCAAATTTTCTCGCGGAAACGGTGGAAGACCAAACGTCAACAGAACAAGCTAACATTGACGGTCCCAAAGAGACCCATGAGTCTCAACAATTGCGAGCAAAGAACTGTTTGGCCGTGGTCGGGTCTTGGTAAAACCCTAGATTATAATATAGTTCCTCGGTACATCACTATTGCTTGATCTTACTTGTGAGATAAGATATCTGAGTGCACGCACTCTGGTGGGGGTTCTCTTCCTCTCCGAAACAGATTCTCGCCCCGCTTTGTAAATAAAGTCAAATGACCCTTGATACAAATTAAAGTGGTCGGGTTCTCTCTAACAATGGCAGTGGCATCACATTTTTCAGGTTGCAGCACATGCCCTTTCACAAAAAATTCAGTTATTGCATCAAGTTGTTAGCTAGGCCATCGCTAAATTATTGTACTGGACCACTGAAATCTGAAATTGCAGATTTATACGTGTATGTGGACCTTCATACATACTCCGGTGAGGTGGGTGGATGCAATTGAACTCGCTGGCACTACAGGTTAGGCCCGAGATCGAGAGAAAATGAAAAAAGAAAAACGAGAGAAAATCAGGAGCAGAAAATGGGGACATAGGCGCGTGGCATGACCGAAGGAGACGGGACGGCGATGGAAGAAGGATGGTCCTGCTCGTGCTGAGCCTGCTGCGTTTGCATGGGCCTGACATGTCCAACGGACCGGGCCCACAGGCGTCCTCTCCATGACGTCATGTTTTGGACTCTACCGCGCACCTCTCAATCTCTCATAGCTCAGTCACACCGGCAGCTTATTCTCTGTCCGAGCTAAAATTTTGTTCTCCTTCGTCTAATTAAGTTTTTTATTTTTTTCAAAATTCCGCCGATGTATCAATAATCATCAACAACAATACGAAGACTCCCAAAAGTAATAAGAAAATTACAAATAATTCAGTGGACCATCTAGCGACGGCTACAAACACTGGCACGAGCCGAAGGCGCGCCGCCGTCATCGCCCCTTCATCACCGGAGCCGAGCAAAACTTGTCGTAGTAGACCTTGTTATAATAGCTCCAAAGGACTAGCGCACCAGAGCAGCAACCATCGCCGAAGATCACAAACATAGATCGGAAAAGATGACCTCAAACCACAACAACGAATACGAAAAACGATCAGATCCCAAGTGATTCGTTGGGCACACGACTCCATGCGCCCTCCGCCGATGCTAGACGCACCACCAGAGCGAGGATAGAACGGGAAGGATCTTATTCTGACTTCAGGATATAGCCGTCGCATCAACATCCTGAATAAGTCACCGAAAACAATCTAGACGAAACTCTGAGACCTCCCGCCGGCGAGAGGTCATGGTCCGTCACGCCTTCAAGGTCCTTAGGCCGCCGGAGACAAGACAAACCTGTGGCGTCGCCAGCGGAGGGAAGGAACCCTATATGGTTGTATCCGCCTCCTCTTTCTCTTCTCTTACCCATTCGCGAAGTTTATTGTCGAAAAAGTCGATTGCCATTGCAACTGTTTTGTTCCTTTTTTGTCTAATTAAGCTAGATTGAACAAAATTTGCATTGCTGCTAGTTTGCAGGTAATACTCTATTCAGGTATATTACGTATTCTAATCAGACAATACTAACAGTCTACTTTAATTTTACACAATTATTTATTGTGTTCCAAATATTATTTGATAATGGTTGCTACTTAAATTGACAGTAGTTGCACATTTCCCTTTTTGTTTTTATGTAATTCCAAAAATCCAACTATCTGAATATTTTGAATACATATTTCCATCTACCTGTGCATTCTTAATTAGTCTCCAGATACAGATTGATCCATGTCCACACACGCACGCATGCATCGAGAACATGAATCTTATACTACGTGCGTGTGACCAAAGTTCAGCAGCTGGAGCGTGCGGCGAATTGTTAACACCGCATTAGGATATGCTTAGATTGATACGGGTGTGCAGAATAGTTTAGTTTGGGGCAGCATAACCAGCTGGACGTCTGATTACATCACAGCATAATGATGCATGCCACCACCGCCACCTGACAGCACTTGTTTACTCCCACCTACACAAGTTTCCAAGAGGAATATTTCGATAGGGAAAAACAATTCGTCTGCACACGTACGTACGTCAGATGGTTGATACTGATATTTGAAATATTATTATACTACTACTAGTAGTTTCTGTTAGTATTAAAATCGTCAAATTGACCTGTACTTATATATAGGATACATGTAGGGTTGAAAATCGTAAGAAACTTTCCGTTCGTTTCCGGAGAAAGAGGAAACAGAGAGGTAAAAAGGAAACGAAATCGGCATTTTGCAAAACAGAAACGGTAACAGAATATTCTAAACGGAAACGGAAAATGAAACGAGGAAACGGAAACGATAAGAAAATTCCGGATAAATAAATACGGAAACTTTCCGAAAACATAATTAGATAGACCGATATACAAAATAGTAGTGCGCGTCAGTGATTTTCCTTGCTCTTGTTGGGCAATAGAATATATGCACGGTCTACGTAATACATGCAACCGGGCTAGGCTACATACTAATTATGTGAATGTATTGGCATTTATGTGAAACTATTTATGTTAACTTATATGCTTGTCGAAGTGTTGAACTATGTATGTTACTTTATGTTCAATTGTTGATTGTCGAAGTTGTGAGCTATTCTTTGTCTATGATATGTTCCTTTTGGTGTATAGACCATGATATTATGCCACTATCATATTCTGACAAATGTTCGTTTTCGTATCGTATCCGTCACGTATCCGTTCGATATTCTTTTCCAATGATTTTCGATTCCGTGTTCGTTTCCGGAGTTTTTGTTTCGTTTTCGATTCCGACGACACAAGAGGAATGAAAACGATAACGCATGTTTCCGTCCGTTTTCGTTCCGTTTTGAACCCTAGATACATGGGATGAGTTTGCAAATGAAGGAAAAATTATAATTTAAACCCTGAAGTCGTAGTCGTTCAGCAAAATGAACCCCAAGTTCAAATCCCTGTCAATTGTACCCCAAACTTTCTAATCCCAGTCTAAATCGAACCCTCATGTGCTTTGCCAAACAAGGATTGCTTATGTGGCAACATGGATGCTAGGATCGGTGGCTTTGCCACACGCGTGAGCAAAAAAATGAACAGGCGGGAGGTTTCAGAGTTTTATGACGACATTCTTTGGACAGCAGGCGAGCCATGAAAACACTTGCCCGGCACAGCGACCCCCAGTCTTCCTCGTTCTCTCTGTTCTGCCCTGACTCTACACCATCTCTGGAGACAACAATGGTGACAGGGGATGATCGACAGGGCGGCAACGATCGTGATGACGCGAAGATTTGGCAAAATTGCAGGTAACGTCGTCTATTCTGTCCTCCGCTAGTCGCTGTAGTTAGCATTGGTTATGCGTGTAAGGTTAGGGTTTACAGACACTGATTTGGGGTTTTTGGTTGGCACAAAAGCTAGGTTTTCCTTGATGAATCTCTCTGGTATGCCAATGTGTTCTTATATGCGTGCGCACTGTGTGTTTTTTCAGTTAAAGCATGGACCCAATAGAGGTTCTAAATGTTCGATTTCATTTTAGGGGAGAGTTCGTCCCCATTGGTCGAAACCTGGATTATGTTGGGGGAGATGATGCTCTGTCAGACATAGAGAGGGACAAACTCTCTCTGCGGGAAGTGAAACGTTTTGCGAAGGATCATCTTGCAGTAAAGGAACCAATGAAATTTTATTTTCAAGTTCCTGTGAATAGCCATGTGGATAGACTGGCTTACCGCGGATTACATAAGCCCTGGGGGAGTGACTAATGTGTTCATTGAGTATCATAGGGAGGAAGATACCGAGGACAGTAGCAGTGGAGTGACTATGAGAAAGAAATGGTCGATTTGAGTGATCAAGATGTGTCAGGTCTTGTCATTACAACTATTGAACCTGTTGAATCAGATAACGATGTCATGGTAACTGATGACACAGGTGTTGTGACTCATGTTCTTAGTATCCCACTTAAGAAGAAGAAAACCAATATTACAAACATACCCACAATCACATGTATGTCCGATTGTCAAAGCAGAAATGAATTACAAAGGAGAACTTAAAGAAACAGAAGAAGCAAAATTAAAATAAAATCTGCAGAGGAGCGCACCATGGCATTGACACATGAATAGTACCTCCTGCCTGGGTTCTGAGCACTCCAAGAGATCCATCTTGGCGCCTTCAGCGGCGAATTGCAGTGGCAAAGAACCACATGCTCGTATGCCATGGGGTTCTCCCGATACACCACCGGCGACCTTGATTATGTTCCTCTCCTACTCCCGATGGCGGCTCGGAAGCCAGGACCGGACAATGCGCCCAAAGACCAAGACATTCCCCCTCTCCTCCGCCATCACGTTCCACAACCGCCGCGCTCCGCTGCCAAATCCCTCCGCGGCTCTGTGCAGCAAGAACTCTAATTTTGTTCCCCACACGCGAAGGTTAAGACGACGAGAGCACGTCGCTGGCCCACGTCCTGGCAGGAATCCCGGCCACTGCTTGCCACATCATCGTATTTACCACTAAACCAGTGTCAGGGTTCGATTTAGACCGGGATTAGAAAGTTCGAGGTAGGATCGACATGGATTTGGACGTTTGGGTTCGTTTCGCCGAAACCACTACGAGTTCAAGGATTAAAGTAAATTTTTCCATAAATGAATGCTTTTTTTTAGAGAAATAATGAATGCTTTTGAGTTGCAAACTTACTTCAGTGACGTAGCAGTCCGACATGCCGAGTCGTTCACGACATTGCAGGTTCGTACCTGTACGTATACGCATTTGAGACGAGTATTCCGACACTCGCCTGACGGAACTGAATTCGTTTCGCTGTACCCTCCGTTTGCACGGCCCAGTTCATCGTTCAGTGGTCTGCTATACTGTCGTGGCCGTCCGTCCTCATGTCGCGTACACAGTACTTGAACTGTTCAGAAATGCATTTATTTTCGGTATTCATAATTTGTACAGTACGAACTACGAAGCTCGTCAAGCTAGATCTGTACGTAGGTGATATATGTAGGACGTACATCCACTTGTATGTATACACTCATTTCAAACGGCTCTTACCTCAATTTTCTTGTCCTGCTTGGACAGTTGCACGGACCACTTTATCAACCAAGACTGTTCCGTGGTAGACGTGTCGTGCGTGTCCACGAATTATCATGTCTCACTAGCTGCCTAGCCGGGTCTAGAGCTAAACGTACAGCGCGACACGTCCCCGTCTCCGTGCCCACTCCCCGTGCGGCAACCGGACGCCCAGCCAGCGGCGCGCCATATTTCCTCCTCCCCCGAAGCCGATGCCCGCAGCATCGCGGGGCAAGCCGGTGTGGCGCGGCGGATCTTCCTTGGCCATGATTTGGAGCGTGACCTCGGTATTCGTCAGTTCTATCCTCGATGGCGGTGATGCAGGTTGCCGACGGCCAACCTTCTGCATGCTGATGATGGCGGGCGGTGCAGGTGCTTGTTGGGTGACGGCGGTGGCCAGGTGGCAGCACCTGGAGGTTGGGTCACCCACATCAGCACAAGATCCCAAGATGGTGGCGGACTTTGTAACATCCTAGCGTTTAGAACCAAACAAATGGTATAATTAGGATTTTGTGCATCTGCATGCATGCAAATGAAATCTGGGTAATTGTTTTGCAAATCTAAAATCTAGAGGATCGGGTTTCTCTTACTTCGAAGGATTAGGTTTTAGGGCATCTAAGTGGGTGCTATAGATACTGACATGATCTCTAGTCATTCTTTGTGTTTTGGAAGAAATAATTCAAACTTGTTTTTAAATTTTAAATATGAATTGAAATGAATTTAGGAAATTTCATAAATTGAGTTGAGGAATATTTCAATCCATTAAGGAAAATGAAGATTGAGGTATTTAAGAATCTAAACATAATATTACAATATGTAATAACAATAAAGGAAATGGTGTACAATTGAATGAAAGGATACTAGTTGATTTTATTTCTTTATATAATATTAAATTTCCTTTACAAAAGGAATTAAAGAAAAGAAATTACAATGAAAGAATAAAGTGTGTCTTTATTACATAACACAATATACAAGGTATTTACATTATTCTCAGATAAAAAGAAGATTACAAAAGAAAATCCTAAACTAATATCTAAACTATCTCTTCATCTTCAATTCTCTTATTTATATTTCCTACAAAATACAATAACGAGACAAGATAAAACAAAATAGAAAGAGAGGTTAGTTTGGTTAGATATACTCTCACATTTTGTAGACAATTGATGCTGCCTATTGTCATTATAGAGTAGATACATAGGGGCCAAATTGAGTGTTGGTTCTGATCAGTAATCTTACCTCAAACTAGTGCATCGGTGTTCTTGGAGGGGCAAGTTTCACCAAAGGTTAATATCCAAATATAAAAACATCAGAAACGATCAAGCTTTACTTGATCTCATCCTCAGTTAATAAATTTACCACATGGAAACTTGAACCAGTGAAGGGGCCATTGTAAGCATTTCACACACCATTGCATGTGTGTGTACCGTCAATACAACGGTAGTGAACCAATAAGAATGAAGGCACAGCCGTAGCAGCTGATGACTACAATTTCCATCCCACTTACACAACCATCACTAGTTCATCTAATTCATCCAAGAACCACCATATCAAAAACCACCAGCAAACTAGCATGATCACCTGAAGCATAGGCCAACGCAGGTTAGGATCTGGAGCTAGCAGGAGAAGATCTAATCAAGGATCATGAGCTAGGAGGAGTAGGTCGGCAGATCAAGATCATCAAGAAGGACTAGATCAAGCAGAAGGCCAGGATCTAGCAACAACTAATCAAGAGCAGCCACAAGTTCACCCACAAGCAACAACAACACCAGTAGGTTGTCATGTTTTTTCACGCTGGCATGGCACAAGCCTTATAAGTTGTTTGTTAGCCAAACCATGTTGTCAAGGCACGAGCCTTCAATATAGAGTGATGATAGTCATGTTTTTTCTTCCTGTGGATTGCATTGATGTGAAATAAAGTGTGCATACTGGAGTAGGCATGTTTAGAGAAAACGCTCCTGAACCGCTGGTCAAAGCCATGCGCCATGTGGCACTCATGGTGGAAACTTATAGCATGATGATCCTTGTTGAGATGATTCATATATCTGTTTTTCTTGTTCTTCTGGAGTAGAGATATTTTCCCTTTTAAACGTGGCCACGAAATTATATTAACTCTTAAGCTAAGGAAACATAAGAGGGCATATAGCTACACAAGGAGCAAGAAGCACCTCAGTGATGCGGTTTCAATAATAAATATGTATCCTACAATGACAGGCCTAAGTTGAGTAGCATGAGGAGTGCAAGATCATAGGTATGGTTGCGTGAGACAATCAACTTGTAAGATGTTTAATATATAAACCATATGCAACTTTTGAAACAAAAGCTACTTGGAACCCCATCCTTATTAGTGTTGTTGACATGAATTACATAGCTCAAAATTTATTTTACATTCTTTATGGAGGATTAACATATCTATTCCATGCTTACTTTCGGTACGAGATGCAAAACATCTCAAGGGAAGACATGAAACTAAGAAGCGAGTCTTCTAGTCGGGCATTAACTAAGAAGTAGCCCAAAAATAAAAGTAGAGGCATAAAACACCAATACCAATTATAGGAAGAGTCTCTTATTCTATAGGTTCATCAAAGTGCGTTTGACGGTTTATTTTGTCCCTCGTTTGTTTTATCACATCATTACTTATTGTTTGACATGTTTATAGATGTGCAAAAGATACAACTTGATAGTACACTTGCATATTATGTTTCATTGAAAGAATTTGAACCTACGAACTTTACATGATAATGAAAGAAGCAAAAGTAACAAACTCCAAAATCCATGTTTATTTTTGTCACCTTCATGCTCGAGGACGAGCATAGGTTAAGCTTAGGGATGTTGATGCATGTAAAATGCATACATGAACTTTGTAGTTTGTTAACATGTTTATCCACATATTTTCATCATATATAATGTTATATCATGTTTTACATTGATTTTTTGGAATTTACCAATGATCCCCTTTATTTTGTTTATAATTTGGTAGGGCAAAAAACCCTATTTCAATGTTTTTGATGTTTTAGGACCTATACAGAGTCAAATGGACCTGAGATTTTGGGGATGTCAATATTTATCCATAAGAAGCATCTGGAGCACAAGAATCTCACCTGGAGGGCCAGGAGGCCCAAAAGAGCCTGGGTGGCGCGCCCAGCCTAGGTGGGCGCGCCACCTATCCTATTTTGCTCCTCGGCCGTCCGATCACATTGATTCTTCCATCCACGGAGTTCTCTTGACCTAAAAAACACCTATATAAGGATCCCCTGAGGAGTCCTCGAGACAGAAGACACCAGAGACGAAAACACCACCAAACAGAGTTAGATTCGGCGAAGATTGGAGGGGAAAACCCCTATGTATTCTCTACGCATCGGTCGTTACCGCATTACTACATAGATAGATCATAGGCAGTTTCCGGGGTTTCATCGTAGGAAAATTTTTGTTTTCTGCGCCGATCCCCAACAAAAGTAGGCCTCCAGGGTGAACTCCCCTCTCCGGCAGGGTGCTAGGAAGAGCTTCAGATCCCTCCCGATCTAGGGATGGAGATGACGGCGGCTACAGACTGTTTCGTGGATTTTTGATCGGGTAATTAGGGTTTTCGTCCCGAGGGCATCTTATAGTCGGAAGGGGACGCCGAGGGGGTGCCAGGGGCCACCACACCACCCCCTGGCACGGGCCAAGCCTGGCCGCGCGGCCAGGTGGTGTGGCCGGTCTCTAGCCCCTCTCCGTCTCGTATTCTGGCATCTGATGACTTCGGAAAAATAGGCACTTTGACTTTTGTCCCGTCCAATTCCGAGAATATTCATTTTCTGACTTTCTTGGAACCAAAAACAGTAGAAAACAGGCAGCTGGCACCGTGGCTCTTATTAATAGGTTAGTCCAAGAAATCATATGAAAAGTACTCCAAAGTATGGACAAAACACAAGAAAGTGGATAAAACCAAGCATGGAACATCAAAAATTATAGATACATTTGCAATGTATCAGAGTAGCATGGGGGCAGTGATTGAATTGTGATGATTTTTACCTTTCTTTTGATGTCTCGCTAGGGATAAAGTGAAATCATGTGCTATAATTATCATGTGACAGTGAGATAATCTTGTTAGATCAAGGTAGCATATTTTCTTGCAAACATCATGTCATATTACTTAAAGCTATACTCTGATTTATTCTTAATTCAAGATTGCATAGAGTGTCCCTTTCTTGAGGAGTGTATAAGAGAGATGTGTTTCATATCTATGTTAGGACGTAATGCCGATATGAATGCTTATCATACATATATAGAAGTTCCATTAATATTTATCATTGATGAATTATTTTATGATCACTACAACTTAAAAAGAGAGTAGACAAGTGAATCCATGAACCCCGATCCAATTTTAATCATAACAAACAACTTTCCATTGCAATTACTACCTTTTATATTTCCTGCAATTTATTATTTCGAAAATACAAAAATACTTTTCCTACTTGCAATCATCCATAAAACCCCAAAAACAACTCTATTATCTTCCATATCATATAGTTTTCATTACTTTACTTTATTTTATTTCAGCTTACTTTATATTATATTATATTATATTTTATATTACTAATATGAAACCTTGTGCTTGACAATCACTTGGTAGAGTTGGGGACACAAGACAAATTATTTTACTTTACATGTTGCTTGACAAGGAGAAGACAAATAAAACTTCTATAACCAATTCTCTGAGAGTTCGATATAAACCCTCGAGTCACCCTTGTAAGAAAAAGAAGCTTGCTACAATATTCTGCACTTGGAGTCCCAACGATAAGTAGCCACAATTGTTGCCATCAAGATCCAGCTATGCCAAAAAGGAGTGCCAAATCTAGAGATCTTATGATGCTACAGCCTCTAGTATGACGGTGCACCCCCTCCACATGCCCTTTGAACTGCCGTTGCGAACTAAAAGGACAGGTCTTCCAATGCCAATGCATGTAATCGATGCTGGCAAACGTCCTAGGAAACCCTTACTCTCGTTGATGGACAACAGGCGGGCAGTATCTTCGGTGTGTGGATCTCTCATGTAAACTTTGCCAAACACTGCAATAATTGCACTCTAAAACCGTTATATGGCCTCATGGCATGTGGATTCGCTCATAGTCATCGAGGAGATCACCGGGCACTCCATATGCAAGCTGCCGAAGGGCAGCGAAACATTTCTGGTAGGAGGAGAAATCAATCTTACCGGTACAATCGTATTTGGCCTTGAAGTAGTCATCGTACTTCCTCACCCATTGAGAATGTCCAAGAACATGTTCCTGGACATCCGATAGCAGCGATGAAATGCCTTCTCTTTGAAGACCGGATCAGTTGGGTGGAAGTAATCCTCATACAGGCGCAGGTGGCCATCTTCTCGGTCGCGTTCATGGTTGGCTTCGCGCCGCTTTGCCGAGCCACCTCTACACGGTGGCAGGAGGTACTGGTCGTGCAGCATCTGTGCAGCGGCCAACAGAACTTCGGTCTCACCATCCGACTCCTCTTCGGACGATGACTCCACGAAATTCTTGTAGAAGAACTCGATTACCCTTTGATTACTATCCATATGTTAAAGTATACAGTCGTCAACGGCCATGCTAACTCCCTTAGGGACCAGATAATCTATCTATGATCGGCGGACGTACCTGACAAACGGTCAGGCCAAAGACCGAGCAGGTTGTGCGCGACACACCATAGAGCATGTCGCGTGTCCAGTACACAGGCGGTGGCCGGGCGGCGGGATGGACATGCTCAACTCCTCAACGCGCGTGGCCAACAGTGTTGCTCGATATTGCGGGAGCGTCGGCGAAAGCAGGCAGTGGCGGCGGCAACGGTTTTGTCTGCTCTGGCCGCGGTTATGGATGGCGAGGGTTTGATGGAGGAGAGTTCTTGTTGTGCCAATGGCGGAGGCCCAAGCGGATTTGTGGAGGACGCGGGAGGACAAACGCGCTGTCCCGGCCAAGCGCAGCTATGCCCAAATTTGATGCATGGATAGGCGTGAAAGCGTTCGGACCGGTTAGGTCATGCCTCCAAATATGCCCTCGTGCACGTCCCCCTCTCTCTCTCCATGGATCAAGAAAACAAAGGGAAAACATGGGTACCTCACGTCTCTTTCCATCCTGTCCTTCTCTGTCTCTCTCGCCCGTGACCAGATTAATTGTGATCATCGGGGATGGTCCCATAGTATTGTGGTTCAATCGCGTACTAGTCACTAGTGGCCTCTAGACTTGTACGGCATGCAGCTACTTGATTGCGAGGACTACTAGTCATGCAACGGAGAAAAAAGGACTACAAATCATGAACTGTCCCGGACTGATTGATACTACATCAATAATAGCGTTTTCATGCATGCATGCATGATTTGCTCCATGTCCATGCAATTTCCCCGCCCATACACGATTCGGAGACTGCCACACAAACCCGAAGCGGCACCACCGATTGAAAATAGGACGACAAATTTGAGGTTGAGATAGCAAAATTCAAGATCAAATTTGAGACCGGGATTGCAAAATCCACACAAAAATCCCAAGAAACGCCGGTCGGTTGCTGCGTCGATGAAGACGTTTGGGAGGTCCTGAGCCGCTCACGCCCGCTTGTGAGATAGCTGCGCCTGCCCGGTATTGCACCGTGCGAGATCGATGGTCAATTCGTGAAATGTTTTCAGAATTGATTTCGACGTACTTTCTTCCGATCCAAATTAATTGATTTGGATCTGTCTAGATTCGGATGTATTAAACATTAAAACATGTCTACATATATCCGAATGTAAAGAAATTGGAGTCAATTAATTTGGATCTGAGGGAGCAATAGTTTCTTTTTCATGGTATCGATCTTGGACAGGACGCTGCTAGCACTACAAGGAAGAAGAAAGAGAGTAAGCATGGATGGATCCAATAACCAATCGATCTAACCGGTGCACTGAGACGTTGTAGGGTGGACGTCGGGTCAACATATAGGTTGGTAGCTGCACAGACTGCGTGGTCGGTGAACCATGCATGATAAACGGATAGCCTTTCCCGTGATACGTACTCCTATAGGTCACTGGAGGGAACGGAACAGAGCCGTGGAGGCATGCAGTGCAGGTGCGACTGCGAAGCGAACGTCATCATGTCCTGTCCTGCAGTCAACTCTTCCGCCCATTTCAACCTTCCCAGCCAAGTGGCGCTTTCATCCTGCGACTATGATCTCAAGGCAAGAGCATGGCACACGCTTAGTTATCTGTAAATTCAATGTACCACTCCTAGGACGTCTCTAAACGATCCACTAAAATCGATTAGATGAGTAAGCAGATGAGTAAAACTCAGAGGAGTAAAAATACTGCTCTAAAGGTAGGCGGTTCCTAACCGAACCCCTATATTTAGAGGACTAAATTTTCTGTTGTCCCATTTCTTTCTAGCACTCCACATATGCATTAATACATCTCAAATAGAGTTCATACAAGTAATTCAAACATATGAACAATTCAAAATAAAACATGCATCGAGCCCATCCAAAAGTAGACTCCATCACCACATCGATCAAGGTCACCCAAAAATAAGCATATCATCCTTGTTTGATCCAAAAAAAAAACACCAACATATCACCTCATATGTTGTGGACCATCTCCGAAGAGCTCAAAGACCATCTTACAAGAACTCATCTCCACCTCCAAATAACTCATCTCCACCTCCTCCAATACCACCACCATGATCACCATCACCATCACCATCACTACCACCTCCTCCTCAGCCAACTCCATCACCACGACCAAAAGATCTTTGAAGGATCTTCGCGCGAGTGAGATCCCAATATTTTCTTGCCATGGCATCCATGTTGCTTGATAGCATGCTCATCGATCTCTTTCTGTTTTTCTATCGTCTCCTCCTCAAGTGTAATCCGCCTCTCCTCCACAATGGCTTTCCTCTCTTTGGTGGCCATATCTTCTTCCATTTCTCCTCCTACATGGCCTTGAGCTCAGCCCACTTTGTCGCCTTATCCCCTCTCCTCTCGGTCGCTAAAGCTTTATTCATATCAACCATAGCGCAAAGCTCTTCTTGTATCCTCCTTGGTCACCTTGTTTATTCCTTTCTTTTACAAGCTTTTGCCCCTCGGGCCTCTTGTGCGGGTCCTCATCTTCCTTATCGTTGGACTCGATTGAGATGCTAACCCTTGAACTCTTTGGAGTAGCCTCCCAATTCCTCCGCACCCACTTTTCATTGCCAACAAGCTCATTGTAGCAATGGTGCAAGTTGAAGGCTTTGCTACCATTCTTCTTGTTGTGTTTCTTGTCCAAATCTTGGATGAGTGGTTGATACTCACTAACAGGCTGTGAGACCCTGGCGCATGGCTTAATAGGATCGATAGGATACACATACCAACAAGTTGCAACTTCTTTTCCAGAAGCTCATCTGAAAAGAACTCTGAGGTTAAGCATGCTTGGCCTAGAGCAATCTGAGGATGGGTGACCTATTGGAAATATGCCCTAGAGACAAATAATAATAAGGATTATTATCATATTTCATAAAGTTTATTATAAAGTCCGGAGTATGTCCGGAGTGGAGGTGGAAGGTATTCCATAGCCACAGAGATTGAATGATATGTGAATGAATGTTAAATATTGATTTAAACATTTATTCATAATTATTTAATAAAGATAAAATCAATTAAAAGGTCGAAAGCATTAATGGGCCAAATTTCGAAGGGAGAAGGGCCCATGAGGGAAAGGCAAAGGGAGGAAGGAGGAAGGAGATGGACGGCTAGGCCTTGCCCCCCTTCCTGTGGGGCCCACTAGGGCCCCTTGGGGCCGGCGGCCACTCCCTCTCCCTTGGTTTAGTCATGGCTAACTAGCTTAGCCATGGGGTGGGATTTTTCCTATATATAGTGGGGTATTTGACCAAATAAGACACAAAATATTCAATAAAGGTTTCCTCACTTTTGAGGAGACCTCCAGTTGATATTATATCTCCCTCGCTCTCCCGTGACTGTGGTCCCAAGTCCGGACTATGCGAACGAGAGACATCTTCACCGCGGAGCGCCGTCGCGCAGCGGGATTCGGATACAGGAGCTCTACTTCCGCAACTGATGCTGGATTGAGGAAGCGGGAGTCATCGACAGGCACCGGATGCATGTAACTCCCTGCAAGGTGCAACATTTGAGGTACTAGAAGTCGTTGGAGCCATAGGAGCGCGAGGACTTCATCACGACATTGAGGTCAGCTTCGGCTCCTCTACATCAAGCACGCTCTCCCGAGCATTGACAACACTTTTAGGTCTTTAAGGGTAAGTTCGTGAAAAGCTCCTCCTGTTACTGCATTATTAATAGATAGGTCCTGGCAACAAAGGGGTCCAGGGCTGTAGGGTAAAATTTATTGTTTTCATATGCGAACCCCTACATGATCGATCGGGAAATGGGTACTGGGTGCGCACGAGTGAGGTGATAGTGCGTAGAAAAGACCAGTGTTGGTGTGTGGGGCCAGTCTAGATATCCTATTAAGCTGCTAGGAGTGACAGGTCGGGCACGAAGATTCCGGGGTGTTACAAGTGGTATGAGAGTCGATCCTCGCGGTTACACGGGCGTGTGCGGGTCAGTGGCAGACATATAGAGCATGGAGCGTGTGGCCCAGAGTGGACACGGCATAGCACATGTGCCGGCACAGGACGCACACACGTGTGCCAAGAGGGCACGTTCCTGGCTTGTGGTTGATCGATGAGGGCGTCGATCTTCTAAGGGTGGGTGTATATGTGAGACCCTGACATATGGATTAATAGGATTGATAGGATACCCATACCAACAAGTTGCAACTTCTTTTTCGAAAGTTCATCTGAAAAGAACTTTGAGGTTAAGCGTGCTTGGCCTAGAGCAATTTGAGGATGGGTGACCGATCACGAAGTGGGTACCGGGTGGGCACGAGTGAGGACAAAGTGCGTAGAAAAGACTAGTGTTGGTCTGTGGGGCCAGTCTAGATATCCTATTAAGCTGCCAGGAGTGACATCCCGGGCACGGAGAGTCCGGAGTGTTACACGGGCACCCCACTAGGTGGGTTGGTGTGCACTTGATCAACACAACCGGACCAACAGTTGCATTGCTCTAGAATGGCGCCCCACCGGTGGCCGAGAGAGCCTTGTGTGTGAGTGATTGGAACAGTGACGGTGTTGTTGTAGTAGTCCTCGATATGGGCCCAAAACTTTTCTTTGAATTGGTCGGTGCCAAACGATGCATCGAGTGACACATTCATCCAAGCATAGCACAATGCGATGTCCTCCTTCTCACTATAGTTGGTGGCTTTTGTCTTCTTTGTGCTCCCTTGTGTCTCCTCCACCTCTTGTTGCTTGGTGATCTCGACCTCAACCTCTTCCTCGTCCACCTCTTGTTGCTCGGTGGCCTCAACCTCTTCATTGTCGAAGTGGAGGTCGTTAATCCCAGCGACATGGCTACCCTCCAATTGTATCATGTAGTCGGCCACCTCCTCCTCCTCCTCCTACACTATGAATCATCACAAGAAAATCACCATGTGTCTACAACCATCACCGAATCCACCTCTAAGGAGAAAACAAAAATCGTAACTTGTCGAAGTTCCATCGAACACCTCGCGGTCATCGATGTTGACGATGATCAGGCGGGCGGTTCGTCCTTGGGGAGGGTTCACCGACGATGCATTGCGAGGCGAAGGGGTTGATGTAGCCTTCGGAAGCGTTGCCTTCTCCTTCTTCCTCTTCTTGTTGGTCGCCGCCTCAGCGAGATCCACTTTCGCCGAGTTGGGTTGCTCTGCCACCGGCCGGCCACCGGAGCTAGCGGAGGACGAGGCGTGCCTCCGGATCCTCCACGCGCTTGCCTCCTGCCTTGCCGGAGGGCTCAACGACCGGCCGAACCACGGTGTTGGACCCCAACCTCTTCCTCCCCGCGGTCACGACGAAGATGTTCTATTGTGGCGGCGGCGGGGCGTTGGAGACGCCGGGGATGGCCGTCGAAGGTGCAGCCGTGAGCTGCGTGTTGATTTCGGGCGGAGGCGGCGACATCGACGCCGGCGGGGAGGTGGGCGGGCAAGAATGGCGGAGGGCGGGAACCGACGGAGGGGAGGCAGGAGTTTTTCTCTAAAGGTTACTCCTCTTACTCCTCAATATTTACTCCTCTAACCGTTTTAGGGATCGATTAGATGCGTCTGTTAACGATTTTTACTCCTCTAACCGTTTTTAGGGGACCGGTTAGAGATGTCCTTACTAGGAGCTGATGGGTTTTTAAACATAGATAGTCTTGAAATTGTCAGTTTCTCTTCGAAAGATAATTTTGTACAGTATAAACAATCTTTATTAGTACTGTACAAAAAAACTATAGTGTAGACCGTTACTTAATCCACCTGTCCATGCATACCGTCGATGATGGATACCACCATTTTTTTAAAGAACATGGTGATGGATACTACCGGGAGGACAGATTTATCGAGCTATCTCTTGCTTTCGCTGTTTCTCCTGAATTATTAATATGCTACCGGGTATACACTCCACCAGTTCTAGAGAGTACATCTAGCTAGAGAAGACAGCTTAATTTTGCATGCGAGGTGGTACCTAGACACGTCACCTGTCAGATGGACGTACCCCTGTCGGCCATGATTTCAATGCCTCCTCGTCGTGTGGCATTGCCATTTGCCAAATTGTTTCATGTAGGGACCAACGGTTATGATATAGCTCAATTAAAATTTCGGCAATTTGTGCGTGACCCTATATGGACCTGCCTCCAAATGATTCATGTGAATATACGCACATATTCAAGTTTCTCTTATCTAAGCTCAGGTCCTAACCATACAAGTAGTAAACCATGTATGGTCAATTCGTCCTGACACTCTTTTATATATAATAAATCACGTGTATTTGATTTTTCAATCTAGGGCTCGCAGTTCCTCGGAATTTCACGAAAACAGCTCCTTATGGAAGCACGAGGTTGTTGTGTCCTTCGCCCCGCTAGATCTTCTTTGAAGGCCGAACATCGTAACATCGATGTGACATGCAACCATTAAGCAATCATTGGGACGTTCATTAGTCACCACGAGCGCCCCATCACGACATGGTGACTAGGACATACTGATTAGCGTCGATGAAAAGCACGACAATGTGACAAATATTCATCGCGGCTTGTGACTCTAGAGAGCGAGGGATGGCACATATGTGGCAAACCGACCATCCCTTTGTTGTCCATCCAACGGTTGGCCGTGATAGTGACACGACACAACATAGCGACAATTAACAATGTCCAAGCATGTAGGAATAGCTATCGTGCAACGTTGAAGGATGGTCCTCGCGTGATGAACATGATGCATGTAGTAGCTAGTATGCATGGGAATGGGATCGATAACTATGCATGCATGGGTCCATCCAACAATCCAAATGTCGGTCTCTTGCACACTCGATCGCAATCACACATAGTGTACTACCACACTACTACGTGTACCACGCATGCCCGACTCAAGAAACACACAATCAATTGACATGGAGTGCAAGAGAGGCGTGATGGGAGAAACATTTAGGTCAAGGCCAGCATCACAGGACAACATTTACTTATGCTGATCCTATCTCTCCATATTAGCAAACAACCCGGGTTTATTGACTAAATAGAGATCGAGAAAACTAAACAATAAACGATAAATAAACTTTATAAACAAAAGTTACATAATAGTTTTCCGGAAAACGGTGGAAGGCCAAGCTCTATACTCGAACGTGTCAAAGAGCCGTCGCGGAGACAAATTTGCTGGACCGTGGCTAGGTCTTTGAAAAAACACTAGTACTAGAACTAGTACTAGCGTATAATAGCTCATTACATAACTATTGCTTAATCTTTTATTATTGGTGAGATCGACGTTAGGTCACTAAACGTATGTATGCACTCTGGTCGGGTCCTCTGGAACAGTGACATGATATTTTTCAGGTTGTTGCTTATGTCCGTGCATGAAAATTAAGTTCTTGCATCGAATGGTTATGGATTCTCTAAATTATTTGTATTGGACCACTGAAATCTGAAATTGCAGATTTATACGTGTCTGTGGACCTTCATATATACTCCGGTGAGGTGGGTGGATGCAATTGAACTCGCTGGCACTACAGGTTAGGCCCGAGATCGAGAGAAAATGAAAAAAGAAAAACGAGAGAAAATCAGGAGCAGAAAATGGGGACATAGGCGCGTGGCATGACCGAAGGAGACGGGACGGCGATGGAAGAAGGATGGTCCTGCTGCGTCTGCATGGGCCTGACATGTCCAACGGACCGGGGCCCACAGGCGTCCTCTCAATGACGTCACGTTTTGGACTCTACCGCACAGCTCTCATCGCCCAGTCACAAGGGCAGCTCATTCTCTATTTGAAGATACACTAGTTGCACATTTTTCAAAATGTTCGACTAGAATTTTGGTAATGTGCAACATCGTTAATTTCATTTTGCACTGCAAATTTTTTTTGCATAAATTTTTTTGGGTTTTAAATTACTGTTTGATCGGTTACTTTTAAATTGATGCCAGTTGCTAGTTTTTAAAACATACGGTGTTAGGTTTATATGGGTTGTGGCCCCACGTAGGGAGACCATGTCACCTAATAAATTCTAAACTTCAGCTAAGTGAGTAAGAAAAGAAGGAGTCGATGCGTCCCTTCGCCGCACGCGATACGTGTTTGGTGAATCGAGTTAGAAACTCGTTTTGTGGAAGACTAAATTTTTATGTGCATGTTTGACGCGTGTTGGACACCAACTGTTAGGTACGTGTCAATATTTATGTGCATGTTTGATGCGTGTCCTCGTCTTCCACCGAGCGGCGACTCGGTCGGCTTACCTCCCAAGCTATATATAAAGACATAACAGATCTAGAAGTAACTTGTTCTTTTCCTGTCTCTCTTGCCTTGTTCCTCTTGCTGCGCTGCTCTCTAGACTTCCCCATCTCGGCGACAGCGTGCACCGCCGTCCGGGAGAGCAGGTCTCCAAAGCCACCACCGTCGAGATCCTACACCGAGAGACGGGCGATAAGATTTTTGGTGAACGTCTCGACGCGAATGCTCGTCACCATTCGTGTTCTTTTCAATCAACCGATGACCTCAACAGCACCATGAGCAGCATCGATAAAAATAAGGCTGATGATGCGGTGATGATCTTGCCGGTCAATGTGTATGTGTTACTCCTCTTTTTTTTCACTAGTTCTTGCTAGATTTACAGATCTACCAGATGTGCTTGTTTGGCTGCATAAGTTTACATCTGCTAGTGCTCACATGATGTTAATTTTGGTAATTAATCTTATGCAGAAACTTCTTAATATTCCAAAATATAGCTTGTGTTTTTTAATGTCGTCCAAATGTTATTTTGTTACAAAGTATATGTGTTTATCATTTTTTTAAGTTTAATTTTCCACCTTTTTTGCTGAATGAACCATTTGTTTGGCTTTAATGTTCTAATGAGTTCTTTTCTTTGTGATGAGGTGTCAACTTCGGCCGGCCTCTATTTCCGTCGACTGAAGCACGCAATGACGCAACCCTTAATGAACTATATGTCCATCTACTTGTGCATTCTTAATCAGTCTCCAGGCACAGGTCAGGAATCTTGTACGTGCGTGTGACCAAAGTTCAGCAGCTGGAGCGTGCGGCGAATTGTTAACACCGCATTAGGATATGCTTAGATTGATACGGGTGTGCAGAGTAGAATAGTTTAGGGTGTGATTACATGATGATGCATGCCACCACCGCCACCTGACAGCCCTTGTTTACTCCCACCTGCACAAGTTTCCAAGAGGAATATTTCGATTGTTGAAAAACAAATCGTCTGTACACGTACGACGTCAGACGGTTGATACTCGTATTTGAAATATTATTATACTACAAGTAGTTTTGGTAGTATTGTAATTGTTAAATTGACCTGTATTGTATAGGATGCACGGGATACCTCGGTAGTTTGCCGGCAAAAATCACAGAAATAACCTATTTAAATAAAGAAGGCAAAAAATAACCCTCTTTTTGACAGATTTTCTCGTCTAACCCTTTTTCATGGCGCCCTACCGGACGGAGCCATGGACAACTGCACGACGCCGTCGCGCGCGGCGCCATGCATGTTTGGCGCTCCTGTCAACGGCGCCATGAAGACCGTCCGACGTGGCGGTCGTCACGGTAGGCCGGGCCCACTCATGTAAGTATGGCGCCGCCCGGGACGGCGCCGTGCTATTGAGGATGGCTCCGCGCGGGATTGGCGCCATACCCCCTGACCACATAACCGCCCAGCCCTCGGGGTGGCTGTCCACAGCCAATCCCAAAGGTTATCTTCTTCCAGCTCGAGCCCGAACAGCTCCCTCTCTGCCTCTCTCTCCCCCAACTCATCCTCCCTTCAAATCCTTCCAAATCGGCTGTGTTTTTCGTGGATTTCGACCCCCCTTGTCACTAAGAGGTAATCTCCACTGCCCCCCTTGTTTTTGTCCAATTAGATTTGTGCAATTTGGTGGAACTTTGGCAAAAATGTTGGAACTCTAGATCTATCATTTGAAGTGAAAACTATGGTTTATTGTTGCATTGTTGACTAATGCTTGTTGGTGTTATGGTTTGTAGTCATTATGTGTAGAAATTGTAGGCTAGGGTTAGGGTTTTGGTACATTTACTTTAGTTAGGGTTTGTGTGTTAGGGTTTTATTTATTAGTGGTTTGCTATGGTGGATAACTTCATTAGTGGGTTGCTATGGTTGATGGTAACCTACTTGTTTTTGATACATTTTGGTTATGATCAATGTTTTAGATGGCAAGGATCGTTAATGTTCATCATGTGGACAAGGCGGCATTTTTGAAAGGCAATGTCGAGTGTGACCCAGAGGAGGTAGTCATGGTGTTTGGCACTAGTCCTACCTATGCCGAGGTTGTGGAAAGAGTGAGGAATTATTTGAAATGGATTGACCCTAGTGATGTGTATGAGTTGGTTGGAAGGTATAATGCGGGGTTTGGCCATCACAATAGATTGAAGATAATGCCTATCAACTCCGAGTTGAATTGGAGTGCATATAAGGAGATGGTGGCAGAATCCGAAGATAAGTCACTTGAGATATTTGCCACAAAAAAGGTTGGGGTTCAGTTGCAAATTGACTTAAACCGGCATGCTTCCATTAGCCCGGCTCAAGGTGAGCCACATGTATATGACACAACAATGAGCCAACCTCCCTTGAGCCCGGTCCGCGTAGAGCCAACCTACGATGACACAACAATAAGACAACCTCCCATGAGTCCCGTTTGCAATGACAACTATGAAGCACCCCAAATGGAGGAAGATGACCTTGAGGGTGATGAAGTAGAGCATGGCCTTCGTGACAATGAAGTAGGAGATGTGGAGGCAAATTGTGATGAGGAGTACATGGACCATGATCTCCCTTATTTGCGGTGTCATGCATCGGACTCTGAGGATGAAGGATCGGATGAAGATTTGGATGAGGATGGTCTAACGGTTAAATTTGCCGAAGCTCATAAAAAGGTAGTAGGTCGGGATCATCGACCTTCATTGTTCCGCGATGTTAGCCTTGCGGATGAGGCCCAAGTTGACGGTGGAATTAGTCGAGTGCTCGAGCCACGAGCACCTTCTAAAAAGGACTTGAAGCCGAAAAAGTACGGGATACATCCCGGAAGGAAGTTTGATAGTTTGTTGGAATTTCAGATGTGGATCAAGGACTACGCGGTGAAGTACCACCGACCGTACAAGGTGGTTCACTCGGACACTAAGGTGCGTTACACAGTAAAGTGTGAAAAGCAAGGATGTCCATGGGTTGTGCTTGCACGACCATTGAGGGGCGAGCCACAATGGACCATTGTAAGTTGTCAGTCTATTCATATGTGCGATGACAAGTTCATCAAGGATGGCAAAGTTGTCAAGGATGATCATCGTCAGCTTACCTCCGATTTCATCGCGTATAGAGTTGCAAATAGCATAAGGTCTCTCCCAACATATACTATTAAGGGTGTCATAGATTTGGTTAAAGAAGTATTCGGTTACAAAGTGAAGTATGGTAAGGCATGGAAGGCCAAACAAGCCACATTTAAGATGTTGTACGGTGATTGGGAAGAGGCATACAACCGCCTCCCTAGGTTGTTGGGAGCGATGGCCGCAAGGAACCCAGGAATGTATCATGTGGTGGAGCCACTTGGGTCGGTGACTAGGTTGTACAATGGTGCCACTGTCCGTGTATTTGGCCGTGCATTTTGGACATTCGGCCCATGCATTAGGGGATTCAAGCATTGTCGGCATGTTATGTCTGTGGATGGCACATTTTTAACCGGCAAGTTCAAGGGCACACTATCGACTGCCATATGCCACGACGCAAACAATCGGGTTTTGCCTTTGGCTTTTGCCTTGGTTTCGGCGGAGAACAACGATAACTGGGAGTGGTTTTTTCATATATTGAGGACCAAAGTTATAGAACCTGGTAGAGAGGTTTGCATCATCTCGGACCGCCACCAAGGAATACTCAACGCAGTCGAGAAGAACATTCCCGGGTGTGCTCCTATCCACCATAGATGGTGTATGAGGCATTTCGTGTCCAACTTCTATAGAGCATGTGGCAACAAGGAGCATGCCGACGATCTACAAGATTGTTGTCTTGCCTTCACTGCTTGGCATTTTCAAAAGTTATATGATAGATTGTATTGTCTCACAAATGATGGTGGCAAAGAGTTTCTCGGAAGGAACCTTAATGAAAGGACGAAGTGGGCAAGAGCTTATGACTATGGCGGCAAGAGATACGGTGATTCCACAAGAAACATGGCCGAATGCTTCAACAAAGTACTTAAAGGTGTACGTCAATTGCCTGTGACTGCCATAGCGGAGTACACCTTTCAGAAGTTGAATGAATACTTTCTAAAGTATAGTGATGAAACGGATAAGCAAATCGCTAGGGATAACAAGAAAAAAAAAAGTATGAGTACCCACCATTGGTCGATAATTGGTTGGAATATCAATCAAAGAAAGGGGATACACAAACAGTTGAATGTTTCGACAACCAAGAACTGATTTACCAAGTGAATGAACATGGAGGTAGCACAAGAGGAGGTGTGCAACATGGCGGACTATCCTATAAGGTGTGGCTACGCAAGGGTTATTGCTCCCGCGAGAGGCCGACATTGTACCATCTCCCTTGCTCACACGTGATGAAGGCGGCATCTGAACGAATGGTGTGTCTTAATCACCCGGATACGGTTAGGTTGGACGAGCATTCCATCCAAGCGGTGAAGAACACATGGGCAGGTAGATTTCAACCTTACCTTGACCAATCTCAATGGCTAGAATATCATGGTATACAACTTTGGCCCGATCCGGATATAATATGGTTATTAGTCGGGGAAGAAGACAAACCAAGCGTTTCCGAGGTGACATGGATGATTGGGCGGGTGGATACATACGGGAATGGGGGAGCGAGTATTTCGCGGAGCCTCGTGACAAAACACGTTGTGGAGAATGCAATGTTGAGGGCCATAACAAAACTTCTTGTAGCCAAAGGAAAAAATCAAAGAGAGCCAACACCCCTATTGTGGACACGAGCCAACGAGGTGGTGATGGTGGTACAAGCACTAGCCACGGTGGTAGAGGATGCGGTGGTGATGATGGTACAAGCACTAGCCATGGTGCTAGAGGACGTGGCGGTGATAGAGGACGCCACGGTGCTAGAGGACGTGACGGTGATAGAGGACGTGGCGGTGATAGAGGACGCCGAGGTGATAGAGGACGTGGCAGTGATAGAGGACGCCGAGGTGATAGAGGACGTGGCGGTGATAGAGGACGGAGCAGTAGTATGTTTACGTACCTCCGAGGAGAATTCCCGTATGTTTACTTATATTAAAGTGTATTTTATCTTACTAACTTTTATCTTGCATTAAAGTGTATTTTATCTTACTAACTTTTATTTTGCATTTTGGTTGTAGGTATGTCGACCCAACCCACCAAGGAGAACAATGATGGGAACGGTATGAGCTACTCCAAAGTGTGGGAGGAGGCTTTGAGGAGGGTGAAGGAGAAGGATGATGAGTAGCTAAGTTGATCAAGAAAAGAGAAGAGGAAAGGAGGGTGGCTGAAGAAGAACGGTTGTGGGAAGAAGATTTCAATAGGAGATTGCGTGAGGCACGTATAAAGAAAGCAAAGGAAGAACACGAGAGAAAGGAAAAAGAAGCAAAATATGAAAGAGATAGGTACTTGAAGAGCATGAGGAATTATCGAAGATTTGAGAAGGTGGCTGAAGAGGCGAGTATCATAAGAGAGGAAGAAGAGATAAAGAGGAAAGAGGAAGAGGAAGCGGGAGAGAGGAGATGCCAATTTGAGGCAGAGTTCAACTCAGTGGTCCGGCTTGCACGCGACTTGAGGGAAAAGGAAGAGGAAGCAGAAGAGAGGAAGAGGAAGGCAAAGGGGAAGGAGCCCCGCATGACCCAATAGAGTTGTCACCATGCTATGATCTATGTTATGGACTCCGTATGTCGAATTTATTTTGAACATTGCTATGGCATGTTGTGATCATGTGATCCGTGACATTTGCGCTCTCGTGAACTTGGTTGTGCTATTTATGTTATGAACTATGTCTTAATTGTGCTATTATGTACTGTCTTATTTACGTTATTAACTCTGCCATATTTGTCTAAAATAGTGATGTACTCTCAGAAATTAATGTTTTTACAGACCATGGCGCCATCGCGAAAGGAGTCATCCTACATAGCATGGCGCCATACTACTTGGCGCCGGCGAGCCATCATAGTGCCGCTATGTACTGACTAGGTTCAAACACTGAGCGAGGAGAGGCCGCCGAAAAATTCTAAGTCAAGTGCATGGCGCCATTCAAACAAGCGCCGTTCTACATACCATGCCGCCACCCGAGAAGGCGCCATACATCTTGGCGCCGTCCTGGAAGGCGCCATACTGCTTGGCACCGTCATGCCCGCTTAGCGCCGCCATGTACTGACTCGTAACGTGCGCGAGGAGGCCGGTCAAATTGCTAAGTCAGGTGGATGGCGCCGTGCAAGACGGCGCCATGTATTATAGCACGACGCCACTCGTGACGGCGCCATACTATGTGTCTTGGCTCCCTACTAAATGGCGCCATGGTCTGTAACAGACCCACAAAATAAATAGTGCATCAATAAAAGATTCATATTCAAACATACTTCAGCAACAAAACATGTCCAACACATAGTGCATCAATAGAAGATTCATGTCCAACACACGTAGTTCAGAAGATAAATATCCAACACATAGTATAGCATTAAAAGATACATGTCCAACACTAAGTTCAGAATTATAAAAGATACATCACTTTCCCCTTTTCGACGGCCGATCTTGGTTGTTCTTCATCCGCCCCTCATTTCTCCGAGACCTACGTGGAGGCTCCTCGTACTCTTCATCATCAAAGATTGATGATGCTTGGCGTGCCTCCGCATTCTTACGTGCCGCCAATTCTTTCTTCTTCTCCCACTCACTTGGAGTGTAAGGATCTCTTGGCTTTCTACAGCGCCTACGTTGACTAGGCTGCGGTGCATCCGCCATTTGAGACATGCCAATCTCGTCATGGTCGTCTTGGCGGTCCTCACTTTCCTCATCACCCTCGGAAGCATCCTACGATTTACAATACAAGGGTTGCACTCATTGCTGTTTAAATCCAAACACAACAAAAACATATCTAACTTAGCAATTTATTACCTTATCCTCGCCCTCATCATCTTCACCGTCCTCTTCCTCATCACCATCTTCACCCTCCTCTTCCTCGTCACCATCACCCTCACCGCTATTTCCATGGCTAGTACCCTCACCCTCCTGGATTGATGATCGCCTTGACCTTGTCGGCATGGTGGCCTTGGCGGTACGACAACCAAGCAAAGTACCAAGGCCACGTCCCCAACGCTTGGTATGCTATGACATTGACAATAAAGTTAGGATATCAATGCATACCTCCACAAACTCTCGAAGGACACACCCTACAAATATGCATCCAAAAAGAAGGATATCAACGCATACCTCCACAAACTCTCGAAGGACCGACTCGGACTGTTTACCCGGAGGGTGTTTCAATGCTTCTTCGGCAGCCTCCACATGTTTCGAGACCTCCTCGCGCTACATAGGAAATAAACAAGTCAGCATATCTTCCTCTACTAATCAAGCATAGTTCCTTAAGGCAACACTTACCACAAAGCGGATAACCCCGGCGGTATTTGCGCCCCTTCCACCTCTGACAAGTCTGTTGTACTCTAGTTTGGCCATCTCGTCGTAGGCCGGATAATCATCCTCCACTATGTCCTCGGAGTTAAAAGCCGATGGTTGTAGGTACAGACGAGACACTTTACCCAACCAAACGAGATAGCGATTGAACGCTTCACCATCATGTGGATGCTCAGAAGGTTGGACTCGATGTTGGTCTTCAATCTTCGCAATCTTTGCATACCACTTCTGCCTGTACTTGTGATGTCTTGAAGCCTAATTCTTTTCTCTCTTCTGCTTGATCTTGTCCAACCTGCACTCAAGTTCAACGTCATCGATATTACTATCACGACACACCCAATCAATTAACATTTCAGCTAAGTAGATCACTCACCCGTGTAGCACTGTGCTAGTGTCCTTATACGGCGGCGGGGTGAGCTGAAATAAACCAAACTGCCTCATCACACGATCTGGAAGGTGCCATTCAACAGCATAGACGCATATTAATGGGACCCGCATCATCCAAAGATGTGCTTCTTCGAGACACTTGGGGTTCAATTCGAACCAAATAACTGTACCGAAGTGCCCTCGACGTCCATATGGCTCCCATTCAACCTAAGCGGAATACAAAATTAGCATATGAAGTCGGTCTATACAAATAGGACAACATGTGACAATTAGGAAACCAAGGAATATATTACCTTCTCGGGAGTTAGCAAGTCAATTTGGTGAGTGTATCTCAAATAGCATTCTTCAGATTCACCATGGAACGCCTCGATGTTATCCCACATATAAGCCCAAGTAGGACGCCGAATAGAGGGACCACCGACATTGCCCCATGGTTGTGCCGTCCTGTGGATGGGGCGGCCAACCGGTATGCGACACCACGACCATATCGTGAGTAGCAACATGCATCCACCAATACTTGCTCCTGTGTTTGTCCTACAACAAGCCTCGTCCAACTGCACAAAGAGCAAACATATGTAAATACCAAAATTAGACAATATAGGAGTGATGATCCACATATAAGAGTTAGCCCTATATGTACCTGACGATATAAATAAGCGAGAGCCGCCGAACCCCAGCTGTGCTTAGAGTCCCATAACATAAATAGAGTAAGCCACATGTAGGATGCGTTTCTTCCCGTGCCGTCCGAGAAAAGAGTCCTACTAACAACGTACCACAAATATACCCGAGCATACCTCTCAACCACCACATCATCGGCATCCTCGGGGCACTTCTTAAAATGTTCTTGTATCCATTTGTAAGTAGCCCCAGCGGACATCTTCTCAGTTGTCGGTGCATCACCAATTAACTCTATCATGTTTTCACGCCAATTCTTCGAATCTGTGCTCATAAGCACGGGCTGTCCTTTGATGGGAAGTGCCAGGATCATGGAGACATCCTGCAAAGTCACCGTCATCTCACCACAAGGGAGGTGAAAAGAATGTGTCTCAGGTCTCCATCTGTCGACAAGCGCCGTGATCAAACATGGGTTCATATGTGGCGTCGAGCGAGACACAAGCTGGACGAAAGGAAGGAGGCCGGTCCTCTTGACCCATGGCGTGTACCGCTCATCATAAGGCATCTTCTTACTATGCATCTCGTGCGACCTCAGGTGCAACCATTTGAAAACCTTCTTCTTCTCCGCCATGAACATACCACGGTGTCTTGAATCATAATGCCCATTGAGAAGAGATTCTTTTTCCATCCTACATATGTGAGCAAATAGATATGAGAACATTTTGAGCTACGCAACATTATCTAAACAACCAACACATATGTGAGAAGATCTATGTAAGCAAAGCAAAATCCATCTATAAAACAATAAATTATTCCCCTATGGTATATATTTTCCACCACACTAATTTTGTTTCATCCTAACCATAACATGCCAAAATCTATGTAAGCCAACACAACCTAAATGAAACAACAAATTAATACTAAGGAAATTCCTCATCTATGTGAAACAACACAATCTTTATGAACTAGGGTTAACATATGGAGGCAATGTGATGATTTCAACCATTTTCTAGGAACTAGGTTTCACAATAGGAGGGGAAATACTCTTAAGAATTAATCATCCTACCATATACATGCGAAATCACCAACTAATTCAAGAATCTTTGATGAACTAGGGTTAAGAAAAGGAGGGAAATGTGATGATTTCAACCAATAAATCCAGGGGAATCGAAGGGAATACCTAGAGGATTGCAATGGGAAGGGAATCCACCAAAATTTCTTGCAGATCCACTTGGTTTTGGGGTCCGATTTGAAGGGAGGGTTAGAGGGGCGGCGCCGGCGCCATGCCCTCTGTCTCCTGCGCGCGTTGGACGAATAGGTAAGTGTGGGTCGGGGAGGAGAGAGGGCCACGACGCGGTTATGTGGTCAGGGGGTATGGCGCCATCCCGCGAGGAGCCATCCTCAATAGCACGACGCCGTCTCGGGCGGCGCCATACTTACACGAGTGGGCCCGGCCTACCGTGACGGCCGCCACGTCGGACGGTCGCATGGCGCCGTTGGCAGGAGCGCCAAACATGCATGGCGCCGCGCGCGACGGCGTCGTGCAGTTGTCCATGGCTCCGTCCGGTAGGGCGCCATGAAAAAGGGTTAGACGAGGAAATCTTTCAAAAAGAGGGTTATTTCTTGCCTTCTTTATTTAAATAGGTTATTTCTGTGATTTTTGCCTTTGCGAGACAGATTAAATGGTTTGAGCTGCAAACTTGGGGCATCTCCACCGGACCGACACGTTCGACCATTGACTGCCCGAACCTATCCGTGCGGAAGGGGGTTCGGCCCAGCGGGCCGACACATTCGATCAAATGCGGCGCGGATAAGCCCACGATGATCTATTTTCAGCCCAAATTTACTTTGGTTTTACGTCGGTCCGTACAACGCTCATCATCTTCTTGTCCTGCCAATGGGTGAAACCCGCATTCTCCACTGAAATCGACCTCCACCCGAGCACCCACCGCCGCAACGACGCAGCGCGGTTGCGCCACTGTCTTGCCATCCTCCTATCACCTATCGAGCTCACCGTAGTTATCCACCTCCACAGGCAATGACTGGCATTGGTACGCGTCGGAATCACCGGAGTAGCTCGGCATCCCCGACCTCCAGCCAAGTCTCCAGCGCGACAAACCAGGACATTGCCGGTTTATTGTGCTGCACCGGCTTCATAGCGGGGAGCCGGTCACGACCACCATTTCACTTGCCCTTCACTCCAAATCTTTCCTGGCCGGCAGCACTCACGATCTGTTCGGCCATTTGCACAGCCTATGCAATGGCAATGAGCTCCAACTCCGTCAAGTTCTTCTACGACAATTTTGTTGACACTTCATCTGAAGGCGACACCTGTGAAGATATCGAGTTCATGATGGTGTCGACGACCTTCATCGCCGACCACGCTGAGAGCATGCAGCCCGTCCACTGAGGCTTGGTAAAGGCCGGGGTGCGTGGCGAACTTGTCGTGTGATTGAGAAGGTGGCTATGACTGGCTGTTCAAGGACTACTTCCATCGGACGGACCCGCTATTTCTGGAGCACATATTTTGGCGCCGGTTTCGCATGTCAAGGAATTTGTTTGAGACCATTCTTGATGGAGTCAGGGACTACGACATATACGTCAAATGTAAGAATGAGTACACTAGTAAGATTGACTTTATTTTTTACCATAAATGTTGCTCTACTGTTTGAATGCTTGCATATGGACTGGTCGGTGATCTTCTCGATGAGTACATGCGCATGAGCAAGAGCACCTTACTTGAGGCGATGTACAAGTTCTGCAAAGCGGTGATTGCGGTTTCTGGTGGCGTTTACCTGAGAGAACCAAATCTCGAAGACACACTCATCTTTTATCCATCAATGAGAAGAGGGGATTTCTAGGGATGCTGGGTAGCATAAATTGCCTGCATTGGGAATAGAAGAACTGCCATTTTACTTGACAGGGGAAGTATAGTGGGCATGTGGATGGCTACACAATGATTCTTGAGGCAGTTGCATCTCAAAATCTATGGATACGACACTCTTTCTTTAACATGGTAGGTTCCAACAATGACATCAATGTCCTCCATCGATCCCAAGAATTCTTTAGGCCAGCTGAATGCTCCATAGATTTACTATGAGATCGGAGGTCATGCATATGACAAAGGGTATTCCCTTGATGATGGCATCTACCCAGATTGGCAACCCTTGTGAAGACAATTCGCGATCTAGAGGATGATAAATGTGCAAGGTTTTCCATGAAACAAGAGGCTTTTGGGAAGGATGTGGAGAGGGCCTTTGGTGTGCTCTAGTCTAGGTGGACCATTGTTTGACACCCTGGTTTAACTTGGAGCATACTTGGGCATTTTTCGGGTCGGGCCGCACAAATCCCGCCCGCACATTTCCCAGGCCCGACCCGGCCCGGCCCGATAGTCAGGTTTCAAAACTAGGATAGAGCATGGCCCGCCAAGTGCATAATCCTTCGGGCCACTAGCCGGGCCTCTCGTTATTTTGTATTTTCTGCAAACCCGAGCCCGGCCTGTGCAGTCACCGGACTGCATCTGAATCCCATGCCCGACCCGACGGGCTTTTTTCAGGCCAGGTCGGGACGATCGGGCCAAGCTTCCCATGCCTAGCTATGGCTTGGAGCGATGTGACTATGTGGGAGGCGATGACTGCTGGCGTGATCATGCACACCATGATCGTTGAGGGCAAACGTGATGATGGACTCCATGACCAAGGGTGGAATTTTGAGGGTGACCTAGTTGAGGAGATGCAATTAATGAAGTGAATGAGATGAGATAGAAAATACAGAAATAGTACTTACACACAATAAAGGCTGATGGCAGCTTTGTCGAGTTCCTTCTGATTGAATAGAAAATGCAAGCCTTCAATGTTGAAGTCGATCTCGTCGTCTCCGCACAAGAAAATCTCATCTCTTATATGTGCCGTGATCCATTCTTCCTTTCTCGTCTTGCAGAAATCAAGGTACCACTTGTGCAATCTTCGCATCTTTGTTGGTAGATTCTTGAGCTCCTCTTTCTTGACGGGATTCTTCCCATACTTCCATGGCTGTATGGGGTTGGCATCGCATTTGGGCAAGTTGTCTCCCATGATGTTCAAGTATGCAATGTAAGTCATCCCCATCTCATTGGCCTTTCTTTGTAGCTCTACCTCGTAATCATTTACGGGAGGAGCGTCCCGTGTGTCGAACACTTGGAGTGGGGTTTCAGGTTTCAAAAGATTTTTGTAAAACTTCTCCACCACCGCCGGATCTATTTTCTCCTTTGGCTCGGCCCGTCTAGGTGCAAAGAATTTCTTGACCTCTTCTTCCGAGATCCTATTGGTCTCCTCGTCGCTGTGATTCCACGGTAAAACCGGCAATGGCTTGGCGGAAGGCTGCGGGACGTAGTTTTTTGAACTCTTTGTGGCAGTGCTAGTGATGCTCTTCGTGGCAGTGCTCTTCCGCTTACGCTGAGGAGATGGCTGAAGCGCCGGAGATGGCTGACGGGCAGGAGATGGATGGCGCGTCGGAGATGGTTGCCGCGCAGGAGATGGCTGAAGCGCCAGAGATGGCTGTCGCGCAGGAGATGGCTGAAGCGGCTCAGACTGCTGACACTGCGGAGACAGCGGGGGTGCCAGTGGCCTCCAATTTGGAAGCACGATGTGTTCCTTCTTCCAAAGAATGGTTGTTTTCACTGCAAATTTGAGTTGAGTTTCCCCTTCACCTGTAGCATGGTTAAGCTGTGCTTCCTCATATTCCTTCACAACCTCATCCACCCTGACAATAGCATAGCCATCTGGAATCGGTCGGCAGTGGTAAGTTCCACCAGCTACAGGAGGTAAGGCATAGCCGACAGCCACCTTAATGGATAAGCCCATTAATCTCACATGCAACTCAGCGTGTTCGCTCTCCGTGATCTCATCCACGGGGTATCGAGGACCCGCCATTTCAAGCGTGTGGCTGCACGTTCTCCGTGGAAGCCACGCTGCTTTTCCGCGCAGAGTCTGGGCCGCCGGCAGCTTCCAATGCAGGCTCTTCGTGCCGCTGAGATGGGCCGGTAGCTTGATGGCTCTGTTGTGCATTCACTTGCGCCTGCAGCGCCACAAGTGCATGTTCTATCTGTGTCATCTGCTCTGTACGCTCTTTTTCTTTTCTGCCGTGCCATCTGTAAGAGTCGCTCCACTTGGCAAACCCATCCTTCCACATCATACCCCCTGTGCCTCGTGCATGTCCAGGGTGTTCTTTTTTACCGATGGCGCGTGTGAGCTGGTCATTCTCTCTATCGGGATGGAAGGTCCTGGCGGCTGTTTCCTCGTATGCCGTGATGAGTTTAGTGACGGGTTTGGCAAGGAGGGTTGGGAAGATACACAATCCTGTTTCTGGGTCCAACCTTGCCCCGATTCCGTAGAACCAAGTCATTGCACGTAGGTCCCACCCATGTGTCTAGGGTGTGATCCCTATGTCGTGCAGGGCCTTCTCAGCTTCCTCCCACTTAGGCCTCTGAGATATGTAGCCACCTGACCCTGTCCTCTGGTAATATTCCTTCTTCTGGGCATTTAGCGTATTGGTTTCTGACCTCTTTGTAGCTATAGTACCTTCCTTGTATGCCACAAATTCACGCCAGTGAGGTCTTATCTTCGCATAATATGCGTCTTTGAAATCTGGAGTCTCGCGAGCTTTGACAAATTTGTTCAATTTTGTCTTCCAGTTGCGGAAAGCGTCAGCCATCTTCTTTAGAGTCCACTCTTTGACCTTTTCCTTTATAACCGGTTTGTTTTCATCCTCCTCTGGCGGAAGGGTGAAATTTACCAACAGCGAATTCCAAAGCGTTTCTTTGGATCTTTCATCGACAAAGGTACCGTCGCCCTTCTTTGGCTTATTCCAATATTCAATTATGATTGGGATTTGGTCCCTAACAAGAACTCCAGCCTGACGTACAAATTTGTCTGCGGCCTTCTTGAGCTCCATCGGCCTGCCATCAACACGGATTGCTTCGATCGTGAACTTTGCACGATCTTTCAACCGATGGCTCGCACCTCGCTTGCTCTTTTTCGTAGAAGAAGATGGTTGCTGGCCGGTCGATCCAGAGGGCTAAAAGAAGAAAGAAGCGTTAATTAATACATGTAGAAGAAGATTGTTGGTGGAAGTCAGCAGAGGCTTAATCAATGCATATACCTCGCCGGACTTTGTAATCACTAAATTGCGTTCACCGGAGTCTTCATCTTCTCCATGACTACTTGAGCTGTCATCATGTCCCTCCAAGTTCAGATATTGTGAGGTGTCCTCATCGATAATGTTCTCCATTATTTCTTCTTCTTCAAGGTTTCTTAAGTGGATCCATAGTTTCTAAAACAATAATATTATCTAGAGTAAGAGAGTAAACATTCAAGTGGACTTGGATTCATACACAAATATACATATTATTCATACAAAAATACACAAATGAAATTAAAACCCTAAGGATACTTGATCATTTTAAACGAGTTCCGAGGGGTCCAAACCCTAATTCGGAGAAATCCCGGATGCATATGAGAGGGGCTAGCTACAGTGGCTGACCGGAGGATGCTCCTGAAAGCGGCGGCTGGCGGCGCTGGAGAGCGACCTAGGGCGCGCGAGGTAGCGGGTTCGCCTCAGCGTGATGCGGCCTACGTAAAACGGGCGGCGCCACTACCTAGGGGTCACCGGAGCGACGTTAACGACGACGGCCAGCGGCGGCGCTTGCAGAGTAGCGAGGTGACGACCCTAAACTAATACTAACTATAAAATACACTAAATAACCCTAAACAAAATACACTAAACTACACTAAATAAATAACCCTAAACTAAATAAATAACCCTAAACTAATAACCCTAAACTAATAACCCTAAACTAAATAAGCCCTAAACTAATACTAACACTAAACTACTAATACTAACACTAAATAAACCTTGCAGACTAAATAAACCCTAAACTAATACTAACACTAAACTAATACTAACCCTAAACCTTGCAGAGCGGTAGCGACGGGGGTGGCGGCCGACGCGGGCGCGCGCGGTGGCGGACGGTGCTGGCGTGGTGGGGGCGTCGACTGCGACGACGATGGCTCGCGCGTGGGGAGGGGGGCGACGGCGCTCCCGCGGGATGGCGACGGCGAGGGCGGCGACGGCGAGGGCTGGACGGCGACGGCTGGACGGCGCGCGCTTTCGATTTGGCTCGGAGGAAGAAGGAAGGGGATGGCGCGCGTTATAACCCCCCCCCCCCTTTAACACCGGTTCCAGCCACGGTGTTAAAGGGGGGAATTCGTTTCGCGCCCGCACCCCCTCTTTAACACCGGTTCCAGCCACGAACCGGTGTTAAAGGGGGGTGTGTGCACGCGAAACGAAATAAATGCGCCCCCCTTTAACACCGGTTCGTGGCTGGAACCGGTGTTAAGGGGGGGCATTTATTTCATGCATTAAAGGGGTGGGGGCATTTATAATTCAAAAAATAGGATATGAATTTAGAAAATTCATATCTTATTCATTTCAACTCAGAAAAATATGAATAATATATCATAATTTTTAGAAAAATAATATCTATCCATTCATGTAAAAACATTTTATATTTACTTTAGATGAAAATTTTCAGAATGATTAAAACACTTACATATAAATTTTGATTATTCAATTGAAACAAAAATAAATTGTCAAATCCTAAAACTTTGAACATAAGAAATATTAAGCATCTAAAAAATAATCTAACCCTATTTTATTAGAGCAAATCATATTTTATTTTGTATTAACATTTTTGAATTGATTGGATATTTAAATGCCGCATCTTTTGTATACACTTGAATATGACAAAGCCTCGCTCAACTTGCATTGGATTTTTGATAAAATAGCATATTGTGAACCTAAAAATGATTTTTGTAAAAAATCATGAGCATCATATCATGTACCTGTAGTTCATATCTGACCCACTTCCTACCGATTCGGCAGGAATTTGTCTTTTTCACCAGAGGTGGACGGAAAGGTTTCAGATCCCCCTGTTGTTACATTGTCCATATAAGGTGGTATAGTATTTTTGTAAAATGTGGTGGTGGTTTTTTGAATTAGCCATTTGGTGGTTGCTTCACAAAACCGTCCGTTTTTTATGCTCGGAAAATGGAAAATGCCTTTTTGGTGTGATAAAAAGGAAAACTTCCTCTTGCAACATTGTTTGCCATGCCATGATGCACATGTATGCACAATATGGCCATATTATCACAAACTATGCCTTGATTCTAGCCATAACATTGGTCTTTTGACCCGAAAGCCAAGAAACCTCGAATGAGATAGGTCATTTTGTGAAGGAGATAGAACTAGAATTAAAATACAAAATGCAACTAATAGTAAGTTACATAAAGAACGACTGAAAATTAAGATACATAAAAGAACTGAAAATTAAGATACATGGCCAGATTAAGTAACAATCGGCTGAACTTGTTTCGGAATGTTGGAGTGATTCAGTCATGCTCCTGCCTACACCTGTAATACTCGCCACTATAGTCGTCGTACTCGCCGCCGCCATCATCGCTGTCGTCGTCGGGGTTGCCGTAATTGAACCTTGAAGGCTGAGTACGCGTGGGCTGGACTTGAGGGTAGCGCAGCCGGGGGTTAGAGTTGGCGGCAGTGTCATAGGCCATGACGCTCTAGAGAGTCCGACCGCGCCACCATAGCCGATGACCGGCCTCGTTGAAGTTCGGAGGAGGTGGGCCGTCCTCCTCGTGCCTGGCGAGCGCCCTCTCACGCCGATCCACGAAGAAGGCTTCCCAAGTAGGGAAATAGTCGGGATGCCATCTGGGATTCCTCCGCTGCTCCGGCGTGAGCTCGAAGTAGTAGTGGTTCGTGATGGCCATTCGGCGCGCCACACCTAGAGGGACAGGAGGAACCGGCACGCCTCCGACGCTCAGCATCCAGCCGACGGGGACATAGTAGCCCGGCAGGCAGGGGTAGTTCGAGGCGCAAAGCGCCTCTGCCTCCCTGGGGGTTAGTGCTACGGTGGAAGCCATGGGAAAGAGTGATGAGGTTGCAGATATGAGTCTAGAGATGTGCAATGACAATGGAGGCCAACCCTACATATATATATAGTGAAGAACTGGCGGGAAGAACTGGAGGGAAGAACTGGCGGGAAGAACTGGCGGGAAGAAAAATGGCGGGAAAAATGGCGGGAAGAAAAATGGCAGGAAAAAATGGCGGGAAGAAAAATGGAGGGAAGAAATAGAAGGAAGAAAAATGGCTCATTTAATACATATACTGTTAACAGAAGAAATATGACATTGATTTCCATGTTGAGATACATATGTGTGCCAAAAATGGCTCAATTAATACATATAGTCAATCTTATGATCGCGTCGGCCGTAACCATGGAGTATCAACACCGTTTAACAGGATGATTGGGTCAGTCTTCACTCTGAAGGGCGGAATTTCATCAAACTTATTATAATCTTTTGACATATCTGTCTTGTCCTCCACTCCCACGATGTTTCTTTTCCCTGAAAGAACTATGTGACGCTTTGGCTCATCGTGTGATGTATCTGTTTGCTTATTTTTTGTTTTTTTCGGTTTGGTAGACATGTCCTTCACATAGAAACCTGAGCCACATCATTGGCTAAGATGAATGGTTCGTCTAAGTTCTTGTCTACCTTCATAAGATTGTTGAGATCCACCGTTGTCATTCCGTACTTCTTGTCTACCTCAACACCCCTCCTGTTAGCTTGACCCATTTGCATCGAAACAAGGTGACCTTAAAATTAGGTCCATAGTCAAGTTCCCATATCTCCTCTATGAACCCATAATACGTGGTCTTTTGCCCATTGTCTTCTGCTGCATCGAAGCGGACACCACAATTTTGGTTGGTGCTCTTTTTATCTTGGCCTATCGTGTAAAATGTATTCCCATTTATCTCGTACCCTTGGAAAGTACATACAGTCGAAGATGGTGTCCTGGCCAACAAGTACAGTTGATCCCCAACAGTGGTGTTATTCGTGAGAAGTCTTTGCAGCCAGCCGCCAAAACTCGCCATGTGTTCACTTATAATCCATTCATCAGACTGCCCCGGGTGTTTGAGGCGTATTAAATTCTTGTGTTCATTGATATACGGGGCAACCAAGATAGATCTTTGTAAAACCGTGTAGTGTGCTTGATTGAGAGAATGCCCGTCCCTACATATCATTGCTTTACATCCTAGGGTGCCTTTTCCACGAAGTCTCCCCTCATGTCGTGATTCTGGAACACCAATCGCCTTAAGGTCAGGAATAAAATCAACACAGAACTCAATGACCTCCTCTGTTACATAGCCCTTGGAGATGCTTCCTTCTGGCCTAGCACGGTTATGAACATATTTCTTTAAGACTCCCATGTACCTCTCAAAGGGGAACATATTGTGTAGAAATACAGGACCGAGAATGGCAATCTCTTCTACTAGGTGAACCAGGAGATGCGTCATAATATTGAAGAAGGATGGTGGGAACACCAACTCAAAGCTGACAAGACATTGGGCCACATCTGTCTGTAACCCTGGTAGGCTTTCTGGATCGATTACCTTCTGAGATATTGCATTGTGGAATGCACATAGCTTCACAATGGGTACTCGAACATTTTCAGGTAGAAGCCCCCTCAATGCAATCGGAAGCAATTGTGTCATAATCACGTGGCAGTCATGAGACTTCAGGTTTTGGAATTTTTTCTCTGCCATATTTATAATTCCCTTTATATTCGACAAGAAGCCAGAAGGGACCTTGATACTGATCAGGCATTCAAAAAAGATTTCCTTCTCTGCTTTGGTAAGAGCGTAGCTGGCAGGAGTTAAGTGGCATCGTTTACCCTTCTCGTTCTCAGGATGCATAGGCTCTTCAGGGTCTTTCAGACGTTGCTGGTCCTGCCGTGCTTCCGGTGTATCTTTTGTCTTCCCATACACTCCTAGGAAGCCTAGCAGGTTCACGCAAACATTCTTCGTCACGTGCATCACGTCGATTGAAGAGCGGACCTCTAAGACTTTCCAATAGGGTAGGTCCCAAAATATAGATTGCTTCTTCCACATGGGCGCGTGGCCGGCATCGTCATTCGGAACAGATAGACTGCTAGGACCTTTTCCAAAGATTACTTCTAGGTCCTTGACCATACCAAATACCTCCTCACCGGTACGGAGGACAGGCTTCCTCCGGGGTTCTGCCAGACGTTTGAAATGCTTGCCTTTCTTTCTTACTGGATGCAGGTTCGGAAGAAATCGACGATACCCTAGGTACACAGCCTTCTTACATTTGTCCAAATATACACTTTCAGTCTCATCTAAACAGTGTGTGCATGCATTGTATCCCTTGTTTGTCTGCCCTGAAATGTTACTAAGAGCAGGCCAATCATTGATGGTTACGAAAAGCAATGCTCGTAGGTCAAATGGCTCCCCTTTGTGGTCATCCCACATACGTACACCTGGTTTGGCCCACAGCTGTAAAAGTTCTTCAACTAATGGCCTTAGGTACACATCAATGTCGTTGCCGGGTTGCCTCGGGCCTTGGATGAGCACTGGCATCATAATGAACTTCCTCTTCATACACAACCAAGGAGGAAGGTTATAGATACATAGAGTCACAGGCCAGGTGCTGTGACTGCAGCTCTGCTCACCAAAAGGATTCATGCCGTCTGTACTTAGACCAAACCTTAAGTTCCTTGCGTCATGTGCGAAGTCCGGGTACTCTCGCTCGACTTTTCTCCACTGTGACCCATCAGCGGGGTGTCTCAACATCGCGTCTTTCTTACGGTCTTCCATGTGCCATCGCAACAACTTGGCATGCTCTTTATTTTTGAAGAGACGTTTTAACCGTGGTATTATAGGAGCATACCACATAACCTTGGCAGGAACCTTCTTCTTAGGGGCCTCGCCCTCAACATCGCCAGGATCGTCTCGTCTGATCTTATACCGCAATGCAGTGCATACCGGGCATGCATCCAAATTCTCGTACTTCTCACCGCGATAGAGGATGTAGTCATTAATGCAGGCATGTATCTTCTACACGTCTAATCCTAGAGGGCAGACAACCTTCTTTGCTTGGTATGTACTGTCGGGCAACTCATTATTTCTTGAAAGAAGATTCTTCATTTTTACCAACAACTTTGAAAATGCGCTGTCAGTCACACCGTTCTCTGCCTTTCATTGCAGCAAATCCAGTGTGGTACCTAGCTTTTTGTGGCCATCTTCGCAAGTTGGGTACAACAATGTTTTGTGATCCTTTAACATCTTCTCCAGCTTCTCCTTCTCCTTTTCAGTTTCACATTCTTCCTTTGCATCAGTAATGGCCCGACCAAGATCGTCATCAGCGGGCCCATCTGCTGCCTCTTGATCTTCATTATCTACCCCCGTTGTAGTATCATCATATTCAGGATACATATTATGATAGTTGTCATCATCCTCTTCTTCTTCGTTGTCTTCCATCACAACCCCTTTTTCTCCGTGCTTGGTCCAACAATTATAGCTGGGCATGAAACCGGATCGAAGCAGGTGGGCGTGAATGATTCTGGTATTTGAGTAGTCTTTCTTGTTCTGACAGTGAACACACGGACAACACATAAAACCATTGTGACCACGGTTTGCATTAGCCACAACGATGAAATTTTGGAGGCCCGTAATGTACTCGGAAGTGCGGCGGTCACCGTACATCCATTGCCGGTTCATCTGCATTAATATATAGTATATATCAAAAAATAATAGGGAGATGACCATTTATATATATAGTACATCAATGACACATGAAAGGATAGTTGCCGACCTCGACCGAGAAGGAAAGAGCAACGAGAAAACTTATTTTGAGCTCTCGGACATTTCACCGAACACCTCTTGTGCATACGAAAAAAACACAAACTAGCACACTTCACACCCTCTTGCTAGGCTCCAAAATGAGATAGTGAAAAAATGGAAGAGTGGGGTGTGGGCTACGGTGTCTTATATAGCCCCCCCCCCCTTTTAACACCGGTTCAAGCCACGAACCGGTGTTAAAGGAGGGGAGGGGCTGCGCGGGCCACGAACCGGTGTTAAAGGGGGGCTCCTTTTTGCTGCACGGGTCACGCTGGTACAGGCCCCCCTTTAACACCGGTTCGTAGAAGAACCGGTATTAAAGCCCATTTCCAGGCTCAACCAAAGGCCTCGTTTCCACTAGTGGATCCAAACGGATAGAAGCAAAATGCCTGATGTCATGTCCGTGGGCCAACTCAAACGAACAGATTCGGACACCTACGGTGTTCGAAACATGTCGGCCCGGCCAAGTGGAGATGCCCTTACGTAGCAGTCTCACATACGTATGCATATCTACAAGTTGAGTCGTTCAAGACAGTGCGGGCTCGTACCCGTGTACGTATACGCATTTGAGACGAGTCGTCAGACATACTTGCCTGACGAAACTGAATTCATTGCACTGTACCCTCCCTTTGCACGGCCACTTCATCGTTCAGTAGTCTACTGTCGTGGCCGTCCGTCCTCATGTCGCATACACAGTACTTGAACTGTTCAAAAAAATGCATTTATTTTCGGTATTCATAATTTGTACAGTGCGAACTACGAAGCTCGTCAAGCTAGATCTGTACGTAGGCGCTACATACGACGTACAGCCACTTGTATGTATATACACGTCTGACACCCATTTCAAACGGTTCGTCAAGCTAGATCTGTAGGTCAGTAGGTGCCACGTACTAGGACGTACATCCACTTGTATGTGTACACGTCTGGTCACTCATTTCAAACGGCTCGTACCTCTATTTTCTTGCCCTGCTTGGACAGTTGCACGGACCACTTCATCAATCAATACTGTTCCGTGGTAGACGTGTCGTGCGTGTCCACGAATTATCATGTCTCACTAGCTGCCTAGCCGGGTCCAGAGCTAAACGTACAGTAGGACGGTAAACAGACATAACCTAATTAAAAAATATCACACAAAATAACCTAATTTCTCGAAGAATTTCCGATCTGATCTGTTTTCATGGCGCTTTACCGGAAAGCGTCATGGTCAGTAGCACGGCGCTCCCGCCAAAAGCGTCATGATAACATAGCGCCCTTGTCGAAAACACCATGCCCCGTCCGACGTGGCAGTCAACGAAGACCACGTGGGCCTGATTTCAATGTTTGGCGCTTTTGGGGGGCATGCTACCTAGCACGACGCTTTTGTGGCGGGCGTCATGGCACTTTAACTAGAAACGACGCGAGCGCCCGCTGCCACTCACTACCACCCGTACATGTTCGTCCCCGACCGCGCCTCTCTCTCTCTCTCTCTCTCTCTCTCTCTCTCTCTCTCTCTCTCTCTCTCTCTCTCTCTCTCTCTCTCTCGCGCGCGCGCACGCGCGGGGGCGCCCCCTGCTGTGCACCTACTCAAATCCCCCCAAATCGGTTGCTTTTCTTCGTGCATTTTGACTCCCCCTTGCCTCAAGAGGTAATCTTCCCCGATCCCCTTGGTTTGGTCCAAATAGATCTATGCAATTTGGTTCTTTTTTGGCAAAACTTCTGAAACCCTAACCCTACCTAGGGTTGGTGTTGTTGCTTCTAGTAATTAGATTTGTAGCTTAGGGATAGGATCTGTATGTTAGAAGTAGCAAAGTGGTATGACTTGTTTTAGTCGGTTGCTATGGTTGTTTGTGGTAATATAATTCCCTTTGATGTGTAATAGTTGTTGTCAATGTTTTTAGATGGCAAGAATCGTTAATGTTCATCATGTGGACAAGGCCGCATTTTTGAAAGTCAATGTCGAGTGTGACCCGGAGGAGGTAGTTATTGTGTTTGGCACTAGTCCTACATATGCCGAGGTTGTGGAAAGAGTGAGGACTGATTTGAAATGGATGGATCCTAGTGATGTGTATGAGTTGGTTGGAAGGTATAATGCCGGGTTTGACCATCACAATATATTGAAGATAATGCCTATCAACTCCGAGTTGAATTGGAGTGCATATAAGGAGATGGTTGCGGAATCCAAAGATAAGTCGCTTGAGATATTTGCCACAAGAAAGGTTGGGGCTCGGTTGCAAATTGACTTGAACCGGCATGCTTCCATGAGCCCGGCTCAAGGTGAGCCACATTGTATGACACAACAATGAGCCAACCTCCCTTGATCCCGGTCCGCGTAGAGCCAACCTACAGTGACACAACAATGAGGCAACCTCCCATGAGTCCCGTCTGCAATGACAACTATGAAGCACCCCAAATGGAGGATGATGACCTTGAGGGTGATGAAGTAGAGCATGGCCTTCGTGACAATGAAGTAGGATATGTGGAGGCAAATTGCGATGAGGAGGACATGGACCATGATCTCCCTTATTTGCGATGTCATGCATCGGACTCCGAGGATGAAGGACTGGATGAATATGTGGATGAGTATGGTCTAACGGTTAAATTCGCCAAAGCTCATAAAAAGGTAGTAGGTCAGGATCATCGACCTTCATTGTTCCGTGATGTTAGCCTTGCGAATGAGGCCCAAGTTGACGGTGGAATTAGTCGAGTGCTCGAGCCACGAGCACCTTCTAAAAAGGACTTGAAGCCGAAAAAGTACGGAATAAATCCCGGGGTGAAGTTTGATAGCTTGTTGGAATTCCAGATGTGGATCAAGGACTACGCGGTGAAGTACCACCGACCATACAAGGTGGCTCACTCGGACACTAAGGTGCGTTACACAGTCAAGTGTGAGAAGCAAGGATGTCCATGGGTTGTGCGTGCACGATCATTGAGGGGCGGGCCACAATGGACCATTGTAAGCTGTCAGTCCATTCATATGTGTGATGACAAGTTTATCAAGGATGGAAAAGTTTTCAAGGATAGCCATCGTCAGCTGACCTCCGATTTCATCGCGTATAGACTTGCAAATAGCATAAGGTCTCTCCCTACATATACTATTAAGGGTGTCATAGATTTGGTTAAAGAAGTATTCGGTTATAAAGTGAAGTATGGTAAGGCGTGGAAGGCCAAACAAGCCGCATTTAAGCTATTGTATGGTGATTTGGAAGAAGCATACAACCGCCTCCCTAGGTTGTTGGGAGCAATGGCCGCAAGGAACCCATGAATGTATCATGTGGTGGAGCCACTTGGGTCGGTGACTAGGTTGTACAATGGTGCCACTGTCTGAGTATTTGGCTGTGAATTTTGGACATTCGGACCATGCATTAGAGGATTCAAGCATTGTCGGCCTGTTATGTCTGTGGATGGCACATTTTTAGCAGCAAGTTCAAGGGCACACTATTGACTGCCATATGCCACGATGCAAACAACCAGGTTTTGCCTTGGTTTTGGTGGAGAACAACGACAACTGGGAATGGTTTTTCCATATATTGAGGACCAGTCGAGAAGGACATTCCCGGGTGTGCTCGTATCCACCATCGATGGTTCATGAGGCATTTCGTGTCCAACTTCTATAGAGCATGTGGCAACAAGGAGCATGCCGATGATCTACAAGATTGTTGTCTTGCCTTCACCGCTCGTCATTTTCAAAAATTATATGATAGATTGTATTGTCTCACAAATGATGGTGGCAAAGAGTTTCTTAGAAGGAACCTTAATGAAAGGACGAAGTGGGCAACGGCTTATGACTATGGCGGCAAGAGATACGGTGATTCCACCAGCAACATGGTGGAATGCTTCAACAAAGTACTTAAAGGTGTACGTCAATTGCCCGTGACTGCCATAGCGGAGTACACATTTCGAAGTTGAATGAATACTTTCTAAAGTATAGTGATGAAACGGATAAGAAAATCGCTGGGGATAAAAAGAAAAAAAAGAAGTATGAGTACCCACCATTGGTTGATAACTGGTTGGAATATCAATCAAAGAAAGGGGATACACAAACGGTTGAATGTTTCGAAAACCAAGTCTGATTTACCAAGTGATGAGCATGGAGGTAGCACAAGGGGAGGTGTGCAACATGGCGGACTGTCCTATAAGGTGTGGCTACGCAATGGTTATTGCTCCTGCGAGAGGCCGACATTGTACCATCTCCCTTTCTCACACATGATGAAGGCGACATCTGAACGAATGGTGGGTCTTAATCACCCGGATATGGTTAGGTTGGACGAGCATTCCATCTAAGCGGTGAAGAACACATGGGCGGGTAGATTTCATCCTTACCTTGACCAATCTCAATGGCCAGAATATCATGGTGTCCAACTTTGGCCTGATCTGGCTACAAAAGTTGTTAGTCGAGGAAGAAGACAAACCAAGCGTTTCCGAGGTGACATGGATGATTGGGCGGGTGGATACCAACAGGAATGGGGGAGCGAGTATTTCGTGGAGCCTCGTGACAAAACTCGTTGTGGCGAATGCAATGTTGAGGGCCATAATAAAACATCATGTAGCCAAAGGAAAAAATCAAAGAGAGCCAACACCCCTATTGGGGACACGAGCCAAGGAGGTGGTGAAGACGGTAGAAGCACTAGCCAAGGAGGTGGTGATGGTGGTCGAAGCACAAGTCAAGGAGGTTATGATGGTGGTAGAAGCACAAGCCAAGGAGGTGGTCATGTTGGTGGTAGAGGTCATGGCGGTGGTAGAGGCCCTACCATTGATAGAGGTCGTGTCGGTGGTAGAGGTCGTGGCGGTGGTAGAGGGCCTACCATTGGTAGTGGTCGTGTCGGTGGTAGAGGTCGTGGCAGTAGTATGTTTACGTACCTCCGTGGAGAATTCCCGAATGTTTACTTGCATGTTTATTTCTCTTTACTAACTTTTATCTTGCATTTAAGTTTATTTATCCTTACTAACTTATATGTTGCATTTTTATTATAGGTATGTCGGCCCAACCCACCAAGGAGAACAATGATGGGAACGGTATGAGCTACTCCAAAGTATGGGAGGAGGCTTTGAGGAGGGTGAAGGAGAGGAAGGATGAAGTAGCTCAGTTGATCAAGAAAAGGGAAGAGGAAAGGAAGGAGGTTGAATAAGAACGGCGGTGGGAAGAAGATTTCAACAGGAGATTGCGGGAGGCAAGCATAAAGAAAGCAAAAAAATAACATGGGAGAAAGTAAAAAACAAGGAAAATATGAAAGTAACATGTACTTGAAGAGCATGAGAAATTATCGAAGACTTGAGAGGGTGGCTGAAGAGGCAAGTCTCATAAGAGAGGAAGAGGAAGGGAGAAAGAGGAAAGAGGAGAGTAGACGCCAATACGAGGCAGAGTTCAACTCGATGGTCCAGCTTGCACGTGACTTGAGGGAAAAGGAAGAGGAAGCGGAAGAGAGGAAGAGGAAGGCAAAGGGGAAGGAGCCTCGCATGACACAATAGATTTGTCGCCATCTATGGGCGTTATGGACTTCACAATGTGAAATTTATTTTGAACATTATCATGTCCAATTTGTCGTGTGCTTACTTGAGTATGTAAAACCTCTTCAGGGCTGAACGCCATGTATTCCGTAAACATTCAGTACTACAATTTCTTGGTATGCTACTGTTGTTAATACTTCTGTCTTAATGCAAATTTCTGGAATTTTGCCACTAGCACTGAAACATTGGTTGTACATTTGAAGTCGTAAGCATGGTGCTTTCTAACAAAACGCCATACTCAATAGTATGGCGCTTTTGACCAGGGCACCATGCCACCACGATGCTTTTGACCAGGGCGCCGTGCCACCATGGCGCTTTAGCGCTTATATGACACGCTAGGTAACATAACCGGCGCGCAAGCGAAGAAAACAACCACATAGAAATTTCGCCAAGTCCCGACCATGCTGCCCCCTTGAAAAACGCCATGCTTGGTTGCATGGCGCTTTGTTGAAAAACGCCATGCTAGGTTGCATGGCGCTTTGCTGAAAAACGCCATGCTTGTAGAACATGCAATTTTGAACAATGAATACTGTACATTTCAACATTTCAGTGCAACAATGAATATTTGTAGAACATCCAGTTTTTAGCAAAACAATGAATATTTGTAGAACATCCAATTTTTAACATTTCAACACATCAAGCAAGTTCAAGCTACAAGCACAAGTTCAAAATGACCACACCAAACAACAAGTTCAAGCTACAAGTTCATAATGACCACATCAAACAAGTTGAAGCCACAAGCACTAGTTCAAGCTACGAGGTCACTTTCTCCCTTTCCCCCTTTTTGCCACCCGATCCTTATTCGCCTTTCTATGACCCTCATGCCTCCAACTCCCCCGAGGTGGATCGTAGTATTCATCCTTGTTGTTAGTAGCATTGCGTGCCACCTGCGCCCGACACTTCCTTTCCTCGGACAACATTTTCTTCTTCTCCCATTCACTTGGCGTGTAAGGTTCCCTCGGTTGCCTCGGCTTTAGGTTGAAACGCCACGCCTGTTGACTAGACTGCGGGGCATCGTGTAATTGAGACATGCCTATCTCATCTTGTCCCTCTTCCTCATCCTCGTCCACATTCTCGAGTCCCTCCTACATTCGACATTCAATAGTGAGCACATTCCCGCAATTTTCATGGCAACAAAAAAGTAACAAAGTTAGCACCTGATTACCTCGTCATCATCCTCATCCTCATCCTCGCCCTCTTCATCTTGGTCGACATCTAGATCATCCTCTGGTTCGGCATTTGCGTTGCTTGTGCCCATAACCTCAAGGCTAGAAGACCTTACTGGCGATGCGGCCTCGACGGTGCGGCAACCAAGCAAAACACCTAATCCACGGCACTAACGCTTGGTACGCTACGACATTGACGAATATCAATTTAAGCACAGATAAAAGTACTATATCAATTTGAACGGTATGAACACATACCTCCACAAACTCTCGAAGGGCTGACTCGGACTCTTTGCCCGGAGGATGTTTTAGTGCTTTAGTGGCGTCATCCACATGTTTCGAGATCTCCTCGCGCTAGCAAAAGGACAAAGTAGTCAATATTTTGCTGCTATACTTGCACATCACAATCTACCGGTACAATACTTACCACAAAGCAGATAACCCTCGTTGAATTTGCGCCCCTACCACCTCGAACAAGTCTGTTGTACTCTAGCTGGCTCAGCTCATCAAAATCAGGATATGGGTCCTCCACTATGTCATCAGATGTAAAAGCAGACGGTTGCAGGTACAAACGAGGCACTCCACCGAGCCACACGAGATACCGGTTAAAGGATGCAGCATCATGCGGCACCTCGGGATGAGAGACCGCATTTGGATTTTCTATCTCCCCAATCCTTGCATACCACTTCCGAATATACTTATGAGGATATGCAGCCCAATTTTTTCCCTCTTCTGCTTTATCTTGTCCAACCTACAATCATTTTCATTGCCTTATTAGTATCATTAGACACCCAACAAAAGTAGCAAGTTAGGGTACACAAATCACTCACCCGTGAAGAGTTGTGCTAGTGTCCTTGTACGGCGGCGGGGTCTCCTGGAATAACCCAACTGCCTCATCACCCGATGTGGAAGGCGGAACTCAACAGCATAGACACATATTAACGGGGCACGAATCCACCAGAGATGTGCTTTTTGCATACATTGGCGGTTCAAGTCCGCCTAGAACCAGACACCCGTACCCACATTCCCTCGAGTTCCGTATGGCTCCCATTCCACCTGTGAGGAATACAACCTTATCATGTCGAATCGAAGTACATTTGTAGGAAAAGATGAGTTCTTGAGACCAATCAAACTATTACCTTCTCTGGGGTTAGCAAGTCCAGTTGGTTGGTGGACCGCAAGTAGCATTCCTCGGATTCACCGTGGAAATCTTCGGTAACAAGTATGCCCATGTAGGCGTGTGGAGACGGCTATTGCCATGATCATCCCGCGGTTTTTTCTTCATCAGAATGGGCCGACCAACTGGTATGCACAACCATGACCATATCGTCAGTAGAACCATAGGTCCACCAATACTTGCTCCTTTTACGGTCCTACAACACGCCTCGTCCAGCTACATATGGAGCAAGCATAGGTAAGTATGTAGGTGAGCAAACATATGTAGTAGAAGAATACAATATGTATGGTTCATTACCTGTCGGTACAAGTAAGCGAGTGCCACCGAACCCCAACTGTGCATATAGCCCCATTCCGCAAATAGAGTGAGCCACATGAAGGACGCGTTCCTTCCCGTGCCATCCGAGAAAATAGTTCTACTTATGACATACCATAAGTATGCACGGGCATACATCTGGATCACCTCCTCATCAGCGTCCTCAGGGCATTTCTAAAATTTTCTTGGATACATTTGTAAGTAGCACCGGCAGACATCTTCTCTTGCGTCGGCGCCTTACCAATTAGGCCAATCATCACTTCACGCCACTTATCCGAATCTGAGCTCATACACACGGGTTGTCCTTTGATGGGAAGCACAAATATCATGGAGATGTCCTGCAAAGTCACCGTCATCTCACCACAAGGGAGGTGAAAACTGTGTGTCTCCGGACTCCATCTATCAACAAGCGCTGTGATCAAACAAGGGTTCATATGCGGCGTCGAACGCGAGACAAGATGGACGAAGGGGATAAGTCCAGTCCGCTCAACGTATGGAGTGTAGTGCTCGTCATATGGCATTTTATTGCTATGCACCTCTTTGGACCTTAGGTGCAGCCACTTGAAGACATGTTTCTTCTCTGCAATGTACCGCCCACGGTGTCGTTGGTCGTAATGGCCTTTCAAAATAGATTGTTCTTCCATCCTACATATGTGAGCAAAGAGAGGAGTGAATAATTTAAGTTGTGGACATTCTCTAATCCACCACAAATATACATAGAATCTATATAAACAAACAAAATCTATGCCCATATATGAATATATGCCAATCTATAATCAATATATGCCCATCTATAATCCATATATGCCAATCTATAATCAATGTATGTCCATCTATGCCAGCCTGTAAACCATGCCATCTATACTCCATATATGAATGCACATTCATATATTCCCATCTACAAAAACCACAATATGGATACACCATTCTACCATATACATGCCAAAATACTAACCCTAACTAAGCAATTTCACTCATTTACTAACTAACATTAAAAAGCAATAATGCCACCACACTTATTTCTCCAAAGAAATTCATATACACACCACATTTGCAAAGAACTAGGGTTAAGAGGAAGAGGACCATGTGAGGATTCCAACCAATATAACAAGAAAAATCAAAGAAGAATACCTCAAGTGAGGGGAGAGGAAGAAAATCCACCAGAAATCACCTCAGATCCGTGGGTTTTAGAGTGTGGATTTGAGGGCGGTAGGAGGGGTGCCGCCGCCGCCATCTTCTGTCTGCTCGGGGGCTATGGCGCTGGGAGGAGATAACTGGGAGGGGTCGGGGCGAGCGCTCATGTCGTTTCTAGTTAAAGGGGCATGGCGCCTGCCGCAAAAGCGTCTTGCTAGGTAGCATGGCGCCCCCCAAGCGCCAAACATTAAAATCGGGCCCACATGGTCTTTGTTGACTGCCACTTCGGACGGGGCATGGCGTTTTCGACAAGAGCGTTGTGGTATCATGGCGCTTTTGGTGGGAGCGTCGTGCTACTGACCATGGCGCTTTCCTGTAAAGCGCCATGAAAGCAGGCCAGATCGGGAATTCTTTGAGAAAGTAGGTTATTTTGTGTGATCATTTTTTAGTTGGGTTATTTCTATGATTTTTTCCCAGTGGGACACGTCCTCATCCCTGTATCCCCTCCTCATGCGGAAACGGGACGCCTAGCCAACGGTGGCCCGCGTTTCCTCCTCCCCTACGGCCGCTGCCACGTGTGGCACGGCGAATCTTCCTCGGCCATGATTTGGAGCACGGCCTCAGCTCTCGTCCACTCCATCCTCGCCGGCGGTGATGCAGGTTGCCAATGGACAACATTCAGCATGCTGATGGTGGTGGGTGGTGCAGGTGCTTGCTAGGTGGCGGCGGTGGGCCGGTCTGGCTTCAAATGGCCCGGTCTTGACCCGATGTACCTCAATGTCTATGATGGTGACACCTGGAGGTTGGGTCAGCCCCACAACAGCACAAGATCCCAAGGTGGTGGCGGACTCTGTAACATCCTAGCGTTTAGAACCAAACGAATGGTAAAGTTAGTTGTGCATCTGCATGCATGCAAATGAAATCTGGGTAAATTTTCGCAGATCTAAAATCTAGAGGGATCGGGTTTCTCTTATTTCTATGTATTAGGTTTTAGAGCATCTAAGTGAGTGTTATAAATTCTGACATGATCTCTAGTCATTCTTTGTGTTTTGGAAGTAATAATTCAAACTTGTTTTGAATTTGAAATTTGAATTCAAATGAATCTAGGAAAATTCATAAATTGAGTAAAGGAATATTTAAATTGATTACGGGAAATGAAAATTTAATTATTTAATTATTTAAACATAATATTACCATAAGTAATAACAATAAAGGAAATGGTGTATAATTGCACGAAAGGACACTAGTTGATTTTATTTCTTTATATAATATTACATTTCCTTTACAAAAGGAATTGAAGAAAAATAAATTACAATAAAAGAATAAATAGTATCTTTATTACATAACACAACATGCAAGTGAAAGAGCATGTGTGCTCCCATGTGTGGTTTTGGTAATTAATTAAAATCACTATGGACTAATGTTTGCACTAAGTTATACTTAAGGATATGTCCATAGGCAATGCTTGACCCATATGGTGGTCTCAAGGTTAAAAGAAGAAGAAAATAAAGAATATGAAGTGATTACCAAGATATTGAAGGAGTGATCCAAAGATTTTTCATGAGAGAGTTGATCCTATGGCAAGTGTGTCTTGAAGACCAAGATGGAGTGATCTCATGTGTACCTTCAAGACACCAACATAATAAAGAAAGAAGAAATGAAGTGCAAGTTCAAGATGAGCCATCTTAAAGAGATCATATGCTTGAAGCTTGCCATCCTTATGGTTATCATGGTTATGTTAAAATATACCTAAAATAGAGGTTCTCCCATATTGGAGTATGGAGAAGCAAATTCCAAGTCTTCACCAAGCTAGAGCAATCAAGAAAGGTGTTCCATATTGAGGTGTACAAGATAATATCATCAAGCTCAAGTGGAATATGTGTAAGGCAAAGGTTTGTCCTTGATATGTTTCTTTCTTACCGGTCTCATGGTGTTAGTTTGGGAGACTGGTTTATAGGATAGGTAACCGTACTATCAAGATGGGCTCTCGAGTGAGTAACTTGATCATATCATTCGGAGAGAGCTCAAACCTTTACATTCTTGGCATCATATTTCTTGGTTCTTATTTGGTTCTTATCCATGAGAGGATTTAGGTCTTGTGTTAATATCCATAGCAAGCTTAGGTTCATCGAAAATGGATTTCACATGCATTCTCTATTGCATTTTCGATATTGGAGGTTTTATAGGTTTGCCTTTTATAGATATGTTAAAAAAATATCTATCCAACCTTGCTGTACTATGTTGGTTACCTGAATTATCTTATAGATCTTGTTAATACCTTCGAAACGAGCCCAAGATCATCAAAATCGGAGTCCGGATGCAAAAGTTATGTTCGTTTCAATTTTGCTGATTCTGCTAGTTTTAGATGGGGCGGACTATCCGGCACAAATATGCGCCCCCGTGACAGAGGCTCGCATCGCAAGGTCTTAGCCATATTTTGGCCCCGGGAACCCGGATATCCGGGGGAGGGGCGGATTATCTGGCCGGGGAGGTCCGAAACGGTCATATTTCGTTGGGGAGTGGTATAAATAGACTCCTTCTTCCTCCTTAGGCTGGTTGGTTGCATTCTCTCTCTCCTCCATTGTTTTAACCTTAAAGAGCTTGCAAATACTCTCAATATCTCCCATATTTCTTGAATATTTTGTGGGAATTTGAAAGAGGGATCTCGATCTACAACTCCACCAATCCATCTCTCCTCTACGTGAGGAGAACATCTTGGGATCTAGATCTTGGGGTTTATTTTGTGAATTTATCGTGTTCTTTCTCTCTTATTCCCCACTAGCTTTTGTAGCTTTGGTGGAATTTGGGAGAGAAGTACTTGAGCACTTCTTGTGTTCTTTCCATTGTATTTGGTGCATCGGTTTGAGTTCTTGATGAGGATTCGATTGGGTGAAAGGTGATAATCTTTTACTCTTTGGTTCTTGGAACCCTAGATGGTTTAGTTGTTTTTGCAGATTTGTGGATTACTTGGGCCTCCAATTAAGTTGTGGAGCTTTCCCCAAGCTTATTTATTGGTAGCCTCCAATTGAGTTGTGGATAAGTGCCCCAATCTTTGTGAGAGGTTACGGGTTGCCACCGACAAGTGCACCGATAGTGAAGAAGTGAATCAGGCCTCTTGTGGTGAGGTTCATAGGAGAATAGGTTGAGTCCTTTTGTGGCATGGTGGTCTTAGTACCGCCCACCCCTCCAATGAAACGTACTCCCTTTATGGGAGGAACTCGGTAATAAATCATTGTCTCCGCATGCCTCGGTTATCTCTATACCCGAGCTATTTACTTATGCACTTTACTTTATGATAGACTTCATGCTTGAAGTCTCTTATCTAGCTATCACATAGTTGCTTGTATTGCTTAGCATAAGGTTTTAGTGCACATAGGTGAACCGTAGTTTATATAGGTTTTGTGCTTGACAAAGTAAACGCTAGTTTTATTTCGCCTTTATTAAGCCCATCTCGTAAAAGTTTTAAACTGCCTATTCACCCCCTCTCGGCGGCATTTGTGTTCTTTCAACAAGTTCTTTGCATTATTCTAAAATAAAAAGAAGATTACAAAATGATAAAAGAAAATCCTAAACTAATATCTAAACTATCTCTTCATCTTCAATTCTCTTATTTCCATTTCCTGCGAAATACAGTAAAGAGACAAGATAAAAAAATATGCTCTCAGATTTGGTAGAGAATTCTTGTTGCCTATTATCATCATAGAGTATATAAAAAGGGGCCAAATTTATTATTTGTTCTTATCAGCAACCTTGCCTCAGACTAGTGCATCATTTGTCCTGGGTGGGGAAAGTTTCTCAAAAGCAAAAGATAAAAACATCAGAAAAGATCAAGTTTTACTTGATCTCATCCTAAGTTCATAAATTTACAACATGGAACTTGAACCAGTGAAGGGGTCATTGTAACCATCTCACACACAATTGCATGTCTGTGTGTGCTGTCAACACAACAGTAGTGAACATATGAGAATTAAGGCATAGCTGCATCAGAGTTGTCGTCAACAATTTCGATCCCACTTACAAAATCATCACTAGTTCACCTAGTTCACCCAAGAACCACCATACCAAAAACAACCATCAAACCATCATGGTCACCTCAAGCAAAGGCCAACACAAGTTAGGATCTAGAGCCAGGAGGAGAAGAACTAGTCAAGCATAAGGCCAGGACCTAGCAGTAGCTGATCAAGAGCAGCCACAAGTTCATCCACAAGCAACAGCAACAACAACAAGTTGCTAAACCATTATCAACCATTATTATCTATTCACATCAGTTTATAGGCATGATAGATAGGATAGTAGATTTATCCTCATATTTTTACTCAAATGGAGTATAGGATCATCACAGGATATAAAGGCACATACAATTATCTGTTCTTATCCTACAATTAATGGGAGCCTCAACCTTTTTGCATCATTGGCGGAGATAGAAGCAACAAATCATGCTATCAAGCTAACTTATTGTGCACACTCAAAATTAGAGGCACCATAGTAGCAAAACAAAGGCATCAGAAGCCACATGTTTAAAATCTTAAATAATTGACCATTTTCCCAGTCTAAAAGAACTAGGAATCATTTGAAAAGTTCACTATCATACTCACAGTATCAAAAGCATGCAAACTATGCTTGTAGGGCATATCTGCACAAGAAATAAATCACTTTCCTAGTTAGGGATCTAGGAATCGTCTCTCAGTCTACTTCATTGATAGTCTAGAAAGGCAACAACATCAATCCAAGTTATAGATTAAGCATAATGTATCAATAACACTCCACTGTCATACTTGACAGTTGCCGAAGATTCAGAGAATAACAAACTAAAGTGCTTTAGTAAATTATAATTAAAGCATCATTCTATCATATTACACTAGGTGTTCGCTGAATTTGAATTCAAACAAATGGTTTGAATTCAACTATATTCAATGTATCAGTTCTACAAGAAGAGACTCTATCATTATGAGCACAGGACAATACTAGGCCAAACTAAGCCACTAGACATTGATCAGAAACAGCACTAGAAGCACTGAGCCTAAACAGAGTTGAGAAAAACATGCTCAACATCATTATTGGTCAAGCCTCGGGGAGCTACATGTAGAACCGAAATAAGAGGAACCCTAATTAGGAGGGGGAGCTACAAGTAGTGATGGTGGCTACGATATCCCAATCGATTAGGAGGGGGCGATATTACCCGATGAGGCGGACCCGAAGCCAATATCACCTGCATCGGAAAAAACCAAGGGCGACCAGGAGGGTGTGGCGCCGCGGTGGTGACATTCGGTCGCAAGGAAGTGGAAGGAGAGAGCAACACATATGTGTGGGTGGGACAGAATGAGAGAGAGTGTGTGTATGTGTGAATGGGCCGGGGTTTGACCCCAATCATGGCCAAGTTGGGCCCTTAATGGTCCAGTTCACTAAACCTAGTCCAGTTAGACTAGCTAGGTCGCAACCTAACTAGTTTTCGAAACGCTTTCGGAGCTCATGCTCTAGCCCATACTGTATGATATACCAAAATGTTTAGAAAAATTAAATCTATCTAGGAAAATTACAACATTAATTATTTGATTTAAATAAAATGCGACTCAAAATTACACCTTTAAATCTATTAATAAAATGAGAAAAAATTTAAAAATAAATAATAATTCATAATAATACAAAATTAAGATTCTAATACTTTATAAAAGAATAAAAATAAATATATGGATGAAGGTTAAATTTTGATAACAAACAAATAAAAATTAACCTCTTTTTTGTTAAAAACTAATAAAATCATGTTTTATCACAAAGATATAATGTAATTCTAAAATAATGGAATTCCAATAACTCAATGATTTATTTTAAATGATGAAATTACAAAATAAGGTATTTTCTGTTATAAATTCTAGTTTTACAATTGTTATTCTTATATCATAAACCCTTTAAAATCTTGAATAATAAAATACCATTAAAACAAGCTTAAATAATGTTACTACCTTTGAAATCGTGATTTGCCTTAAAAAATATTTAAGGTATATAAATATTTATTTTGTTACTCTAAAATAAATCATCATTTCGTCTCTTTAAGTTCTAAAATCTGAAAATTATTATTTTACAAAGAATAAGCATTGGACAATTAGATATTGTGTCAAACTAATATCTTTTACCTTTTAAAGAAATATCAAGTCATATTATTAAAACACTTAAGGATTTCCTTCTATTAAAAAAACTCAAAAGGAATTTAAGAATCAAAAAAGTCATCTACATACAATGTATGTATACACCTTAGAGTTTTACTTTGAGGTTTATACAAACTTCAAAGCATTACTTATGCATAATAGCATCCCGCTTCTATAAATATTTGTCCTTATCGGACCAGTGATGTTATTTTAGATTAAGAGTTTATACCGACTAGAAGACCTTAGCTGCATAATTTTATAGTAAAAAAAGCAAGTTTATACTTGCTCATGTCCTTTGGTTATTTTCTATCAAGTATTTGAAATCTACTAATGTTATCACCTGCATTTCGAAAAGAAAAATATAGTTTCATAATCAACTTGACCTATTGGTTACTGATCCGTAGTGGTCAGATAATCTAATGCGGCTGGCAATAGAACCATGGTATGGTTTGTGTGATTGGTGGAGGTTTCATTGCACATGAAAGTATCACCTAGGACTTAATAAAAATATCATCAGTGATTCTTGCGTCGTATATTACACGTTAACCATGATATTTAGAATGAGACACAGAAGTCAATTTGATCTTCTTCCTTTTGCAGGTCAATGGATGCCTTACCGTTAGTTGTATTTCATGCGAGACTACATGCTGGACTATGGGTCCGAACCCACATCGTCCCACGATATTGGTATCTATGAGGGTTTGTACGGGGACTAGCAAAGGTATATCTGCCCACTGGGGTATATTAGAGGTAGTTCTTCTTGCAGAAAAGGGCGGGCATGCGGGGTCACGGAGAAGGGCAGTGATTTCCTTGGATAATCTATTGGGACCCACACTAAAAGAAGTGTGGACGGGAAAGATCACCTAGTTGTGGAACAAAGATTTGATCTCTTATGACTAAAGCAATGCACCTCTATAGAGTGTACAAAAAGTGACATGTTACACCCTGTTTCGGGAAGGAGTTACAAACAGAACACGAAATGAACTTCATGAAGTTCTAGTAATCTGTGAAGGCTGACAGACATAGCTTTTCAAAATAAATAAAAGCAACATTTTGAAGAAATGTTTATGAAAACTTGCATTAGCCTACGGCCTATGGTCTATAGTTGTAGATAGTGCATCAACTAATCATTTCTAAGGAACTTACTGAGTACACTCGTACTCAACTATACCTTCTTAACCATTGTTAGATTTTGGAGCAATTTATGATATCATCGTTAGGGGAACTACTTTGAAGGGCTGAAGAGTGGAATAAATAGAGTCGTCGTCTACATCGTTTGCAATGGAAGTGAAGCTAAAGAGTACAAAATAGATAAACTTCTAGATACTAGAACCTACATCTGTAGTATCGCTATAGCAGCAATCGCAAACCAATAGTATCAAAAGTAGACTTTATCATAGAATAGTCCGCGAGTTACTATTTTTGGTTCTCTTTTGTAAAGATATCTTCCTCGTTGTACCAAGGAGGTTCTCTTGATCTTTTATAATTTACTAAGATATAATCTCATGTCATGTCTTGGACCTGCGATGTTCCTGTTGTACCACTCTAAGGGTTGTAATAGTAGTGGAACGGTGTTTCATTGGTGTTATGTCAACGACTTGCATACTACAACATGAAGTGGTATGCTCGGTCACCACAAACATCGGGACGACGTAGTCGGTCGGGCAGGCAAGGAGCAGCCGGGCTAGTTCATCCTCGACCCTAAGCTAGGGTTCGCTCGCGGCAGACGCGATTGGAGGCCCAGGATGGCGGAGGCAGCGGAGCTGGGTGTGCCGGCGAGGCGTGCTGATGGGGCTGGCCGGCAACGAAGCTACATAAGAGAGATCGGGAGTCGGTGGCAGTAGTTTTGGAGGTCACGAACAAGCAGGAAATAATTATTTGGGGACTTAGTCTAATGAACGGGCAAAGGGAGCGGTCTGGTGCATCGCCGGATTTGGGATTATGGGGAGTGGTGGGATGCGTCGTGCGGGGAGATAGAGGAAAAAAGGGAGGAGGAAGCAGGTGGTGGTAGACCGTGTCCATTGGGCCCTACTAGTCAGCCGGGTTTCTAGGCGAGTAATGACCTCGAGTTCGTTGACCTCCGTTGGATTTTACTCTTTATCCCTACATAAAAGACAGTCAATTTCACTTCTGCTTTGGTACCCCCCTTTACGTTGGCATCAATGCATGGGACGGTCTGGATCGTTCCTTATCTGCTCATTTATCAGCTAGCGATGGCCCACCTCCTTTCTCGCGCGGCCCGGATTCAGCCCGGATCCCGCGTGTGTACTCGTCTGTATGGGGCGACGTGGGCGGTGTTTGTCCATCTGCAAATGCGTACGCGTGTACTCGTCCGTACGGCCCCCACGTGTGTGGTGTGCACCACACCGTCGCTCCACCTAGTTCCCGTCGCCTCCTAGTTCCTCCTAGTTCCCATCGCTCCTCCTAGTTTCCTCTTTTTTGGGGCAACAAAACCTGCAGCTTCGATCTACAGCGGCGACGAGGGCATAAGGGATCAGGCGGTCGAGAGGCTTGGTTCGGCGGCGGTCAGTGGGTTCAGGCCATCGATCGGTTCCGGCGTCGTTCGAGTCGCCGAGTCCGCCGAGTCAGGTCCCGTCCGTTCAAAAGAAACCACGACATGCGGTATCAGATCGAGAGTAGGAACGTTCAGGTCTCTTACGAACGTAGGACCAGCCTTTTTCTTCCGAGAGTTTCTGTACAATACGACTACATAAGTGGCCAATACGGGAGAAGCTCAATCTGACTTCGGCCCGCCCACAACCCACCCACGACCGTCCGGCAACTAACCCACCAATGCTTCCTTGAAGGGGGTACCGAAGCAAGGCTCAGCCAATTTAGGTTTTGCCTTAGGTCAAAATTTCTTATATTTGAAATAAAATATACAAAGGTTGTGAAGTTGGAAGTTCAAAAAGCGAATTTGATTATTAGGAAGGACAGCGTCTAATAATTATTACTACGGCACTACAATGAGATTCAACTATAGCGTGCGCAATTATATGCAGAGGACCACAGACCGACAGTCAAAGACAAGTGGGATATTTATTTCTTCTCTATCTATTTTTTCTGTTAGAAAATGTACTAGCTATAGTTTTTCAAATAAAAACCATTGACCGTACAAAGTAAAAAATGATAAAAAAAACTGTGCATCTGCCGACATAGCTTCTTGCCATTGACCATTACACGTCCTCACACATAAAAAAAATTCAAAATTGTGTGGCCACCATCGACAAACACAAATGTGTTGTAGGAAGCTAGCTAGTAACCTACATGTAATTATGAAATTGATGAATTAAACTAATCTCTTATACTAGATATATATAAGCAGTAGTAGTACTAACAAGTAAGTGATGGATCATAGAGCTAACAACAAGCAACAGCACTAACAAAAAAGAAGAAAACTTCCAACCATGCGGCTAGCTAGCTAGCTAAATTTCTCATGCCATCCTAATAATTAATTTAAGCTCCTTGGTCTAATGATCGTCGTCGTCCTCGTCATGGCCGTGGCTCTGGTCCACTTCGTCCTCCTGCGCTCTCCCGGACGTCCTGCCCATGTCATCGTCGTCCTTGCTGTCGTCCCGGCCTGCAGCACCAGTGTCGTTCGGGAACCCCGGCGGGGTGACGCAGTGCGTGTCGGCGGGGTACTTGACGACCACCGCGTCGAGCAGCTCCGAGCTCGCCTTATTATTGGCCGAGTTGTCGGCGCCAGCAATGGCATTGGCACTGGTGACGACGGCGGACGAGGAGGCGCCGGAGCCGGAGCGGGAGTAGAGGCGGTCGAGCTCGTCGAAGTAGGGGCATGTCTTGGCGTGGGCGGGCCGCTTCTTGCCGCTCTCCTTAGCCTTGCGGAAGTACTTGTTGATGTTCTCCCACTTCTCCTTGCACCGTTTGGCGCTCCGGCCGCCGTAGCCGGCCGTCGCCATGCGCGCGCTCACCTCCTCCCACAGCGGGCCCTTCAGCCCGGGCTCCTGGAACCGGCCGTCCAGCCCCGACCGCACCCGGATCAGCGCCTCCACCTCGTGCTTCGGCCACCGAGACGACGAGCTCATCAGCGGCAGCGACGTGTCGCCGCCGTCGTAGGGCACGAGCTCCCTGCCGACGCCGACGTCAAGGCTCGTGGCGTCGTCGTTGGACGTGGGCGCGAGGTTGGGCGCCGGCGGCGGCAGGACGATGGCCTCGCCGGAGAGCTTCTCGAGGTAGGCGATGATGGCTTGCTCCCGTGCGGCGGCGCTGGCGCGGTCCTGCGCGCGCGCGGCGGCCTCCCGCGCGAACTTCTCGGCCTCCTGCCGGCGCCACGCCTCGTCGCGCGCCGCGCGCTCCCGCTCGCGACGCTCCATGGCGTCGAGGAACTGGCGGTGGAGGCCCTCCTGGTGCTCCATGAGCCGCTGCACCAGCCGCTCGAAGAATGACGCCGACGCGCTCAGCTGCTGCTGCTGGACCTCGTGACGCCGCCGCTTCCGCTGCTTGCGCCGCGCCTCCCCCTGCTGCTGCTGCGGCGGCGGAGGCTGAGGCTGCACCACGGCCGCCGCGTCCTCCCCCGCCGACGTCTCCGACATGTTCGCCTGCGGCGCGTCCCCCGCCGCGGCCGCCGCGCCCGGGAGCTCCGCCATGGACGGCGGCGGGAGCATGGCATTGTCGTCCCCCGTGAGCCCTGACCCGGAGCCCGTCGTTCCGGCACCGCCGCTCCCCGGCTTGTAGATGGCCTCCAGCTCGCTGAACAGCTTGTAGTTCCCGCCGCTCCCTGCGGACGCAGCCACGGCGGCATTGTCATCCCCGCCGCTGCCCTTCTTGAAGTAATTCGCCGGCGAAGCAGCCGGCGCCGGCGACTCCGGCGTGGCCGCCTTCTCCTTCCCCGCGCTGGCCCTCTTGCTGCTGCTGCTCGTGCTGTGTATGAAGTCGATGTCCAGTGGCCGCCTACACAAACCATCACAGAAAGTAACCAAAAAAGACAAATCAACTCAGTAAACCAGCCAATTGGCAATGTCAATTGCAAATACTACATCACATGATAACAACTTGCGTCTGCATCTGCATCTGCAGAAGAGCAAGAATTTCATCAAATTTTGGAGGAGGAAGAACTGCATCTGCATCTGCATGGCATGCAAATGCAAGAAGAGAACTTTATTTTCTTTTGGGTGATGCAATGAGGAGGAGGCAAAAAGGGGGAGGCGAGGCCAAAAGTTGAGATATCTTTGATGGAGGAATCACAATCATGGCCATCAGGTGTGCGCGCGTGTTGTTTTCCGTTCATGTCTCTCTCAATCATGCCACTATTATTGCTGGCTCGTCCTCTGCTCCCCACCCCCGAGCATCCAAAGTTGCAATCTTTTTCCCCACCTCCGCTTTCCCTGTCCGTCCGCCATGAGTGGATCCGAAGAATGAAATTGACATGTGCGCGGGCGCGCCATGATGGAATTCTAGCATAGCACGGCAGCAGTAGTTGGAAGGGGGGAGGAGGTGGTGGTACCAGCTGGGTTCTTTGATGGAGGTCTCCTCCTCGCCGGCCCAGTGCTGCCGGAGCCGGCTATCCGTGGCGGCTTCATCGTCGCCGCCGTGAAGCATCATGCCGCTGCCGGCGCCTGCCGCGCCGTCGTTCATGGCGTCGTCGGTGCCGCCCGTGGCGCCGCTGCCGCCGCCGGCGTCGACCGCCAGCTTGAAGCTCATGGCGGCAGCCAGGAACGGCGGCACGCCGGGAGGGGCTGCGCCGCCGGACGACGCGCGGGAGGTCTCCGGCACAGCCGCCGCCTCGACGTCCAGCCCCAGGTGGTGGTGATGCTGCTGCTGCTGTTGCTGCTGGTGGTGGTGGTGCTGCTGCGGCGCCCACCTCGCCGGCGGCGTCTGCTGGTGGGGCTGCGGCTTGTGCTGCTGGTGGTGGTGCTGCTGCTCGTGGAAGAGCTGGAGGTGGTGCTGCTGCTGGGCCGCCTGGTGGTGCAGGAGCTGCTGCGTGAACGGTATCCCGCCGGCGGCGGCCGCAGGGACCGCGCCACCGAAGTGCGCGAAGTGCGGCGGCATCGGCGGCGCGTGGTGCTGCTGCTGCTGCGGGTGGTGGTGGTGGTGCTGCTGCTGATGATGCATCGCGTGGTGATGCAGCGGCTGGTACCGGAACGGCGAGCCCAGCTCCTGCCCCGCGCCCGCACCCGCCGCCGCCGCATGCGCCTGCGCCTGCTGCTGCGGCGCCGCGGCCGCCATGGCGAAGCCCCCGTCCAAGATGAACTGCTGGAACTCCGACACCCCGGCGCCGTACCCGGACTGCATCGCCGCCCAGCCTCCTCTTCTTCCTCTCTCACTCCTACTCCACTCCACTCTCCACTCTGCTTCCACCAACTACCACCACTAGTACTCCACACTCCTCACTCCCAACTGAGGTTGAGCTGAAATCACACCGCCCATCACATGTCTGGGCAACCGAAGCAAGAAGAAGAGCTCTGGAATTGCAATGCGAGCAAGAATTGGGGAATTGGAGAGGATTGGGATGGTGGTCGAGGAGGGAAGGACCTCACCTACACGATTGGGATGGCGTTAAGGGTAGGCGGCAGGGTTGGTTTCCCATTTTGCTTCTTGCTGCTCAGCTTTATCTTTTGGGCGGTTTTGGAAAGGGGTCCTTGGCAATGCCTATATTACGAGATGGGGTGCTCTTTATGGCTCATTTCCTCGTCCTTGTCCCGGTTTCAATGGAGGGTTCCTCATTAGGGAATGAAGTCATTTATGTGTGCTCTTTTATTTATGTGCATACTTGACATTTGAGGTTAGTTTGTTGGTGTGTTTGACTATAGTTGTTGTAGTTAAGATTATGTTTGATGGTGTGTTTGACTGTAGTTGTAGTAGGATTTTACATAAGTTGACTCACTTGAAAACTCGTGTTTTGCAAGACTAAAAGCTGAAATATAGGTTGAAAAGACATAAAGTTGAACTAAAATTAACACCACAACAAAAACAAAATTGCTATAAATTGCTATTTTTCTTGAAAAAAATGTATATGAGTAGGATGCCTCATCTGTCTCAAAGAAGATACCGAAGATGTCAATAAATTCTGGAAAAAACATATGTGCACATATCGGTGTTGAAGGAACCCTAGTAATGGTCCTATGCATAACTTTATGAAAAATGACATTTTTCCACGACGTGTGTAAAAAATAACAACTTTGATGCTCAGAGAAGCTGAGTACATAGCATGCCAAATTGCGGTATTTTGTTTTGTGAGACAACAATGGTGAAATGTATGGCGAAATAACTGGATGGTAAACTAAAATTTACACCATAGAAGTTGACATACAAAATGACTATGTGTATTTTTTTTTGAAAACTTTGTACATAAGTCAGGTGCATCTGCAGCGGATTTAAAAAGACACTTGAAAATATATAAAAAAGTCGTGGTGATGGAAATGGAACCCTCTTAATGGTGGCATGCAAATGACATTTTTGTGACCCATGCAAATTGGAACCCTCCGTCCCAAGGCTCGAGGCATATAATTTTTTTGAAAAGTCAAACTACGGAAAGTTTAACCAACTTTTTAAAAAAAATATCAAGAACTATGATATTATATAGATACCATGTGAAAATATGTTTCATGATATTCACAAAAAAATATGTTTCAAGATGTATCCAAGGGTATATATTTTATATTATAAATATTAATATTTTTCTAAAAACTTGTCAAACTATACATATTTTGACTTTTTTTTAAAAAAAATATAGGCCTTAAGTCTTGAGACGGAGGTGTATATATCAAAGACCCTAATAGCACGTACATCTCAAAAACAAATCCCAGTTGATTTCAAAATACCCGTAATGATTTTACTGCTAGCACCGAATGTAGAAATGCAATGCTCTCATTAGAGCGCAGCTGCTAAATCCTGTCATTATATGCAGACATGCTAGTACCTCTTTTGAACATATCATTACCCGCAAAAAAAAAGAACATATCATTGAAATTGGCACACGAAGCTAAAGTATGTTTATGAACAAACAAACATATTCATTTGGCAATAAGGTACCAAAGTTAAGGACCTGGAATGAAAAGGACATGTCCAGAAAAAAAAAGCGTACGAAAAGAGAAAAGGGCAGGGTCCCTTCCCCTGGGCCGGTCTGGTACTGAAGTTGACGTCACCTTACGCATGGCGTGGCAGGGCTGGGCACGAGCGGACAAGCACCACCACACGCGACCGCGGCACGTGTGGAGGTCGCCACGACTTTCCCTCGTTCGCCAGGCCAAGGCCGCCTATGCCTAGGGAAACGGCGTCAGTGTAATTTTTTCCTCGTTCACACTCACGAAAAGAATTTAAAATTTATTTCGAAAATTACATCGATGTGTTAATAATCATAAATAACAGTATAAAGAGACATATAAATTATACTCCATCTGTTAAAAAAATGAGGTAAATTTGTCTAAATTTACATGTACCTAAACACACTTTAGTTCACAGATACATACGAATTTCAACACGGAGGGAGTAAAAATTACATAGCTTTTCAACAGTAAGTTGCAAACAATTACAAAAACTTAAACTTTTCGCTTACCCTTCTTCGGAATTTTTTCATTTTAGTGAACTACTCTCTCCGTTTCAAAATATAATATGTTTTAGTTGTCCGAAAGAGGTGTATCTAGACCACTTTTAGTGTGTAGGTTCACTCCAAACCTACATGAACCTACACACTAAAAGGGGTTTGGATACACTCCTTTCATTAAACTAAAACATCTTATACTTTGAAACGGAGAGAGTATATACTTTCGATTTTCAGTAGTGTCACTACAATCGAAAAATTATTTCATATTTTCATTTTGTATATCTTCTATTCTAATTTTGAAAGCTGAATAATTAGTACCTATATCCATTGTAGTAATTTAGCCTTTCTCGTCAAGCGTCCCTTTTGAGTTTGGTTATAGATGTACTTTCTTTGTTCTTAATAATAACATGTTTTGGTTGTCTAAAATAGCTTGCGAAAACATGTTATAATTTAGAAACGATGATAGGTAGGATAATTTATTTACTGTTCTTTCGGTATTTCAATGTACAGGTTGGTGGATTGGTATGCACGCTAACGTTCATGTGTGTTGATATTTTTATGTTCACTTCTTATCAGGTCTCACGGGATCCTTCCGTCCTAATAGGGAATGTGTCACATGCTTTTGTCCGTGGTGTTGGCACGGTGGATCTGAAGTTCACTTCAGGAAAGATCGTGAATCTTGGGAATGTGAAGCATGTTCCCACCATGAACAAGAATCTCCATTCTATGTAGATTTCGGTTTAAGATAATAAAGTAGTCGTTTCCAAGCATGGACAATTTACCGCTAAACGATATGAGTTGGGAGGCTTGTTTCGATTTTCCCTTTCAAAGTTTTGTAATAGATTCGTAGAAATATTTGTGGTGGTGTTAAATAATGATACTAGTGTTTGGTACTCTCGTTTATGCCACAATAATTTTGTTTTAATGTTTTCAATGTCTAGTATGAGTTTAATTCCAAATTTTACTATTGCCAAAAGTTCTTAGTGCCATAGTTATGTGCAACCAAAACAACCTTGAAAACTTCACAAGGCAGCCAAGGAGAGAAACATGACACCTCTAGAACTCGTATGTTCTAATCTATTTAAGATGAATGGTGTGTTGACAAAAGGTGGAAGAGATATTTCAAGATATTAATTGATGATACGACTACATTCTGCTACTCCCTCCGACCCATATTAGGCTCAAATTTGTCTAATACAGATGTATCTAGCACTAAAAATTGACTAGATATATTCGTATCTAAATGAATCTAAGTCAACTAATATGGGCCGAAGGGATTATGTTTACTTATTTCAAACTAAATATGAGGCTTTAGACTACTTAAAAATTTATAAGGACGGAGTTGAAAATCAACTGGAGAGAAAAATCTAGTGTCTTAGGTCAGATTGTGGTGGTGAATATTTTTCTAAACTATTTGATGAATTCTATGAGAAAAATGATATTATTAATGAGAGTACGCCTTCCTACTTGCCCCAATCAAACGGGGTTGTGTAAGGGTAATTATCCCTAAGTGTGGTTTTGGTAATTAATAACAATCCCCATATTCTAATGTTATCATTAAGTTTTATATGTAGGAATATTCCATAGGTCATGCTTATAGTCCATATGTTCTACTCAAGTATGGATGCCATTAAGATAAAGATATACCTTGAGTGTTGGCATCAAGATCATCGAGTTGAAGAGAAGAATATGATATGTTTAAAATCTTGAGAGTTTGATCAAGAGAAGAAATCAAGATATGGCTCCAAGTTGGCATCATGATTGTCTCATGAATTGATGTATTGTTAACTAAGATTTAGAGCATGCAATAAAATTTAGAGTTTTTTATGTACCTCAAGACATTTAGATAAAGCATGATAAGATACATGGCTGACCAATAGAAAGAGTGAAAATTGGATTAAAGTTGGTCAACACATGAAGCATAAAGAATGTACCACATGGGATCTTGTGATATGGTAAACTTTGTCAATTATACTTCATGAACTAACTCATTATATATGTGTCTTGTATTCTCTATGTGGGTTAGGTATGATTATTTCATATAGTCCATAAGAGGATGACATCGAGTGGTGATGGTCATCAAGGTTGAGAAATGCAAGTCTAATATAAGCACCTCAGGAAGATCATATACTTGAACCTTGTCATACATTTGGTAATAATGGACATGTAAAGATGTGCCTTAAAAAGCTATCCCATAATGGTGTATGGGGGAGAAAATTATGAGTCTCACTATCTATACTTTCTTATAAAGCAAAACCCTACTAACTAGCAATTATGATAGTCTATCTCAACATGCAAGCTATCCACACCATCCACTATTTTAGCCAATCAATTGGCCATGTCATCTCATTAGCATGCATTTATGGTACATGCAAGCTATCCATGTCATCTACTTATTGGCCATATAATTGTAATGTCACCAATTTTTATTCGTCAAATATACAAAATGATTATGTCAATTAAATTTATCCTCTCGACTATTATGACCAATCTAGCATATTTTTGTACAGAATTTCATATTTAACGCATTTTATACTTATCCATTTACACAATCAATTTACTAAAGAGATTCCCGCTGCAACTCTCGGGATATTCTTCTAGTTAGGAAGAAGGCTACCACCGACGCATTGAAACAGGCTACCGCTGGCGCATGGGTGCGCGCGCCAACGGTAGTCATGCTAGTGGTATGCCCATAGTGCTAGCACTCGGCGTATGCACCGGTGGTACTATTGTTAGTGCCGGTGCACTAGCTCTGTGTGCCGGCAGTGGCGCGCTTGGTCTATACGTCGGCTATAGTGCCACTTACTAGAGGTGGGCGCGCATGCTGTAACACCCCTAGTTTTATTACTTGACTAATTAGGATTTGTTTGTGCATTCATGAGCATCATCTATTTTATCTATTTTTGCTAAGTCAAAATGCATTTAAGAAGAGAAATACAAACAGAAACCCTAACCCTAGTTTTTCTTTCTCTTTGAAATCAATTCAAATGATTTTGAATATTTTGAAAATTACCAAAATGTGGGGCCCAAATGGACTACAAGGGCCCCACAATGTTTCAAAAATGTTTGTACTTCCTCTAGTGTTTTTAGAACGTTCAAACCATATTTTAAACAAAGTTTACAAAGAGAAAAGAGAGAAAACCAAAAGTAAAAGGTTCTTTCTAAAAAATAGAACTAGTGTCAATCAGGCCGCAACCCACTTGCCTCTCTCCTGTGTCTGTCGCCGCACGTAGTAGCCCAACAGCAGCCTAGTGCAGCCCGGCCCAACTTACCGCTTCCATGCCATCTTCCTCGCTCTAGCAAACAGCTCGGTGTCCCTGACGGCGCCGTCGATCTGTGCTGTCACGATGCTCGCCACCACGTCGCGCCCCTAGAGAGGATAAGGACGTAACCACGTTGCTCTCTCTCTCTCCACTGGTCATTCTCCCCCTCCCGCAAAAACTCTCTCCCGATCCCCAGGGAGGACCCGAACCCTAGCCACCATAGGAACCGTCCGTCGCCACCGCTCCGAGCCTTTCCATTCCTAGAAGAAGTTGGTTGCAGCTCCACTTCGCATCATGGATCATCCTCGCCGAAGACAACAAACTAGGAACACCCCCAACTGATGAAATCAGTTGTCTTTCCTGACCCCAACGGAGATCGCCGTCGTCGATTAGCTCACTCCCAACCTCCTCTTACTTCGCCGACCTCTCCATTGCGTTCTCGGTGAGCCCCTGAGCATGCTAGTGCTCTCCTCTGCCTTCCTCCCTCTCTGAATCATGCCCGCACCAAGCTCCGCCATAGGCCACCGCAGATGCTCCCCGCCGGCCATGCTCCAGCAACTAAATAGCAGCGACGCCTCTGCCTTTAGCCTCCCTATGCCCTCCTAGTTCATGTGCGCGTATGCTTGCTTCCCAGCGCGCCCTCACACCAACCACGACCGTCGTCCGGCGTGGTCTCCAGCGAGACCAATGTGGCGCCCATGTGGCGTCTACATGCTACCGCGTGGCCTCTACGTGGCCCGCTGACAAGCTTAGCCAGCGTGTCCTGCTGATCTGGCCCCGTGCCGAGCCGTCAGTGATTGGGGCTAGCTCAGCCTTAGTGAAAAACGATCCCCACTTTTGCGTTGACGTCAGCCTTGCATCATGCTGACGCGGTAACTCTTTTAAATTGATTTAATATTTTTAGAAAATATTATAATCTTATAAAATTCATAACTAATTAATTTTAAGTCAGAAAAATGTGTATAATATATCAAAATATCCAGAAAAAGAGATATATCTCTTAGCATCAAAATCATGCATTGTTTAGCAACTTCAACTAAAATTTTCATTAGAATAACAAAATGTACCCCCATAGGTGATTCCGAGGTTTCCCTTTTTAGGGTTTAGACCCCTCGGAGCCTGTTTAAAATGGTCAAGCATGCCTCGGGGTTTCATTTCAATACTATTTAACTTATCATATCATCATTCTTGGTTGAGCATTGCGTCGATACCATGTATTGATTATTTCTCTTTCTTTCCGGTGTTTTGGTTCTTCCCAATAGAATACGAGATCGAGACCGAGATCAAAAACCAAGATTAACAGCATCGAAGATCAATACTTGACCAACTATAATCAAGTCAAATACAAGGTTTATGATGATCTTCTTATTGGTTATCAACGGGCAAAGGCAAGCATAGCCCCACCATTATATAATCCTATGATTTCGAAAGCATTTCAATTCTTGCCATGATGCATACGATTCTACGGATTGCATTACTCTCTTTGAAGCTTATATTAACTGATCCACTGCTCCTAGCATAACCAGGTGTGTCTTGTGTGCACTATTAGAGCTAATATATGTGTTCTGCTTAGCCATGCATAGCTGTTGGTGCTGGTTCATCCTAATGATGTATCAGATGCAAATGAATCTAGTATGAAAGGAGATCGAGATATATTGATGAGGTGAGATCAATGGTAAAAGTTAAACATACTAAGACTTGTATGGGAGGCCATAGTGAGATGTGGTTTTTGCAGTCCCATGCTCGCCACCCCTAGGAACCGGCAGTTCTTGCCCTCAGAACCACGAGCGTACAGTCACACGGGGCCTACAAAACCCCACGAGTAACTAACTTGCCTAGTAGATTTCATGAGTCACATAGTTCGGGCATTCCATTCGACATATGAATTTTGGTTATTCTCAAAGGCGGTGAAGGAGGTGCATTATAACATGTAGGGAAGCGTGAACCGGGTTGCTTGGGTTCGAAGGAGCCCCTGGTGAACCAACCTTGCCTCACTTTTCTAGGTACTAGCTTCGGGTTTTGACCTGTTATGGCGGAACCCTCCATAGGGCGTGACTCATGGTCTCTGTGAAAGCAAGGTAAAGGTCGTGTCCAACCACCCTCTATCGGCCTTCCAAGGAAGAGGGCTAATGTTAAGTGGTGTACCCTTGGTCCGAACCATTTTGGGCCCATGTATATATGATTTGACTCGTAGTGTCGTGCCACTATGTTTCAATTGATCCAGTTTTGGGTGTCGCTTGGTGACAAAGAGCACCGTCTCAGATGTTCGCCGTGGCTGTGATACCGTGGAGTCGGATCTCTGCTTCTCCTACCACCTCTTCCATCCTGGTGCCCTTCCTGGCTCCCGTGGAAGCCATTATGGTCACTACCTGATGGAGACGGAGGTTCTGGTGGGTTGTTTCCGACTGATCACTGGCATTCCTTCGAAGCGTCATGATGTCGGCCTCCGGATGGATCTTCGTGATGTCGGTCACCCTGCCGACCATGGCCAGCTTAGTTTTTGTCATTCCTTCATATGGACTTTTCATCATTCTGCTGAGGTTCAGCCGAACAGCTTGTGAGTCTAGGAGGTGGCATTTGTTGTCGGTCTCGCTCTTGATGTCATGCTTCATCTTCTTCCCTGTGGTTCATAGATTATCGTCGGGGATGTTGCTATGGTACCATTTCTGCTACAACGTGTCGCAACTAGAGCGACATTGCTTCGATCATGCGCGGTTCTGGGTTGCTCTCCCAAAGAGTCGGTCCTTGAGTGGGTGTCATCCTGTGGGTCAAAATTATGATGCCAATCTGGCTCCCGACGGGGCCTTGATTCATGTTGCCTATCCACATTAGTGTGACATCGATCGGATTCAAGACCAGCTTCCCGCTAAATGACGTGGCAACTTTCTGTTGCTCCAGGCCCTTGTTGAGCAGCATTACACATAGTCGGACTTGTTTTGGAGTTGGATTGTTTATCTCTTGGGTCGCGATAGTTTTTCCACCGGCATGTTATACACACTGTTACCTTTGTTGTCGAGCTGAGGCTTCCCTACGACAATGTTTGTATCCATTCCCTCGAAGAGGGTTTTCTAGACATCCAAATTTTTGTTGGACAATACAAGGCCATTCCGTGTCTTCAGATGTCATAGGGAGTTGAAACGTACCGTTTCTGCAACATTGATGTTGATGCGCTACTTCTCCTCGACGAGGTGGGTTTCTTCGTCCAAGAGTCACAAGAGGTATGCTTCTAAGGCCTGAGCCCTTTCTTCCAGCTCAACTGGCGTGAGGTCCGAAGTAGTTGGGATCGATGTTGTTAATGATTATTCGTAGATTTAACAGGCAGGAGAAGTAACCACATTTCCATCCACCAGAGACTTTTTCGGTTCGTGGGGGATCAGAGCACCGTCTTCATCCTCCATCTCAATTTCCTCATCAACTTCTTCCTCTTCAGCTAGAAGGTTTTGTTTTGGAGTCTTGTTTTTATTCTTCTTCCTTGCCTTGTGGGTCCTTTGGGAACCAGTGGCAAAGACAGCCTTGGGTCCGTTTCTTGGGGATAAACTTCTAGCACTACTTTTGGACACCGGGACCCCGAGATTTTCTCTGAGATCCATGTCATCTTGCGAGTCGGGATGTTCTTCGTTGTAATCCTCATTCATACTGTTGTACAGACTTGGATGTGAACCTTCTCCTTTGTGCGTAGTACTGGAGTGGATTTCTTCTCTGAATTCTCCTTCGTACACTCGAAAATATGGCGATGTCATGGAGTCTCTTGGAGGGCGGTGTGTCGGTGTTTGTTCCGATGGCATCCAAAACCGAGTCGTTGTCGCCTCCATCATTGACAAAGCTAGATCGAGAGCTGACGTAGCTAAAAAAAGTGAGATCCATGTGCTCTAAGGTGGGTGAGGCTTTCAGTGTTGGCTTCCTCAAAACTTTTGATGGTCCCAAGGACTACGTCCATATGGACATTGGGGCGCATCGTCATCTGCCTCCATTGTGTGCCTTAGAAGTGATTTTCCTACTCTAGCATCAGTAGATCCGGATTCGGAGTTGTTATAGCCTTGGTATTCTTGAGATTCGATCTCTCGAGGGAGATCTTCTTTAGGTCCGACCTTCTACTGCTCCACGATCTCCGCCTCAAGGTAGGGTTGGGTGGGATTGGAGATTTTGGAGACCGAAACTCCGCCTCCTCCAAGGACAGAGTAGATCCCGAAGAAACTTCCGCCTGGCAGACGGTGTAGATCATCATGGACTCCCTAGCCAGAATCAAGGTCTCATCGAGAAGGACGAGAGGGATGTCATAGGCACATAGTATGCGACCGACAACGCTTATCTTGTTGATTCCTGCTCGCGCTGATTCTACCTCGAACGAAGATATGAAAGTCACTTTCCCCGTGATGGGCACCAACTGTCGTCGGATTGAAGACAAGTATGCCATGAGGGGGTCCTCGAAGCGTGGGAAAAGTTGGGGTGTGAGATGTAAGGTTGTCCGGCTCGGTGACCACACAATCTTACCCAGGTTCAGATGACGGATCCTACTCCTCGTAGCAATCCTGTATATTGGCAGAGCCAGAAGTACAATAGATTACAAGAGAGGTTTCTCCCGTGCGAGTTGAGGTTGTTGTGGTTGGTATTGTGTGCCCTAAAGGCTGGTCCCTAGTCGGCTTATATAGTCATCCGGCCTAGGGTTTACAGGAGAGTCCTATCCGGCTATGATATAGATTCGATACAAATTAAATCTTGGACTACAAGTATTCCTACAGGATTAAATCGATAAGTCTTTTGGGCCTTCCCGTAGCTGGATGTGCCTCCAACGTTTCTTCCAGACTAGGACACCTGTGGAGCATAGCTCTAACCCGTAAGTGGGCCACCCTATTCAGTGAATAACCGTGGGTATACCCAGAAAGTATATCCAAACATTGATGATCATGTGTGCATGATTTGCATGCTTGAACTAACGGTTATGTGCATGCCTCTGAACTGATCAATATGAATGTCCTATACGAGGAATTAATAGTTTTTCATTATATACTTGGGAAAATTAGCCAAAACATTATGTTGTTATTCTGTCTGTCAAACTTGGCTGAACATAAGCTCTTTTTGTGGTAAAAAAATTGTGTTGTTATTCAATCTGCACGGGACCCATTCGTCAGCCTCGCAGACGATGCATGTGTGAACCAAAACCGCTCACGCATGGGACCCACTGATACATTGCAAATGTATCTATAATTTTTGATGTTCCATGCTTGGTTTTATCTACTTTCTTATGTTTTGTTCCAACTTTGGAGTACTTTTTATAGACTTTCTTAGACTAACCTATTAACAAGATGCCATAGTGCCAGTTGCCTGTTTTCTGCTGTTTTTGGTTCCAGGAAAGTCAGAAAATCAATATTCTCGGAATTGGACCGGACAAAAGCCAAAGTCGATATTTTACCGGAAGACTCACGAAGCCAGAAGACGAGACGGAGAGGGGAAAGGGGCTGGCCACACCACCTGGTGGCGCGGGCCATGCCAGGCCGCGCTAGGGGGTGGTGTGGGCCCCTCTGGCACCCCCTCGGTCTCCCCTCTCGCCTTTAAGAGCCTCCCGATGCATAAACTCTAAATCGTCAAGTCTCCAGCCACAAAAAGTTCCAAAGCGCCGCCGCCACCAAAGGGGAGATTCGGGGGACAGAAAGTCTTTGTTCCGGCACCCTGCGGAAAACAAAGGATTAAACGTATCGAATGGAAAAAAGTAAAAGTTTGCAGAAAGTAAACACAAAACAGTAAAAGATTGTAGATTGAATGTAAAATACAAGGACCGAGATCCATAGTTCACTAGAGGTGGCTCTCTTTAAGATAGATAACATGCTGGGTGAACAAATTATAGCGGGGCAATTGACAAACATCGAGAAAGCAGTACATGCATATACTAATCATTTTGACTCCTTTGAGACTTGATTGGGCATTACAACATTATACATAGACCGCCATCCAACTGCATCTATGATTAATAATCCACCTTCAGGTTATCATCCGAACCCCCTCCAGTATTAAGTTGCAAGCAACAGATTATTGCTTTACGACCTGCGTGTAAAGTAAACAATACGATTGTTCTATGAACAAAGGATTGTTGTTTTCTCCCTAGTAGCAACAACACATCTAGTACCTTAGATATTTCTATCACTTCCCTAGATTACTAGAGGCATGAACCCACTATCGAGCATAAATACTAACTCTTGGAGTTGCTAGCATCTACTAGGCCAAGATAGCTACTAACAACGGAAAGCATGCAAGATCACAAATAACAAAGACATGATAGAATCAATAATCAATCTGACATAGCATCTCAATATCCATCGGATCCCTGCAAACACAACATGCAAAATTACAAATAGATGATCTTGATCATGAACGGAGCTCACAAGATCTAGACATGAAAGCACAAAGGAGGAGAACCAGCCATCTAGCTACTACATGGATCCGTAGTCCAAGGATGAACTACTCACGCATCACACCGAAGGCTTGGATGGTGATGAAGAAGGCCTCCAGGGTGAATTCCCCTCTCCGGCAGGGTGCCGGGGAGAGCTTCAGATCCCTCCCGATCTAGGGATGGATATGACGGCGGCTACAGACTCTTTCGTGGATTTTTTATCGGGTACTTAGGGTTTTCGTCCCGAAGGCAACTTTTAGGCAAAAGGAGAGGCCGAGGGGGTCCCCGGAGCGGCCACACCACCCCCTGGCACGGGCCAGGCCTGGCCGCGTGGCCAGGTGGTGTGGTGGCTCCCTGGCCCTTATCCGTCTCGTATTCTGGCACTTGATCCCTTCCGGAAAATAGGCACTTTGGCTTTTGTCCCCTCCAATTCCGAGAATATTCATTTTCTGACTTCCCTAGAACCAAAAACAGCAGAAAACAGGCAGCTGGCACTGTGGCTCTTGTTAATAGGTTAGTCCAAGAAATCATATGAAAAGTACTCCAAAGTTGGAATAAAACACAAGAAAGTGGACAAAACCAAGCATGGAACATCAAAAATTATAGATACATTTGCAATGTATCAACATCCCCAAGCTTAACTCCTGCTCGTCCTCGAGTAGGTAAGTGGTAAAAAGAAAGAATAATTTTTGAGGTGACATGCACCATCAAAGACTTGATCAAAGTATTTGTAAAACATTCAAAGCTGGGATCATAGTACTTCAATCATAACATGAAAGACAAAGTTCAAGCAATAAGACAAAGAAACTATGATGCAACATGAAAAGGCACAAACAAAAGATTCATGAATAACAATGCTTTGCAAGACGTTTGTTTGTTTCACATAAAGAAAACATAGCATAATAGTATTCAGCTTGTCCCTCAATAGAGTAGCAAATGTAAATGCATAGGACACCTTCAAAGTTCATAAGAGTGACTAGATACAATAGTTTAAAACAAGCAATATCAAAGTATGCATCAATCAACTAGTCTTGGGACAATGCACATAGAACTAAGAATGGCCACTATGCTCTCAAAGAAGGTGCATAAAGTTAGAAGGTGGAGACTCAATATAATGGTGGAAGAAAGGCCTTCATAGAAGGAAGTAGGGATTCAAGTCTCATAAAGAGCTTCCAAAAATTATGGTACTTATAGCTTTCAGCTCTCATTACCCCTATCTTAAGCATCTTGAAGTGATTAAGGTTAAAGTGAACAAACTATGGTGTACATGCTTGACGAAGTATAAGTCAGAAATCTCATGTCCCTTGTATACGAGGGCTGCTCCTCATGCTACTCAAGTTTAGTCACCGGTAAGTTCTTGTCATTGTAAGTACATGTGTATCATAGAGAACCGCCAATAGGGTACCCCTTGCCCGATGATACGGAAGGATCCCCATATCAAAATGACAAGGCAAGCAGACAACGAGCATCTCAGCAAGCTTCTTATTTACCATGGGAATATGGTGCGTTTTCTCTCTTTCCTCTTTTCATAATTTTCTTTTTCTTTTTCTCTTTTTTCTCAATATAGGACTCTTTTTTTATAAGAAGAATGCTTCATAGACAGCTCATTATGGTTACGCTGCAGGTTTCCACCATGTCAGCATGGATTAGACCAGCGGCCCAGGCGTTTCTCTAACACATATACATAACTCCATGGACTTACAAGCTCCCCTTTCATTTCACACCGACGACATCCATATACAAAAGAGCATGACATCAACTAGGTACACGTACCAAGTGCAATGTTGAAAGCGTAACCCATGAAAGCATGGTTCTGCTAATTCCCAACAAATAAGTGCAAGCATATACAACATAGAAGACACAATGGTTCAAGTTTATTAAGGGCAAGAAAAGTAAAGTGTGCCATCAACTTCGTGAGAGCTTTAATCACTAGTTTTCTCATAACAAGTTTAATTTGGTAGGTAAACAAAAGCATGAATATACTTGGAATAGTATAAGCTAGTAGGTAGGTATGGTGGACTCTTTGGAATAACTTGGTTTAGGGAGTTGGATGCATGAGTGGAACTCATACTTTGTTGTGGAGGCTAGCAAAAGACCGGGACGACAAACTAAAAGAGCAATAATGGCCATAATCATGCAGAGCGACAAAACATCATTGATCAAAGCATAAAGTGATACTACAAGTTGAAAACTAAAGGATCATAAAGTCTATGGTGACTTGAGACAGTCATAAGATGGTGTGAGCATGCGCCAAGTCAACCTGAATAAAGCATCAAAGGAGAATACCACTATACTATGCTTTAATATGCTAAAACAACGCATGATTCATCCAAGGCACATTAAGAAATCTCAATTGTTTATATAAAGTGATGCTACAGCAAAGAATACTAAGCATAAAGCCAAAACAATATCAAGCATGACATAACAAAGCATAGGCCACAGTCAAAAACAAGCTCTTTTTACCACATAAGCATGAGCTTTCTTACTCTTTTCCAATCCAAACCAAACTATTTGCAAACCAATGTATGAAAGAGGGGGTCCAACCTATTTATTCAGAAAACTAAGTAAACCAAAGCAAACGAAAAACCAAAACGAAAATGAAAAAGAAGACGCTCCAAGAAAAACATAATTGTGCATGAAATAATAAAAATGAAACGTTTGGAAGAAACCTGGGATTTTTATTGATGAAGAAGGGGATGCCTTGGGCATCCCCAAGCTTTGACGCTTGTACTTCTTGGATATTTCTTGGGGTGACACACGTGGAATCCCCAAGCTTGAGCTTTAGTCCATCCTTCATCTCATTACTCATTCCTTCCATACACCTGAAAATTTTCCTTCATACAAAACTTCACACAATCATTATTAGCAACATTAGTGCACTCAAGATAAATAAGTCTTAAGGTTCAGTTCTAACACCAAATAAACTTCCATTAGAACACTAGCTACTGTAGCACTTCCCTCAAAAATCTCAATTCCCCAAAAGAACTCAAGAAGGAACCAACAAGAAGCAAATGTAGAAAATGGCAGAAATCTGTCAAAACAGACTAGCAGGTAAAGACGAATTTTTTCGAAGACCTTCTGTTGCTCAAATCAAAAAGTGTTGAACTAATTAAAGTTAGATAACAACCTGGGTCAGAAGCAAAAAAACTCACGCCTCAAAAAGACGTTCAGAGATTTTACACGAATTTTTACGGTGAAGCACATAGATCTGTTTCGGGACAGCAACTTTCCCAATCATTACTTCTCTCTCATTAGAGATTACTCTTGGCATAAAAAGCAAATCAAAAGGATAAGGAGCGGTTATTACAGAGGTAATAACTTCCAAGACTCATCTAAAACTTTTGGGTTATCTCCCAATAAGTACTTTTCTTTAACGCCTTTAAGTTAGGCATGATAGTTTGAGAAGATGCTCACATTAGAAATATGAATTGAAGTAAAAGAGAGCATCAAAAAGCAAATTCAAAACACATTTAAGTCTAACCCACTTCCTATGCATAGGAATCTTGTAAGAAAATAAATCAAAGAAGCACATAGTAACAAGAATGGGTAGATAAAACAAGAGCAACTTCAAAACTTTCAGCACATAGAGAGGTGTTTCATTACCATGAAAACTTCTACAACCATATTTTCCTCTCTCATAATAATTTTCAGTAGAGTCATGAATAAACTCAACAATATAACTATCACATAAAGCATGCTTTTCATGATATACAAACACTAGATCTTTATTATAAACATTTTCAAAAGAATCCTCAGGAACATGACATTCCTCCTTTGGTAAGCATGGGGGACAATCAAATAATGTAAGGGGTAAAGAGTTACTTTCGTTAGAAGGTAAGGATGGGTAGATCCATTCTTCCTCCCCTTGATCATCACTCTCCTCCTCTTTTTCATCAAATGAGCTTCCAGTTTCAGCAATTTCTTCTTCCATAGGCTCCTACAAGGCATTAGTCTCTTCCATAGGTGGAGAGCATCTATTAAGATATTCAAGAATATAGCCATTTTCTTCCTTGTAATTATCAAAGCAAAATTGAAGCATATCATAAACCTCATATTTATAAGGTGCATCATCAGTATTTTCAAGCAAATAAGCTAGTTCGAATGCACCCTTCCAAGCAATAAATTCTTCAATTTGTTCCACATCATAAAAGTCATAATTTCCTTTAACATAAGAAGATATGGTAACATTATCATTATACTCACATTGAAAAGGGAGGTGTTTATACCTCCTACAGCAACAAGATTTATCAAAGCAATAAGTAACATTGTAAGTAGAGCACACGTTTCTAGCAATGGTATTCAATTTGTCAATTTGTTCCCATAAGTGTTTCCCTTTTTTTGACAAGCGGTGTTCCTTATAATAATATTTTTGTTCTTCCGTGAACCCACCATGCCAATAAGATTCAGTTTCAAAGAAACCAACCATTGATAGGAAGCATGAAAAATCAAGGCAATAATAGACCAACAACTATAGGAGACTTAATTTTTTTGTGTTTTTGAAATAAGAAAGCAAACTTGTAAAACTAAATTTTTTGTGTTTTTGATAAAGAAACAAGCAAACAAAGCAAAACAAATGTAACAAAGTAAAGAGATTGGTTATGAGGGACTCCCCTTGTGAAGATGTCCTTGACTCCCCAGCAACGGTGCCAGAAAAATGCTTGATGGTTCAATGCACGGCGCCCAGAAAAGTGCTGGTGCGTGGTTGATGTAGAGCTCGTTGGGAACCCCAAGAGGAAGGTATGATGAGCACATCAGCAAGTTTCCCTCAGTTATGAAACCAAGGTTTCATCGAACCAGTAGGAGCAAGGAAACACCCCAAAGGTGTTACTAGCTGAGCTTTGGCAGGGCGCACTACCGGTGCTAGTAGCAACGTGGAGACCTGCACAACACAACCATAGAACTTTGTCCCCAAATTGCGATGAGGTTGTCAATATCACCGTGTTTTGCGGAAAACAAAGGATTAAACGTATCAAATGGAAAGAAGTCAAAGTTTGTAGAAAGTAAACACAAAACAGTAAAAGATTGTAGATTGAATGTAAAATACAAGGACCGGGATCCATAGTTCACTAGAGGTGGCTCTCCTTAAGATAGATAACATGCTGGGTGAACAAATTACAGCGGGGCATTTAACAAACATCGAGAAAGCAGTACATCCATATACTAATCATCTTGACTCCTTTGAGACTTGATTGGGCATTACAACATTATACATAGACCGCCATCCAACTGCATCTATGACTAATAATCCACCTTCAGGTTATCATCCGAACCCCCTCCAATATTAAGTTGCAAGCAACATATTATTGCTTTACAAACTGTGTGTAAAGTAAACAATATGATTGTTCTATGAACAAAGAATTGTTGTTTTCTCCCTAGTAGCAACAACACATCTAGTACCTTAGAGATTTCTGTCACTTCCCCAGATTACCAGAGGCATGAACCCACTATCGAGCATAAATACTAACTCTTGGAGTTGCTAGCATCTACTTGGCCAAGATAGCTGCTAGCTCGTGGTTGATGTAGAGCCTGTTGGGAACCCCAAGAGGAAGGTATGATGAGCACAGCAGCGAGTTCTCCCTTAGTTATGAGACCAAGGTTTAATCGAACCAGTAGGAGCAAGGAAACACCCCAAAGGTGTTACTAGCTGAGCTTTGGCAGGGCGCACTACCGGTGCTAGTAGCAACGTGGAGACCTGGACAACACAACCACAGAACTTTGTCCCCAACTTGCGATGAGGTTGTCAATCTCACCGTGTTTTGCGGAAAACAAAGGATTAAACGTAGCGAATGGAAAGAAGTAAAAGTTTGCAGAAAGTAAACACAAAGCAGTAAAAGATTGTAGATTGTATGTAAAGTAAAAGGACCGGGATCCATAGTTCACTAGAGGTGGCTCTCCTTAAATAGATAACATGCTGGGTGAACAAATTACAACGGGGTAATTGACAAACACCGAGAAAGCAATACATGCATATACTAATCATCTTGACTCCTCTGAGACTTGATTGGGCATTACAACATAATACATAGACCGCCATCCAACTACATCTATGACTAATAATCCACCTTTAGGTTATCATCTGAACCCCCTCCAGTATTAAGTTGCAAGCAACAGATTATTGCTTTACGAACTGTGTGTAAAGTAAACAATATGATTGTTCTATGAACAAAGGATTGGTGTTTTCTCCCTAGTAGCAACAACACATCTAGTACCTTAGATATTTCTGTCACTTCCCCAGATTACCAGAGGCATGAACCCACTATCGAGCATAAATACTAACTCTTGGAGTTGCTAGCATCTACTTGGCCAAGATAGCTACTAACAACGGAAAGCATGCAAGATCTCAAATAATAAAGAGATGATAGAATCAATAATCAATCTAAAATAGCATCTCAATATCCATCGGATCCCCGCAAACACAACATGTATGAATTATAAATAGATGATCTTGATCATGAACGGAGCTCACAAGATCTAAACATGAAAGCACAAAGGAGGAGAAACCAGCCATCTAGCTACTACATGGATCCGTAGTCCAAGGATGAACTACTCACGCATGACACCGGAGGCTTGCATGGTGATGAAGAAAGCCTCCAGGGTGAATTCCCCTCTCCGGCAGGGTGCCGGGGAGAGCTTCAGATCCCTCCCGATCTAGGGATGGAGATGACGGCGGCTACAGACTCTTTCATGGATTTTTGATCGGGTACTTAGGGTTTTCGTCCTGAGGGCAACTTATAGGCGTAAGGAGAGGCCGAGGGGGTGCCGGGAGCGGCCACACCACCCCCTGGCGCGGGTCAGGCCTGGCCACGCGGCTAGGTGGTGTGGTGGCTCCCTGGCCCTTCTCCGTCTCGTATTCTGGCACTTGATCCCTTCCGAAAAAATAGGCACTTTGGCTTTTGTCCCGTCCAATTCCGAGAATATTCATTTTCTGACTTTCCTGGAACCAAAAACAGCAGAAAACAGGCAACTGGCACTGTGGCTCTTGTTAATAGGTTAGTCCAAGAAATCATATGAAAAGTACTCCAAAGTTGGAACAAAACACAAGAAAGTGGATAAAACCAAGCATGGAACATCAAAAATTATAGATACATTTGCAATGTATCAACATCCCCAAGCTTAACTCCTGCTCGTCCTCGAGTAGGTAAGTGATAAAAAGAAATAATTTTTGAGGTGACATGCACCATCAAAGACTTGATCAAAGTATTTGCAAAATACTCAAAGCTGGGATCATAGTTCTTCAATCATAACATGAAAGACAAAGTTCTAGTAATAAGCAAAGAGACTATGATGCAACATGAAAAGGTACAAACAAAAGATTCATGAATAACATGCTTTGCAAGACGTTTGTTTGTTTCACATAAAGAAAACATAGCATAATAGTATTCAGCTTGTCCCTCAATAGAGTAGCAAATATAAATGCATAGGACACCTTCAAAGTTCATAAGAGTGACTAGATACAATAGTTTAAAACAAGCAATATCAAGTTATGCATCAATCAACTAGTCTTGGGACAATGCACATACAACTAAGAATGGCCACTATGCTCTCAAAGTAGGTGCATAAAGATAGAATGTGGAGACTCAATATAATGGTGGAAGAAAAGCCTTTTTAGAAGGAAGTAGGGATTCAAGTCTCATAAAGAGCTTCCAAAAATTATGGTACTTATAGCTTTCAGCTCTCATTGCCCCTATCATAAGCATCTTGAAGTGATTAAGGTTAAAGTGAACAAACAATATTGTACATGCTTGATGAAGTATAAGTCAGAAATCTCATGCCCCTTGTATACGAGGGTCGCTCCTCATGCTACTCAAGTTTAGTCACCGGTAAGTTCTTGTCATCGTAAGTATATGTGCATCATTGAGAACCGCCAACAGGGTACCCCATGCCCGATGATACGGAAGAATCCCCATATCAAAATGACAAGGCAAGCAGACAACGAGCATCTCAGCATTCTTCGTATTTACCATGGGAATATGGTGCTTTTTTGTCTCTTTCCTCTTTTCATAGTATCTCTTTTTTTCTTTTCTCTTTTTTTTCTCAATATAGGACTCTTTTTTTTATATAAGAAGAATCTTTCATAGACAGCTCATTATGGTTACGCTGCAGGTTTCCACCATGTCAGCATGGATTAGACCAACGGCCCAGGCGTTTCTCTAACACATATACATAACTCCATGGACTTACAAGCTCCCCTTTCATTTCACACCGACGACATCCATATACAAAAGAGCATGATATCAACTAGGTACAAGTACCAAGTGCAATGTTGAAAGCGTTCCCCATGAAAGCATGGTTCTGCTAATTCCCGACAAATAAGTGCAAGCATATACAACATAGAAGACACAATGGTTCAAGTTTATTAAGTGCAAGTAAAGTAAAGTGGGCCATCAAGTTCGTGAGAGCTTTAATCACTAGTTTTTTCATAACAAGTGGAAGGTAAACAAAAGCATGAATATACTTGGAATAGTATAAGCTAGTAGGTAGGTATGGTGGACTCTTTGGAATAACTTGGTTTGGGGAGTTGGATGCATGAGTGGAACTCATACTTTGTTGTGGAGGCTAGCAAAAGACTGGGAGCGACAAACTAAGAGAGCAATAATTGCCATAATTATGCAGAGCGACAAAACATCATTGATCAAAGCATAAAGTGATACTACAAGTTGAAAACTAAAGGATCATAAAGTCTATGGTGACTTGAGACAGTCATAAGATGGTGTGAGCATGCACCAAGTCAACCTGAATAAAGCATCAAAGGAGAATACCACTATACTATGCTTTAATATGCTAAAACAACGCATGATTCATCCAAGGCACATTAAGCAATATCAATTGTTTATAACAAGTCATGCTACAGCAAAGAATACTAAGTATAAATCCAAAACAATATCAAGCATGGCATGACAAAGCATAGGCCACAGTCAAAAACAAGCTCTTTTTACCACAAAAGTATGAACCTTTTCTACTCTTTTCCAAACCAAACCAAACTATTTGCAAACCAAAGTGTGAAAGAGGGGGTCCAACCAATTTATTCAGAAAACTAAGCAAACCAAGCAAACTAAAAACCAAAACAAAAACGAAAAAGAAGATGCTCCAAGAAAAATACAACTGTACATAAAACAATAAAAATGAAGCGTTTGGAAGAAACCTGGGATTTTTATTGATGAAGAAGGGGATGACTTGGGCATCCCCAAGCTTTGACGCTTGTACTTCTTGGATATTTCTTGGGGTGACACGCGTGGCATCCCCAAGCTTGAGCTTTAGTCCATCCTTCATCTCATTACTCATTCCTTCCATACACCTGAAATTTTTCCTTCATACAAAACTTCACACAATCTCATTAGCAATATTAGTGCACTTAAGATAAATAAGTCTCAAGGTTCAGTTCTAACACAAAATAAACTTCCATTAAAACACTAACTACTGTAGCACTTCCCTCAAAAAGCTCAATTCCCCAAAGGAACTCAAGAAGGAACTAACAAGAAGCAAATGCAGAAAATGGCAGAAATCTGTCAAAATAGACCAGCAGGTAAAGACGAATTTTTTCGAAGACCTTGTGTTGCTCAAATATAAAAGTGTTAAACTAACTAAAGTTAGATAACAACCTGGGGCAGAAGCAAAAAAAATTACAGCTCAATCCGACTTACAGAGATCTCTCAGGAATTTTTACGGTGAAGCACAGAAATCTGTTTCGGGACAGCAACTTTCCCAATCATTACTTCACTCTCATTAGAGGTTACTCTTGGCACAAAAAGCAAATAAAAAGGATAAGGAGAGGTTATTACGGAGGTAATAACTTCCAAGACTCAACTAGAACTCTTGGGTTATCTACCAACAAGTACTTTTCTTTAACGCCTTTAAGTTATGCATAAGAAGCAAAGAAAGAATCAAGTGTTCTCAAATGAAGAAGCATTAAGACCAATACCAGAAATATTTTCAACAAGGCAAGGTATATCATCCAAGTAAGTTCTACAGGATCCGTTCTCAATGCTCTTGGGTTCACTATTCTCATCAAAAGGGTTTGCAAGAACAATCCAATCAAGATTCTTTTCTATGGCATCATGTATTGGTACTAGTTTGAAGGGTATTGGTATCTTAGGTTCCTCCCCATTAGGTTCAGTTTTGTTCATGCTTCCTTGTGTACAAACCACATCTACACAAGAGCCTAGCATATTGAAACGTTCAAAAACTTTTCTAGCTTCTTTGGCAACATGATATAACTCCTTAAACAAAGTTTCTAGAATAAAATCCCTCTTTTCAGGGTCTTCAATTTCTTTAAGCTTAAGAAACATTATTTGTATTAAAGGGTTGAGGTTAACGAACCTAGCTTCTAACATGTGAATTAAAGAAGCTGCAGCAATCTCAAAGTTTGGAGCAAGTTCTGCAAGGTATCTATCCTCAGTATCTTCATGCTTACTAACATGATTAAAGAATTCATCAATGTTATCTTTCCCAATTATAGAACCACTACCAATTGGAAGGTCTTTCAGGGTGAATGTAGGGATCAACATGGTGAGCTAGGGAAGGGGTGAGAACTAAAGGAGACTTAATTTTTTTGTGTTTTTCAAATAAGAAAGCAAACAAGTAAAACTAATTATTTTTGGGTTTTTTTGAAGAGAAAAACAAGCAAACAAAGCAAAAAGAAACTAAGCAAAACAAAAACAACAAAGTAAAGAGATTGGTTATGAGGGACTCCCCTTGTGAAGATGTCCTTGACTCCCCGACAACGGTGCCAGAAAAATCTTTGCTAGATCGTGGTTGATGTAGAGCCCGTTGGGAACCCCAAGAGGAAGGTATGATGAGCATAGCAGCGAGTTTTCCCTCAGTTATGAGACCAAGGTTTAATCGAACCAGTAGGAGCAAGGAAACACCCCAAAGGTGTTACTAGCTGAGCTTTGGCAGGGCGCACTACCGGTGCTAGTAGCAACGGGAGACATGGACAACACAACCACAGAACTTTGTCCCCAACTTGTGATGAGGTTGTCAATCTCACCGTGTTTTGCGGAAACAAAGGATTAAACGTAGCGAATGGAAAGAAGTAAAAGTTTGCAGAAAGTAAACACAAAGCAGTAAAAGATTGTAGATTGTATGTAAAGTAAAAGGACCGGGATCCATAGTTCACTAGAGGTGGCTCTCCTTAAATAGATAACATGCTGGGTGAACAAATTACAGCGGGGCAATTCACAAACACCGAGAAAGAAATACATGCATATACTAATCATCTTGACTCCTCTGAGACTTGATTGGGCATTACAACATAATACATAGACCGCCATCCAACTGCATCTATGACTAATAATCCACCTTCAGGTTATCTTCTGAACCCCCTCCAGTATTAAGTTGCAAGCAACAGATTATTGCTTTACGAACTGCGTGTAAAGTAAACAATACGATCGTTCTATGAACAAAGGATTGTTGTTTTCTCCCTAGTAGCTACAACACATCTAGTACCTTAGAGATTTCTGTCACTTCCCCAGATTACCAGGGCATGAACCCACTATCGAGCATAAATACTAACTCTTGGAGTTGCTAGCATCTACTTGGCCAAGATAGTTACTAACAACGTAAAGCATGCAAGATCTCAAATAACAAAGACATGATAGAATCAATAATCAATCTGAAATAGCATCTCAATATCCATCGGATCCCCACAAACACAACATGTATGAATTACAAATAGATGATCTTGATCATGAATGGAGCTCACAAGATCTAAACATGAAAGCAGAAAAGAGGAGAAACCAGCCATCTAGCTACTACTTGGATCCGTAGTCCAAGGATGAACTACTCACGCATCACACCGGAGGCTTGCATGGCGATGAAGAAAGCCTCCAGTGTGAATTCCCCACTCCGGCAGGGTGCCGGGGAGAGCTTCAGATCCCTCCCGATCTAGGGATGGATATGACGGCGGCTACAGACTCTTTCGTGGATTTTTGATCGGGTACTTAGGGTTTTCGTCCTGAAGGCAACTTTTAGGTGGAAGGAGAGGCCGATGGGGTCCCCGGAGCGGCCACACCACCCCCTGGCGCGGGCCAGGCCTGGCCGCGCGGCCAGGTGGTGTGCTGGCTCCCTCGCCCTTATCCGTCTCGTATTCTGGCACTTGATCCCTTCCGGAAAAATAGGCACTTTGGCTTTTGTCCCGTCCAATTCCGAGAATATTCATTTTCTGACTTTCCTGGAACCAAAAACAGCAGAAAATAGGTAGCTGGTATTGTGGCTCTTGTTAATTGGTTAGTGCAAGAAATCATATGAAAAGTACTCCAAAGTTGGAATAAAACACAAGAAAGTGGACAAAACCAAGCATGGAACATCAAAAATTATAGATACATTTGCAATGAATCAATAGCTACTAACAACGGAAAGCATGCAAGATCACAAATAACAAAGACATGATAGAATCAATAATCAATCGGAAATAGCATCTCAATATCCATCGGATCCCCGCAAACACAACATGCAGAATTACAAATAGATGATCTTGATCATGAACGGAGCTCACAAGATCTAGACATGAAAGCACAAAGGAGGAGAACCAGCCATCTAGCTACTACATGGATCCGTAGTCCAAGTGTATTGGGTGTGTTGGGGACACAAGAGACTTCTTGTATCTTGATTGCAGGGTTGCTTGAGAGGGGATACCTTTGACCACTTCGTCCCTGAGTTCGATAAACCTTGGGTGATCCACTTAAGGGAAAACTTGTTGCTGTTCTACAAACCTCTACACTTGGAGGCCCAACAACTGTCTACAAGAATAGAAGTGCGTAGACATCAAGATATTTTCTACACCATTGCCGGGGAGGTAAGGTAAAAGGTACTCACATCCTCCGGTGTGAGTGCTCGAAATTATTTCCTTTAGATTCTGCAATTTTGTCTTTTTGTTTCTTGTTTTCACTAGTTAGGCTTAATGGAAAATAACAAAAAAATTAGAGAGCTTTATAGTATTTATCTTGAGTTAGGACATGAAGTGTTTGAAGAGAAAATTAAAAAACCTATGGAACTTTATTTGAATGCTAATATCAATGTTGTTAGTAGGAATTCTTTGGACACCATTATTGCTAATGCTATGGAAAATTCTAAGCTTGGGGAAGCTAGTTTTTATGAAAATGATCTTTTTAGTTCCCCAACTTTGAAAGATAGCTATTCTATTGCTTATGATGATACCAAACCTCCAATATATGATGATTACAATGATGAATATGATATTTTCAGTCCACCTACTATTGAGGATGAAATTAATTATGACTATAATATGCCTCCTATATTTGATGATTATAGTGATGAGAATAATAATGATAGATATTTTGTTGAATTTGCTCCCACTATGATTAATAAGAATGACTATGCTTATGTGGAGAGTAATAATTATTATATGCATATGGCTCATGATAAGAATGTTTTATGTGATTGTTATATTGTTAACTTTATTCATGATGCTACTGAAAGTTAACTTTATTTATGTGATTGTAAGCATCTCAATAATATTAGGTTTCCCCTCTTTATGTTGAAAGTCTTGAAGTTGCACTTGTTTTGCCTTCCTATGATTGTTGCTTTGTGCTTTCATAACTTGTTTCTTTACAAGATTCCTATGCATAGGAAGTGGGTTAGACTTAAATGTGCTTTGAATTTGCTTCTTGATGCTCTCTTTTACTTCAATTCATATTTCTTATGTGAGCATCTTCTCAAACTATCATGCCTAACTTAAAGGCGTTAAAAAGTACTTATTGGGAGATCACCCAAAAGTTTTAGATGAGTCTTGGAAGTTAGGAGCGGTTATTACTGAAGTAATGATTGGGAAAGTTGCTCTCCCGAAACAGATTTATGTGCTTCACTGTAAAAATTCGTGTAAAATCTCTGTACGTCCTTTTGAGGCGTGAATTTTTGTGCTTCTGCCCCAGGTTGTTATCTAACTTTAGTTAGTTCAACACTTTTTGATTTTAATAGCAGAAGGGCTTCAAAAAAATTCGTCTTTACCTGCTGGTCTGTTTTGACAGATTTCTGCCATTTTTTGCATTTGCTTCTTGTTGGTTCCTTTTTGAGTTCTCTTTGGGGAATTGAGATTTATGAGGGAAGTGCTACAGTAGCTTGTGTTTTAATGGAAGTTTTATTGGTGTTATAACTTAACCTAAAGACTTATTATCTTGAGTGCACTAATGTTGCTAATAAAGATTGTGTGAAGTTTTGTACGAAGGAAAAATTTCAGGTGTATGGAGAGAACGATATAATGAGATGAAGAATGGACTAAAGCTCAAGCTTGGGGATGCCATCCCGTGTCACCCCAAGAAATATTCAAGAGGTACACACGTCAAAGCTTGGGGATGCTTTAGGCATCCCCTTCTTCATCAATAAAAATCTCAGGTTTCTTCCAAACACTTCATTTTTATTGTTTCATGCACAGTTGTGTTGTTCTTGGAGCGTCTTCTTTTTCGTTTTGGTTTTTCGTTTGCTTGGTTTGCTTAGTTTTCTGAATAAATTGGTTGGACCCCCTCTTTCATACATTGGTTTTCAAATAGTTTGGTTTGGAGTGGAAAAGAGTAGGAAAAGTTCATGCTTAAGTGGTAAAGAGAGCTTGTTTTTGACTGTGGCCTATGCTTTGTCATGCCATGCTTGATATTGTTTTGGCTTTATGCTTAGTATTCTTTGTTGTAGCATGACTTGTTGGAGATATGCCCAAGAGGCAATAATAAAGTGGTTATTATTATATCTTTATGTTTATGATAAATGTTTACATCCCATGCTATAATTGTATTAACCGGAAACATTAATACTTGTGTGTTTTGTAAACATAAAAGAGTCCCTAGTAAGCCTCTTGTTAAACTAGCTTGTTGATTAATGGATGGTCATGGTTTCCTGATCATGGACATTGGATGTCGTTAATAACAAGATCATATCATTAGGAGAATGATGCGATGGACACACACCCGTAGTAAGCATAGCATAAGATCAAGTCATTAAGTTTGTTTGCTATAAGCTTTAAAATACACAATAACCTAATCCTTCGACCATGAGGTTATGTTAAATCACCATCACCGGATGGGTACTTTGATGACATCAAACACCGCTTCGTAACTGGGTGGTCATAAAGGTATCATTGGGTATTCTGAAAGTATGTGTTGAAGCGCATGGACCAAGATTGGGATTTGTCCATCCATATGACGGATAGATATGCTCTGGGCCCTCTCGGTGGAATGTCATCTAGTTAGCTTGCAAGCATGTGACTAGGTCACAAGGGATGACATATCATGGAACGAGTAAAGATTACTTATCAGTAACGGGGTAGAACTAGGTATGGAGATACCGACGATCAAACCTCGGATAAGTAGAGTATCGCGTGACAAAGGGAATTGGTTTCGTATGTTAATGGTTCTATCGATCACGAAGTCATCGTTGAGTATGTGGGAACCGTTATGGATCTCCAGATCCCGCTGATGGTTATTGATCGGAGAGGTGTCTCCATCATGTCTGCATATTCACGAACCGTAGGGTGACACACTTAAGGTTCAAAGTTGTTTTAAGTAGATATGGAATGTGCGTTGGAGACCGAATGTTGTTCGGAGTCTCGGATTGGATCCAGGACATCACGAGGAGATCCGAAATTGTCCGGAGAATAAGATTCATATATTGGGGATCATTTTCTAAGTTAGGAAATGTTCCGGAGTATTTGTATGGGGATTCTAGAAGGTTTCGGAATGTTCCGGAAGGTTCTGGAAGATTTCTTGGAGTTTACTTGAAAACCAAGAAAGGATCAAGGAATCCTTGTGGGGTAAGACAAGGATTCGTGGGGGAGGAGGACTCTCCCCCCACCTCCTTGATCCGCCGGCCAAGGTAGAGGGGAGTCCTACAAGGACTCCACCTCCCCATGGCGCCTCCCTCCTTTAAATAGAGGGGTGGAGGCGCCACCCCCTGGCCCCCTCCACTACTCCAAACCCTAGCCGCCTCTCTCCTCCTCCTCCCTTCTGCTAAGGTTAGGCGAAGCCCTGCAGAATTATCTACTCCACCACCACCACCACGCCATCGTGCTGCTGGGATTCCGTGGAGAAGATCTACTACCTCCGCTGCTCGCTGGAACGAGGAGAGGAAGGTCTGCTTCGACTCCACACGTGTGACCGACTGCGGAAGCGCTGCCGGAACGCGGCGCCGGAAGGATCGTCCACACGATCTTGAGATCGGCAAGTGATCGACCACATCAACCACGAGATCTAATCTCGTTAACGCTTTCGGATCTACGAGGGTTAGTTCCTATCTATCTCGTTGCACATGTCTAATAGATTAGATCTTAGCTTTTATCTAGATTAGATCTGGGTTTTGTTCGTTCTTGCGGTAGAAATTTTTTGTTTTCCATGCTACCAACCCATCATGACTTGTTATAAACAATTGAGATTGCTTAATGTGCCTTGGATGAATCATGAGTTGTTTTAGCATATTAAAGCATAGTATTGTGGTATTCTCCTTTGATGTTTTATTTTAGTTGACTTGGCGCATGCTCACACCATGTTATGACTATCCCAAGTCACCATAGCCTTTATGATCCTTTAGTTTTCGACTTGTAATATCCCTTTATGCTTTGATCAATGATGTTTTGTCGCTCTACATGATTATGGCCATTATTGCTCTCTTAGTTGGTCGCACCCAGTCTTTTGCTAGGCTCCATAACCAAGTATGAGTTCCACTCATGCATCCAACTCCAAATAAAACCAAGTTATTCCAAAGAGTCCACCATACCTACCTATTAGCATTTGCTATTCCAAGTATATTCATGTTTTTATCTACCTTCCGAATTAAACTTGTTATGAGAAAACTAGTGATTAAAGCTCTCACGAACTTGATGACACACTTTACTCTTCTTGCCCTTAATAAACTTGAACCATTGTGTCGTCTATGTTGTATATGCTTGCAGCTATTTGTTGGGGATTAGCAGAACCATGCTATCATGGGGAACGCTTTCAACATTGCACTGGTACTTTGTACCTAGTTGATATCATGCTCTTTTGTCTATGGATGTCGTCGGTGTGAAATGAAGTGGGAGCTTGCAAGTCCATGGAGTTATGTATATGTGTTAGAGAAATGCCTGGGCCGCTAGTCTAATCCATGCTGACATGCTGGAAACCTGCAGCGTAACCATAATGATCTGTCTATGAAGCATTCTTCTTATAAAAAAAGAGACAGATATTGAGAAAAAAAAGAGAAAAAGAAAAAAAAGGGATTATGAAAAGAGGAAAGAGAGAAAAAAGCACCATATTCCCTTGCTAAATAAGAAGATTGCTGAGATGCTCGTTGTCTGCTTGCCTTGTCATTTTGATATGGGGATTCTTCCGTATCATCGGGCAAGGGGTACCCCGTTGGCGGTTCTCTATGATACACATGTACTTACGATGGCAAGAACTTACCGGTGACTAAACTTTAGTAGCATGAGGAGTGGCCCTCGTATTCAAGGGACATGAGATTTCCAACTTATACTTCGTCAAGCATGTACACCATAGTTTGTTCACTTTAACCTTAATCACTTCAAGATGCTTATGATAGGGGCAATGAGAGCTGAAAGCTATAAGTACCATAATTTTTGGAAGCTCTTTATGAAACTTGAATCTCTGCTTCCTTCTATGAAGGCCTTTCTTCCACCATTATATTGAGTCTCCACCTTCTACCTTTATGCACCTACTTTGAGAGCATAGTGGCCATTCTTAGTTCTATGTGCTTTGTCCCAAGAATAGTTGATTAATGCATAATTGGATATTGCTTGTTTTAAATTATTTGTATCTAGTCACTCTTATGAACTTTGAAGGTGTCCTATGCATTTATATTTGCTACTCTATAAGGGACAAGCTGAATACTGTTATGCTATGTTTTCTTTATGTAAAACAAACAAACGTCTTGCAAAGCATTGTTATTAATGAATCTTTTGTTTGTGCCTTTTCATGTTGCATCACAGTTTCTTTGTCTTATTGCTAGAAATTTATCTTCCATGTTATGATTGAAGTACTATGATCCCAGCTCTAAATGTTTTACAAATACTTTGATCAAGTCTTTGATGGTGCATGTCACCTCAAAAATTGTTCTTTCTTTTTATCACTTACCTACTCGAGGACGAGCAGGAGTTAAGCTTGGGGATGTTGATACATTGCAAATGTATCTATAATTTTTGATGTTCCATGCTTGGTTTTATCTACTTTCTTATGTTTTGTTCCAACTTTGGAGTAATTTTTATAGATTTTCTTGGACGAACCAATTATAAGATGCCATAGTGCCAGTTGCTTGTTTTCTGCTGTTTTTGGTTCCAGGAAAGTCAGAAAATCAATATTCTCGGAATTGGACCGAACAAAAGCCAAAGTCGATATTTTACCGGAAGACTCAAGGAGCCAGAAGACGAGACAGAGAGGGGCCAGGGGCTGGCCCCACCACCTGGTGGCGCGGGCCATGCCAGGCCGCGCCAGGGGGTGGTGTGGGCCCCTCCGGCACCCCCTCGGCCTCCCCTCTCGCCTATAAGAGCCTCCCGATGCATAAACCCTAAATCGTCAAGCCTCCAGCCACGAAAAGTTCCGCAACACCACCGCCACCGAAGGGGAGATTCAGGGGACAGAAAGTCTCTGTTCCGGCACCTTGTCAGGACGGGGAAGTGCCCCCGGAGCCATCTCCATCGATCTCCACTACCATCTCCATCACCATTGCTAATTCCCATGATGAGGAGGGAGTAGTTCTCTCTCAAGGCTAAGGGTTCTACCGGTAGCTATGTGTTCATCTCTCTCTCTATGCATAATCTTATTGAGATCATGATCTTATAATCTATAGATCTATTCTGCCACTCAAGTGCTTTAATGAATCTCTGCTCTCCCCATGTGTGTGAAAGTGACAGCGTGCACACCATGGTGGCACTTAGGCTAGAGATTACAAATACTTGTTATGAGTTATATTTTGAGTTGGATGTTTCTATGAAATTGTGGTGTTTGTTGGACTCATCTAGAGCTCAAGGTGACAGTGTGGGGTTTTCTAGATGGGAAAGGCTTACTTTGAGGTGTGCTGTTATAGCCCTACCGTTGATTAGAGTGTCCAACCGGAGAGTAGTTAAGAGTAGTATCATAAAAAGAAGAAATTTTTATGAGAGTGTTCACTAGTGAAAGTATGATCCCTAGGCCTTGTTTCTAAGCATTGAAACACCGTTTGCAACTAGATCTATTACATGTTTGCTTGCTTCCATCTTTATTTCAGTTTTCCTTTAGTCTTTTCCCACATCAACCACACGCCATCAAGCTATTTTCTAGCACCGTTACCACGTATAATTATCCATACCACTTGTATTTCACTATCTCTTCGCCGAACTAGTGCACCTATATACCTGACAAGTGTATTGGGTGTGTTGGGGACACAAGAGACTTCTTGTATCTTGATTGCAGAGTTGCTTGAGAGGGAATACCTTTGACCACTTCCTCCCTGAGTTCGATAAACCTTGGGTGATCCACTTGAGGGAAAACTTGCTGCTGTTCTACAAACCTCTGCAATTGGAGGCCCAACAACTGTATACAAGAATAGAAGTGCGTAGACATCACCCACCTGTCATAGCAGCTAGGAAAAACCCTCTGAAAGAACATTTCATGATTCCCTATGTTTTGTGTGTTAGATAACAATACCATGGAGTTTCTAATATGCACTAAGTGTTGCAGGAAAGCTTTTGGATGTTTGGGGAGCCGGATTATCTGCCCCCATCATGGGCCAGATAATCCGGCCTGACCATCTTGGCTAGGGTTGGCTGTGCGCGAGCTTCTGTCGGGGGGTGGATTTTCCCCCCGGACAGTCCGGCTCTGGGGCGGATTTTCTCCCTGGACCGGATAATCCGGCCTCACTCTAGGACCGGATAATCCGGCCCCAGGGGAATCACCCAAGGGAGCGTCTGCGCGAGCCTCTGTCTAGGGGGGAATTTCTCCCGGATATTCCGTGGCTGGGGCGGAATTTTCCCCAGCCGGATAATTTGGCCCTCCCTTAGGGCCGGATACTCTGGTCCCAGAAGAAGATGCCAAGGGCCACCCTGCGTGATCTTATGTTCGAAGGCGGATTATTTGCCGGATAATCCGAGTCTGGGCGGAGTTTTCCCCAGGCTGGATAATCCGGCCTTCACTTGGGCTGGATAATCTGGGCCCGAAAGGCTCCAGTGGCTCAGTTGGGGCAGGGGGTATAAAAGCCCCACCACCCCCTTCTTTCAGACCTTTTGATTCATTCGAAAAAGGCCAGACCTGTTGCAAGAGCTCTCTCTCTAGATCTCCCACTTCAACCACCCGAAGGCTTCGATCTTTGGGGGAATTGAAGGAGGATACAACCAACATCGTCATCACGAACGAAGCGCATCAACTCTTCTTCATTCACTTGGAGAAATCCCCGATCTAGTATTCTCGTTAATATCTAGATCTTGTGTTTTGTTATTGATAACTTGTTCTTGTGGTAGCTTGTTGTCATTACGAGAGCCTCCAATTTGGTTGTGGAGTTGTGCCCCGCTAGTTGTGTAAAGGCGCCAGTTCCCGCCTCGAAGGGTTCCTATAGTGGAAATGTGGATCATGCCTTTGGTGGCGCGATCCATCGGAGAACAGGGTGTGGCCTATTGTGGCGTGGTGGTCTTAGTACCGCCCACCTCTCCAATGCAGATGTACTTCCCTTAACAAGGAAGGAACTGCGGTAAAACAAATCCTGTGTCTCCGCGTGCTCCACTACGGTTTACTCGTTCCTCTATCTCACTCGCCTTTACTCGCTAGTAGTTAGGTTTGCATATAGGGAAATTCTATATAATAGCATATGTAGAGAATTTACCTTTTGTGTCAAGCCTAAAATTGAAAAGGCATTAAAATTTGAAGTAGCACCTATTCACCCCACCCCCCCCCCCTCTAGGTGCCCATACGATCCATTTCACCCTCTCCCATCCATGCCACTCCCAAATTTGCGCTAGAAAAAACTCTCTCCCCTCCCCGCTGACAACCAAGCTCCCCTCCTGTAACTACCTCGGTGAATTACGCTCTTAGTTAATGCCTGGATGAACGAAAGTGGTTAAAATAGTACGGTGGAGCCCAGGGCCACTCACGGTAGACCTTTCGGCCGTCCTAACCACTTTCAGACAATGGGACAAGAACGAGCGGTGTAATCGGCAGGCAAAGGGATCAACTACATACACAAATGAGTATGTATGCAAGCCACATACAACAGTCCTCAGAGCCATTCCATCTAAAAGAAATAGAAATATAGCAACGCCATACAGCAAGATCCAAATGTCCTAGATAGATATAATAATTTAGGATAGCTCCTCATACATCACACATCAGAGTATCAGGCGGAAGCGAAAAACAAGATCCGAGTACGGATAAGAAGCAAATTGGCATAAGATGCCCCATAAATAAACACATCCCGCCCACAGATCACACGAATCCCCGTTCCCGGAATCTCTACACCGAATGATCGTTGCCAACATCATCTATCTCTTCCACCCAGTATCCATCTTGCGGGTACACATGTTCATCTGAATCAAACAATTTACCGTGTGAGACCCTAGGGGTACTCAGCAAGTCTTTATGCCACTAAAGGGGACACAACCTGGGGTGACGCAATTGCAGCAAAAGATAATACCTAACAATTCTACAGAGACTCGCTAACCTTCCGCCTAACCAATGATAGACGGAAGTCCGTGAATTAAGAACAATAGTTATAACAGTATAATTAACAGATCCATCCTCCTCCTCGCTTACCAACAAGGAAGCGGACGAACAACCCCCATCATCCATTGGCAGTTTTATTAACCATTCCATGAGTATTGCACTATTTACTAGTCAAGTACTTAGTCAATTTAAAAGCGGTACTTTAGTTATACTTGTCTATGAATTAAGAACAACAGTTATAACAGTATAATTAACAGATCCATCCTCCTCCTCGCTTACCAACAAGGAAGCGGACGAACAACCCCCATCATCCGTTGGCAGTTTTATTAACCATTCCATGAGTATTGCACTATTTACTAGTCAAGTACTTAGTCAATTTAAAAGCGGTACTTTAGTTATACTTGTCTATGATCGAGAAACTGTGCTCCAAGTCGTCCATAACCACGAACACGGCTTTCAGAAAGATTTACCCTGCAGGGGTGCACGAATAGCCACACACACTCGATCAACCTCGGAAAAACCAAATCAAAACCCAACGAGGCATTCACGACAAAGCAATCACAGGATTCAGAAATATTTCAGGGGGCCACCCCATTAAGCTACCCACAACGAAGTTGGCCGGCTCCGAGACGGACCCAAGGTTTGTGTGGACGGCGGTAAACGACTGGGAACCCGAAAATGTGAATGGGCTTATCGATACAGCGAAAACGTGTCACGATCCAAAACAGTACCGGTGCTCCTCGCACAATCTTAAATAAAGCAGTAGCATGGCATAAGTACAGGATAGTAATAAAGCCCCAAACTAATTGTGGCCCCAAGAAATAAGAATGAATCAAGCTCTGGCTCAGGGGGGTCCACAAGGCCTCCCAGATGTGGATAGTGCGAATAGTCAAGGAACAGGAATCAAGTACTCGGGGTCCTACGGGACACAAGTGAGCATGAAAAACCAAATAGCAAATATTGCTCACCGGTGCCTCTTTCATTAGTTATCCCATTACTACTCAGGTTATGTGGTTTAGGTACCTCATTATCCATCAGACACTCACATACCCTACTCATGCTTTTCTACGACTCGCATGGCTCAAACAACTCCTGTAGTAATGGCTCATGGGACCGGAACAGGCTTAATGTGGTTTAAAAGTAAGGCTATGCAGTACTTGGGATTCAATTTAATGTAGTCGCGACTCAATGATGCAAGAATAGGATAGAGGCAATAGGTACTGTATGTATGCAAGCATGTGGTAGTGCTTGCCTGGCAGCTCAGTTGAAGCGAGGGATGGATCTGGGTAATACTCCTGTGATTCCTGGTAATTCTCCAGCTGGGCGTCTATTCGAAGAAGAACCAAACAAACAAGGGCCAACATAAATAAAGTGCACAAGCATATGAATTAAAATTGCGACAAGCAAACAAGCATGCCATGATGAATGATGCACAATTGCATGGCATTTAAGTAGCATGGCAAAGGTGAGGTGTGGATACAAGAAATAAAGCACTTTATTATTTATTTGCCCAAGTTTTATTGTCATAAACGGTTCAGATTTTAAATGACAACATGATGCATGCTTCAATTCAGAACAAGGATTGCATAAATAGAACGGTCTCGTCGCGCTGATCGATTTAGACATATTATTTGTCAAATTTGGAGTTATAAAACAAAAGTTATTAAATAATTAAGGAAAAGGGAATTTTCTTGTAATTTTAATCATCTCGAAATTTAAAGTGTTTAAAACATATTTTGAATGGCATATTTGAATTCCTCACATTTTTCTGATTCCAAAACATATATTACATGTATTATTTGGATTTGTATTTTAACAATTATTTGAATCTGAAAAGAATTTGAATTTAAATTAATTTGAATAAAAACAGACTCAGGGAATTATTTTTTTTACACTACAGGAAATTCTAACCACAGCCACTGACGGGTGGGCCTGGTACTGACTGGGCCACACGCGCGGGAAAAATGTTTTGTCACCGCGGGCTCGCCTAGCCACTGTGACTGCGGGGTGGGCCAACTGGCGCAGGCCCACGTGACAGCGGTGAGGGAGACAGGGGCTGACAGGTGGGGCTGGGGCTGGAGCGCGGGTTGCGGCTGAGAAAGGCTGAGGGGTTTTCTGCAAGATGACCTGGGCGACTGACAGGTGGGGACACTAGGAGCGCGGGTCGCAGGAATCAAAAAGGTGGGGGGCTTTTTCCAAATCGACCACAACCCCGGGTTACTGTTTTTCTTCGTCTCGCGTCTGGCGGCAGGTGCGTGCGCGGCGCGGAGCGGGGATTCGATCCCGGGCCGCGGGAGTACGCGCTAAGGGGGCTGACCGGTGCGGCGGGCTAGGGGAGCTGACAGGGAGGTGGTCGCGAGCAAGATAAGGGGCTGTTCGGCGCGGAAAAACTGCAGATGCCGGTGAGCTCTGGTGCGCGGTGGGTGTTCGACGAAACGCACGGCGACGTTAGGGCGGTACGGCGAGGCGGACCATGTCAGGGAGGAGGGGGTGCTCACCGCGGGCCCGGATCGGCGCGAGGAGCGGCGAGGCGTCGAGGTTGCTGGCGCTCCGACGAACTAGGGTTTCGGGGAGCGGCGAGGTACTGGCGGCGCTGGGGAGCTTCTCGTCCACGTCGACGCGTACGAGTCGGGGCAGGGGACGGTCCTCGGTCTTCCAGGACACCCCCACGTCGCGCACGCCAGATAGATCGTCGGGGCGAGGTGGTTGCTGGCGGCGACCGGCGTTGGCTGCTGGTGGTCGGAGAGGAAGAAGGGGAGGAAGGGGGCGGCTCGGCCAGATCTGGGAGAGGCCAGAGAGGCGTGGGAAGGAAAAAGGAGGGAGAGAGGAAGGAGGGCAGCTGGGGCACGACAAGATAAAGGTGGCCTCGTGCCACCTTTTCTTCCTTCTCCTTGAGGACGTGGGGCAGCTGGGGGCTTGTCCTGGGGGCTGGACGGCGGCAGGAGGGACTGCAGGTGGGGCTCAGGACGAGAGAGGCAGGTGGGGCTGGCCGGTAGAAGAACAGAGAGGAGAGGGGTTAGCTAGGCTAGGTTAGATGGGGCATGGCTCGGGTAGGGTTAGCTAGGTTTAGGGTTAGCTAAAGTGGCTGAGGTGTGGGCCAGGTCAGGTGGTGCTCAGCAGGCTAGAGAGAGAGGGAGAGAAAGAGAGAGAGATTTGGGAGTAGGGTAGGGTTTAGTAGAATTTAGAGAGAGAGAGTAAATAGCTAGGTTAGGTGGTTTTAGATATTTTGTATTTAATTTGGTTTAAGAGATCATATCAAGAAGAACCCTAGTGCTTGAACTGGCATAAGCTATTGTGGAGGAGAAACTAGAAAGAAAGAGGAAGAAAAGAAATAGGTGGAAAAGGGCCACATATGATCATGCATGGAGAATTAAAAATGAGTGGAAAATGGGATGGATGAGAGTATGAGGGTGGTGTAATGGTAGGAGATGGTCTTCCAAAGATAGGATCCACTAAACCCAAAGAAAAACCAAAGAAGAGAAAGGTGGTGAAGAATTGTGCATGGCCCATGCAAAATAATAATGCCATTATTTATTTTGTGAAGACAATAATAATATGATGGCATCAATCTTATGCATTTCCAAGAAGTGGAATAAAACCATGCAAAAGAATTAAGGGACTAGATCCACCCTATTGCCCATGAGCTAAATAAAACCCCAAATAAAGACAAACAAGCTCATGATCTAGTAGGATGGTGGAATTATAAAGTGGTGGAAAAGAAAGGTGATGGAAATGAAATAAGAGATATGCCCCCAACTCAACTTGGGCATTGAACAATATATTAATAACCAAATACAATATCAAGAGGCAAATACAATTAATAATGCATATGAGAGAAGAGCCAAAAGAAAAAGGGTTTTATATGATGCTCAAATGCAAGGTGGCATGATGACATGAGCATGATATAATTATGATGAAACAATAATATCTATGAAGTAGCCAATATCTTACTAGGACAAGTAGCATTACAATTGTTAGACAATTGGGGTGCTACAACTCCCGCCCACGACCAAATCCCCTAACCGGAGACAACAGTGGCGCCCGGGCTGCAAATTGATGTGTAAGTGCTCCTCGACCTATCTCCCTTTCACCACGTCAACTCTTCGTTGACCGGTTGGCGATGTCATCGCCTCCTCGTTCTAGTTTGACACATCGCCCCTTGTTCTATGGCAGCGCGTCTGCGCTCAACTAGGTCTCCGCGTTGATGTTGCTATTTAGTTCTATGTCACAGTTTTATTCACTAGATGCTAGTTTTACTCACTCAATTTTATTCTTGTAATAATTCACTAATAAAAAATTTACTCTAACTTAATTCCCGTATTTAGTCTTTAGGGAAGGTAGGATGAGCTGTGAGGAATGCCAGTTCTGTGGTATGAAGGCTAGGGTGATACATGAGCGGGTTCTAAAATTGTTGCTACTAGCACTACTGTATATGGCATAAAAAACTAAACATTCTAATTAGTGCAATGTCTAAGTTAGACTAAAAAGGATGCCTACAAGGTTCGTGAAACTAAGGTTGTCGTCATCGATGTCTCATCTGATGATGTGAAGAAACCTGCTATAATTTTTTGCAAGATGAAAGCTAAGATAGCAAGGCGAAGAGCTAAGGATTATATGAAAAGATTTAAATTAGCCGAGAAACTGAGAATCCTTATTCATAGAGGTATGGCATTGGATAAGTACATGTTTTATTTGCTACATTTATATGCAGATACAGATTATTACTTTCTAAGATTTTCTTTCTAGGTCCAAGCATGAAGGGGGTGAGGAATTTGATGATCACCACGTGTTTGGAAACAATTTGGAATTGACTTCTGACCAAGTTGTTTCCCTTTAAGGGATAGTTAAACAACACAAACCATCTATACCATACTATGTGTGTAAGATAAACAAGTCAAATGTCATCTCTGGTAAGGCCAAGATGGTTAGAATTTGACATTTCAATGTTTAAATTTTCTTATGCACATTCAACTCTAGCCAACAACTAATAATATTCTTCTCCTACAGTACTTTTTAGCTAGCTACAATAGTGTTCACCTCAACCGCTATCTCCCAAAGGATTTACCACTCGCATGCTCCTACAAGACCATTTTTCAGGATGTTAACTTCTTCCAAGGCATGAATGGTGCTGCCGAGATAAAAAGAGATTGGTCTAAGGTTCTTGAATTCGCTGGAATCAGGAAAGGGAATGTGTGCCTCTTCACCTTTTTAAATGAGGGGCTAGAAGGCTTCATCGGTTGTGTTAATGTTCTGTAGTAAGGCCAAATAGTATCTTGTTTATGATGGTGTTGGATGAACCATTAATATAATATGTTTTCAGTGAAATTGTAGTGCTAAATCCTTGGTTATTTGGTGATCTACATGCTAGTTAATATTATCTCTACAAGCTATGTATATATTTGGTTGATTGTGTGCATGTTGTTGATTTTGTACGTACTCTTAAAAGATGATCTAAAAATATGCTCTGTTGTGTTCTCTTTTATGGTTGTGTGAAATGTACAATATGTATCAACTATATCGATACATAATGTGTTCATTGTCTATTCTCAAAAGACTCCATTTACTATGACTGAGAGATGGTATGTAATATCTGGACTAAAGTACTAGACCTGGACAAAACCAATGATAGCTGTGAGCGTTGCAAATGGCTATTCCCAAAGCTTGGTCGCCTGTTTGATTCCGTCTACCTGCACGAACTATTTTTTTGTGATTTAATTTTTATCAAGTGCACTGACAGTTGGGGCCGGCCAAAACGTCACGAAGCACCGCCAAACTTAGCACTACCGTGCAAACCGAGCTGACATGTGGGGTTGAAGCACGGATGACAGGGTCGATGGGAAAAAACGAGTCGAACATGGGCCATGACGAATTTGGCACCAACCGAAATGGCGAACTGGGCTTCAGGGCCCATGACGAAATATGCGACGAATTTACCACGACAAAAGCAAGAAACGTCATTGATAACCGGGATGGAGGGCATTCGAGCGCGTTGTGACGAAACGTTCTAGAACGTTAGGAATCTGCGATGTTTTTAGGTCGCATCATAAAAAAGCGTCATGAACCATCCGCATTCTTGTAGTGAAAATTATAGACCAGGAGATCTTTCCTGTGTTGTTTTAGCATAAGGGTATGTTTGGATCATGTGCATTGGTTAAGTAGGCTACGGAACGTTTTGTCAATGTTATAGAGTATGTGTAGTATGGATGAGACCTCATGTATAAGAAGCTACACCTAGTAAGTTTAGTTCTTGGTCTGCCCTATAACTAGTGTCAATGGGAATACGGGATCAATGTTGTAGGATTTTCAATGGGGTACTAAAGGAATTTTTTAGTAAATGAAATCTTTTATGGGACAGAGGGAATAGATTATCATGTCCGGAAAGAATCCGGAAAGAAGCTTTGACATGTTGTCAAATAGGGACAGAAACGGAAAATCGCTTTGATTCCGAGCTACAAGGAGCCCTATAGTTTTCGAAATTGAAAACTTGATTTCGAAGTATCAAAAAATTATGATTTTTTTTGCACGTAGATAATAATGATGTACTATCCCAAACACACAAAGTGTCAGCCCGAAATACCTTATATTTTGGTCTCGGCAAAATTGACAAATTCTGACAGAATTTGGTTGTTTGAGAATTGCAGTTGTTCAGTACTTTAGATGCCAACATTTTGTGTAGCCGAAAATATTGGGTATTTTGAGTTGAGGCTTTTTAACGGTGGTAGAGCATGTTATTTTCTACATCTAAAATTTTTGGTCAGGATTTTTCTATACCTCAGTATACAAATTTCCAAAGGTTGAAAAACGGTCTTCATTGCTCACGACGTCCGCACTCGGAAAGAAAGACTTTTCCGAACCCTAATAGCGAATTGAATAAAAATTGCGCCGGGGTGCAAGGCATGGGACCTCCGTCAGCCTGGAAAAATTCAGATTTTCTCCTACCTCGCGGACATCGACAGGCTCAGTGCGCGCTCCAACTTCTTCTTAAAGCACTGCGCACCCTCGGCGCTGTGTGTGGCCTGCCCCTCTCTCGAGACGAGGAGACACCTCTTCTTCGACTGTTCGCTCGCCTCGGAGGTCTGGCGCAGGTTGGGCGTGACGATTTCGGCTGCTAGCTTCTCCATCTGGGACATGCCTCCTCCTCGTGCGGTGGCGACCCCAATATGGCACGCCGGCGTCGCGATGATCCTCTAGTCCATCTGGAAGGTGCGGAACGGCCTCGTCTTCAATGCCAAGGCCTCCTATGCGAGTGAGATGCTTCGGAGAGCTGGTGTCGACCTCTCAACCTGGAGATGGAGATACAAGACCGAAGATCGCGGGCAGCTCGACACCCTTCGTGTCTGTTTCCTGTTTGCGGCTATGTAGGTATGACTGCCTAGTTGCTTCGAGTAATACAATAAGCGGTGGGGATTGAAATCCCCCCTAAATTCTCAAAAAGAAAAATAGGGTCAGCATAATGAAGAAATCTCGAGGGTATTCTGTGGCGGGTAGGTTTGGAGACGGCTACATGTTAGATTTGCGACAAGTAAATAACGAAGAACGAAAACAAAATCACAGCAAGGGGACACAGATTTAACGTGGAAAACCCTCTCCAACAAAGAGAGGGGAAAAACCACGGGCGCCAGCCAGCGAAACTTCACTATAACGGAGAGTGTTTACACAACGCCGGGGATTTCACAGATGTAACTTATCCCAGCCGGCGGCTTTCAAGAAGTATATATAGCGGTGGTAACATCGGCCCAAGACTCCGGCGACGAGCCTCGCTCCGCTCCGTCAGAAGTTGGCCTATATTTTGTAGAATTTGGACCAACATATAACACTACATATGATGCCCGTGACAGTGTGTGCCGTTGATCGTGGCTGCTGATACCCTCCCTATGTGCATAGCAGGCAGCAGCGCAGGTCCAGATCGGATGTGCCACTCGGCATTTACTGCTGCGTGCATGCCCCGTTTCTTTGTGCGCATTTACTGACGCATGCTAGTAGGAGCGTAGGTAGAGAAGGCAGGTGCTTTGCATTGTACACAGTGCGAGCCAGAAAACAAGCCTGCACGAGTCTCTGCCATTTGGGAAACGGGCCGTCGTCGGTCCGGTCCGACGAGCGCTCGAAGCTGGGCCGGACGGTGGGAGGCGTTGGCAGGCGCCGTGTCGCGGCGCCAGTGGCCGCAACCGTTGACCTCCGTACGGAGACAGAGGCGCCTACGTGGGTCACCTCCGACGCGACGCCGTGGATTGATTTGACGGGATTCCCTGCCCTTCCCGTGCACCTGCCACCTAGTTCGTCATTTATCTCTCTTTCGTCATGTACTACTAGGTTGCTTTGCTCTTCCATCCATGTATCTCTGCGTCGTGGGCATGCAACTACATGCACGTCGACCTGGCCTAGAAAAAAACAGTTGACCTGATGACTAAAGAAAAGTGTACTTCTCCTTGTTAGGGTACGTCTACCAGGCCGACCTAACCAGCCACAGCGCGTCCGCACGCCCGTGGGGCGTGCGCGGCCTCTTAACGCCACGACCGCGTCCGGCTCCACCCATCGGTGCATCTAATTTGCGTGACCGATGCGTCCGTCCAGACAGCGCAGACACCATGCGGGTGTCCGTCTGTCGGCCGCTCGAAGCCCATACGTAAGTGAAACATTCATAATTAAATTGGTTTTTTATTAGATTAGGTCCCTGCCGATTAAAAAAGGCTCATTTGAACAAACTAAAACCCTACGGCTACTAGCCGCAGTTGATGCGGCCGTTGTTGCCACTGGCACCGACGATCGCCGTCATAGCCGACCAGATGGCCTTCTGCTGGAAACGATCGCGGTAATGCTCGCTAGCTCGGCCACGAGCCTCCTTCTTGTCGGTCGCTTTCGCGCGGTCCGTTGCCGCCCGGTTGGCCAGGGCCTTCTCCCTCTCCTCCTAGTCCTCCACCTCCGCCGCCGTGGCCGCCCTCGCTGCCAAGGGGGCAACCATCACCGGAGCTCCGTTGGGGCCTAGGTCGAGGGTCTGCGTGATCTGCAGGGGACGGCGATCGCCTCCTCGTCGTCCGCCGCCACCTGATCCACCTCCCCCCTCCTCGTCGTCGTCCTCCACCTCGGTATCGTCCCCGTCGACGAGAACCTACACGCTCGCCACCTAGGTATCGTCCCCGTCAATGAGAACCCACGCGCTCGCCACTCGCAGCTGCTCCGCCGCCGTTTCGGCCGCGTACTCCGCCGCTTCCACCGTGCTGCGTGTGGTGGTGTCCTGACAAAGCTCGCGGACGGCCACCTTGGCGGCCTCCTTGGCCACCTCCTCTAGCGTGACCATGGTCGCCTCGTGGCGGACCTCGCGGAGGGCCCTAATGCGTCCTCCTTGGCCACCGCCACCTTGGCAGCGACATGGTGAACCTCATGCACCGCCCATTGGGCCGCCACCTGTGCGGCCGCCTTCACCACCTGCGCCAGCGCCACCTCGGCCACATGGCCTTCCTCCCCAAAGGCCACCACCTCCGCCTCGGCCATGCGCTAGGACAACAACGTGGCTTGGAGGTCGACAACGTCGATGTCAGCATCCTGGAAGCGGGTGCGGCACATCTCCCCGATCTTGGTCCAGTTGGCGATCTGGCGGCGAGGCATGGCTGTGGTAGGAGCTTTTTTCCGGCGGTGGCTGCTCTGGCTGGGCTTGTTGTCTCAGCCGTGCCACGCGGCCATCTTTTATAGACGACGACGAAGGTGGAAAACGGCCGGGGAGGCGCGCGTGGGAGGGAAGGCGCACACGGGAAATAGAAAGCTACAATGGCGGGAAACGCCAGCCTCACGGGAAGCCGTCGACATTGAAAGCCGACGTCGCTTCGCCATTAACATCCCATCGTCGGGGTGTCAAGCGGTGACAGCGGGAGGGAGACAGATAGATGGGTCGGGTCACTGTGCGTGGTTGGTCGGACAGACCGGACCGCGACCTCGGAGCGACCACGACCCTACCCAAACGGACAGAAACGGATCGTTTCAGTCACCCATTTGGGTCGGTCCGGTGGAGATGCCCTTAGGTCACCTTGCTGATATTCACCGGCCTTTCCTATGAAACACAATCCCTCCTACAGCAAAATGTAGACTACTCCTTCCTATGAGTATCCAAATTACTTGTCCTCGGATTTTTCAAATTATATAGGTTTTACATAGTAACATTTATTCTAAAACCACGGCAAGGTTTTTTTTTCTTCGAAATTTCACCCATCTATTAGTAATTATCAACAATAGTAAATAAAATCTTAAAACTAATAGAAATTACAAGTAGGTTCTTGTGCCACCAAGCGCCGACTACAGACAAAAGTGCACTCCTTCTTGCTGATACTATTCACTGGCCTTTCCTATGAAACGCAATCCCATCCAACAGTGAAGTGTAGACCGGATTAGCCAGTAGCCTAGTAGTACTAGAGTTCAGTACTGGCCTGAGGGAGGCGTGCAGCTTCGGTCGTGAATCAAGAACACGGATCAGATGGCTACCTCAGCTACCTACTCATAGCCGACTAGCCACTAGCCGTGTGTACTCATGGCAGCAAATAACATCGGCTTTCGCAGGAGAAGAAATAAACATGTCAGAATTAATTGTGCGTCGTCGGAGTTGATCCGGTATGGCGCTCATGCATGGCCCTCCACTCACACCCACTGGTATATAGGCGTTGGCCGGATAGCTATTTGTCTAGATATCACATCTTTTCCTGTTCTTTCTTCTTTTGTTTTTTGTGCTCGATCTTCTTAATCTAATTCTATTACTAGTTTCTTTATGTAGGCAGGTGTGCTACCTATTCAGTTTAGAGGATAGAAAAGGTCCAGTTACATACACATGCCAGGGAGACAATCACCAAGCAACGGTGAAGTGATGAGAAAACCACTTGCCAAATCGCAGAAAAGACACCCCCCCCCCCTCTCCCAACCGCTTCGCACGAATTGAGAGGCAAGTTTGAGAGTTGCTCTCTCACAGCCGGGTCTTCTCCATGCCCCCCTCGCCTGATTAGCCGGTGAGTACCAGCGGGAGGATGGCGCCGGAGTAGGCTTAGGTTTCTGTAGGAGTCCTAGGTGTAGGGTTTGGCCAGGTGCCGCGGTCTGGCATCATGCCAATGCCATGAATAAAAATCTTCAAGATCTCTTCGGCTTGTAATATCCCGGGATTAACACCTAGTAATAGAGAGGACACATGTGGGTGAATTACATTCATGCATAAGAAAATCCAGAGAATTTTCGCGCAAAACTAAAGGAGCTATGGAGGGATCGAGATCTCTCTTGTTCTGATGGAAACGCCAACACAACTGTTATGGATTTCGACATGACCTCAATTGTATTTTTGTGCCTTGGGAAACAATTCAATTCATATTTGAAATTGAGAATTGAAATTCAAATTTGAATACTTTGGAATTTATAATATTACAATATTAAGTAAGGAACATATCAATACTTAGAAGAAATGAATAGAATTCCTGAATAAAGAAATATGATATTATAATAGATAAAAAATAATAGTAAAGTAATTGGAATAAGTGTTTCAACGTCTTTATAATATTCAAATAGAAAAGAATATACAATAATAATAATATAAGATATAGAAAATTGAAATTGAACTATAAATGAAAGATGGTTTACAACAATAAATAAGAATTGAATTCATTTTTATAAATAAGATATAAATATTACAATAAGAATAATATAAGATATATAAAATTGAAATTGAACTATAAATGAAAGATGGTTTACAACAATAAATAAGAATTGAATTCATTTTTATAAATAAGATATAAATATTACAAGATTCAAATTACAAAAAGAAAGAAAATTCAATCTTATTAATAATATTCACTATTACAATGTATCTATATTTGTAAACAAGAATGAAAGATTACACGAATGAATTCCAAAAATAATAAAAGAATGTCCTAAGTTACATTTCCTAAACTAAATCCTAATTACTTCTTCACCTTGTCCATTTCTCTTGTCTCTAATCTGTTTCCTGTAAATAAAAAATAGTTGAAAAGAATAGGGAGTTATTGGGGTAGTGGTACTCTTAGGTATAGTAGTGAGTTGCACTGCTTAATCAAACATCACTAAGTATTTATTTAGGGGATATACTTGCTATTTTTTTATATAATACGTTTTTAATAATTTTCACGAATAATACATGAATTAAAACATTTGCGATTCTAGCACGGTGTTGGTATTTGAATAGCTGATCAGTCCTTATCAACTTTTGAATAGCCGACCAGTCTTGTCTGCATTTGAAATGCTAACAGGTTATAGGGGCAGTGTAAAGAATAGGAGGACTAGTCAGCTTTTCAAAAGCACACATGACTGGTCGGCTCTTCAAAAACCGATAAAGATTGGTCGGCTATTCAAATGTCGACACCGTACTAGAATTGCAAATCTTTCAATTCGTGTATTATTCGTGGAAATTATTAAAAAATGTATTAGTTAAAAAAATAGCGATATACTTAGCATCTGTTTTGATCAGAATATTTGCCTCATCCTTGTGCATCATAGGCTGGGAGAAATCACACTTGGTAAGCAAAGGAAATATCCATATATCAGAAAATATCAGATCAGCCGAGCACATCCACAACACCAAGTTTCCATGTGGGAACTTGCACCCAGTGGGGCCCAGTTGTAAGCAGCATACACAACATGCATGGCATGTGGTGCTATCACCACCACAACATCAGTATAAATCGTACAACAGCAAGGCAACCATCCAGCCGAAACCACACTTCTCTATCTCAGTACTAAAAGATTGTCAAGAACACTTCTTCTAGTACATCAAGAACACATACACTTGTTCATTCCCAGATCACGTTATTGCACCACAACCACACCACAAACACCCTGGTTGCTTGGGGAAGCCATCCAGGGGTCAAAAAGAAGTTTTCGTAGCTGCTCTAGGGCAAGCCAAAGGTACAAAGAGAAGAAGGTTCAGGTGCTGGAAGAAATAGTTGGGGATGGATTAGCCGGGGATCTGGCTGCTCTAAACCCTAGCTCTTCCTCCAACTACGAGCATCCAGCCCGAAACTAGCACAAGTTCAAAACACCGAAACCTACTTCGGTATAGCGACAGCATCGCCCACCCCAGTCTCTCCAGTCGGAGCCGGAGAAGAAGGGTAGGGAAGCTGACAACCCCACGACGACCCTCGGGGATGGAGGGAGAGGAGAGAGGGGGCATGAGTTTTCCCTCCCGTATAACGTAGCAACGGGTTAGTCAAATCGGTTACCTACTTGCTTCATGATCTACTCAACTTTGGTTTTAAACACGGAAGGACCATCAAGTGTCGAGGATATACATTAATCAGAAGTAGTGGGATTAGATTTTACAAAGAGGACCTCAAAGAAAATGAGCATGAAATCATAGTCGCCCTTCGATTTTAATAAAAAAGACCCTGAACAAAAAAACGAAAACATGTCCTTGTCCACCGCAATTCAGGATGAGCTCAAGGCCACAGTCACCCACGTCATGGTCGGGGATGACACCACTTGGGGCAGAGCATACGTTCCTTGTCACGGACATCGTGGAATGCATGGGGATCATTATGGGCATCCCGGTCCTTCTATTGATCATTGATATGAGAGAGTTATCGATCATGTCTATGTCATTCCTATACCGTAAGATAACACACTTAGGGTCTGAGAGTGTTCTGAGATCATTATGGAATGATGTGATCATCGATGAGAAAAAGATTGTGATCATCGATGAGAAAAAGATTGTGATCATGATGGAACGATGTGATCATCGATCAGTAAAAGAGATTTCATAATATGCGTTCATATATTAATTATGAATTAATATATGGAATACACATTTGAAATTAAAATTAATAGGGAAAGTTCCTCTATTGGGCCAGATCCCTGCAGGGAAAAGGCGCAATGGGAAGCCACCCCGAAGTGGAGCACCCGCTGCCCCTGGGCCCTACCGGCCGCCCCACCACATGAGCGGGGCGAAGGCAGGGGCAGACGAGCGTGTTGGCGGGCAGGCTGGCGGGGTTCACCCAGCCGGCCGTCGCCACCTCTCCCAGCCAGCGCGCCATCCCACCTCCTCCTCTCCTTTTGTCCCATACCAGGACTTTGGGGAGAAGGGGTCCTCCCCTTTCCCCTATATAAAGAGGGGAATATTATGAATTAAATACAACAAATAAAAGGAGGGATTTCCTAAGGCTATTTTCCATTGGGAATTATCCCCCCTCTCTCTGTTGAATCTCGCTAGGGCGGTTCCAAGAAGAACTGCACACGTGGGAGACGACACCATCCCGGCACGCTATCGCATTGCTGGATTCCTGTTCCAGAGGGTCTACTTCCGTATCCCGGCTAGATCAAGGAGAATGGGAGTCATCGTCGGACATCGGTCATGTGCGAAACCACAGAGGTGCTGCCACTAGTGGCACCTGGGTTGTCGTGCGAGGACTAGGAGGTGACGAGCGAGGAGCTTCGTGACCTTGAGGTCGGCTATGAGATCGACTACTTCATCCACGTTCCCTGCGGAACATTAACCGCATTCGGTCTACAAGGATATGTCACCAAAACACCATCCCCGTTGTTGCTTAACTCATAGATAGATCATGATATTGGTGTTGCGATAGCTAGGAAAATTTTCTTTTCTGCTACCAACCCCTACAAGAACATGATGGAGTCATCCCCAAGAAATTCCCTTAGGGCGTCCGGCACCCTGTCAGCATGGACGATCTAGAAGCCGAGCACCTCGTAGGAGACGGACATCTGCAGGACGGCAGTGTGCTACTACTTCGCCGGTGCAATGAACTAGCGCCCTGCATTCTTCCTCCATGTTGGCGTGAAATCACAATCCAAGGCAACACACTTAGTCACCGCGACGATGGGTGAAGGTCACCTTGAACTACATCTTATGCCCTTCGTAGGAGAAGACGTGTGTCCCTGGTAAGGGTCCCACCATTGACGAGGATTCAGTGTTCTTGGGATTTTCTCGATGAACTTCTTGATCGAGACTAGAGGATTGGTTGTGTGTAGGGTTGATCATTTCGTAATCTTAGGATTTTATAGCGGTTAGAGTCGTGTGAACTCATTATTTGGAGTAGGGGGTGGCCCCCCTCCTCTAGCCCCGACAAATATTTGGTTTACGTGTTATTTTTCAAAGCCTGAGCGAGCATCAATGGCACAATACCTGATTTTCTCACAATCTAAAGGAAAGTCGGTCCACGTATCGTGTTTGATAGAACTCTTCGGCTTTTTCTACAGAGTTTTCTTGATGTAGTACTTGGCCAGATCATTCAGAGAAGGAAGAATGTTGGTCGTCGGTTTCCAAACCAATTATAGGAGGTCGCTTGCACCGGGAATGCCGAGACCATAGGGTGCGAGTTTCTGCACCTCATTGCTGATCGCCACGGCATGGAACATGATGGAGTCATCCCCAAGAAATTCCTTTAGGGCATCTGGCACCTTGTCAGCATGGATGATCTGGAAGACGGGTACCTCGTAGGAGACAAACCTCTCCCCGAAGGCGGCGCGCTGCTGCTCCACTAGTGGAGTGAACCACCCCCCTGCATTTTTCCTTGGCGCTGTCGTGAACTCGCAGTGCAAGCAAATCCACTTGGTCAACGCGGCATTGAGGAACCGCTCCGTCATGTCTCGTATCCAGCTCTCCACCCTCCATGCACGGTGGGTGAAGGTCACCTTGAAGTACATCTTCTACTCTTTGTAGGAACCCAATACTATATATCTTCGTGGGATGTGTTTTGAGTGTTATTGATAATCGTTTGTGTGATGTGTACATGCATATAACATACTGAAATGAGCTCTAGGAGGCACTGTTCTATAGTTGAGAAAGATCATGAGATATAGTGCATTGCGAGAGAGCTCGAACCCCTTAAGGGTGCCTTACCCAACTAGTTTGTGGTTTGATGCATTATTGCAAAAATTCCTCCTTCATGCAGGAACTTTGCCATGACTCTCAAACACAAGATATAGTAGATATCGGTAAAAAGCTAATGGCGTTTCTTGATGTTGAGAAGAAAGGACATGCTAAATGCACTACTTAGAAAGGATGCGATGGTAAGTTCAGTTCCAACATGCACTACAAGGAATCTGGCCTTCTATGACCCTCCATTTTGGTCACAGAATCGTCATAGTAGTCCATCTATGACGATTTTATGACGAAAATAAAATCGTCGAAAGCTGGGCGTCGCAAATGAACTATAACGACGATTTTGGTAAAATCGTCATAACCATCTATGACGATATTGGATCGTCATAACCGTTATGACGTTCCAATATCGTCACAGACCATCTAGCCTGGACACATCAAATCCTACGTGGCCGATCCGACGTGGCAAAATTATGACGAAATAAAATCGTCGTAGTGTGAAATCGGCCCGGTCCATTTTGGTGGTCTATATGGGCCAAGCCCAAAAATTTCAGTCTTTCATTAACAGAGCCTTGGCCTTCTTCGTGTCATCTTTCTTTTAGGGCTGGTGTTTCTATAATCCATTTCAGTATTGGGCTTTGGCCTTTTTAGTCCATTTAATTTTCTTCCTTCTCACAATATATTCCTTGTTCCCTTTTTCAAAAATTATTATTTTATTCTGAATTGAACACTGTTGTGAATCAGTTTTTTGTTGGATTGCGGCCTGTTTGGAGCCCAAATACGATCCGTCTCACTGGTACAGCAGGCAAGCAAAACAAATAATCCACAAATAAATCAGATTTCAATCTCAACATTTAACAAAACATAAAAGTCTCATCTGTTGATAATCAACACAGTTAAAACATATTTCAAACAAAAAGTAGAGTAGACACGCTCCTGACTACGGAGCGACAAAATCACTGCTCAGAGAGAGCGGCCAGATGATCAGCTTCGGCCACCTTGGCCTTCGGAGCATCAGGTGACTCGAGGAAGAACTGCAGTCTGGTCCATCTCAAGAAGAATTCCAGTAACCTTAGCAGCCTAATCATACTCCAGTTGATCAACAAGTGGTACAATATTTCACCAAGCATCTGCACAAATTATATATGTTAGTTATGTCCTAGCTCTTTTATAATAATCAACTGTACTGGATTAAACTCTAATGTGAAATGGCATACTAGTAATAACAGATGCTCCAAGAAAAGTTTACAATTACAATGTATAAAGCAAAAATGTACAATGTAGCATAGACGGTACTCCCGCCGTCCCAAAACACACGACTTAGTTTTTTCTAGATTCGTATGTATCTAGACTTGTTTTAGTATAAGATGCATCCGAATCTAGACAAACGCAAGTCACTTATTTTATGACGGAGGGAGTATTACATATCTAAAATAATGCACAATTGTACAATGTACTAGGGTCCAGATAAAATCACAGAAGCAAAATTCAACAGGTATCTACTACAACAAAAACAAGTTTGCTTTTAATCTGAAGTACTCGGTTAACTTTGATTTTATAATGCATACTGTAACATGGAAAGTGGATTGATATGGAACAAACATTGTTTGTATTGACCTATTGCTGTCACTTCCACACATACAAGCATGCAAATGCTTAACTAATAAATGTTTACGAAAATCAGGATGTGCACAATTAAAAGCAAGTGATTATCACAGCTCACTAGCAGCTCATTGAACGAGAAAACACAACCGGCCCTTCTCACCATTTGAATTGAAGGCTTTCATTGCTATGAATGTACGATGCATAAAAGTATCAATAATAAGTGAAGATAAATAGACAACATCATCATCATCAATTTACAAAGCAGAAAAGTCATCACTTCAAAGGGAAACTCTAGTACTTTTAATTAGAAGGAACTGTCTGACAAACTTGTTGGCTCTACTACAGATGAGTAGCATATTACTGCAGATGAATAGCATATTACAAATTCAGCTATGGAAGTCAATTGCGCCCAATAAAAAATAGTATACCTATACAATTTAAACATTAAGAATACAGACACCTGGCAACTTTGCATTCCACTTAATCTAATCTAACAAGACATGGTCAATCATACATGCATACAAACAAGCAGTCCATGTAAAAAAATGCGTAGATCGGTAAATCTCAAAGACGTAAGATACAAGTTTTAGTTTTCCCACATGTCGTAGGTCAAACACTACGCACACACCCAAAAACAGTCCCATTGGAAAATCACCGCGTGGTCTCACCATATCACATTTGATTTTTTTATCAATCATCACCTAATAATAATATCCTAAAGAGGAAAACCATTTGTTTGCTACCGATCAAAGTGCACCACTAACATTTTTGAGTTAAAGCTGGCAAGCTTCTATTTATTCATCCTAAGTTAAAAAACAAACATGACCACGGTCTCGTTAACAGCTAGAACTATATGAGCTCTTACCTTACACCATTCGATAAACAAAACAAAATCTGAACAGTTCGACCAACATATCCAAAGACAAAGTCATAACATCACTAGCTTCTGGCAAGCTACCATGGATTAAAAAACAATAACATACCAGTTATCATAATACCATCACAATATTTTGGACTGACTAGTAAACCACAAGATATCTCATTTCAAGATGAGACTCTTGTTCTAGAGAACATACTCCACAATCTGATCAGATCGAGGAGAGGAGCGGCGGTACGGAGGTGGGGAGAAGAGGGGGAGACTCACCAGGTTGTCCCTGACAACTGTAGCAATAGTAGACGGTGAGGATCGTGAGGATCTTGCGCCGTGAAGGCTATAGCAACAGGAGCCATCACACCTCGAGCTAAGAATCTTGCTGAGGAACCTTACTGACCAGGTGACGCCAATGAGATGTAAACCCTCGGACGCAAAGGCTGTCCCGGGGTCCACGCCTCTACAGATCAACCAATGCTCACGGCCGAACAATAAGCAAAATGGTTGCTATATCCTTGTGCATCTATGTACATTGTAGAGTTCCTAGAGTGGGATGCAAGCAGAGAGTTGTACTCCAAATAGAAGGTCCAGAGCACCTCCAAGTAGAAGATATCTCAAGTTACAGAACAACTTGTATTAACCATCTCAAGTACATAGTCAAATATTAAAGCATGCTAGTGAGACTCACCAGGCTGGCAGAACATACACACAAGTAGTCTTGAATCAAAAGGAAACCTAGATATAAGTAAAGAACATCATGGTAGGATCGTTTTGCACTGCCAGTTGATGTGAGCTCCTCCCAAAGTTACTTGCTCCGCACAGCCAGCACCCATATACACAATAAAGATATTCAATTAAGGCAAGAAAAAGAAGTTGTATGATTTATGCTTGTACACAAAAAGAACAGGAACGAAACTATATCAATTTTTACTCCATTACTTGCATAATTAATGTTAGGATGTTGTACTGCTAATATTAAAACTGAACATATGTATGAATTTCCAAGCTACAGAAAACAAATGAATAATAGTAATGCGTGTGAACCCTATATTGAAGCAGAATAATCATGCATGATCAAATCATATTAAATGAGGATGCAGCAGTATAAACAACACTGGTCACAACCCTAAATTGTACAAAATCCAGTCAAACATGCTTGGATCCAGCATATTAATCAGTGCAAACTCACAAAGAGCAGAGTGCATTCACACTTGTATAGATACTAACTAGGGAATGTGGGGTGGCAACACGCCGCTCCTCTAGTGCTGATCTTGGAGCATGCATGAATACTTAGCCCTTACTACTTTGGTGGTCTTACTGATCAAATCCAACACACCTTATAGGCACAATTCGACACAATATGATACTGTGGCAATCATCAGATCTGGTACTTAACATCTATTAAGCAAGATTGTGTGATAGTTACACAGAAATAAAGAAAATAAAGAGAGATCTACATTTATAGTATAAATTCAAAACCCTAAGACAAGTTCAACAAGGCGTTTAACTGCAAAAAACTGTATAAATCCAAGAATATGAGAATAAGCACACTAATCCAAGAATACACATCTGATTCTAGTATGCATATTAACAAGCACACACGAATCCCTTGCATTCTATTAGAAAGTAATGAAGACAGTTTAGGATGAAAGGAAAAATGCATCAAGTGATGAATCAATAATACCATTGCTCTCCTATTAAGCTAAAGACATGTTTCTGCCAGATCTAATAAAAGTACCAGTACCAAAGCATCCATGTAGTTGTACTCGAAAGAGGAAACAAGAAATAAGGAGCGAGATATTTGATGTACATACAAGGGCGATGAAAACACCGAAGAATAGACGCAGACGCCCTCCCGCGTCGAAGATGAACTTGTCGGTGTGCTCCTTGGCTTGAGGTGGTTCTTCGCTCGTGGAGGGGGTGGACGCGAAGCCGGCAGAAGCGGGAGTTTCCATGGGCCATAGACCTGGGGTCGACGGGCTCGGCCTTGGTGTCCACGGGTAGAACCTCTGAATCCTCAAACCCGTTGGTGCGGCCTGCATCCGAGATGGCGACGAGGACCATGAGGAAGCGGGCGAGGCGGAGGCCGTCGAGGGTCACCGCGCCTGCGCGTTGGGGAACACGTGGGCACCGAGGATGAGCTGGCTCCACGCCTTGCAGACGCCGGAGGAGGAGTCGCTCCAGGGTTGAGGACCTTGAAGAATAGGGAGAGGCGGAGGTCCCCGACCTTAAGGATAGGGGCGGCTGCTCGTCGCCCTCCATGGCCACCCAGCCGCCCCGGCCAGGCCGATGGTAGTTCGTTGGGAGGGCGGAGGAGATCAGTTGAGGATGGAGGGGATCAGGGCGCCACTGTAAATGGAGGGGGAAAGCGCAGCCGCCAAGGGAGGATAAGGGGTGACCAGAGAGGCGAAGATGGGCGTGGTGTGGCGGCGGGGAAGAGATAAGGGTTAGAGTAAGTCACGGCGGGGGGATTTGGTGTGCGCCAAATTTTTTGCCGCGTGTGCGTGCGATGATGCAAATATTTGCCGCGTGTGCGCGTGATGGGTGCCAGGTCATCGATCCCCGCCAAGTTTCCCCACTTAACCATCCCAACCGTTCATTATATTCAGATCCTACGCCTGGTATTGTCTTTCTCTTATACCTTGATCTGTCTAGTAGTTATGACGATTTTGTCTAGAGAAATTACGACGTTTTTCGCGAAATCGTTATAGTTTATTAAGGATTTGGCCCTCCCAAATAGCTTGCAACCATCTGGTGTAGAATCGTCATAAATCTATGACGATTTCATTCACGGTCACTACCAAAACGTCATAGGTTGACACATTCCTTGTAGTGACGGTGTAGATGAAAACCTTCGGCAAGATCAAAGAGAATAACAATCCCTCCTTCAACAAAATTGCAAAGACTATAACCTTCAAAAAGAAGAAGCCAAACTAGGTTGAGCTAGAGGTTGCTTTACTAGTGGAGAACTTGTCCACTATTCCACGGACTTCCTTGTAGAATGAAAAGGGGGAAAGACTGTCAACATCCTCACCTCTAGCAATACCGATGATGGATATGGTAATTTATTTACTGTTCTTCTGGTATTTCAGTCGCCGTGTTGGTGGATTGATACGATTGCTAATTTTCATATGTGTGCTGACATCTCTATGTTCATTTGTTATCATGTCGCACATGATTCTTCCATCCTAATGGGGAATAGGTCACATTCTTCTATTTTTGGTGTTAGCATGGTAGATCTGAAGTTCACTTCAAGAAAAGATCGTGCAGCTAAGGAATGTGAAGCATGTCCGCACTATGAATAAGAATATTGTTAGTGGCTCCCTTCTATGCAGAGATGGGTTTAAGGTTATTTTAGAGTCTAATAAAAGTAGTCATTTCCAAGCATGGACAATTAATCAGTAAAGCATATGAGTTCGGATGCTTGTTCCAATTGTCCCTTTCAAAGTTTTGTAATAAATCTGCAACATTATTTGTGGTGGTGTTAATTTTGTTTTAATATCTTCGATGTCTAGTATGAATTTAATTTCGAATTTCACTATTGCCAAAGGTTCTAAGTGCCATAGTTGTGTGCAACCAAAGTAACCTTGAAAGCCTCACAAGCCAGCTGATAGAAACTTGACGCCTACATTCTGATCTATGCGTGATGAATGGTGTGTTGAAAAAATGTGGTAAAAGATATTCATGGTATTGGTTGATGATATGAATAGATTCTGCTATGTTTACTGGTTACAAAATAAATATGAGGCTTTAGATTAGTTAAAAATTTATAATGCCAGTTGGAAATCAACTAGAGATAAATATCAAGTGTCTTAGATCAGATCATGGTGGTGAGTATTTTGCTAAAACATTTGACGAATTATATGTGGAAAATGATATTATTCATGAGAGGACGCCTCCCTACTCACCTCAATCAAGCGGGATTGCCGAGAGGGAAAACCACAAGTTGACTGACTTGGTGATTTCCATGTTAGCAATTCGGTTTATCAAAGGCATGGTTGGGGGGATGCTTTGCTGACTTCATGTCATATCCTATACAGAGTTCCTAACAAGAATAAAGATAAGACTCCTTATGAGAAGTTGGCTAGGAGAAAACCATCACTTTAGTACTTGTACATTTGGGGATGTTTGACGAAGGTCAACATACGGATTCCCAAGAAACACAAGATTGGACCAAAGATAATGGATTGTATCTTTCTAGGATATGCTCCACGAAGTGTTGGCTATAGATTTGTAGTGTTTAAATCCAAGGTACATGACATATATGTTGATAGTATAATGGAATCTTGACATGCAGCATTTTTTGGGAATATGTTTCCTATGAAAGATATTCATAGCACTGCTGGATTTTTTTGAGGCATTTGTCAAATCTAGAACACTTTTGAGAATTTTGAACAACCAAAAGAGCAATTTTTTGAGAAGGATGACCATGAAACTCCCATAAGGAGTAAGATATAAAGGATTGCAAAATCCTTTGATAATGATTTCATCTTGTACCTTGTGGATGATACTCATAGATCCAATGTTCAGGCAAATGTATCTCCTAGTGCAGATGATTAGAAAGAAACTATCCAAACTGAGATGGACCCAGTCCTTCTAATGGTAGTTGGCAATTATCAGAACGAACCTATGCTTGTAAACCTGTGGGATTTAAGGTGTTTAAAAAAAGGCAAGGACTGATGGTACTATTGAAAAGTATAAGACATGACTTGTAGCAAAAGTCTACACCTAGAAAGAAGGCAAAGATTACTTTATACACCATTGCTAGACCGACCATCATTCGAGTACTACTTTCTCTGGGTGTCTCATATGGTATTCTCGTTCAACAAATGGACGAAAAGACAACTTTACTTAATGGAGAGTTGGAAGAGAAAATCTACATAGATCAGATGGGTTTGTGGTAAAGGGTGAAGATCGAAATGTGTGCAAGCTGTTAAAATCTGAAACCTATGGTTTTGGTGCGGTTGTAGACTTCTTTTTAGGAAATTACCTTGCATCCATCATTGTCGCGCATTACAACTTAGGGCCCGTTTGGAACGTAGGATAGGAAAAATGTAGGAACCTGAAAATTGTAGGAATAGGAAAAGAATGCACCTGAAAAACTATGGATTGGAAAACATAGGAAATATTACTAGGTGAGCGTTTGGATGAGCTCAGGAAAAACATAGGAACTTTCTGGTACTCCCTCCGACCCAAATTAGTTGACTTCGTTTAGATTCGGACGTATCTAACACTAAAATAAATCTAGATACATTCGAATCTAGAAAAATCTAAGTCAACTAATTTGGGTCGGAGGGAGTATGAGTTTTGAAAATTTTGAAAAGAAAATTCATTTGCAGAAAACACAATTTATCAAGGACCGGAGTTCGGAGGCCCTATTCATTTGCAAGCAGATACCTCGTGTCTTATAGTGTCGTCTTGGAAGGAGGAGGGTAGGCTGCTGCGGTGATCTACACGCAGACCTCCAGCTTCAGCTAATTGTCTATAATGGCCGATGCATGAACTAGGCAACAAGCATTGCGTCACTCTTTGCACAGGAAAAATAAAAAGAGGTTGGAGCCATTGTTTCCTTTCCTGTACTTTTGCTGTGAAACGAGAGTCAAAGGAAACTTTCCTGTAAATTTCCTACGAGTGAATCCTATGTGCCAAACGGCTCAACAGTAGCTATTCCAGAGGATTGCCGATTCCTATGTTTTTTCTGTGAAAATCCTACGTTCCAAACGGCCCCTTAGGGACAAAGGAATCCCTAAAGAGGAAGTAACCGAACGTGCATAAGAGATTACAGAGAAAGACTTTGTAGGCACACACACACGTTTCGCTTCATCGGATACATCCCGGTGGGATAAAGCGTCCAGCCCTCATATTGTCGCAGGCTTGGGCAAGGATATCTGCCATGTACGTCCGTTCATCTTCTATCATGTTCTTTTTATCACTTGTAGATCTCTTGTTAACTATTCGTGTCTCGGGTCATTCTTTGAAACAATTTTCTACTTCCGTGTAAAACCTGTACGGAGTATTTGTTTCTGCAGCTTCAGTGTTCACTTTACAAAGCATACGAGGACATAGCACGAGTGAAAAAACTGTAGGAGAGGCACAAATATGCATTCATTTAGTATTGGATTTTCTATCGGATGTCCATTTTTGGGCATGTCATGCGCTACGGGTAAAACATCTTTTTGTGTCCCCATTTCACAACGTTAGTGCTAAGAAAAATGAACTGGATTATCTCGTCCGGAAAGAAGCTTTTACATGGTGTCAAATAGAGAAAGAAAAACTTTTCAAAACCATAGGGAATTAAAATTTAATATAGTGTCTGCATAATAAGGGATTCTCTGGGGTATTTTGGTGCGGGTAGGTTTGCAGATGCATATGCCCGTTACAGTCTTGTACCGTTGATCGTGGTTGCTGACACCCTGTCTGCATGCAGCAGCGCAGGTCCAAGTCGGGTGTGCCACTTGGCTGCTGGGAGGGTTGAAATGCGTAATCCGAAAACTGTGGACGGACAGACACCCACGCGTGCATGTCTAGCCGACCGCCGACACCCCCGTGGTGCCTAGGAGCCAGCGCCGTAGGCAAGATTGTGCCAACCCGCCACTAAAGCCTGAGGATCCATACACGCACAGGACAGAAGACTGAGCGGGCATGGAGCAGGCGGCACAGCAGGGGCGCGTCCACCCCGGGGAGACAGGTTCACGCCTGAGAGGAAGAGGAGACGCGCCGTTCGCCGGAATCCCACGACACCGCACCGCCGAGATTTCGCAGGGGAACCACGCCGCCGCCTCCAGTAGATGGCCGCCGTCTCACATGGAGAAGTCCCCGCCACTGCCGTCGCCGCTTGGCTTCGCCCTGCTGGTCCTCCAGCGACGGCGGGCAGAGATGGGGAGAGGAGGGAGGGGCCCGAGGGCCGGCGGCGGTGGTCGCCCCCCGTGTCACCTGGTTAGGCAGCGCGGGGGTTAGGGTTATAGGAACCGCTGAGCATGCGTTCAGTTTCCGGACCCCGACAGGGTTTAGATAATTTTTTTTCTTCTAAAACTGCGATAACTAGTTTAATATGGATTAGATAAACGATGGATTCAGGCAGATTAGCTGTTCGTTGTTCATCGGAGTACTAGCTCACGCAGATTAGCTGGTAGAGTGGAGTACTGACCTGCCGGGAGGCGTGCAGCTTCGGCTATTTGGACCAAATTGACCCAAAGTTGAAATAATTTTACAAACTCCCGACAAAACTATTTCACATCACTAATTTTTTTTCAGCGCCGCATATAGAGCGACGCTTAGAGTGCACCGCCACTCTATATGGCGCTGTAAAAAGAGTTAGTGGTGTGAATACTTTTGTCCCGAGTTAAATTTGTGAATTTTTTTCTACTTTAGATACTTTTGATCAAATTGCCTGCAGTTTCAGTCGTGAATCAAGAACACGGATCAGATGGCTATCTCAGCTACGTACTGATAGCTAGCCCTAGCCGCATACTAGTGGCAGCATATATGTAGCCTCTCCAAGATCAATATAATATTGGCTTTCGCAAGAGAAGAATAAACATGTCAGAATTAATTGGGCGTCGTCAAACTTGATCCTGTATGGCGCTGATGCATGGCCCTCCACTCTACGGTCACAGCACTGGTATATGGGCGCTGGCTGGCTAGCTCTCAGATCTCCTCTTCTTCCTTCTTTACGTTCTTGCTCGATCTTCTTAATCTAATTCCATTGGTTTCTTTATTATGTAGGCTGGTGTCCTACCAATACGGGTGTGCTACCAGTTCAGTTTCTCTTCTCTATCTCTACTACTTAAAAAGAACGAACTTCCTCTCTTTCCTCCGGTCGTTGGTTTCGTCAACACTTTTTCAAATAAGACCATTTTGCCCTCCCACCAGATCAGCCGAGCCTACGTTTCGCTCACCCTTCGTCTTCGCTTCGTCAATCGCTCCCGTCCCGCAGTCCCGCAACAAAAAAAGTCGGGGTCTGTCCCGCCGGCAGCCGCCTTGCATTGAGCCCCGCCGCCGCAGCCTTACCGACCCCGTTTCGGCTCACTGCTCCAGACCCCGCCGGCGAGCCCCTTCCTCCTCCACTTCTTCCGGACCATCCACCAGACGCATGAGCGCCCCCATCAAGGCATGGGCTTCCCCCTCCTACGCCTTCCTGTCTCAAACCCTAGCGCCGCTCGCGGTCTATCTACTCAAGCGGCGGTGACTGGGAATCGGGACGCCGTCCACCCCTTCTGGCCGCCAGTCTCTCCTCCCACCCAAGACCACCTCCGCGCTTCCAACGTTCGTCCAGCCTTTGAGACCTCTGCCCTCCACACCGCGAGCTTCAAACCCTCCCTCCTAGTCACCTACACCGACGATGATCGTCTCCGCGACAGATCCTGCGCGCCGAACCACCTCGCCGCCGGGAGTGACCCCAACGCCCGTTCACCCTCGCATGGATCTCCGGCTACCATGAACTACTGACTCCGCATTTGCTCCCCGCCTCCAGCGCCCTCTACCAATCCCCCGTTGGAGCCCGCCCCAACCTGCTCCACCTCTATCAACCTCTCCATCAGGGCTGGTATTTCTTTTGAAATAACCATGCCGGTGTACTCATTCTATATTTAGTTGCCCCGGTGAGGAATCATTGAGGAAATAAAGCCATAAAAGGTTAATTTACCAATTATGTGCATTTTCCTGATACTGTAGATGATTCTTTATGATGTTCTGCTCACAAACATGTCATGTACGACTGTAGCTAATAAAGGTTTAACGACCTCATTATTTGTAGGACTGTAGCTAACCAAGGTTTAATTATCTTACTAAGTGTACATGTTATATGTAAGAGTGTAGCTAACCAAGGTTCCGCTCACAGCTTCGGGAGAGCGGTAGCTAGCCGGAATTACAGCTTAGAAGAATAACAATCAATAAGACTGTAGCTAATCAAGGTTCTGCTCATAGTTTCGGGGAGAGCAGCAGATGGTTTGAGAGCAGTCAGAATAACCTCCAACGACAGATAAGATATTATAGGTAGCCATAAACCAAGGACAGAAGCTAATTAAGGTTTAATGATCTCAGCAATATTTTGCACTCAATTACTGATCTATTTCTACATACTCTGTGGTGCTACACCGGAAAAACAACATTCTACATTTGCTTTCAGTATTTTTCGCTCTCTCTCATGTGTTCGGCAGTTGTCTTCTCGAATTGTTTTTACATTTAGGTCTATCAAATAAAATAGGGAAAGTATTCATGCATAATTTGAGAGTTTTGAAGGATGAACGAATCAAGAATATGCTTTTATTGGTCCCCGCTTTGTGTTTGAAAAATTATCTACTCATATTACATCTTTTATAAGGGTTTAGCACCGACTGATCCCGTGAAGTTCTGTTGGTGTAAGATGATGTACTTTTACTTCTACAGATTCATGTGTTTCTTGCCATTGTTTCATGAACTCTCTTCGATACAATGGTAGCATTGAGCTTTACTTTTTTTTTCAATTTTAATAGTAAAGGAATCAAAGTAAATTAATTGGGAATTGGATGGATCCATTATAGCTGAGCTTTGGGGGTAATTACTTATAGTGAGGAAATTATCTCCACGAGCGTTGGTTAAGTATGTAGCTAGATATGTGGTTTCGCTGTTGCCTTATGTCATCCTTTTTATGGGATCAAAGTAAACCAATTGCCTCATAGGATTTTATAGGTGTGCTCCCTCGTGAGATTTTACTTGTACTATGTATATTGGTATGTACTGACTCAATCGAAGAAATGCAGCGAAGCTTTCCTTGATGCTTTATAAGAGCATGGTGCTAAAGCGTATATATTCTTATATAAAGGAAAGATGCATACCGATTTATTACTTAAGGTAATCATAATGTTCCATGTAAAAGGATTTCTTTGTTATGTTGGCTTAGTATAGCAAAGTGCTTTCCGTGAGAAAACTCAAAGGGAGGGGAGGGCTAGCATACTAACAGCACAACCTATCGACTATGTCGTTCTTTTTTGAACCATTGCATAAGTTTTAGCTGTTGGTTAATTGCATTATTTCCTTTCACATGAGTAGCTGGCCAGGGGTAGCAGCGAGAGGGACATCACTAAGAACCAGTGTATGCTCTCATTGTGGGAATTTTGATATGCAGAATGGCGAAATGAGAGCTAAATTTTTCTCTTGTTAGGTTGACCAGGACATTTGAGCAAGTCCTGAAGATGCAAGGTTATAATCCCCTTATTTTTTTAAGGAAGGAAGTTGTGCATGCAAAGGATGTGAGAAACGTGCTACCATTTCAAATGAAAAAGGATGTATATATACTTGTGTTTGTTGCATTGTGTCCTACTTTCTCATGTAATTAATTATGCTAATGATTAAAATTGTATAATGTCTCAATATTGGATGTTGACTGCTTCTCTTTTCTGGATGTTAGTTTTAGAATGAAATTCCCTATCATTAGTTCGCTTTATCTCTAGAGAAAACTTAGCTAGAAAGATACAAGTACTACTATATATTCCAGCCTGCTAAATTCTACGTGTCAGACCAAGTTTTATCATATCTGAAGATCTGCCAAAGAAGTTTCAGACCGAGTTGTATACATGCAAGTAAGTTATTTATTGACCTCGTGCATTTCTTTTGATCAGTTCGATATTATTTAATGAAATGGTAGAAGCGGACCACATGTAATGTCATTTCGAACTCTTCAGAAAAGAGAAAAAGAGGACAAAACGACGTTGTCCCTGTCAGATCTGGCTGCCTCAACTGACTGATCCTATGGCACGCCCTCACCATCCCGTCTGTTGCAGATCGATATCAGCTTGCAAGGTATGGCGATTGTGCGCTTTTTTCTGAACAAGAGGTGCACCTATTGGCTACTGCTATTTTTTGTACTACCTACTTTCAAATAGATACACATGTGTTACAATTGAAGACTTAATCGAGATGATTTTTTCTCATTAGATCATTAAAAAGTTAATTTACCGCAGAGGATTCACTAGATTCAGACTTCAAAAACAAAAAGAAAGCCATGTGTTTCTCAACTGAACTAGCAATCTTTGTTGTTTAGTACACAATTTGATAAAACAATTGTCATTGTCCGGTTCCTATTATGACCGTAGACAATCGAAACATGATTGTATTGTAACTAAAACAACCTGAGTGCCATTCTTCTATGTTATTCATTGTTCTGAGTTGAACTGTGAGGTGTCCGTGATCCATAAAAGCATTGAAGTTCAACTGTTCCTCAGCATTGAAGTTGAGTGAGCCACCGAAGGAAAAGTTGCGACACTCGGTGTTGGCAATCAAGGTGGCGTGGCTGTAGGTTTATATAGTGTAAAGAACAGAAGATCATTCTTCCGAAATTCATCCTGATTGTTTTCTTCTCTCTTCTCTGTACTTGCCGTGGATGTTTACGTTGATAGATAATATAGCAAAAACCTGCGTCTCTACGACTACCAAAACGAGGGTGACCGCAACGATTGGTGGATCCACGATACAAAAGGGGAGGAGCATCGCAGGTTCTTGGGTAGTGGTACCGGTGTGGGTAGGAATGGGGAGTGGAGGTGGTGGGCGTTGGCAGAAACCTAGCTGCTGGGTGAGGGTGACACGCCGCGCAGCAGCAGATCAACGTCCCTTTCATTTTAAATTCCAATGGGATCTATTTGAATTCAAAGGCACTTAACCACTAGACTTAGTTGCAATAGAAGAGAGAAATTTGGTTCCATGCACATTGCTCACACATTTTTTTTGAAACAATCACCGGGGGGGAGAGGGTCCCCAGCTGAATATATTATCTCAACAAAAGAACAACAGTTTTCACGAGCGTCGTGACAAGAGGTAGTCACACCACAAGCCGGCGTGACTTTTTTGGGACAAGTCCCTACAACGATGAGACCATAGAGTGATGTCGTCCACAATTTTTGAAATAGTTACATAAGATGATTGATCGACATTTCTGAACACCATACTGTTTCTAGCGTCCCAAATTTTCCACAGAATGACGAGAGCGATAGACGGCCAGACAGAGGAATGAAGCCCCGCAGGGACGAGAGTAGTCCACAAGTCGGAGAAAACCTGGAAAGTCGGTTGAACATTGATTTTATTCCATACCTCCTAGGCGTGGGGACAAATGAAGAAGAGGTGGTCTCGACTTTCCATGGTGTGGCCACACCTAGGGCAAGTTGTAGAGCCAACAATGGTCTTCTTGTGCAGATTCTCGCGCGTATTGAGCCTGTCCAGGGAGAGAAGCCGGCCAAAGATCTTCACCTTTTAAGACCTTTATGCTTAAACATAATATGCGCCATCCCTTTTTGCAGTGATGTTTTGAGTATGCGCCATCCCTTTTTGCAGTGATGTTTTGAGTTTAAGACCTTTATGCGTAAACACCGGGGTACTTGCATGGTTCCACCATCACAGAAGATGCACACTTTAGGTAGGGAATCCAAAATGTACCAGTTGTAACTTGTAAGCCTCTAAGTGGTATGGATTCAGAACTCACTTTTCATAATGTAGATATACAACTTGTCGATTTTGCTTTGTGGAAGTTTTACTATTGTTTTTGTAGAGAACGTTGATCGCTAGATATTTTTGGAACACTTTGTTTGTTCACTATAAATACTACTGGCTATTCGACCGTATAAAAGTTATTCAAATTCAAATGGGCGTCGTGTAGGGAAGGCCTCTAGGGTATTGAGTCGGGCCCGTGGTGCAGGTGAAGGCCGCCGATTCCATGAGCCAAGAAGGCGTCGTGCCCGAGCTGGGCGGCGTGAGGAGTAAGGCCAACGGTGCCCAGGCCCAGGGAGCGCATGGTGCAGGCCGTTAGCCCCTGACCTGGCGGCACACAAGGGAATTCGAGCATGTTTGAGAAATGAGTCACCTCATGATGACATTTACTTCCTCCAAGAGCGGCTTGCTTGTTTTCTAATGATCAGTGTCAATTGATTACATATTACAAAATTCTTAACTTATGATTATAAGTTAGAGGAATAAGTAGTACTATAGAAGATGTAGCTTAACATTATGTCTATAGAAACATGCTCTCAGCCCAAAAATGTGCATCCGGAAATAAATAGTAGTTAAAGATGATCACTCATATCTTGTTCCTATTTTATATGATTCTGCATCGTAGTTTTTTAATTCGAGGTTGATTTAACGGTCTGCAAGATTATATTTTTTGTATTAACGTGCTGCTTAATACTGCTTAAGTACAAAAGTGAAAATATTACATCTATGAAGAGATTAATGCTTTTTAACGAGGAACACAATAGATACTTGGCTTACTACTTATTTTTATGTGTCAATATTCTCAAATAGAATTATGCATTAGTCAATATGTTCATAGAGTTGGTGTGCATATGTCTGGCCTACAATAGAGCACATGATTCGGCGAGGTTGACCTCTTTGCGACCCTGCTAGCTTCTTCCCCGGTGCTTTACCGAACTATAAAAAGTGCATATTTATCAACATTTGCAAGCAATCCACTTCTTTTTGTTCATTTAGAAATTTCGGAATTGTTGATTGTTGCACCGGAATTGTTGATTGACTTTCCATGCCTTTTTACTGTTGTACTTGGTATAGTACTGAGAAAATGTGATGTCTTGTGGTATAGCATAATGTTGTTAGCAGTTGCAAACAATTTGTGGATTTTTTTGGTGAACAGATTGTTTTGGACTGTTATTCTTATTGGATTAAAAAGCGATGGCATAGGCTATATTAGGACAATTTTTTGAATATATCCGCATAGTTGTTTAGTATACACACGGACATTCAACAAGATACCTTGCAATCCTGAATTACATGCTTGACACATTCAATATCGAACATATATATTGTACTTTTTTTGTCCCATTGCAACGACGGGCAATTTACTAGTAGAGGATAGAAATAGAAAAGGTCCAGTTATAGATACATGCCAGGGAACACTAAACAAGCAACATATAAAAAAAACAGAGCCTGAAGAACTAAGGGCATCTCTACCGGGCCGATCCAAACGCTGACCGACACGGTCCCGATTTTGTCAATGCTACATTAGATCTATTATTATTGACCCTTCTACGGGCAGATGTGCCGCCGCTATTGGGCTGGCCCCTCTTGGACATTTGATGAGGAGGAGGCAGATATCTTCTATCTATCTTCTATACTATTATTTTCCTTGAGGTGGTTTTCGTCGCCCCCAATTTTTGTACGTCATCGTCGGTCTCACCCTTCCTCTCTCCCCACGCACGAACCAAAACGAGTTCATACCAAAGTTGGTTTGTTAACTCTCGCGTATGTTCTCCCGTGTAGTACAAGGAGTCAAAGGACTATCTATTAATTTTCCAAGGCACAGCGATCCTCACCGAGAACACTATCGCCGCCGCGCTCCTCGACGACGAGTACAAACATCGCACCCACATGGATGGGGCAGATCGACTCGGTGACGCGCATCCACGACAGAGGTCGAAGTCGGCGAGGCCGTCGGAGGAGGTGTACGTGCTCTCTTGGTTGATGTGCATAGCGAGGAGCGCATCGTCGACTTCCCGTGGACGCGGCGTGAGCAGTGGCGTGGCTAAAGCTCGAGTACCGTTATTGTCTACGATGCGTGTCCTACTCGAATTCCACACCAGAGCGAGTCATGATTTGATTTGCCATATAATCCATCTATAAATTAAGACCCAGCTAATCCCAATGCCCTCACGATCGTGGTCCAAGCGTCGGAGCCGAACGACCCTGGGCGCATCGTCAGCCTTCTCCGGGTCGTCTGCCGCCACCGCAGAATCACAGACCTCGGACGACATGGTCATAGAGAGCCAAGTTAAACTTTGAGGGCGATCTTAATTTGTTGCCGCAACGTCGAGTCCTACACCATGGACGACCGATGTTGGAACGCCTGGCGAGATCTTAGGACCTATGGTAATTGGTAACTGTCCTTGCTTGGAGAGCTAGCGCCCAGTGGGACTGAGTCCTCACCTGCCTCCGCCTGGTCGATCCAGCGCGAGCGTCGCCTTCTTCCTCTCGGTGTTCCGATCCACCATGTGAGGGCCACGCTCGTGGCGGCGGTGCCAGAGCTCTCAAGTCGCTAATGCAGGAGCAGAGATGGCCTTTGACGCCAAGATGGCACGGTGCTTCAGTTTGGATTCTGAATTTTGAAGTTGACCGTGATTCCTGATTCTGAATTTCAGAAAATTCTCTCTGATCAATAATGTCTATCCAGTATGAGAAAATAATACAGAATTAAGTGCCAGTTTTGCTAGGCTCTGGAAGATGGTTCATTTGTATTGTGCGATTGAATAAACTGATAGGGATGGTGTTTCTCAATGCTGAAACTCATAACCTCTACATTTTTTAATCCTTTTTTAGGGAAAAATTCAATGTAAGATCCAGACTGTGATCCCGACAATCTAACCACCTGGATCGAGTTCTTCTACAAGCATCATGAGAGGAACCTCGCCTGTTACTACGACGGTTTTACGCCGCCGAAGGACAACGATAATGATGGGCGTAGGTTCTGGTGGAGCGTGCCAGGCCACACGCTGGCCTCCTTCATGAACCACACCGCCGCGGGGGACTACCCGCGCCTCCTACCTCCTCCGCCGCCACCTCTTCCTCCTAGTAGGACACCCATCGTCGACCTCACGCAGGCCAATGATGAGTAGTCCTAAGATGGGGAGGAGTCCTAGGGGACGAAGAGTAGACGCCGCCGTTGTGGCTTAGTCTATTTGTAGTTATAGTTTCATGTCCGCCTATGTAAAATTATTTTGTATAATTATTCTATATGAATTTTTTTGCTCCTCCCGTTGGGCGCATCCACATACAAGAGAGGACGTGTCTCAAACAGAGAAAAACAGACACATATGTGTCTAAAATGCGAGCCGCTGCTGGGATGCTGTTATACATGTCAGGCCCAGGCAGACCCAGCAGGACCATCCTTCCATGGCCGTCCAGTCTGCTTCTGCCACACCACGCGCCTTCTCTCTCAATAAAATGAAGCTAGACGACACTGCTCCTCCATATTTTTGCCTCTTGTTTTTTTTTTGCCTCCCTTATCCCGGAGGATCTCCGGCCTGAGCTAGCGAGTTCAATTGCATCCACCCACCTCACCGGACTATGTATGAAGGTCCACAAACACGTATAAATCTGCAATTGATCCAGACTTCAGTGGTCCAATACAGGTAATCATAGAATCCCTACAAGTTGATGCAAGAACTGAATTTTCATCTATGGACTTAAACAGTACTAACTTGGAAAATGTCATGCCGCTGTTATAGAGGACTCGGAGTAAGTTCAGTGATCTAGGTCTCACCAGACACAGAGATATCATACTCGGAGTAAGAACTGTATTTTTTCCAAAGACCTGACCACCCTTCAGCAATTCCTGATTCCCATTTGTTGAGACTCATGCGGATCTTCAAGACATCCGATAGCTTGCTTTGTAGCGGTTTGGTCTCCTACTGTTTTCTCGTGCCACGTCGATATGTAACTTTAGTTTATAAAGATATTTATTGTTCGTTTTTCAGTCTTGTTCATCTTCTTTGCTATAGTCAGTTTAGCTTATAAAATAGTATGCATGGGAAGATAGGATCAGCCTAAGTATGGTCCTGTGATGCTGACCTTGACCTATATATGTGTCTCACTTAACGCCTATCGTGCACTCTAAATTAGTACTCCCTCCGTCCCACAAAGTTTATCTAAACATAAATATATAGTGTTTAGAGATATCTAAATTTAAATAAACATGAGACATCCTTTTTGTTCTCAGTCATGCATGCATGGTACTAACTACTAAGTGTAGTACAATGAGTGTGCAGACGAGACCGACACTTTTTCTAATGGATCCATGGTGCATCGTTATCAATCCCATGCAGACACATGCACCCTGTTGATGACACAAGGACCATCCTATATGCTAGCTATTTTTACACCCTTGTACTCCCTCTTTTTCAAAATGTAAGATATTTTAACTTTTTAGTGAAACACATGTATCTAGACGTCTTTTATTGGCAGGTTTTACTTGCTTTACTCCAATCTATACACTAGTAGTAGAAGACATCTAGATACATGCAGTTCTGAAAAAGGCTAAAACATCTTATAATTTAGAATGGAGAAAGTACAGAATACTGGCTACAATATGCATCGACCAACACATCATTTATCAGATTATTTATTGTTGCTACATTAGTGTTGTATGTGAGGCAACCATAAACCGTTGATCGACGACGACAGTCGATTCTGACTTGTCGAGGTCTCCATTTAAAATCGGGGATGATCATCGAATGGTAAATGCTAGCTAAGCCAAGTAATAGCATCGCCCTCACCGGCGACAAATATTGGAGATGGCGTCCTTGCTCCAGGAAGAGGGGCCGCCAAATTTATAAGTCATCCATTGAAGATGTAGGTCTGCCATTGCATTTTTCAATTAGAAAGTGTCTAAGCCTGAATCAACTAACAATTAATTAAGACTCAGTCGACTTTACAAATTTGTTCATGCATGTCTAAAAATTATTATTCATGGTGATGAAGGAGTAGAAAGATTATTTCTTAGTGCAAAACATGTACATTGTTTCTTCTTAGTATTAAGAAAATTGTACCAATCTCAACTTCGAATCAACGGTCCTATTGTCGTGTTCAGTACACTTTTTGATCTATCATTACAAAAAGTTCGAATCAGTACAAATATCTTTGAAGGGATTTACTACCGTAAGTTTATAATTAAGGCTTGAACTTACCTAATGGTAAAATAAAAGAAGCACATATGCACATGGATTTGGGGATGGGTCCAGAGGGTCACGCACAACTTGCCAAAATATTAATGAGCTACCCAATAATTTTGGTCCCGAGCTGTGGCAGGAAACATTGGGCAAAGGGCAATGCCAAACGGGGGGTACATCGAGCTGACGAGTGACATGCCTACCTCACAAGTGGCTCTCTCCCTGAAAAATAGGATCGCCCTCCACGTTGCTCCTGTGAGCGACCGGGAGCCCTCCATCCACCACCCAGTTCATCCTCTCCCCACCCCTCCTTTAAGATGCCGTCGGGCAAAGCCTGATAGGCCTCCGCTTCGGTGGGATCCCCTTTCTCCTCCTCGCATGGCGTCTGCAACGCGGGACGGCGAGGAGTCAACACTATGCTGGTGGGCGGCGTTATGGTCCCCTGCGGTGGCGGCACGAGAGTATAGCTTCGCACGGATGGCACAGGGTAGCCTCGCTTCAGTGCGTTTTCTAGGTGTTGGCATCTGACGCGTGCGGTATGGGTCGTCCTCTCCTATTGCTCCAGCTCGGCCTTCTGGCTCTGGTTGCCGGTGGGGGAGATCGGGGCAGCTTGGTCTCGTGGTTTGGCAGCATTTTGGGGCGGCTGATCTGGGTCAATAAAGGTGGCTACCCTTCTAGTCTTCTAGCGCCAAACTGTCGACGCACTTGTTTTCGATCCTCCTAGATCTGGCCAATGATGAGTTCTAGAATGCTCCATGGGAGATCTGCTAATTGACGTAGGACACTCCTGGTTTTCTGGATTGGATGAGATTCGGTCATGCGCGTCCATGCATCTGCATCTCGCCATTCTCCATGGAGGTACACAAACCTAACCCTACACCTACAATGTGATCTACACAGAAAGGCCCAACGACCTCCCTCATCTTCACTCTGGTCAGCAAGGCCTACGGGGCGAGGCGCCGTGAGCTCACCAGACTCTTAAGTGGATGGGAGCAAGAAGAAGGGGGTGAAATCCCACTTTAGTACCGATGAATCCCTGCATTTGGTCTCCACCTAAGAGATCCGCTGGAGAGCGAGGCCAACAACCATCCAGCACCACGCCAAAGCACCAGAATGGGAAATCCCCATGACATAAAGCCAGACACCATGAAGGCAACCTTGAGACTTATATGGATACACCAAGAAGATAATGAAGAACGAAAACAAAATCACAACAATGAGACACAAGATTTAACGTGGAAAACGTCTCCAACAAAGGGAGAGAAAAATTATAGGCGTCAGCCAGCAAATCTTTACTATAACGGGGAATGTTTACACAATGTCAAGGATTTCATAGGTACAACTTATCCTAACCGACGGTTTATAAAAGGTATATATAATGGTGAATTCCTGGATCTTTAACGATCCTTACCGCGGGGTACCGCTCCGTAGCTCCCCTTTTTAGAAGTTAGCCTTCTCAATAAAATTTGGATCATATTTTGATAGAGATAGGGCCTAAACCTACCCATTCGGCTACGAACCGAAAGCACGTGAACTGTTTTCTTCGCTGCGGGTAAAACATTGTAGACATATGTGCTATCGCACACGCTGCCACCGCATTGTATACACTACACACATCGCAAACTCGGTCGATCGTTGGGATATTATTTGGCCTTGCCTGGAAAAGGTAAATACTCCTTCCATTTTAAAATATAAGATATTTTAGATTTGTGAAAATAATGTGTCTAGATCTCTTTTAGTGTATAGGTTTATCTAGGTTTGGAGTAAAACTACACACTAAGTCTAGATACACTACTTTCATAAACTAAAACACCTATATTTTGAAACGGAAGGAGTAGCTAGTACCAATAATGCAGTCGCAACAGCAAAAGCAATAGCTACCGCGCGTGTACTACTGGCGAGCACTGCAGTGTGCCTGTGGACTAATCTACAGTGTACATTGTTCATATTCACTCTCTCACCTCCGGTGTGGCTTAAAATAACTATTGCCATTTTTAAACAAAATCCGTTGCATGGAGTGGCTTAAAATAATTAAATATAGCCTTTTAAAAAGAAAATATGTTGATTGATGAAATAACTAGAGATTCGTTTTACATAAATACTAACTTGTTATAAATAGCGTGACAAGCAAAAGCCAAGAAAACCACACACTGGGGACACGAGCTGCTAACGTGGAAAAATCTCTCGAACAAGAAAAACTATGGACGCATGTCACCGAAACTTCACTATATTGCAGTGTTTACACAACGCCGGAGAACTTCTAAGATTTTAACTTATCCATGCGATGGGTTACAAGAGGTATCTATAGAGGTGGAACCCTAGATCGTGAACTCGGACCAATTCTTTGATGACTAGGTATTAGTCCACTCGTAAGAAGTTAGTCTCCTTTTATAAATTTGGATCACAATATAATACTATAACTTGATTAATAGATTCTTGGCCGGCGAAAGCTTCCCTTGTAAAAGTACATTGTTTTAGGAACCCCTGGATGGCTTGCATGCCTTTGAGCAGCGCATGCAAGCTCATGGTAAGAGGAGAAGAGAATGAGAGATGCACTCCGCTGCTGCAGCAACAGTGGGATCGAGCAAGATAGCGTGCATGTTCACTGACACCCATACCTAAGATGCGTTTATGAGCTGACAAAAGTATCCTGTTTGTACTAAGAGGTTTGCTAGGTGGTGAAAATGACCTGCGCAGACAAAGAACAAAAGTATGTGTGTACGAAAAGAGAAAAAGGAGACGAGTAGTACAGACGCTGGCTGATGTCACCTTACGCATGGCAGGGCACTAGCCGACGAGCAACTCCACCACACACGTACGCGGCATCGTGTGGAAGGCGCCAAATTATTTTCCTTCCTTGGGCTCTGCCTAGTGAAGGTGCGCAAGGAGCGAGCGCTCGCCTGCTCCTGGCCCCAGTTTCCAATGAGTTTTTCTCACACTACTGTATGTGGAAGGAGTGTCACCTCCTTGGGTTTTGTTTGATCCATACGATTTTCTTAGGATCGAGTTCCTATGGATTTTCCCTATCACCATGATTTGATTCAGAGCAATTGAAGCCGTAGAATTACTATATCATATGAAATTTTGCCTAGTCTATTTTATAGGAAAATTTTAAGTAGGTCTAAGTTCTTAGAAAAATTCATGTTTTGCAACCGAAAAAATGTTCTTTGCGACTATTAGATTTATAAATTATGAGAATCAAAAGATCTCAGCCCCCGTGTCCCTTCTACAGGTCACACATGGGAACCCTAATTTTTGCCGGCGACGGCCTCCTCAGCAGCCCTCCCCTCTCCTGCTGCGGGCAAGAGGCTCCGTCAGGCAAAACCCGGGCGGGGATGGCGACGGCGGGGCCTCTCTGCCGGGTGACGGCTCCCCTGCAGGCGGCGCCGGCGGTGTGCAGTCCCACCTTGATCTGCCAGCGCGGAGCAGTGGGATCTCGGCAGCCTCGCTCAGTGGTGCTGCCTCTGCACCCGCTGACGATAGCTCTAGGCTCGTTCCTGGGCCCTCTAGGCTCAGAAGGGCCTGCGGGGTTGGGTCCAAGGCTGCAAGGGGCGTGGCGGCCCCCGGCAACTCCAGCCTCATCGCATCGTGGTGGTGCCGGTGACAAGCCAGGCGGTGACGGCGGGCTAGACCTCCACTGTCTAGTCCGTCCATGGTGGATGTGGAACGGTGGTCCTCGCTTCCGCATCGATGGCACCGAGGTTCAACTAATCTCTCGTCTGTGGTGTGGCCAAGGGTGGCTCAAGTCAGCTCTTTTACAGCGGTTCTGGGCTGACGGATGTGCCGGGGCGAAAGGCCTGCTTGATGTTGACGACAATGACGCATGCGGTGCCGTTTCCTCCTTGGGGGCGTCGTCAAGGCACTGCCCGTGTTGCCTCTTCTTGAGCTCTAGGGTAAACCCTTGATTCGGCTTGTTGCTTTGGATAGCGGCGGCACCACAGTGTTGTCCCCTCCTTGGAGGCGTTGTCAAGGCTTCTCGTGGAATCCTGGAGAGGGATGATGAAGTCTAGGTTGGCGGCCGCTTTCAGCATGGGCTTCCGAGGCGCAATGTACATCGTCGACGGTGCTTCTCGGTCGTCTTCTACCAGATGGTCCGGTCCCGGCGCTCACTCACCGACTCTTAGGCGCTTAAGGGTGGACGGTGCGCTGGTTGTGCCATCCTTGGTAGATTGGGTCTCCTGGAGTTTCCTTTCGGCCGCGACGCGGTCTGGGAGCTTGGTGTATCCCTTCGCCACCATTCGTGCCGGGAGACGGTACAGTGAGAGTCCTCATTGTTTGGTGGTTGTGGGTTGCGGTGTAAGCCATGTGTCCTCGAGTTTGTATCGTGTAGCCTTCGCGGCGTTGTACTAGCCATGTTGGCCTTTCTTCTATGAAATTCATACGCCTTTGTATCCTTGAAAAAAATACTATATTGTTTGGCCACACGCGATAGAGAAAACAGGCCTGAAAAGTTTACGAAGAGTCTGTGCCATCGAAAGGATAGACGGTGGGAAATGTCAAGGGAACGGACGGGCGGTCCTCGGTCCGGTCTGAGAGGTGTGGCTGGGCCGGACAATGGGAGGCCTCGGCAGGCCGCGTGTCACGGCGCTGTACGGAGAGGCGCCTACTACGTGGGTCACGACGCCATGGATGATATGACGGGATTCCCTACTAGCTCAGCTCCATCCTTTTTTTCTCCCTCTCCATCGGCAGCAAGCATAGAGAGTTATACACGTCCACTTCCTACTCGGTGGATCGCGCACAAGCAAGCAACGCAATACATTAGCATCTCTTTGATCTGCCAGCCGCAAAATTCTGATGTCGATTTGTTGTTCCGTCCTTGCTTCCCAAGCTCCCATGGTGATGGTGGCCATGCAGCTACTCTGAACCACGTCACGTCATTCGTCTTAACTGTTTCTAGCTACCTCGGTCAGCTTGCTAATATCTATCATAATTTACTCTAGACCTGTATATGAAATTTAGCTTCCACAACGACGATGGATTTGATTCATTCCTGCTGTTCTCTGTTCCTTTTATTTGCTGCTACTCGATGAGCAGAGTAGTGCTAGCCCGCAGGGACACACAGCAACTTCAGTCGTGAATTGGGGTCGAATTTGTCAAAGATAACACTCTAGTGTAAGTTCACCAAAAAATAAAACCTCCAGCGAAACAAATTCACAAGATAAAATCTTTGTTCTCTTTACAATTAAGCCCCAAAGGATAATGCAACTGATTTTTGTGGATTTGAGTGTGTCTCTGTTTCGAGACAATGGATGTTGTGTTGTGCCCGTGGTGGCCATAATTTCATCCGGTGGATCTGCCGTCATCGTCGCAATTTTAGCCGATAGGTGTGTGTGGAGGATTTATAGTCGAATTCGCACCATATTTGTCGTGGTGGCATATTTATAGATCTTCTTTGGGGTATCTATGAATGACTATTCAGCTAGGCCCCACCATATGGGGCCCACCAGGCGGTCAAACCCTATATTCTGTGCCCCAACGTGTATAGAGGCGCAAAGGCCTCTTGTGCAAGGATAATCTTTCTGGGGGACTTCATCATCCTCGTTGACAACAATCTCATACAGATCAAGGAGCGCTTGTACTCTGTAACCAATAATGTTGATATTGAGCTCTAGCAGGAGTAGGGGTGTTACCTCAATACGAGAAGACATATTTAAAGATCTTCTTTGGGGTATCTCCTCTCGCTCGTTAAAATGTGTATATCTGTGTTGAGACAACGGGGAGAATTCATGATTTGGAGTAGGGGGGCCAATGCCCCCCACCTCCACCCCCATCAAATCTTTGTCATTGCCTGTTATTTTTTCGAATATTACCATCACATTACATGTTGCTATTTCCCTTAGCCTACTAGTACCATTTTTCCTATTGGTGATCACGGGTTTTGATCAAGGAATGTAAGGTGGTCTAGTACTTTTTCGAAATGGGATGGTAGCATTTTGAATTAAGCCTTTAGTGGTTGCTTCATAAAATGCCCCGTTTTTAGCACTTGTAAAATGGAAAATGTCTTTTCCGTGCGACGAAAAGAAAAACCTCCTCCTGGAACATTGTTCGCCATCATAAGATACACATGTGTGCATAATATGGGCACACTATCACAAACTATGCCGAGATTCTGGCCATAATATTGGTCATTTGGTCCGAAAGCCATGAAAACATCGAACATGATAGCTCATTTTGAGAAGGACTTTTCAAGATACAATCATTATACCAAGTTTGGTATTTTTGCTTGCAACCACGTCACATAATATGACACCACACAAAGAATTTACATTGTTCAGACCGTCTTTGAATTTCTTATGCCCGTTTCAAAATTTTCCTATTTCAAACTATGGTCAAAACGGCAAGCATGTAGATGGGGGATGAGCATCTCTAAAAGTTGAATTGGATCTTTGAAGAAACATCATATTGTGAGTCTAAAAGTGATTTTTTTTTAAAACTCATGAGCATTAGATCATGTACCTGTAGTTTAAACCGGACCCACTTCCTACCGATTCAGCAAACATTTGTCTTTTTCATCCGGTGTGGACGGAAAGGTTCGAGATACCCTGGTTGGGACTGATACGTCTATTTTGCATCACAATTCTATGTCATAATTCACTATTATTTATTGATATATTTCGTATTAAGGGGTGATACTTATGTTATTTCATCTGATTTTGCATGGTTGATGACTTTTGGAGCATGGACCGCTGCAGTCAGGATTCTGATGGAAAAGATGCTGTTTGGGGGCAAAATTCGCGAAAATCAGAAAATCCGGGAAAATATACGGAAAATCCTATTTTTCTAGAAGACTAAGGATGCCAGAAGACGGAGTGGAGATGGGCCACAGGGGGCCCACACCACCCCCTGGCGCGGGCAGCCCTAGGCCGCGCCAGGAGGTGGTGTGGCCACCCTGGCCCACTCTAGCCTATCCCCTCTGGCGTATATCATCCTCCCGAAACCCTAAGACTCGGGGAGCGACCACAGAATGATTCCCCCGCCTCTGCGGGGCGGAAAACACCGAGAGAGAAAGATCTCTCCGGCAGACATATTTCTACCGAGGGAATTCCTTCGGAGAGGGGAGATCGTCGCCATCAACACCACCATCAAGCTGGACTTCATCGGGATCATCATCATCACCACCACCATCATCACCATCAGCACCCTCATCACCATCTCCATATTGCTATAACAATTGAGTTGAATCTTGCATTAGTTCATAGGGGAAACTTTCCCGGTGTTGATTACTCTTTGTAGTTGATGCTATTTAGTGAACCGTTGAATTATTGTTTATGTTCAGATTGTTATACATCATTATTCCATCTCTGATCATGATCCATATGATGTCTTGTGAGTAGTTCGTTTTGTTCTTCGCATGTGTCCTCGAGAACATTTGCTCATCTTAAGTAATAGAACCGTCTTGTCCTTTGCTTCATAAAGGATCGGGCCACTTGCTGCATTTATTCCTACTGTCTTTTATTTACTCGTACTTTGTTTACTTACATTATCGAAAACCCCTAAAAATCTGTTTGCTAAGTATTTGCAGAGAATTCCTGATCCATACCACTAGCCAACACCTTCTGCTCCTCGTTGGGTTTGACACTCTTACTTATTGAAAATACTGCGATACACCCCCTATACTTGTGGGTCATCAGGGACGTTGTCCATTTAAGGTGGTCTAGTATTTCTGGAAAATGGGTGGTGGCATTTTTAATTATGCCTTTGGTGGTTGCTTCACAAAACGTCCCGTTTTTAGCACATGTAAAATAGAAAATGGCTTTTCGTGCGACGAAAAGGAAAACATCATCCTGTAACATTGTTCGCCATCACAATATACACATGCATGCACAACATAGGCACACTATCACAAACTATGTCGAGATTATGGCCATAACATTGGTTATTTGATCTGAAAGCCATGAAAACATCGAACATGATAGCTCATTTTGAGAAAAACTTTTCGAGACTCAATCATTATACCAAGTTTGGTATTTTTGCAACTATGTCACATAATATGACACCACGTGAAGAATTTACATTGTTCGGACCGTTTTTGAATTTCTTATGCCCGTTTCAAAATTTTCCAATTTCAAACTATGGTCAAAAAAGTGAGCATGCATATGGGGGATGAGCCTCTCTAAAACTTGAATTGGATATGTGAAGAAACATCATACCGTGATTCTAAAATATTTTTTGTAAAAATCATGAGCATTAGATCATGTACCTGTAGTTCAAACCGGACCCACTTCCTACCGATTTGGCAGACATTTGTCTTTTTCACCCGGGGTGATCGGAAAGGTTCGAGATACCCTGGTTGGGAAATTGTCGATGTAAGGTGGTCTACTATTTTTGGAAAATGGGGTGGTAGCATTTTGAATTATGCCTTTGGTGGTTGTTTCACAAAACTCCCCGTTTTTAGCACTTGTAAAATAGAAAATGGCTTTTTCATGCGACGAAAAAGAAAACCCCCTCCTTCAACATTGTTCTCCATAACAAGATACGCATGCGTGCACAATATGGGCACACTATCACAAACTATGCCTAGATTCTGGCCATAACATTGGTCATGTGGTCCGAAAGCCATGAAAACATCGAACATGATAGCTCATTTTGAGAAAGACTTTTCAAGATGGAATCATTATACCAAGTTCGGTATTTTTCCTTACAACTATGTCACATAATATGACACCACGCGAAGGATTTACATTGTCCGAACCATTTTTGAATTTCTTATGCTCATTTTAAAATTTTCCTATTTCAAACTATGGTCAATGGCGAGCATGCAGATGGGGATGAGCCTCTCTAAAAGATGAATTGTATCTCCGAAGAAACATCATACTGTGAGTCTAAAAATGATTTTTTTCAAAAACTCATGAGCACTAGATAATGTACCTGTAGTTCAAACTGGACCCACTTCCTGCCGATTCAGCGGACATTTTTCTTTTTACTTGGGGTGGACGAAAAGGTTCGAGATATCCTGGTTGGGACATTGTCCATGTAAGGTGGTCTAGTATTTTTGGAAAATAGGGTGATGGCATTTTGAAAGATTCCAAAAGTTTCAGAGTTCCCGCGAGTTTAAGTCTGAAAGATTCAGAGTTCATGGGGAGGGTATAAAATAACAATTGATTGTGTACATATATACATGCGTGACTCATTCAATTACTTAATTAAATTCAAGTGAGGATCCAAGATTATCTCGGGTAACAAAACAGTAGACATGGAGCTGAATGTAGGGATTTGTTCTAGGAACTAAAAGCAGCACATCAGGCAACAAGTAACCATAAATAGAGTGGGGAGTGGGATTTAGCAATTTAGGAAGGCACCTGGACGTTGGTGATGCGACTCCAGGCGACAAAGATGGTGAATCCAGGCGCCAGCGAGGATTCCGTCTGATCCCGAACTTCGTCATCTGATGTATATATTAGCCCTTGGTCAACATTTCGTTTCATATGCCCCTACACTATTCTGAATAGAAATGCACAGAATTAGCTGAATAATGGTTTTAAAGAAAAAAGTACTCACAATTCTACCGTCAAACACACTGATGACAAAACAACATAATGTTGTGTCAGTTGCTTAGCTGTTAGATATCATGGCTGAAACAATGATAAAAACATCAGGTCGTGACAACGGAATCAGGTCGTGACGAAAAAACATCAAGACGTGAGCAAACGTCGCTGACGGCCGCCCGTGGTGCCGTCTGCCACGTTGCGTAGATCATGACGAAAAAAGCGTCACGAACGATTGGGCCTGGGCTGGGCCGCTCCAGTTGGCCGCGACGAAATTACAGGAACATCACACCTTTCAAACAGAAAAAACGTCATGGATCGAGTTATGATTTGAGGTTCATGACCTTTTTTTTTCGTCGCAGAATTCATCGCAGATGGCCATGTATGACGTTCTGCCCATCATCCACGACGAAATAAGATCATCATGCACCATCAAGATTCTTGTGGTGGATGGACTAGGCCGGCTTGGGAGCCCTAGCCATGGTGCTATCCCACTCGATCTCGAATGGGGAATTGGGAGTCGAGAGGTGGAGAAGAAGGGGATCTCTTGGTTATATCTACTGCTGTACCATAATGGATGCGTAGGGGTGGGGGTCTACAAATTACATGGTAGAATAAGATCATGAGATCGGACCGTTCGTAGCAAATCTAACTGCACTGATGGGAATTTGCAGATTTGAAGGATGCAGTCCATTTTCAAGTAATATTTTCTCCCACCGTCCTTGACAACGTTGATTGCGTCTAGTGCTAAGTTTCCATCGACGGGCTTGCGCCTAGGTGCAGCGTGGAGTTGCCAAGGCAACCTCACCCTACGCTATTGCCATTAAAACGAAAATCGATCCGTCTACGTGGCATGGGCCCGCATGCAAGCATCACTCTATATTGTTTGTTTGTCCAGTAGAGAAGGCTCGCTCCCGGGCTCTGATTCAAAACGTTTCTAATAATTTCGAAACAAATACACAGGTGTAGGCAACTATGTGATCTATCGCTGTGTAAATTTTCATCTCCAAAAACATGGTATTTTAGGCTCAGAAAAAATGACAAATCGAGTTTTTTTTGTTCTTGTGAACAGTACAGTACAGTGAAGATTTTGTCATTTGTGGTGAGAAAACATTCAAAGTATTTCAAACTGAAAATTTATACATTCTTAGAATACATGGATGGCTACATCCTCACTATTTTTCCCGGTTTTTTTTTTTTGAAAACTTTAGATTCAAATTTCAGAAATTTGAGTAAAAAAACAAAGATGTACCTGGAGCCCTAGGGTCATTCGAGCAGAGAAGTCGCTATGGAGGTATCGACCTCAGCTTGTAGCGTTGTACTCCACGAGTTGTACGTGTTGTTGAACTGTGGAGAGGCTGTATGTATCTCTGAGGATCCACCGGGTGTGCCCTGCTCCAGGCCCGACACTGGCCGACAACCTGCAGTGCAGCGCCGACCGAGGAATGCAGGGGCCCAAACAAACGTGGTATCCGCTTGGGGACATGCCGCACTGTGCTCCGCCCGCGGTACTGCTGCATCAAATTAATGGAGATGGCGCCCACGGTAGGCACTACTCGTGCTAGGGGCAGTAGTACACATGCACGGATTGCATTCGCTTGGCACGGCCCGTGCATCCCTCGGTTCCGCCTGTTCAGAAACGTCAGTAGTACAATACTCCCCGGTCCTGAAATAAGTGACGTAGTCTTGTGTAGATGCATTTAGCTCGATACAACCATGTGGCTAGATCTAGATACATGTGATTGTAGACCAATTCAAATCCTTTATTTCAGTATCGAGGGAGTACAAAAAGTTTTGGTGACCGCCTGATGCCCGTGTTAATTTCTTGCTCCCTTCCCCCATTACCGCCACCCACACCGAGACCAGTTGCTCGCTTCCTACCAGTGAAGGAGCGTGTAGCGGGGCATGGAGCCGCGGGATCTGATTCGGTTTTGCGTGAGGTGGAAGGTAACCTTTGCTCCACTTCATGGTGTTGGGATTCACAAGGACCATTGTTTTCGGGAGGGGATTTTGCTTGTTTGCCCTAGGATTTGCCGATTTGTGCTTCGCGATTATGGTGGACGAGTTTTAGATGCTCTCTCGTGGGGCAAGGATGGTGAGATTAGGATGGGTGATGTTTTGTTTTTTCCCAATTTTCTGGTTTGAATTTTGGATAGAACTATTTCTCCTACGATTACTGTGGCTAGAGATCCTAAGATGGCGAGTTTGCCTTGGTCCGATTCAGCGGAGCACATTTGATGGATAGGTACTTACACTAGTAATCGGTCTTCAAATCGTTTGGGATGGGGATGGTGATCCTTCGATCGTTGAGAGGCGGCTGGTTCTCCTCGCTGAGGAGGGGATTGCCGTGGACGTTCGTCAGCTCAGAGATGGGAAAGAATTTCATTCAGATTCTGGTTTGGTCTTCCCTTTTCAAGTTGCGGTTGCAGAGGCGTGTATCAAATTTATTCATGACTCAGCTTGTAGGATTGTACTTCACGAGTTGCGAGTGTTGTTGAACCGTGCACGGGATGTCGCTCTGAGGATCGACTGGGTGTGGCCACCACCCTGCCCTGCAGTGCAACACCGACCCGGTAGGGCTGGAAGGCCAGCTGCTATACTCTCTTCGTTCCAAAATAAGTGACTTTGATTTGTCTAGATTCGTATAAATTTATACACTAAAACATGTTTAGGTGCATGTGAATTTAAACAAATCCAAGTCACTTATCTTAGAACGGGAGGAAGTATACCAAAAGGATTACATTGCGCATGGACCACAACAACGCGAAGATTAGAGCAGAGCAGGGCACCACAACGGCACAAAGAAACGTGGCCATGCATGGAAGGTGGATCTATCGACTCCCATGCGAACATGCCGCACTGTGCTTCGGCCGCATTATTGCTGCATCAAATAAATGGACATGGCGCCGTGGTACAGGGGCCAGAGCATTAGCCCACATGTATTGCGCTCGCATGGCACGGCGGGTGGTGCACGCCATGACTCCAATAGGCCGGCCCAGCGACGATTACGACAAAACATTTGGTGAGTGCCTGCTGCCGCTTTCAATTTTGTATGTCTTTCTTGCTTTGCTAAAACCAGCGTTTGGCACGGAGTGTTAGGGCAATAGGGCTTCTCCACCGAGCCGATCCATTCGACCTCCAAAGCGGTTCGTGCTGACGTCATGGCGACGAAAACCCGCTCCATCAGTCCGACCTAAACTACCACGCGTGTTCGTGCCAACCTATTTATGGTCCAAATATACGATCAGAATGCATCGCCGCAGATAGACCGCGTGTCCTCCCTCGTGTCCTCGCGTTTGCGCACGGGCCCAACCGACAGTGACCTGACGCTTGCCCATGACATTGACTCCTCTCCCGATAGCGGGAAATGGTTCGGCCGACATCGTTTTCCGTCGGTTCAGCCTCCGTTTGGCCATATAATACGAGAAGAAAGTACTCCATCCATCTCGGCTCAGGTATGACCAATAGAGACCGGCTAACTAAGATCCAACTTTAAACAGAAAAAATATAATGAGATCTATCATTCCCTCTGGTAATTTTTTTTAACGAATTTGTCTTCTTAGTTAGTTTTCCTACCTGCAGATAGAATTTTGATATAAATTTCTCTAGGAGCGTAAAAACATATCTTTTCGAGACATACAATTTTTATGAGATTTCTTAGGGCCATGGCTTTCTCAACAATTTGCAAAAAGAGCTAATTTAAAGATATGTGCATTCATCTAACATCTTAGTTAACAACACACCATTCAAGCCATATTTCATGCATCGGTGGTGTGTGTGTGTACGGGGGAGGGGAGGGGGGCACATGCCCCCATGTCAATAACCTTTCTTGTATACATGTTGCCCAAGATCACTCTGCAACTTCTTTGATTAAATGCATGTTTTTCAATAAGTAACTCGAGCTATTCTCGTGTATGGTCAGGAACTTCAATTGAGCACCCTAGTATTGAGCTCATCAAGCGAACACCGAACCGTCGCTGATTCCATAACTGTATTGGCATACCTTGCAGATGGAGCATATAATCCATTTAATTTGTTCAGTTGGGTAGATCGGCGATGAACTTTGTCTCGGTCTTGACTATGTAATGTGTTGCATCTGACCTACGCATACATATATAGTTTTTGTTATTATTTCATATAAAGATGTATCTCGATTTGTACACGAGTGGTCAAGGATGTTGATCGTCTAGCAATAAATTATTTCATTATATGGAAAGGAACATACATTTTTTAATTAGCTTTTAACACAACTTAGTTTACTGACATTTTTTTCCTCTGAGATAATTTCGATTAATCATTTCAAGAATTAACAACGCACTTTGCACGGGTCTTGTTATCATGGAATTGAAACCAAAGAACTATATGGAAATTGTACCTGCAAAATCCTTTCAATGCTGAACTTGTATGCATAGTTGCACATGTACTTAATTAACAATTTCTAGACTCACAAATTCATTTTATGATAATATATTTTGCAGGAGAACTAAGTAGTTTTCTGAATTACATGAAAAGTAAATTTGGAGACCTTGCAAGCATGGAGGGGGGCACATGCCCCCATTAGTCCTATAAAAGCCACTATGCTACCCGGCCTCTGAAGGCATCCCCACTCGCACCCTCGTCAGTTGTTCGATCCTATTTGAACAATTGTTTTCCACCATGCTTTCGTTTAGAGCATGTACACTGCATAGTGCATAATCAGATGTGTTTAAGGGGAGAGAGATAACAAACGGAGGTTCTTAAGTGTTGGAGATATGCCCAAGAGGCAATAATAAAAGTGGTTATTATTATATCTTTGTGTTTATGATGAATGTTTACATCCCATGCTATAATTGTATTATTAGGAAACACTAATACATGTGTGTTTTGTAAACATAAGAGAGTCCCTAGTAAGCCTCTTGTTGAACTAGCTTGTTGATTAATTGATGATCATGGTTTCCTGATCATGGACATTGGATGTGATTAATAAACAAGGTTATATCATTAGGAGAATGATGTGATGGACACACACCCATAGTAAGCGTAGCATAAGATCAAGTCATTAAGTTCATATTGCTATAAGCTTTTAAATGCATAGTAACCTAATCCTTCGACCATGAGGTTGTGTTAATCACCATCACCAGATGGGTACTTTGATGACATCAAACACCTCTTCGTAACTGGGTGGTTATAAAGGTGTCATTGGGTATTCTGAAAGTATGTGTTGAAGCGCATGGACCAAGATTGGGATTTGTCCATCCATATGACGGATAGATATGCTCTGGGCCCTCTCGGTGGAATGTCATCTAGTTAGCTTGCAAGCATGTGACTGGGTCACAAGGGATGACATAACATGGAACGAGTAAAGAGTACTTATCAGTAACGAGGTAGAACTAGGTATGGAGATACCGACGATCAAACCTCGGATAAGTAGAGTATCGCGTGACAAAGGGAATTGGTTTCGTATGTTAATGGTTCTATCGATCACAAAGTCATCGTTGAGTATGTGGGAACCGTTATGGATCTCCAGATCCCGCTGATGGTTATTGATCGGAGAGGTGTCTCCATCATGTCTGCATATTCACGAACCGTAGGGTGACACACTTAAGGTTCGAAGTTGTTTTAAGTAGATATGGAATGTGTGTTGGAGACCGAATGTTGTTCGGAGTCTCGGATTGGATCCGGGACATCACGAGGAGATCCGGAATTTTCCGGAGAATAAGATTCATATATTGGGGATCATTTTCTAAGTTAGGAAATGTTCTGGAGTATTTGTATGCGGATTCTAGAAGGTTTCGGAATGTTCCGGAAGGTTCTGGAAGATTTCTTGGAGTTTGCTTGAAAACCAAGAAAGGATCAAGGAATCCTTGTGGGGCAAGACAAGGAGTCGTGGGGGAGGAGGACTCCTCCCCCCTCCCAATCCGTCGGCCAAGGAAGGGAGGGGAGTCCTACTAGGACTCCCCTCCCATGGCGCCTCCCTCCTTTAAATAGAGGGGTGGAGGCGCCACCCCCTGGCCCCTCCACTCCAAGCCCTAGCCGCCTCTCTCCTCCTCCTTTCTTCTGCTCAGGCATAGGCGAAGCCCTGCAGAATTCTCTACTCCACCACCACCACCATGCCGTCATGCTGCTGGGATTCCGTGGAGAAGATCTACTGCCTCCGCTGCTCGCTGGAACGGGGAGAGGAAGGTCTGCTTCGACTCCGCACGTGTGACCGACTGCGGAAGCGCTGCCGGAATGCGGCGCCGGAAGGATCGTCCACTCGATCTTGAGATCGGCAAGTGATCGACTACATCAACCACGAGATCCAATCTCGTAACGCTTTCGGATCTACAAGGGTTAGTACAGATCTATCTCGTTGCACATGTCTAATAGATTAGATCTTGGCTTTTATCTAGATTAGATCTGGGTTTTGTTTGTTCTTGCGGTAGAAATTTTTTGTTTTCCATGCTACGAACCCATCAGTGGTATCAGAGCCGTGTCTATGCGTAGATCTGTTGCACGAGTAGAACACAATGGTGTTGTGGGCGTTGGTGCTCGTGCCGTATTTTGTTTTGTGTACTTTGCATCTTGCGGCATGGTGGGAGAAAGCGGCTCGGGCTAACCTTACATGTCATCGCACATGAGACTTGCTCCACGCTTGACGTGTAACTTGCTTTGCACAAGTGGCTTTGCGGGTGTCTGTCTCTCCCACCATAGTATAGATCTAATTTACACTTTGCACTTGATAGCACTTGTATCAACGTTGTGGTTCAGTTTCGTAGGTAAGATCCGTTCTTGTTCGAAAGCCCCAAACCACGTAAAACATGTAAAGAAAATTAGAGGCGTCTAACTTGTTTTTGCAGGGGTTTTGTGATGTGATATGGCCATCATGTGATTGTGATTATATTTGATGTATGCAATGATACTTGTTGTAATATGGCAACCGGAAGGAGCCTAATGGTTGTCTTTAATTCTGTTAAGACCTGCGTGTCTATTCATCTTGTAATAGCTTTATTCCAAGTAGTTGTAATAGTTGCTAGTGATGATGGACAGCCATGAAGCGGCGCCACTGACCTTGACGCAATGCTGGTGATGATGGAGATCATGTCCGTGCTTTGGAGATGGAGATCAAAGGCATAAGAAGAAAGGGCCATATCATATCACACTAATTATGAATTGCCTGTGATGTTAATCCTTTATGCATCTTGTATTGCTTAGATCGCGACGGTAGCATTATAAGATGACCCCTCTCACTAAATATCAAGTAATAAAGTGTTCACCCTTAGTTGGCACCGTTGCTCAGACTCGTCGTTTCGAAGCATCTCGTGATGATCGGATGTGATAGATTCTACGTGTGCATACAACGGGTGCAAGCCAGATTTGCACATGCGGAAACTAAGGTTAATCTTGACGAGCCTAGCATGTACAGACATGATCTCGGAACACGGAATACCGAAAGGTAGAGCATGAGTCATATAAATGATATGATGAACATGAAGATTGTTCGCCGATGAAACTACATCTTCTCTCATGAAGATCGGACTTGGTGTAGTGGACTTGGTTCGTGTAATCACTAAGACAATGTGAGGGATGTTGTTTTGAGTGGGAGTTCACCTAGTTAATTTAAGTATTAAATTTGAACTCAATTCATCATAAACTTAGTCTAAACTACTTGCAAATTTGTTGTAGATTATGGCGACCCCCTCCATCAATTTTAATGCGTTCCTAGAGAAAGAAAAGATTAAGAACAATGGAAGCAATTTCACGGACTGGTTCCGTGGACTGAAGATCGTCCTCGGGGCTGGTCAGTTGACCTATGTGCTCGAAGCACCGCTAGGTGACCCACCTGCAAAAGATGCCACCGATGATGTAAAGAATGTTTACGCCACTCGGAAAAATCATTACTCCACAGTTCAGTGTGCCATCCTGTACGGTTTAGAAGCGGAGCTTCAGAAGCGCTTTGAGCATCATGACCCGTTCGAGATCATTAAGGAGCTCAGGCTGATTTTTGAGACTCGCACGGCCATGGAGAGCTATGAGGCCTCCGAAAAGTTCTTTAACTATAAATTGGAAGAGGGAAGCTCCGTTAGCGAGCACGTGCTCACCATGTCTGGGTACGCAAACAAGCTCCAAGAGTTGGGGATATCGATTCCTAATGAGTTAGGGATTCACCGTCTCCTCCAATCACTGCCACCGAGTTATAAGAACTTTGTGATGAACTACAATATGCACTGCATGAACAAGACGTTGCCCGAACTGTCGTCCATGCTAAAAACTGCTGAAGTGGAGATCAAGAAGGAGCACCAAGTGTTGATGGTCAATAAGACCACCAATTTCAAGAGACAGGGCAAGCCTAAGAACAAGGGCAACTTCAAGAAGGACGGCAAGAAAGGTGCCGCACCTGCTAAGAAGCCCAAGGCTGGTCCTAAGCCTGAACCTGAGTGCTTGTACTGCAAGGGTGCTGGTCACTGGAAGGGTAACTGCCCCAAGTACCTGGCGGATCTGAAGAATGGCAACATCAAGAAGAAAGGTATATTTGATATATATGTTATTGATGTGTATCTTACTAGTAATCGTAGTAGTGCCTGGGTATTTGGTACTGGTTCGGTTGCTCATATTTGTAACTCGAAACAGGAGCTGCGGAATAAGCAAAGACTGGCGAGAGACGAGGTGACGATGCGCGTTGGAAATGGCTCCAAGGTTGATGTGATCGCCGTCGGCACGCTCCCTCTACATCTACCTTCGGGATTAGTTTTAAATTTAAATAATTGTTATTTGGTGCCTGCGTTAAGCATGAACATTATATCTGGATCTTGTTTACTGCGAGACGGTTACTCTTTTAAGTCTAAGAATAAAGGTTGTTCGATTTATATGAGTAATATCTTTTATGGTAATGCACCTGAGATGAATGGTTTATTCTTATTGAATCTCGATAGTAGTGATACACATGTTCACAACATAGATGCTAAACAAATAAAATTGAATGATAATTCTACATACATGTGGCACTGTCGTCTTGGTCACATTGGAGTGAAGCGTATGAAGAAACTCCATTCTGATGGACTCCTTGAATCACTTGATTTTGAATCACTTGAAAGATGCGAAGCATGTCTAATGGGAAAAATGACTAAGACTCCATTCTCTGGAATAATGGAGCGAGCTACAGACTTATTGGAAATAATACATACCGATGTGTGCGGTCCAATGAGTGTAGCATGGCGTGGTGGATATCGTTATGTTCTCACTTTCACAGATGACTTAAGTAGATATGGGTATGTCTACTTTATGAAACATAAGTCCGAAACTTTCGAGAAGTTGAAGGAATTTTAAAGTGAAGTGGAAAATCATCGTAACAAGAAGATTAAGTTTCTGCGTTCTGACCGCGGAGGTGAATATCTAAGTTATGAGTTTTGCATGCATTTAAAGAAATGTGAAATACTTTCGCAGTTGACATCGCCAGGAACACCACAACGTAATGGTGTGTCCGAACGTCGTAATCGGACTCTCTTAGATATGGTTCGGTCTATGATGTCTCTTACAGATTTACCGCTATCGTTTTGGGGCTATGCATTAGAGACAGCCGCATTCACTTTAAATAGGGCACCATCTAAATCTGTTGAAACGACACCGTTCGAATTGTGGTTTGGTAAGAAACCTAAGTTGTCGTTCCTTAAAGTTTGGGGTTGCGAAGCATATGTAAAGAAGTTACAACCTGATAAGCTTGAACCCAAAGCGGAGAAATGCGTCTTCATAGGATACCCTAAAGAAACAATTGGGTATACCTTCTATCATAGATCCGAAGGCAAAGTTTTCGTTGCCAAGAATGGATCCTTTCTTGAGAAGGAGTTTCTCTCGAAGGAAGTGACTAGAAGGAAAGTAGAACTCGATGAGGTTATTGAACCTTCTCTCGGATTTGAGAGTAGCGCAGCACCGGAAGATGTTTTTGTGCCGCCTACACCAATTGGAGAGGAAGCTAATGATAATGATCATGAAACTTCAAACGAAGTTGCTGCTGAACCTCGCAGGTCAACGAGGGTTCGTACCACTCCTGATTGGTATGACTCAGCCTTGAACGTCATGTTGGTGGACAACGCTGATAACCCTGCGACGTATGAACAAGCTATGGTGAGCCCAGATTCCGACAAATGGCTAGAAGCCATAAAATCCGAAATGGGATCCATGTACAAAAACCAAGTGTGGACTTACCGAATGGCCGTAAGGCTGTCGAGAACAAATGGATTTTCAAGAGAAAAACAGATGCTGATGGTAATATTACCGTCTATAAAGCTCGACTTGTCGCGAAAGGGTTCCGACAAATTCAAGGAGTTGACTATGATGAGACATTCTCACCAGTAGCGAAGCTAAAGTCTGTGAGGATTTTGTTAGCAATTGCTGCACATTTCGATTATGAGATTTGGCAGATGGATGTCAAAACGGCGTTCCTTAATGGTGACATTGAGGAAGAGTTGTATATGGTACAACCCAAGGGTTTTGTCGATCCTAAAGATGCTGACAAGGTATGCAAACTTCAGCGCTCCATTTATGGACTGAAGCAAGCATCCCAGAGTTGGAATCAACGTTTTTATAAAGTAATCAAAAACTTTGGATTTATACAAACTTATGGAGAAGCTTGTATTTACAAGAAAGTGAGTGGGAGCTCTGTAGCATTCCTAGTACTATATGTAGATGACATATTGTTGATTGGGAATGATATAGAACTTCTTAATAGTGTCAAAGCCTATTTGAATAATAGTTTTTCAATGAAGGATCTTGGCGAAGCGGCATATATTCTAGGCATCAAGATTTATAGAGATAGATCAAGACGCCTGATAGCGCTTTCACAAAATACATACTTAGACAAAGTTCTAAAGAAGTTTAGAATGGAAGAGAGCAAGAAAGGGTTCGTGCCCATGTTGTCAGGTAAGAACTTGAGTAAGACTCAAAGTCCAGCTACGGCAGAAGATAGAGTGAAAATGAATAATATTCCCTATGCCTCGGCCATAGGTTCTATCATGTATGCCATGCTGTGTACAAGACCGGATATAGCACATGTTGTTAGTTTGACTAGCAGATATCAAAGTGATCCTGGAATGGAGCACTGGACAACGGTCAAAAATATCCTAAAGTACCTAAATAAGACTAAGGATATGGTTCTTTCTTATGGAGGTGATGAACAGCTTGTTGTAAACGGTTACACCGATGCTAGTTGGAACACCGATCCGGATGACTCAAATTCACAGTCGGGATACGTATTTATTTTGAATGGTGGTGCAGTGAGCTGGAGGAGTGCCAAGCAAAGCGTTGTGGCGAAATCTTCAACTGAATCGGAATACATAGTTGCTTCGGAGGCTGCACAAGAAGCCGTATGGATGAAGGAATTCATTACTGAACTTGCCGTGGTTCCCAGTGCGTTGGACCCGATGGCCATCTACTGTGACAACACAGGTGCCATAGCTAATGCACAGGAGCCAAGGTCACATAGCAAGCTGAAGCACATCAAGCTACGTTTACACGCTATTCGCGAGTATGTCCGAGATGGTGACATAAAGGTTTGTAAAATACACACGGATCTGAATGTGGCAGATCCGTTGACTAAACCTCTCCCTAGAGCAAAGCATGACCAGCACCAGAACGCCATGGGTGTTAGGTATATTACCATGTAATCTAGATTATTGACTCTAGTGCAAGTGGGAGACTGTTGGAGATATGCCCAAGAGGCAATAATAAAAGTGGTTATTATTATTAAGTGAGAGAGAAAGAGAGAGGCAAAGCCCCTGGTTGCGTGTCCTGCTTTCCAATTGTTCAGGGGGATCATCCTCGGGTGGCCTAGCCGGCCTGGTCGACCGACTAGTCTACGTCCTCGAGGAGCCAGTGGCCGGCTGGCTACTGTTTACCGGATGAACTCGAAGCAAGATAGCATGGCTAGGTGAACCCGTAGCCGGATATCACAGCTTGACGAGCAAGAAGCTGGCTAGTGGCCGTGACGCACTCCAGAGTGCCTCGGACACCCCAAGCGTGCTGATGGGACGTAAAGAAGAAGCTCGTACCGAAGAATTTTGCGTTGCCGTCATGCACAGTTGCACCAGCGTGGCACTGTGGACACACACCTCCACCCTACGGTGCATTGTGGATGACTATTCAACCGGGCCGCACTATCTGGGGCCCACCTTCCGGTCATACCCGGTATTCTGTGCCCCAACCTCTATATAAATTAAAGTAAATGAAAAAGTAGGTTTCAAATTCGGTTTGAATCGACCAAAATTTGGTCTTGATCGAATTTTGCGGTGATCATCTGATTTCTCCCTCTAAGTTTTGTACCTCGGTTAGAAACGACTATCGGTTAGTTTTCTCTGGAGGTTTACTCCTCTAAACTTCAGGAATCGGTTAGAGATGCCCTTAGAAAGCTGGGTTTGCTTCAAGTTGGTAAAAGCTCCTCGTCAGCGATATTACGTTTGGACCATCGATCAGTTTTGTCATCCCTCACGGGCTAACCTCGGTGTGCTTCTACAATCGAGTGTCCGTGCGTTGCTACGGATCTTAGAAGAATAGATGATGAATGAATGCATTTTTCTCATTGTCTACTTCCAAAAAAAAATGATTTTTTCTCATTGTCCCTTCATCTTGACTGTACACTTGCTATGCCATAGATATGTAACGAGTGTTGTGTTGATTTGAATCTAAAATACAAGTCACCATCCGTAGAGCTTAGTTGCTGTTATTATATATAATATATCTTAAATTGGTATTGCACAATCGCTGGGACACCATACCTTCCCCTTGTCATTTTTACCTCCCGCTCCATGTTTGGCACAACTCATGCTAGCATGTTTGGTGAACAATTACGTGCCTAGGTGTTTTCACGAGGCAAAAAAATGCTATTGCTAATGTTCATGTGGTACAAGCAAAATTGGGCCCAAATTTGTATCTCATAGTCAGCACGACTGTAAAAACCAGCTGAAGGCCCGTGAGCCACCGCAACCTGCAGAGCAGCAGCAGCAGAGGTTAGACCATGTACACGCCTTGGTAAAAATCCTCCCTGCCGATGAGCACCAACCCCTCGACGAGCATGGGGAACATGCACCTCGCCGGCTAGAAGCCGGTGGCCACCACCTCGTCCGGCCCGTCGACAACGTCGTTTGCGTGGTGCTTCTTGGGCACGCTGATCATGCCAGCAGTGCCCCCTCCCTGATGAACCTGCCATGACAAGAACGTTGATATGTTCAGGAGGTAGCTGTCCGATCAATGTCAGCTGCTGCGTTGGATGACTCCTGCTTAGGGCATCTCCACTGGACTGACCCAAACAGGTGACCGAAACAGTCCGTTTCTGTTTGTTTGGGTCGGCCACGATCATTTTTGGGTCGTGGTCTAGCCTTTCCAGCCAGCCGCACCCAGCGGTCCGAACCTATCTGTCTGTCTCCCCGCTGTCACCGCCTGACACCCTCGACGATGGGACATTAATGGCGACACGACGTCGGTTATCAGCGCCGGCGGCTTCCCGCGCGGCTGGCGTTTCCCATGCGCACCTCCTTGGTTGTTTCCCTCCTTCGCCCCAGTCTATAAAAGACGGCCGCCAGCGTAGCTGAGATAACAAGCCCAAGCGAGCAACCACTGACGGAAAAAGTGCCAACCTCCAGCAGCTATGCCTCGCCGCAAGATCTCCAACTGGACCAGGATCAGAGAGATGTGCCTCAACCACTTCCAGGAGGTCGACATCGACGTTATCGACCTCTAGGCCATGTTGCTGTCCTAGCGCATGGCCGAGGCGGAGGTGGCGGCCTTCGAGGAGGAAGGCCGCGTGGCCGAGGCGGCACTGGAGCAGGTAGTGGAGGCGGCCGCACAGGTGGCGGCCCAATGGATGGTGCGTGAGGTTCACCACGTCGCCGCCAAGGAGGCGGTGGACAAAGAGGCCGCATCAGCGGCCCTCCGCGAGATCCGCCACGAGGTGGCCATGACCACGCTGGAGGAGGTGGCCAAGGAGGCCGACAAGGTCGCCATCCGCGAGCAACACTGCCGTCACGGGCAGTGCGTTGGAAACACCGGAGCTATGGCCGCATGGGCTCTCGTCGTCGGGGACAAGACAGAGGTGGAGGACGACGACGAAGACGAGGAGGGGGAGGAGGTGGAGCAGGTGGAGGAGAGGGAGGAGGTGGAGCCGTCTCCCAGTAGACCGCGCAGGTGCTGGGCATCGGCCGCAACGGAGCTCCAGCGAGGGCGAACCCCTGGCAGCGAGGGCGGCGACGGAGCTGGCCGACCAGGAGGTGAGGGACCACTGGACGGCCGAGATGGAGAAGACCCTGGCCAACCGGGCGGCGGTGGACCACACGAAGGTGGACAACAAGATAGAGGCTCGTGGCCGAGCGCGCGATCGTTTCCGTGATCGCCTCCAGCAGGATGCCATCTGGGCGGCTAGGGCGGCGATCGACGGGGTCAGCGGTAACAACGGCGAGTAGCCGTAGGGACGGTCTCCTCCAGCAATAGTAGTTGTCTTTTTTTTGCTCAAATGTGCCTTTTTGTAGTTGGCAGGGCCTAATCTAATGAAAAGCAAGTTTAAGTACTAGTGTTTGACTTATATATGGGCGTCGAGCGGCCGACTGGAGGACACGTGTGGTCTGTACGCTATCAGGGTCGACGCAATCGTTGCCAAATTTGATGCACGGATGGTTCAAGCCGGACAGGTCTGTCCGGTTGGATTGTACCGCTGGGAGGCCACGCACGTCCCGCGTATTGGTACGGAAGCATTCGGAGACTCTCGGACGGGTTGGGTGGACCCGATGGAAATGCTCTTACCCTTCTTCCACGCATACGACCCTCATGCAATCCCCAATGAAAAGAAAAGACGATTGGTAATAGGCAATGACTTTGATGAAGATTTCTTCGAGATTAATTTTATCATATAACTCACAATCTGATACACCATAGCTGAGAAGATAAAATCATTTGAAGATGTTATACGAGTACTAATCAAAATCATTGAATACAGAGTCTGATCTGAAATACTAGGAATATCCTCAATTGATTGACATGTGGGCTGGAGGAGCGGCGACGGCCAGCACTTGCTCGAGCAGTGCCACGCCCTCCCTCTAGACCACGCGCGCGGCCTTGAGCTGCCTGACGGCCAAGGCCAACACAACGCCGGGCCGGGAGAGGATGAGGTATGTAAGAAGTGATCCCCGTCCGCATGCCACAGCCTGGCGGGCACTCCAGCTGCTCCGACTCAGGCGCTTGATAGCGGAGATGGAGGATCATCGGCGGACGGTCACGTTCCTCCTGCCGGAGTGTGGAAGCGGTGCTCTCTCGCTGGAGATCGATGTGCGGGGGCGGAACCCTGTCGAGATCTGACGCATCGCTCACGCCTTACCACCCGCGGGATGGGGAAAACTCTCAACCGGTAGTCTACTTAGCGGTGGCAACTGATGCAATTCTTCTGAACTTGCAAGGGCAAAAGAGTCGAAACGGGGCAGACGGATTTTTTGTGACAAACGACGTGAGTTTAATTAATAGTATAACTAGCTGAATGACCGTGCGTTGCTACGGCTCATATTCGCGATATTTAAAAAAAAATACTTTGTATAAACCAAGATCATACGTACATAGTAAATCTAAATATATACTCTGAAATGGAGTCTCTCTGAAAGGCCACGGCAAGTGTACACCAAGACATTTTAAACCCAAATCATGCTACCTGCAGCTCTGTAAGGTGCATAGCTAAACTCATTCATATACCCAAAAAGAAAAGGAAAAAGCAAATGAACATGCTTGAATATGTACAAAGAAGAAGCAACAATATGGATCGATAAATGAAATGTGTAGGGCTTCCAAACAATATATGATGGAGCATATTAGCTTCTTCTTTGTCTTGTGCTGGCGGAGCTTCAAATATTTTCAGGCTTGCAGTCACAACTAGGGGCAAGAAGGAACAAGAGATGTCAAGGAACAACGCTCCTTGAAGAAGGCCCTGCAGCCCTGCTTGTCGGCTGATGCCAACGCAGTGCTCATGGACTAAAAGAAGACTATGCAGGCAAGGTCAAAACACCTATCGACTCTTCACACTTCCGAACCAGCATCAATAGACATTAACAGAGCTCGGTTAAATATTTCTAAAATTCAGATTGTCTAGTAGCTGAACATTCAGTTTCAAACTCACTGAAAGCAAAAAATCAAACAACACGTGAACACCAAAAGTCACAAACCTATTTTTTTTAGATTAATAAACTACAAAATTCCTAGAATTTTTAACCATTAATTCAGTATAATGAAATGACTGACCAGTTAGACAAAATATAAACTACGTGCCATGACAAGATATCGCGAGGCTAAATTAACCATGACTTCTTGTTCAACAATCAGTTTCCACGACCATTACCTGTTCTCAATGTATTAAGTAATAACAACCTAGAGATAATCGATAGCAACACATGAACAAGTGAAAAGCTAGAAAGCCAAAGAAAATCAACCACCAAAAATTGCAATGATAAAACTACGCTCCATGCTTATAAAACTCAGATAAGATAGATGACGTAGTAGCTCCGTTACAAAACTGAAGAGGAAACTCAACGCTGGCCTCCTCTCGTCTCTTTTGATCCTCACCAAAAACTAAAAAGAAGAACGAAGCGGAAAATCTTCGTGCGCTCTAGTATAATAAAGAATTATTCTTTGTTCGAGAAAGATCATATGCATGGCATTTGCATTGGACATGTGCAGTATGTGGCATTCCTTTCCCATGTCTAGCAACTGCAGGTCAACATCAGTGAGCGCACCATGCGCTCCAGCCGCAAACAAAATTTACTGCAAAATTTACAGATCTTATATTCTAAATCATCTACTGCAAACAAACGAACATGCAACAGGAAAATGTGCAGGCAATAAAGCAATGAATAGGTCGTGATTACCACCTCACCTATCTGGGCTTCATCCTCGTCTTGGCCTCCAGTACAGGATGATCGAGCATCTGGACGAGTGAGGAATTACATGAGCTGAAGTCCTAAACTCCTTCGTGCTTGTTTCTGAAGACATGAAACTAAATTGAGAGCACAAGCAGAACTGCACAACAGATTGTAAAGATAGAATACCTGGTACGGCGGCACAACTTCCGGCATCGACCTGGTTTATCAATTTATATCCCACATCACATTGGTGGAGGGTTGCCAAACGTGACGCTCATCATCATACTATTTACATGGTCAGCTGATTGTGCTTTAGTAGGAAGGTCGTCTCAGTCCACAAAGTGCTAGACACTCCAGTATGCGGCAGTGCTCACCAAACATCCAGATGCTCTGCACAGTGTGGTTGTCCCCTATCAAGTCAAGATCCTGAAGGTCTGGGCATCCTCGTGCAACGGCCATTACCCCGCGATCCCAAATCTGGTAGCTTGAGCTGTTTGTTTTTGTCACAGTTGTGCGCAACGCTGATTATGCCTTCATCAGTGTAGTAAGCGTCTTTGACAAGGAAAAGTATCTCTTGTTAGTGAACTTGTATGAATGAAACTCTGAACTTTTTTATTCAGCATGGTACGGACTGAGAAATCAATTTTGGAAAAGTGCATTTTCTCCTCTACCCAATCCATTAAGGCCTTTTAGTCAAGAATAAACTTGTTGGTGGCTGCACTGCAACGTGCTCCCCAACTTGCTAATATTCTTTCTCAGCAGCTTAATTTCTGAATACAGTCTTTGAGCCGCACAACTGAAGGCTCGATTGAATTCCATGTGTCAGTGGGAACCTCGTTCCTCGGAGGCTACCTCGTGTGGAAGTGGGCGACTGGCAACCATGGCGGATTATAGTTCCTCTAGCCTCTCTCAATCAACTCAAATCTCTCTCTCTGTAACACTGAAACACAGCACTGCCGGCGTGAGGAACCTGCAGAGAACTGGGGCAACAAAATCTAATTGTCGATTAGGGCAGCCGCACACGTGCAAGAATAGAGAATCGGGACCCGGTGAAGAGCGAACATGGCAGCAGCAGCAAACCTACAGGTCCTGGATAGAAGCACAACAGTAGGAGGCTGACGCGGCGCCGGCGTTGTGCAGCACGGCGCCCCTCCTTCCTCCTCTTCCCCCCCTCGACCAAATCGGGATCCCACCAAATCCGCGACGAGGGCGTGCCTTGTCCCGGTACCGCCGCTTCTAGAGCGCTAGGCGTGTATGCAGCATAGAGCCACGCGGCCAGTAGGGGCACCACCCATGAGAATTTGAGCTGGCCAGAGGAGGATGGGGGGAGGCGGGGTCGCACGGGTGAGGCCACGCTCACCGTCTGCGGGGAATATGGCGAGGCGGGGACGCGGGACGTGCGGTGGAGGGAGCGCTCTCGGTGCTGGACGGCGTGGTAGTCTGCGGCGAGCGGGTCGGTGTCAGGGGCTGCGCAGGTAGGCGTTGTGGAAGAGGCAGCTCACAACCAAAACGCAGTAGCAGCCCCAGTCTATCCCCATAAATGTTCTGCATCTCTCAGCGTCACTCTATTCAGCCCCAATCCCCACCGCACTGCCCCTCTCCTCCCGTTGGTCTCCACCGACAGTGCATCCCAGCCCCCTCGCCCTCACCAATGAGCGCCACCACCCTCACCATCGAGTTGTGCATCTCCCTCCTCTGCATAGCCAGGCGCGTCGGCCACTCCTCCGATTTAATCCAGCCATGGAGGAGGCCCCTCCTCTCCTCTTTGGATCCATCCTCCGATTTAACCCAGCCAGGCGCATCGCTCGTGGGACAGCAGTAGCACAGGGAGGTCCGTCTCTCCCGCTTGACCGCGTAGGCGCGGCCGCCTCCACCCGTCACATGCCCCACCGACCCTGCTTCGTCCTCGACCCGCCGGCACGGCTTCGCCGCTCGACCACGATCCCGCGGCCAGCCTCGCCCCTCTGCGCGTCATGCTGTGCCCCTGTCTGAAGCTCATCCGCGCCGTCCGCAGGCCCGCAGACCTGCAGGAATCTACGGAATAGGCGGCGGCGCTGGACTGGTGAACGGACACTGAACCTAGGCGGTGAACGGGGCCCGTAGGAAACGACCGGGTAGAGACCGACGTACGAAAATATTCTTTGGTCGTTTCACTCGCCGGTGGCCAGGGGTGTAATATTGCTTAACTGCCAGGGGCAATTTTGTCCAAAAGTTGGCAGACGGATTTCCCAAGTGCGGCGAAGGTACCACAACCGCGAGTCCGGAGGTCTTTTTCAAATATTTCCAAATTATAATCAATGCCATTAATACATCTCCTTAATTCCCGTGCTAATTACTCCAACCGCGAGTCCTCGTCTCCCTCTTTCTCGCTAACGACCCTGTGGAGTAAATCTCTCCTCGTCTTCTTCCCAAGGACCATTGTAATATGAGGATAAAAACTCAGCCGGACGTCGGATTCCATCACCGGAAAAGCATCCGAAGTCAGAAAAAATGGAGGGAGATGATGGCGGCCATGTCGTCGACGAGCAGTTGCCCGCAGTCCAGGCGGAGGTGATGGTGCTTGGCCATGGCGAGGACACGCAGGTGGCGACTCGCGTGCAGCGCAATGGCGAGCACGAGCTGGTGGCGACCGTGCAACGCGATGGCGAGGACGGGCTGGTGGCGGCGCGCGTGCAGCGCGATGGCGAGCACGAGCTGGTGGCGACCGTGCAACGCGATGGCGAGCACGGGCTGCTGGCGGCAAGCGCCAAGCGCGATGGCGAGCATGGGCTGGTGGCGGCGCGCGTGCAGCGCGATGGCGAGCACGGGCTGGTGGCGGCGGCCACGCAGCTTGACAGGAAGGATGGACTGGTGGCGGCGACCGCGCAGCGCGATGTCGAGGAGGGGCTGGTGGCGGCGCGCGTGCAGCGCGATCGCGAGCACGGGCTGGTGGCAGCGGCCACGCAGCTTGACGGGAAGGATGGACTGGTGGCGGCGAGCGCTCAGCGCGATGGGCATGCGCGCCGGCAAAGCCAAGTTGCGACTGCCTCGCGCTCCCGCCGCCGCCAGCTTCATGGGCGTGCGCGTCGGCGAAGCCAGGCCGCGACTGCCTCGTGCTCCCGCTGCCGCCCGCTTCATGGGCATGCGCGCCGGCGAAGCCAGGCCGCGGCCTCGCCCTCCCGCTGCCGCCCGCTTCATGGGCATGCGCGCCAGCGAAGCCATGCCGCGGCCTCACCCTCCCGTTGCCGCCTGCTTCATGGTCATGCGCGCCAGACCAGCATCTTCCAGAGCCTAGGCGCGCAGGGAAACTACCTCGCCCGAGTCCTGCAAGGCCGAGACGAGGCTGCCGGATTCCTCCTCCCCCACTACCTCCCCCGGCTCGTCCTCCGCTCTCAGCTTCTACCTCTGGTAGCAAGTTCAGATCAAATCCAGCCATGGTGTTGTAGCTAGGTGGAGAAGAGAGATTAACTTGCTATATACTGGGGCATGCATAGGACGGCCATGGCGGTCTCCAGCTAGAGGAGGAAGAGCGCGATCCATGGTACACGGAACTGCCCAATGCACAGCTATTTTCCCGGCGATGATTGGCGAGTTTAGGCTCTCGCGGATCGCGTCTAGTTTTGGCGGTTCGATGGAAAGAAGGGAAGGAAGAGAAGATAGCTGGCCTAATTAAGTGGAGAGATTATAGCTGCAGTTAATAGGGAATTAAACCACCACGCATGCACCGGTCTTGGTATTGGCAATTCGGCCCTCCGGACCTAGATTCCCAAACAGAGGGAGTAGATAGATATAGATAGATAGATAAATAGATATAGATTTTTGGTCGGAATCGAACCGTCATTTTGCTCCCGTGGCCTAAACTGCCTAGGGCAACGCATCATCGACCGCAGCTAGCATGCCTCGCTGCTTGCCTGCCTCTGCCTCCGATTTGTGGTGGGTCACTGGGCCGCTACGTGTTTGATCGGGTCGAGCCTGATATATAGCCTCACCCTGATCGACCATGCATCCCTACAGGCTGCAGCACCGATTGGATCCAGTATTTACAGGGTGCAGCAAGCTTAGATGCTCAGGGATATATTCATGGACCCAGACGACGAGCAGATCAGAGCAGAGCAGGACGATGCCAGAAACAAAACCTGACGCCGCTGGGCCCTACCTAGTAGCTGCACACAAACATATCGTCCATAAAACGTGGATCGGCTCACCACCAGGACACATGATACTAGTCACTCATGATACTAGTCACTCATATACACATGGAGACATACAACACGCATTACTGTGGCTATGGATCGACTAGTAATGAACTGGTCCATGCATGACGAGCGGGAGCAGGACTGCAAGAGTATACGCATGCATGATTAGTACGCCGGCCCACGCAACATTACAAAACATTTTCTGACCGTCACCTTTAATGCACCATGGCCCCGTCCTCTCTCGTCGTCGTCCGCTCCAGGACGGCACATCGGCCATACAAGTGGATGGAACAAAAAAATAGAGAAAGTGATTGTATGTTTAAATTTAAACTGCAGCATTCACATTTTCTTTACTTCGAAAAAGAGTAACACACTTAAGAGATTGTAATTCCATCTTACACCAACCAACACAACAGACAGAGTTTGTGTGATATACAGACATCCTATCGATATATATCAGCCATAAATCGGCAGTGTCTCCACGTTTGTACCAAGAAATATCTAGGCTACTGTTTATAGGTTTACATGATAAATCGTCATGTTGAGAAGGGCAGGTCAGGTCATATGGCACCAATTAGAATTAATGAGAAGTGGAACGATCCAAATTATTTGTGTAAAGATCTCCGTGATGATCACTCTATATGGTTGTTGTAGACCTACAACCGTAAAAGTACATGCTCATAATTTGGCGAAACTCTTATATATATACATGGAGTGAGAGACATGCACTTGTATGCTGAGAATAGCATGTAGTCTTGGTAGTGAGGCCATTCTAAAATAATTGCTCATACATCAATGGAATGTATGGGTTTGGGATGCATCAAGAATTCATCCAACTCGATCGGCAGAAATCATTCCAGACGTACGCTGCATTTCCTTCCTAAATAAGCTTGCCTCACCTCAAGAAATGCCTTGCGGCCTACGCACTCTAGTCTCATACAGAGGAAGCCAAAGCTATAGCCACCGTAGCCAAATGGTTCACCCAAGCAGATGCGGAGGATCATAGAGGCATAGCATGCCCCCGCTGTCCATAAATATAGATTCTTCGTGTTGTCTGCATGGATGAGAGCCTCGAGCTTCCTTTATCCTGTAAATTGCAAAAGTAGATCTTGAGCATCGATGATCATACATCTATGCTTATTGGAAATACTTAATCCAGAACTGGATCGAGTATAGGGTGGCAAACGGATTCTAATGATTGGTCCTGCAAAGCTATAATTATGCAAAATCACGATGCACTGTTGTGATGGAATTAAAGTTGAATCAGGCGAAACAACTTGTCCCACATTCCGCCCCGTCTGCAGCCCTAATTGAGCGCCATCCGTAGGAAAATGGTACAAGTGGTATATCGATCCGGTTTTTAGGGTATGTGCCCATCTGGTATGATCGGGTATAGCTACATCCTGCATCACTACAACAAGGAAGAAATGTACATGTATCGATATTTCAGGGTTGTCATATATGCATAATGCATGTCCTTTGCAGAAGTCGAGCAGAGCAGAGATGAGAGCAGGATGATGCCACAAACAGAATCCGACGCCGGGGGGCCGATGCAACCAGTGATCACTCTCTAGACTCACTATACATGCTACCATGCATGGCACGCCATGTGACACTAGAGCAAAGCTTCAAGCTGCCGATGAATGAATCCTACGCCGATAGCTTTTAGTCATTGCTGTGGGCGTCACTACTAGGAAACAGCTCTTGTGTGGCGCATGCAAATACTTTTTTTTGTGGCGCATATCCTAGTCGCCACTGGTATCTCGCCACTGATATCTTCTTATATGCGCCACAGAAGTTCTAGACTTCTGTGGCGCATTTCTTCATATGCGCCACAGGAAGAACTTCTGTGGCGCATTTGCGTGTATGCGCCACAGATATGCCATGCGCCACTGACTATATAATTATATGCGCCACTGATTGCGTAACACATATTCAAAGTAAAATACTTTCCTGGTGTATAATTAGGTATTTATACAGGATTTATACAGTATTTATCTAGATGAGTATAAAATACATTGCACAAGTAGTAGATGCATGAAAACCGACATATATATAATACAAACACTTAGAGCCCGATCGAGATACATATATATAGTGTCAAGTGCCAAATTTTTACACAAGCGCCGAATACAAAGTTCAAATCATCTCACATTACAAATATGAAGTGGCCACCGCCGCCTACACTAGGATCAAATAGAATACAGTTGTGATAATGGTGAGCAAGAGCATTAGCCCGACCAATATCTTCATCCGGTTCTTCTTCCACAAGTGGTTCCTCCACTTGGCTATCGCCTCCTCTCTAGTCGCGTATCCTTTGTAGATGTTGCCGCTTAACTTGTTCATTTGTTTGTGGCAATCCTCCCAATCCTCGTAGACTCCTGGAACCCTACCCATGTACACCACATACCACCTCGTCGCCATCTCTATAGACGACAAGGCATATTAGTAAAAATACAACGAAAAGAATGAATAAAGGGTTCACATCCATATATATATATGTTCATAGAATATAAAACAAAGGATCCATAAACCTAAAAGTTAGATCATCATAGAAGCAATAAGTTCAACGACAACACGACCACAAGGTAGTTTAAGTCTAACAACAATGACCATTTCGACCACGAGATAGTAAAGTTTATGACACACACACACTAATACAGCAGGCGTCCATCAAGAATATACACACACTGGATCATGCTAGAGGCACACATCGATCATGATGAAGACTTCCTCTTCTCGCTCGGCTTCGGGAACGGTAGATAGCCCTCTTTCGTCATCCACGTCCTTGTGTCACCCTGCTTACGGAGGCGTTCTTCGATCTCCCTCCTACTCAACCCTCTGGCTTGTTAGGGCACCGCCCCTTGTGTTGACATCTTCAATGATGATTTGCGACAACTTCATCTAAATGCGATGGAAGTCTTCTCTAAGATCAGCGTTAGGTTATGACATCTTCAATGATGATTTTTGCCAAAGTTTCGGCCCATCCTCGGAGACTAGATGGCAGCGTTAGGTTATGGCAATCCCGAACATAGCCTTTAAGGTGATGGAGGACGTAGAAGGCCTCCTTGGCACCAATAGTCGACTGCTTGACGCAGGGGAAGTCAAGCACATGCTTGTACACGTGTTTGCCATCCTTGATACATTCCCCCTTATCTACGAAGGTGCATCCCTTCTTGGTGTAGCCCTCGAGAGCCTCATTGAGAACACCCCTTATTCTGGTGTAGTCTTTCTTCTTCGTCAAACTCCCCGAGTCGAAATACGTGGCTAGCGAATACCTCGGGGCAAGGGCGATGAGTGTGCAGTATTTGTCTCTGCGCAACACAATTGGAACGGAATGTTGGAAAAAGAGCAAAGGAAAGAAATCTATAAGAAATGCATAAGTTACGGTGGCGATGAGCGAGTGTGTGTACTTACTCGGGAAAGAAAGGCAAAAGAAGTGTGGCCTTCCTCTTGTTGTCCACCATGAACTTCTCGAGGTACGTCATCGCCTTGGTCCGTGTCTCTGATCCTTCGACCAACTGGCTGTCCCGCATGTAGTAGGGATCCACTATCGCGATTTCTGGGGTACTTTCTCTTGATCGTGAGCACCAGATTGAGCGCGTATAGGCGGACCAAGTTATAGTCCAGCCGTTTTGTGAGAAACAACTTGAATATGTCCTCGAACGCTATGAAGAATATATCCGCGGGGGGTTCATCGACGAAGCCCACGTCCAATGGCACCTTGGCCATGAAAAACGGGTAATTTGGATCTTCGTCTTTAAGAAGGAGGGCCTCTAGTGTCTTGACACCCTCGTGCAAAGTTAACATGGCTCCAACCGCAATGTGGATCATATCCGGAGTCAATATCGGATCACCAGCTACATGCACTCAGGGCAAGCCAAATTGTGTGGATGGTACGACGACGGCGTCCTGACCCCGGATCCTCTTCGGAAGAGGCTGGCTCGCACCCTTCTTCTTATTATTATTACCTCTCTTCCTATAGTGCTTCTTCTTCACAACAGTGTCAGCCACTGCCATCTGCTCATCAGTCGCCTTTCGGAGTGTGTTGGGGCTGAAAACCAATCCCGGTTTCTCTTGTGGTGGATCGGCGGCCGGAGGCGTCTCTTGAGAAAGACCATGGAAGACCAGGCGCTGCGTGTATGTATTGGGCCGACCAGCTTGATGGTCGTCGCGAGCTACGAAGGGTTCTTCATCCACAGAAGGCATATACAATCCTTTTGCGGCGCCGATGTTGATGAAGTCATCAACGTTGACCAATTCATCATCATCTTCATGGGTGCCATCATGTGGTGGTGGTAGCGGGGGCGACGGCGGTTGCGGCACAACTTCTTTGCCATGTGGCGGTGCACACGCTGCCAAGAGTTGATGGTGACGGCTGGTGGTGGCGACAACGGCGGCTACTGGCTTCCGAGGTGGTGGCCGGGCGATGATCGGTCGAGAGGTGGCGCCGGTGCTCCCCCCGGCAAGACGAATATGGGTCTTCGGCCATGTCAAGGGCCAGTTGTAGCATTCCCCAAGGGTCTTGTGTTCGTCGGCTTCGTGAGGTTGAAAGGGGGGGGGGGGGGTCCATGTCGTCGCACCCTGGCAACACCCGAGCCAACCTGACCCTCATCACGTCATCATCCAATGGATTGTTGTGCATTGTGCGGCTCACCGGTTGTATAAGAGTGCCCTTGGCAACATCCTTCAACTCATCGCCGACATCTTTAAGCAGGAGTACGCAAGAAGTGTCCTGAGGCAAAAACATGTTGTTGGGCGTCATGAGATGGCAACAGTCATGCATCAAAGGCATAAAGGAGATGACGTGCACTAACGAATTAGTTACCTTGGTGATGGCGTGGATCTCGGATAATGTAGAGACACAGCTGATGCCGGCGACCGGCCTATCATCAGCTGCAATCTCCCGCTCGGGTGCCTCACGAAGCACCACCGCCGTCGGCTGCGCCTTATTGGTATCTTTGGCGGGAGGGGCGTTGGTGTGACCAAAACGAGGGGCTGCGTCCCGACGTTGATGTCCGGCGGGGTCACCAGGTCCGGCGACACGGTAACATTGATGCCCGAGTTGCTGCCGCTTAAGCTGGGCAGATGTATCGGCCCCTGTCGACCTCCCGCATTCCAAGCAGTAAGCCCCTCGAAAAACTCAGGGGGGTCATCGAGCGGAGCTTCTCTTCCACTAACTTGTCCACCGTTTTCTGGTCCACCGCCTTCTCCTCCAGTGTCTGCACCTTCATCTTCAGCTCTGCAACAGCGGCTTTATCCTGGTTCTTCCTCTCCCTTCTTTTCTTGGCGTCCTCTTTGTAGTACTCCTTGAACTTCATGCTCGTACCGAAGCCGGACACACGGCCAGCTGAGGACGGCGGCAACCCCTTGTCCCTCTTCTTGTAAGCATTGGTCGCCCTGTTGAAAACCGTGTCCCACGGCTCCGTCGAATCCTGGGACGACTTTGTGGCAGTAGCGTTCAGTTCCTCCTCCTGCAGAGACAAGGAAAGGTGAACCCATTTAGATTCTTCACTTCATTATCTTAATTAGAACGCAATAGACTTGAGATCAGCGATAAATTCCTTACCAGCTTCTTCTCGAATGCCTTCACCTCCGGATCGTCGGTGATGAACTCCCCTGTTTCCTTGTCCAGGTAGTAGCGGGCCCGAACAAATTGCCTAAGCTGCAAGTCCGTGATTTTAAGCCAAGGGTTGTCTTTACCAAGGCGTTCAAGCTTGGCGTCCTCCTTGTCCCAAATGGCTTGTTTCCCCTGTAACCGCCGCTTCCAAGGCGGTGGTTACCTATGTTCTGTTCCCGCATACTCCTTCCCCATTGAGTCCATTTTATAGCGTCAGCGGTAGCTATATCCGCCTTGAAAATCCTAAACTCCTCTTCGTCGAGCATCGGATTTTTCTTACTAATAACCTCCCAGCTTTCACCTTTTTCAATGCTATTCTTCACCCGGGTTTTCCAGCTGCTCAAGGCATTGCTCATCTTCGTGAAGGCTAGTTTGTTCACCGGGTTCTTATTTCTCTCGAGGTTTCTAAACTGCTCTGGGAATCTGTATCGCTTGTGAAGCTTCTTAAGGAGGTTATCGACCAAAGTTGCATGGGCAGCATGTCTGATGTACTTCGTGTTGATCGACATGCTTTCCCGGACGATGCACCCGAGTTGCAGGCCATACCCTTTAGAAATCGCCTCTGGCGCAATGGGTTGGCCACTTTCTGTGACCTCAGTGAACTCATCGCAGACGGTGGCGAGCATTGGCACCTTCCGCTCCTTCTGTTCCTTCTTCTTCTTCTTCTTCTTCTTCTTCTTCTTCTTCTTCTTCTTCTTCTTCTTCTTCTTCTTCTTCTTCTTCTTCTTCTTCTTCTTCTTCTGAGAAGCGGCCGGGTTGCCGCTACTGCCATCTGTGCGCTTGCCGCCATCGGTGGTGTCATCGTCTTCGCTGCCGCCTTCACTAGTTCCATCGTAGTCATCTTCGTCCCCCTCGTAATCAGGATCTCGGCCCTCATTGGCCCCAGCAGCTCTAGCGACGGTCGCCTCCTCCTCCGGTGGTGGTGTCATCCTCATCGCCTCCTCCTCCTCCTCCTGTTGGGACCCCTGCCAGAATGACTGGTTGGCCTGTCTAGCTTGTTCTTCGACGCTGATCATGTGCTTAGAAGGGCCAGACTCCTTGTTGCCCGACATGTTTGCACTACTCTATTTAAAAGAGGCAAAAAGTTAGCACAAATCTCGGCCGAAAAATTCGGCATGACCTTTGCTAATTTTTTGACCTAGGAGTGCCCATTTCTCAACCGAAACGGAAGTGAATCGACACTTTGGGAGAAATGGGCAACTCAAATAAAATCCCTGCAACATTCACACACTAGAAAATAGCCCCATCCATAGCCCCATTCACATCCCCCATCCACAGCCCCATTCACAGCCCCCATCCATAGCCCATTGAATCAAATAGCATCATATAGTACCAAATAATCACACAGAGACACACATAGGCTCTGTTCTTCTTGCACACACACAACAGACTTGCAGACAGAGAACAGTACAACTGGTGCAGTAAAAAAACAGAACATCACAAGTGTCGTAGCAATAATCATCAGGAAATCTAAAAAGAAATGATGGTACACTGCAAGTGGTAAGTGGTAACAAAAGGGATAGCTCAAGTAGCACAAAACTGCGCTTTAGCAAAGGTACATTAAAAAAATGTAGAAGTATTCATTTTATAGCATACCATGAATGAATGAAAGAAGCTATAAAAATAACCTGACAGGAGTGCAATAAAAGAATGGACTCTTTGCTGTTCCTAAGTGTGTAGGGAAAAATTCTTTTGTACTTCTGTGAGTTGGCAGACCCTACAACCATATTTGGTGTACTATCATGTATAAATGCACATGTAGTCTGTATACAATAATTAGATTGTATGCTCTGAATTTATGCATCCACTGTTTGTCTTATAAACTAGGGTACCCTATAAACAAATCCATGTTGATACATGAGTTTGCCTTTGAGATGCACTCTCATCGTGCAAAATGTACAAGATCTACTTATCAGTGATGTCCACAAGCCATACATGGACGGCTTTCAGCTTATTGAGCTTGTGGGGTTTGAAATGGACCTTCATGCATTAGTAAGTTCTGCCCAATTCTTACCGTTCTCGGTAATAGAAGCCAAGGAGGCATGCACAGTGTATATAAAGATGAATATTCTTTTACATAAAAAGTATAAATTCTGCACAGAGATGGAACGACAATGGGTATAAATAAAAGAGGAACACTAATGAGGCAGATATATAGAAGAAACCACTTCTGAAGCTTAAACTATTAGAGTTTTTTTTATCTCACTTCTGATATACTGGATGCTCATAGTGGTTCTCACAGTGGTTCTACCCTTTTCTAATTATTGAACATGACAGTGTGCATGATTAACTTGTGAAGATCAAAAATAACAGTCTAGATTTGGTAAAGTTTCAGGGATTTTGTGGATACAAATATGAGGATAAAATACTTATTTAGGTGAGAGGACATATCATGCTCTTTGGATTTTTTCAATAAGATAAAACATAATAGAGTTTTGAGCCAAAATAAATAGTTAATCATGCTATTTGATCAGAAAAGGGTAACCATGCTAGTTAATCATGCTAATTAATCATGCTATTTGATCAAAATAAATAGATAATAACAAACTGGGGATGCACGCCATTAATAAGACCTGCTACCCTAGGATTGGAACAAATCCACACCACAGAACATGACTAAAACATATACTAGCATTTCCAAAATCCCACTTTTGACATGCGCTTCTGCAACTCGAATTTGATCAGAAAAGGGTAGAACCACCGAAGAACCACTGTGAGCATTAGAGGGGGGTGGAGGGTGGGAGGGACGAACCATGCTCTGGTGCTGCGGCTGCAGTGGTCGACGACGACGAGGGTGGTGGGCTCCGGCATGGCGACTCCTCCTCCGGCGGCTCCTCCTCCACGGGCTGCTAGGGCTCTGGCGCGGCGGTGGCTAGGGCTCCGGCAACAAGGGCGGCGGGCTCCGGTGCAGCCACTCCTCCTCCGGCGACTCCTCCTCTGCTAGGGCTCCGGCGCTAGGGTTTGCGACGATAGAGAGGCGATGGGGGCGGGCTCCGGCGAGATAGATTGGGGAAAAGAAAGTGGAAGGGGAAAGGAGAAGGGGCGAGCCGTTTTGGCTAAGTACCAAGGTTCTGTGGCGCATTACTCCGAAATGCGCCACAGAAGTTTCCGCGGCGCATTTCGGAGTAATGCGCCATAGAACCTAGGCACTTAGCCAAATAAACGGCGCGAGGCTGTACTTGGACAACAAACACACACTAGCCTAGTGGTTAGATGCATATTCAGAGACCTGTGGCAGCCAGGTTCGAATCCTGGTTGGGTCAATTTTTTTCTTTATTTAAAAATGATATGTTACAAATATATTTAAAACCAAGCACATACACATGCATATTTATTCAAAAAACCCTCCCGAATCATATATATATTATATATATGTGTGTGCTTGTCACACATAAATGTGAATTTGTCGAATATCACATTATATGTTTTTGTCTCTAACTAATACCCCCACACTAATAATATCACATTATACCCACACGAATTAATACACCAAAAAGTCACACAATTGCTAGTGTCTCTTCACAATCTTCTTGCCCTTTTTCGTCGCGGTTGAATATTTTAGCCCGTGCACTTTGAGATTTCTTCTTGTGAATGGACAACCTTTAGTAGGCAGTGTGGTCTTCCTTCTTACTTTAGTAGTAGTAGGCATGTAGAAGTACTTGTCGAATTCCTCTTCGATCTTCGGGTCACCGTTTTTGTCGAAGTTTTGCTCGTTGGCGGATCCTTCTATTCCGATGATGCTCCTCTTGCCCCTCCTAACTACAACACGGTTGGGCTTTGATGGGTCGGTAATAAAAAAGCATTGATCAACTTGGCTAGCGAGTACCCAAGGCTCATTTTTTGCGGAGGTGTTCTTTGTTGATTTGGCATCTGGTATAACCATTGTGGTGAAATAGCAGCCTTCTTTTTCCACGTTCTTGGCCCATCTAACACGGAACATCGGTACGATCTCTCCACAGTAGTCGAGCTCCCATATCTCCTCGATCCTTCCGTAGAATCTTTCCATCACAGTAGTCTCGTCATCAGCAAAGGATAACATAGTTACTCTTGATTTTTGATATTCACTATTCTTGTCCTTTTCCTCGGTGTAGAATCTGTAACCGTTTATGTCGTATGACTGATAGGTCCTTAGGTTGTGTCATGGGCCCTGCGACAAGGAGAATATGAGTTTTTGATCTTCCATAGAAGGCGTCTGTGGGGGATTGTCCAGTTGCCTTTTCTTGAACCAACCCGTGAATCTAGAGTTGTGCTCTCTGGTTACGTCTCCCTTCTTCCTCGGCCGGCCCTGGTCGACGTACTCCTGCTCGATTAAGCTTCTGTGCTCTTCGACCCAAGGGCTGGCCACTTCAATGTGTTGTAGCGCGACTCAGTGTGCCCTTTCAAAATCAGTGCGTCGACCATCAATGCCGACATGTAGTGAGCGGCAGCCCTCGCTGTGACCATATCCACCGAGCCTGCCGAGGTGCTTGTTTGTGGGTATTCAAACATCCTCATTCTCGATGGTTAGATAATTCTGGCAGAAGGAGATGCACTCGTAGATCAGAAAGCCCTAGGCTATGCTTCCATCTGGACGAGACCTGTTGCGAACGAATCCTTTGATGACACCGTTTAGCCTTTCAAACGACATCATGTTGTGCAGGAATGTTGGCCCGAGCTGGATGATGTCGTCCATGACATGTACAAGCAGATGCACCATGATGTTGAAGAATGCGGGCGAGAAGTAAATCTCAAGCTCGCATAGTATCATCACGATCTCTTCCTGTAGCCTGTCGAGCTGCTTCACACCGATCGACTTCCTAGATATGACGTCAAAAAAGTTACAGAGGCCAAACAACGTCTCATGGACATGCTCGTCCATTATCCCACAGATCACAACAGGGAGTATCTACGTCATCAGCACGTGACAGTCGTGAGACTTCATACCGCTGAACCTCTTCTTCGCCACGTCCAGATATCTGCTTATCTTCCCCAAGTAACCGTGAGGAACTTTCACTCCTAAGAGGCACCTGAAAAACTGCTCGAACTCCTCCAGACTCAGAGTGAAGCAGGCAACGCGAAGCACCACCTCATTCTTCTTAACTCTTTTGCGGTGACCTTGAGTCCCTTCCTGATGATCATCATCATGATCATCATCACTATCAGGGTACTGAAGATCTTTCTTTACGCCAAGCAATTTAAGGTCCTTTCTTGCTTTCGGCCCATCCTTGGTCCTCTCCAGCATGTTCAGTAGAGTGCCAAGCAGACTCTCGGTAACGTTCTTCGTGATGTGCATTACATCGAGGCTATGGGGAGTGTGAAGGACCTTCCAATACGGCAGGTCCTAGAAAACAGACCTTACTTTCCATACACCCAGCAGCGGCTTTGTCCTCGGTCGTTTTTTTCTAGGCGCAGGGCAATCTACCCAATTATTCAAAAGCTCCTCGATTTCTTCGCCGCTCCTCGGACGCGGGGCTCTTTCGAGCTCGTCCTTACCATTGAACAGGTCACCACGTTTTCTCCACGGGTGATCCATGCAGAGCCACTTTCGAGTACCTTGGAACATGGTTTTCGAAGATTTGAGATCCCTTGGTAGCTGGAGATGCGGTGTCTCATCCATGCACTTGACGCATGCATTGTGTCCGTGGTTCACCTGGGCCGATACATATGCGTAACCAGGATAGTCCTGAACGGTCATGAGCAACGCGGCTCTCAGATGGAAATATTCTTTAGTGTAGGCGTCCCACGTACGGGCCGGCGTCTCCCACAAGCTGGCTAACTCCTCTCTCAATAGCCCGAGATACAGATGCATATCGATACCTGGTTGTTTCGGCCCCTGAATAAGAACGCTCATGTGTACATACCTTTGCTTCCTGCATAGCCATGGGGGAGGTTGTATGGCCATACAAACACGGGCCAGGTGCTATGCGTGCTACTCTTGTTTCCAAAAGGATTGAGTCCATCGGTGCTCATACCCAGCCCGACGTTCCTAGCATCGCCCCCGAACTCTTCGAACTCGATGTCTAATGCGTTCCACTGGCTAGCGTCTGAAGGGTGTGTCAGGATCTTGCCCTTCTCTGGATCATCTTCGGGTTTCTCTCTTTCCGCGTGCCATTGCATGAGCTTTGCTTCCTTAGGATCTACGAAATATCGCTGCAGACGAGGGGTGATAGGAAAGTACCATACCACTTTTCGAGGAACTTTCTTGTTCCCTCTCTTGTACTGTCCTTGGCCACACACCGGACATGTGGTTCTATCCGCGTACTCATTCCGATAAAGTGCGCAATCATTGATGCATGCATGGTATTTAATGTGTGGTAGGTCGAGAGGGCACACGATTTTCTTGGCCTCCTCGATACTTGTTGGCAATGTGTTCCCCTTAGGAAGTCAGTCGTGCCAGTATTCCATGTTCGCGTTGAAGCTCACATCGGTCCATTTGTGTTCGGCCTTCATCTCTAGAGCCTTGAGCGTTACACTCAAACGTGTATCCTCGGGGCGACACCCAGGATACAATGGAGTCATCCCGTCTACCTCCATTTGGGCCAGCTTGGCTTTCTCTCTGGCTGCAGCTTTGTCGTTGCTCGTCTCCTTGAGGAGCAGTTCTTGAACATGAGGGTCCTGCAAGATCGAAGTTAGCAGCGTCTGTGTGTTCGCGTCTTCTCCTTCTTCATGATCATGCCCGTCGTCATCTCCTTATCCATGCCGATCATGCCCGCCGGCATCTCCTTCGTCATGATGATCATGCCCGCTGGCATTTCCTTCGTCATGATGATCATGCTCGGTAGAGTCTTCGTCTTCTCGCCCGCCCACGTCTTCGTGACCACCACCATGTCCTGCCGGCGCCTCATTGAGGTCGCGCATGAAACCGCACCTGAGCAGGTGACCCTCCAATTGTCCAGATTCAGGGTCGATCCAGCGATGTAGTTTGCATGTTCGACATGGACATCTTATCATGGTCTTATTGTTCAGAATCATGTCCTCCTTCGTGCCTTTCTTGTACCTAGCAATTCGACCTTCGCTCATCGTTAGGACCATGGTTGCCTGAGCGGTCAAAACAGAGAGTATAGGTGAGAACCACACCATATGAACACACACATGCATGAATGCTAGCTGGAATAAATTCGGCATGACCTTTCCTAAAATTAGGACATATGGGTAGTGCAAAAATTTGCCGAAATGGAAATGAATCAACATTTCAGCAAACATCCATGCAACCACACCGGCCGGGCCCGACAACAACAAGCAAACAACAGGCAACCAACAAAGAACTTCCTCCCATTGCAAACATTCATGCACCACACAAGCATCGTCTCGCCATGGATCGCACACACACACCACCCGCGCGACAAGTTTCACCTACATGGTCATGATGGCCAAGTACTCACCTATAGTAGACACAATAATAGCGAGACGAGACCGCGCGATGAGAGAGTGTGGACAAATAGATCTACAATGCAAGTTGGTGGAGAGGAAATTAGTAACAAATAGAGATGTGAGAGAGAAAAGTAAGGAACTTTTAGATCTAGAAGTTGGAGCGAAGCTTCCACTTACCAATCTATGGATTAAAGTAGGTTTAGTTACAAGAAAATGGAGAAACTATGGGTAAGATGGGGTGTGAGGGAGGAGAAAGACGAGTTGGGAGGAGGTAGAGATGTGAAATGGTTGGTGGTGGATAGATAGATAAGAAAGCTAGCTCTTGTCACCTTTTTAACATGGATCTGGACGCCCTCATTTGTGGCGCATATGGAGGAAATGCACCGCATATGTGAAACTTCTGTGGCGCATAAGTACATATGCGCCACTGAAGTGGGTGAATAAGATTCGCTGTGTGGGGCCCACCTCAAAGTTCTGTGGCGCATGTCGGACTTATGCGCCACAGAAGTGACACACATCTATGTCGCATATGACAACATGCGCCACAGAACTTGGGTGAATTAGATTCCATGGTGGGCCCCCCTCCATGTTCTGTGGCGCATGAGGAAATATGCGCCACAGAAGAGGCAACTTCTGTGGCGCATATTTCTGAATGTGCCACAGAACTTGGATCAACCCACCCCGGCCGGCGGGTCCCACCAATCTTCTGTGGCGCATGTTCTGTAGCATGCGCCACAGAACTTCCAATCTTCTGTGGCGCATGCATTCTGGTGCGCTACTGATGTTTTCCTGTGGCGCATGCTTTCACATATGCGCCACTGAACATCTTGTCTATCTATAGGCCGTTTCCTAGTAGTGCGTAGGGCACGAGTTGGCCATCCCAGCAAAACGGCCGTCGGCCCAGGGAAGCCGTCGGTGTAGGAAATGATGGCCTGACGGCAACCGTCGGCGTAGAAAAGGCCGTCGATATAGGACTTGGTGGGCCGATGGTAGCCGTCGGCTTAGGGGGGGCGTCAGGTGGGGGCGTAGCTGATGCCAGCACAAAACGTCTGTTGGCCGTCTAAGTGGAGCCTATTGTGGCTATGCCAACGGCTTAGACGCTAACGGCTTGGTTTGGTCGTCGGCCCATGAGCTATGCCGACGGCAAACGAGTCTGAGCTGACGCCATATTACATGACGGGGCTACGCCGACTATTGCCGTCGGCATAGCCCTATGCCTACGGCAATCGGTGCTATTGCGCCTGCTTTTAGCCGTCAGCATAGCTTCGGTTTCTGTAGGGTCATTCGGTAGCAGGACATCGTGTATATAGATTGCAATGGCATGGTCCCGTACTCCCGTTGTCCGTGCATGCCATGATTGATCACGCCGGCCAAATCGCAACCTTACTAAACATTTGGTGCCCCCGGTACAGCATCCTTCGTTCTGTCTCGGTCTGCAACTCTATGTGTATGTGCTGAGCCCCAGCGAACTGCTATTGCAAAGCTGCAAGTTCATGCAGATAAACAATGGCTGGTACATACGTGCCTCAGACAAACAACACGATATATGTAACAATGTCTAATGTGATCCCGGAAAGTTCTTTTGGTTTCCTAGCACTGGTGCTCCCTGCATATGAAAAAAATTTAGAACTATATTTACTAGTTTTAAAAAACTGTCTAACACAATCATAAAAGTAGCTAATGCTGTATCCTACAAAAGTGCACTATACTCAGATCTCTAGTTTTTTCATTTTTGTGTAGCTCAAAATAAACATTATTTTTAAACGATATTTTGCACATTTTGGTGAACATCACTCGGAATTATGTTTTTTTTTCAAGAAAACAGGATCACTGGTTCCCAGGTGCACAAATCTGTATTCATAGTGTTTGATTTTTTTAGGGATCATAGAGTGATTTGTTTTGTCTTTTGTGATGCCTATTGCTGCTGATGTCTCAGAGTATGCGGTGGTTACGTTCTACCAGGGCCGAGAGAGCGGTAGCCTAAGACAGAATGCCTAGCCCACGTGTACGAATGATACTTTAATGGGTCTAAAATCGAGTATTGTTGACCCATAGAAACAGTGACTACTCAGCTCCATTTTCTCTACGACCTGATCCCTTCTTTTTCACTGTCTTTGCAAGACAGCGTGTATAGTTGGCGCATTAACTTATCTTAGGATGGATGCGTCAGAAATCTCCTAAAGTGATTCTTGACTTTTGGATCTATTAAGACCTTTGGCTCGGGTTGTTTCTTTGCAAAATATGCACTCACTTCGGCATCTACAAACTCCTCAGAGGCGTTGTCGGTTTCCGCGTCGGTTATCCATCAACGAAGCGGTGGTACTCTTCCACTTTTGACCCTTAGTGCGCGAAGGCGGCTGAGGTGCCGATGATCCATATGGACTCGCGCTGCTGTCCTTCTCGAGGAGGGGCAGACTTGGAGGTGGTGGACTTCTACTCGGAGGAGACGGTGGCCTTGGAGGTGATTGATTGCCTCGATCCGGTGGGGGGAGAGCGTAGTGGCGAGCAGGAGGAGGGACAACGGCGAAGGGGAGCTGGTTCCCCCAGGCATGGTGCCCGGCTCCATTGCCAACAAGGAGGTCGCGATGCGGCATGGCGGCGGTAGCGGTTGAACCAGCTCCCCATAGATGACAGAGCTCGCCATGCCTTTGCTGCTTGAGGGATTGGTTGGACCTTACCGGATAAGATGAACGGGAGGGGAGGGGAGGAGTGATGAATCCCGGCGCCATGGAGCCCTGATCTGGTGGGAGGGAGCGGAGGGGACGGATTTTCTGGGCGTGCAGGGGGGACAACGGCGATGGGGAGCTGGTTCCCCCAGGCATGGTGCCCGGCTCCATTGCCAAGGAGGAAGTCGCGATGCGGCGTGGCAGCGGTAGTGATTGAACCGTGGCTGTCCGTCAGGATCTGTCGCTTTACCATGGGCCTCCACTTGAGGGAAATAGGTGGGATGGGTTGGGGGCACCGTGGCAGCCCATACCCACCTACAGGTTGAAACATATAGTAGGACGAAGCCACGGAAAAAAACCCTATGAGGAACAAATGTTGATCTCGTTCAGCTAGACAGTAACTCATCTGCACTATCGTCTCAACGGCTTGGTATCGAAGCTACATGACTTGACACACTCGTGCATGCAACATAGTGCTCTAGCCGCATTATTGTCGCCATGCTTCAAATAGCAATGAACATACTGGTCCATGCATGTCCTCGCATCATGCACGGCGGAGCAGTAGACATGCATGTATCGCTTGTGCCCTCATATCTATGATGATCACTTGATACGGTTATTGTCAGTGGCGGACCTAGCCGGACGGTCCTGCCCGGGGAAAGAACAAAGACACCAAGCTGCAGCATCATTTGCCATTAGTTTATTGACAAAAAATATTGCAACTGAGTCAAATTTCCTTTGAGCTTTCGCGGCTAAGCCCGGGCAGCTGCCCAGGATCGCCAGGAGCGAGCTCCCGCCACTGGTTATTGTGGATCTACATTTATTGCTCTTGCCTTGATATCCATGACGATCACTTAATATGGTTATTGTTGATCTACAACCATAAAAGTACATGGCCATATTTTTACAAAAGTTGTATATGTCGAGAGTAAGAGACGTGCAGTTGTATATGAGAATAGCGAGAACTTGCTCTGCCAAGTTTATATGTGCTAGCTATACGTGGGAGTTCTCCACTCAAAATATAGAAACAAAGCAGTTAGAAGAGTAGTGATAGTAGCGATGCCACTTTGACACCATACATACATGTGCTCCTCTATAGTTTAGAATGTATGGGTTGGGATACATCAAGAAATCATCCAATACGATGGGCCTGAATCAGTGCTGACATAAGCTATATTTTCCTCCTGCACTATATTGCCTCGCCACAATGTAGTCAGGTGTGGCGTTCGTCACTTAGTTAGTGTCTTGCAGAGGGAGCCAAAGCTTCAGCCTCGGTGGCCTGAATAAGTAGTACCGAGTTGTCCTCGGATAGTGATTCCTAGCGTTGTCTAGCCAGCGTGTTCAATGGACGATAGGCCCGTGCTCACTATTGTTGCCCGTGTACTACTAGCTTTGCTGCAATCACTGATAAGAAAGGATACGTACGCACTGGTGTGTGTAGCGTACCTAGGCTGCCTCGGTTGTGAATCAAGAATTCAAGATCAGGCCGTATCACGTAGCTACGCATAAGGATATGATTGCTAGATCACTAGATCTCGCTAGTCAGGAACACATGTGTGAGTAGTTCCCTTTGTTCCTGATGAGATGGAGAAATCCTAGCACTATTATGAATTGACATAAAGATGATCTATAACTTTTGTATTTGATCTATTTATTTACGATATTGTGTTAGATCTCTCTCTCTCTAGATGGTATATGAAGTCGACCACGTAGCATTTGACTTCAGGACTAGAGAGAGGGTACTACCCTTTGAATGTGTATGGGAGTATGTACGGTTCTACTTTGTGACTGCAAGCATTGGCTTATAACCTACAAGGTCAAAGAGAGATTAAGGGAGATTCACTAAGATCATAACGATATCCATGGGGAAACCATTAATTATGGCGATATGTAGAAGTGATTATCTTGCAGGCATTGCAGTGTTTATTTAGGGCACTTCTGCTCCGGTACTCCTCCCTTCTCCGGGCTTAAACACAACAAAAACTGAGATCGCTTTGTACTCCTTCATAACTAAGGGCATGATGGTCATTAATGATTTTTAATTAACTATTAACAAATAATTAAACTGTATCTTGCCTCGTAGAAACCTATATTGAATATAAACTACAAATCTATACATCGTCGAGGTCGGCCAGGTTGGAGGCGGGGAGGTGCTGGACAATGAAGGTGCTCCCCTAGTCCACGTCCTTCTCGCCGGTCTCCAGCCACATTCTCACTTCGAGCTCATCCACCGTGCAGAACCCATAGTGCGTGTTGCTCACCCACTCCACATTTCCCATGAGCTCGTGCCTACTGCCATTGTTTAGAAGCTCCATACACACACATACGCCTATAATTAATCACGTGAATGAAGAATATAATGCCTATTTGCTAGAACGAATTGATAAAAAATCATTCTCTAGTTCAACATGTGTGTGTAGGGAAGTGACAGATCTAAAAAGCCCAAGTTCTTCCAAGGCATCACGGATGGCATCCCTGGCCGAGCCCTCTCCTCCGTCTTCAGCCAATTCACTATGTTGATCGCCGGGGAGCTCAATGAGACAGTAGGAATAGTCGTCATCTCTCTCATCTCTCTCCTCTCAGTATCCCTCTATCCAAGAGGAGTTCTCGATCTGGATGTGAGACCACGAGCTCTGAACATGGTGGGGATCTCTGCCAGAATACGTATGTACATATACAGGCTTCAGTGGGCCAAAATTTAATGCCTTATTTAATTAATGAGGGGAAAAACCATATTAGCCTTTTAAGTTTGGGGAGGGGGGAGCACCAGAGCATGCCTCTATTTAGAGATGTTCTCATCACATGGCTTGTGCATGTGGCTTGCTCGCGAGACATGTGTTGGGATTCCGCATATGAAAACAATAAATTTTACTCTACGCCACTAAACCCCTGAAGCTGCCAGGACCTATCTATTAATAATATAGTAACGAGAGGGGATTTTCGCGAACTTACCCTCGAAGACCGAAAAGCGTTGTCAACGCTCAGGAGAGCGTGGGTGATGTAGACGAGCCGAAGCCGACCTCAAGGTCGTGATGAAGTCCTTACGCTCCTTGGCTCCAACGACTTGAGTGCCTCAAGTGCGACACCTCGCGGGGAGTTACACACGTCCGGTGCCTGACGATGACTCCTGCTTCCCCGATCTAGCAATAGTTGCGGAAGTAGTGCTCCCGGATCCGAATCCCACAGCGCGACGGTGCTCCGCGGTGAAGATGTCTCTCGTTCGCGCAGTCCAGACTTGGGACCACGGTCACGAGAGAGAGTGAGAAGAACTTTATTGATTATTGGTGTATCTAATTTGGCCAAATACCCCCACTATATATAGGGGGAGGGGAGGTACTACCTCCCTCAAAGTCCCGGGGTGCGACTAAAGGAGAGGAGGGGGAGGGGAGGCCGCTGGCCAACCCCTAGTGGGCCCCGCGCGGGGGGCTAGGCCTAGCCGGCCAGCCCCTTCTCCCTCTCTCCTTTCCCTAATGGGCCCTCTTCCTCCGGAAATTGGCCCATTAAGCCTTTGACCATTTTAATTGATTTTCTCTTTATTAAATAATTATGAATAAATGATTAAATCAACATTTAATATTCATTCACACATTATTCAATCTCCGTGGCTATGGAACACCTTCCACCTCCACTCCGGACATCCTTCGGACTTACCAAAACCCTTCCGGTTTTCTCTCTACTATTCTTCGGCGATTCTACCGATCCTATAAACACTCTCTAAGCATCATCAAGACCTTAAGCGTGATACCCCATGGTTCAGGAACACTCCAGACATGGTCGGGACACTCCCGCACCAATGATCGACAGAGGGACCTGGATGGCCATGTGACCCCTGTGCGTTCCACGAAGATCTTTCGTCGTTTGAACCGGAACAGTCGTGTCTTATTCCCTTTGTCACTCGATACTTGCATTGCCCGATATCTGATCAATGACATCACCATGTCGTATTCAATCTCGTTACTGAACAACGCTACTTAACTCGCTCCGACAAGTGATATCCCCGTGATCAAATCACACGCTGCGTAGCTATTGGATATAACTTCTCCGAGTGGGCCCTTCGAGTATCTTCCCGTCACATGGACGGACAAATCCCGCTCTTGACATATATTGCCTCTACGGTTTCCTCCAAATACTTGAACACACCTTTATAGCCACTGTATTACCAAGTGGCGTTTGATGCTATCTAAGCACTCTCGGGACACAGTGATTGATATAGCCTCACGGTCTAAGAAATAGTCTATGAGGATCCATTTCTAATCATCGTAACTTGAACTTCGTGACGTGATCGGGTCGCGATGTTTAGGTTGGGTATTGGTTCATCATCTCATTCTTGGAATGATATGACTCCATTTCCAACTGGCATAAATGCCACATGATTAGGAAACATGATCATCTGTTGACCAATGAACCAGTGACTAGAGTTTCACTAGGAACCCCTAGTTGTTTGTATATCACACGTATTGATGTTTCCACTCAATACAGTTATAGCATGATATAAAACTTAATCATAAACTATATGAAATATGATAATAGTCCTTACTACTATTTGTCTCTAGGGCATATTTCCAACAGTCTCCCACTTGCACTAGAGCACAAATACACTAGCTGCATTTGTTCTCAATCATTGTCACCATATATCCGGAACCCTGAACATGCTTTCTCATGGAAGAGGTTGAGTCTTGGGTCTATACTTTACAGTCCCAAATCCTTTGCAACTTACTAATGTCACCTTGATTGACATTAATACCTTATCATCACATGATAGCATCTATGTGTATGCATCATCGCTATGGCAGCAGAACGAGGTCTGATTCCAGGAGCCTATAGTGACTTTAGATCAACCTCGAGGGCTTTCTCATGGGCACTATGCCCTGGGACACATCATTCTATGTTAAAAGCGAACTAGCCCCGCCATAACATTATACAACACTTTAGATGGTACCCTTATCTATTATTATAAATGTATTCATCGAAACACCAGTGCATTCTATGCAACTTTCGATGTTTTTGTTCACCTCGCTTCCTACTTGACTTTGATCGGTATTTACAGGAGTTTCCAACATATTCCCTTATAACATAACCCTTTATGTTTTAAGATATGTTATCCTTTATGGATTTGGAAAACATGTCTGCAATTCTCTATTAGACACTAGGGAAAAACTTAGCTCAACGTTCTGTGACTCGAACTTAATCACTTTTAAACGTTCCTTATTTGGATCACATATTATGCTAAGTTATCATCCTGGTTTACTAAGACAGAACCTATGTCTCAACATAGTGGACGATGATCATCCTTTTCTTTCTTTCAACCATTGATGTTCAACTTAATAATATTCCTAATTTGAGTTATTAAGGACCAGTTCGTTAATTAACTTCTATTCTGAAACCCTTAAGGAATACTACATAATCTCATAATACACCTATTATCAACTTCTACATCTTATAAATCATTATTTATACGTATTTGCGCTTTTATTCTTAACACACTTAAGAATTGCTCCTACAAGCTCCCACACAAAAATATGTCAATCACATATTGTTTTAGGAAGACTTTCATAGCTCCCAATCGATTTCATGCAAATTGCATATCCACTCACTATTTTGAATAACTTCAAAATCCTTTGATCAAATATCAAACTAGGAGATTTACTATGAGATACTAGTACTTCTACTAGTTTCAAATCCACTAGACATTTAGCACACTTGAATCAAATTCATTTGAATTTGTCCAATATTTGACAAATTGTGCTTTTGTCATTCACCCCTATTCCACTGTGGCTTTGCAGTCATTTGGGAAAATTCAAGTAAGTCCTTTTACTTGTGAGATTTAGCAACGAATTGCTTTATAATCTCAAGTGAATTTTGCTTTTAGGATTTCTCATAATTCTAGTTTACCATTATTTCCTTAGTAGTTCGTAGGTATGTCATATTCCAAGAATCATGACAAATGATTCAAAAATGTCTCCATACAAGATATGGATTACATTTTGAATCCTACTTCATGTAGTGAAAACACTAGTGGAGGAAAACACAATGATCAATATCATTGGTTCTTTCCTTCTATGAAGAGAATCGTTCAGGAACGTTGTCTGTTGCGCTTCTCAACACTCTGATGCAGGGTTTTGAATCCTCATCATGTTTTTCACTAATTTCCATTTGCTCCATAATCGAGAAATATCACTAAAAGTGAGCTTTCTCAAGAATGCGCCAAAATCCAAGCAATACGAATCTTGCTTTTCTTTTGGTTTCAGCTATAGGTTTCCTATTCAAAGTTTCCAATGAATACTCTACAAGGACATATTTGTTATTTTTTTTGGTTATATCGAATAACCCCAAAACTTTCACGAATTCAAATGGTCCACTACATTCTAATTGAGTGCTAACTATTTCTAACTAATGGTCTCTACATCTACACTACAACGATTTATTTGGTGCCTTCTATTCACCCACTTTGATATCTAATATCACATTGTGATGCTTTGCATTTTGACGTTTCCAAATTCTTTGCATTTCACAATTTCTTTTAATGCCATTCGTATAAAGTCGAATTTCATTACTATTGATCAAATCGTAGTAATTATATTCTCATTTATCTTTATACCCTTTGTTGATGAAACAGTGTGATCAAATCAAATAGTTTTATACTTATGTTTCCTTTGGTAAACTTCTTTACACATTCAAACAATCATATAATGATAATTACCATTTTTATTAAAACAGAACACATCGAATATGTATTTACTTTTAACAATTCATTAAACACTTTGTATTCAAGTAATACACGGTGTTCAAGTTATTTTGCCGAACTTGGGCATGATTTATATGTGATAAGAAATCGAATGACTTTCACATATTATCAACATAACTTTGAATTTAAACAATGGTTTCATTCATTAATGAAATATATCATTAAGTTGGGTAATTTTAAAGGCATTTTAATATTTTACAAATGTTCATTCATTATCAATTAGTTTCAAACAACAAGGATAATTCACAGATAATCAAAAAAGATATGAACACGAATAGAAATCATTCATAAAAGCAGAACAACTGTTTGTTACAAACTCATATGAATAACCGTCTCACAAAGTGTGAGACACACTAAAGAAGTTCACAATCTCTTGATTACAATAATCATCCTAAACACGAACTAAATGATAAATGTCGAGGGAGAGTGTCGTCGACCATCATCATCATGCTCGCCATCAACACGCAATGTCACCTCCTCTCCAGCAAGCACCTCTCATGCAGAAGGACCTGTTTTCAGCAAAATAGAACAAGTATCAAATATACTTAACACTCCAAATGTGTTTGCAAGATTATAACATTTATAAAACTGTATATCAAATATATACCTTCGTCATCGATGACCTCTCCAGTGATTGGTTCAACCTTTACATTCCTGAAACGTAATATGAACTCCTGGAAATCCAATGTTTCCGTATCATCACTCATGATGCTACTCCGAACATGTCCTTCGTAGCTAGGAGGCAACGATCGAAGCAGTATGTCTATCGCAAATGGATCAGCCATCCAGTAATCCACGAAGTGAACTAGTCTCATGTGTTCATCAAGCATGCGCTCCAAGTGACACTTCAGACATGTATGCTCCCCCATTTGTATGGAAAGGAACTCTCCAAGTAGCTCGTGCTTCCACATGCGCACATGGCCTATGAACTCTTCTTTCAGCTGATCCACAATTGAATATGGATCAAGATAACCCATGAGCGGATGTAGTTCATCCACCATCCCGTAACGCATTATTATCTGAATGTGGGTGGACATCTCTTGACAATAGTAGCGGTCTGCCAGCTCTTGTGGGGTCTCATAGTAGTCCGGCTCAGTCAAATCTATCGTGCGGCGTATGTAGTCTACCACATGATTCCTAGTAAGGAGATCATTCAGGCGCATGAGCCAACTAGGGAAGTTGGATCCATCAAGTCTAAGTTTCTCACCCTTTACCCAATCTTCAATGACAAAGTAAGCTTCATGGTGGGCCATCTACATTTATAATTGCAAAAGGAACCTAGACTAAGTTTATAATTATATGAGTTAATAATAACTCCACTCAGAAACACCTATCCCTAGAAGGGTTCCTAGTGATAACACGACCCCTATCAGCCACATCTCCCCCGATCATCACGGCCATCAATGTGGGTTCCAGGGTGGACGCTAAACGTCAGTCACATCATTCATGCTACTCGTGCTCGATCTTTCGACCATCCGTGTTCCGAGGCCATTGATACATTGCAAATGTATCTATAATTTTTGATGTTCCATGCTTGGTTTTATCCACTTTCTTATGTTTTGTTCCAACTTTGGAGTACTTTTCATATGATTTCTTGGACTAACCTATTAACAAGAGGCACAGTGCCAGCTGCTTGTTTTCTGCTGTTTTTGGTTCCAGGAAAGTCAGAAAATGAATATTCTCGGAATTGGACGGGACAAAAGCCAAAGTGCCTATTTTCCAGAAGTGCTCAAGTGCCAGAATACGAGACGGAGAAGGGCCAGGGGCCGGCCACACAACCTGGCGGCGCGGCCAGGCTGGGTCCGCGCCAGGGGGTGGTGTGGTGGCTCCCGGCACCCCCTCGGCCTCTCCTTCCGCCTATATATTGCCCTCGGGACGAAAACCCTAAGTACCCGATCAAAAATCCACGAAAGAGTCTGTAGCCGCCGTCATCTCCATCCCCAGATCGGGAGGGATCTGAAGCTCTTCCCGGCACCATACCGGAGAGGGGAATTCACCCTGGAGGCCTTCTTCGTCACCATGCAAGCCTCCGGTGTGATGCGTGAGTAGTTCATCCTTGGACTACGGATCCATGTAGTAGCTAGATGGCTGGTTCTCCTCCTTTGTGCTTTCATGTTTAGATCTTGTGAGCTCCGTTCATGATCAAGATCATCTATTTGTAATTCTGCATGTTGTGTTTGCGGGGATCCGATGGATATTGAGATGCTATTTCAGATTGATTATTGATTCTATCATGTCTTTGTTATTTGAGATCTTGCATGCTTTCCGTTGTTAGTAGCTATCTTGGCCAAGTAGATGCTAGCAACTCCAAGAGTTAGTATTTATGCTCGATAGTGGGTTCATGCCTCTGGTAATCTGGGGAAGTGACAAAAATCTCTAAGGTACTAGATGTGCTGTTGCTACTAGGGAGAAAACAACAATCCTTTGTTCATAGAACAATCGTATTGTTTAGTTTACACGTCGTAAAGCAATAATATGTTGCTTGCAACTTAATACTAGAGGGGGTTCGGATGATAACCTGAAGGTGGATTATGAGTCATAGATGTAGTTGGATGGCGGCCTATGTATTATGTTGTAATGCCCAATCAAGTCTCAGAGGAGTCAAGATGATTAGCATATGCATGTATTGCTTTCTTGGTGTTTGTCAATTGCCCCGCTGTAATTTGTTCACCCAGCATGTTATCTATCTTAAGGAGAGCCACCTCTAGTGAACTATGGGTCCCGATCCTTTTTCTTTACATACAATCTATAAACTGTTACTGCTTTGTGTTTACTTTCAGGAAACTTTTACTTCTTTCCATTCGATACATTTAATCCTTTTTTCCACAAAACACGGTGAGATTGACAACCTCATCGCAAGTTGGGGACAAAGTTCTGTGGTTGTGTTGTGCAGGTCTCCATGTTGCTACTAGCACCGGTAGTGCGCCCTGCCAAAGCTCAGCTAGTAACACCTTTGGGGTGTTTCCTTGCTCCTACTGGTTCGATTAAACCTTGGTTTCATAACTGAGGGAAAACTTACTGTTGTGCTCTTCATACCTTCCTCTTGGGGTTCCCAACGAGCTCTACGTCGAAAGTCGAGCGCATCAAGATCTTTTCTAGCGCCGTTGCCGGGGAGTCAAGGACATCTTCACAAGGGGAGTCCCTCATAACCAATCTCTTTACTTTGTTGTTTTTGTTTTGCTTAGTTTTCTTTTTGCTTTGTTTGCTTGTTTTGTTCTTCAAAAACACAAAAAAAATAGTTTTACTTGTTTGCTTTCTTATTTGAAAAACACAAAAAAATTAGTTCCTATCCTAAGTTGTCACTATGTCTAGCCTTGCCCCAATCACTATGTCACCCGAGGATATGATTTTCACTTTTAAACAAGGAATTGAGGAAAGTTTTAAGGAAGCTTGGTCTAGAATGTCCGATCTACATGAAAAAACTGAGCCTAAAATGACTAAAAGCTTGTTCCTTAGCAGTTTTTACCTTGGAATTGCTCTTTTCTATAGATATGCTTTAGATGTTGTTGTGGGAGGAGATTTCCTCCATTGTAATGAGGATGATTCTATTAATGCTATAAATAAATTGATCCTCACTTACAACTTGCCTAGCCAAACTGATACTTCTTTCGCAAAAATATTTGCTAGGTTGGACACTCTTGAGGCTAGCATTACTAGATAGAGAGTTGCTATAATACGCTTAGGGAGCATCACGATTATGTTCCAAAAAACTCTGAACCATCAAAGTGGTTCCATATAGTAAAGATTGAGATGAACACTGAAACTTTTCAAGCTCGCTGTGATATCATGTCTAAATTTTGCCTTATGCCCAAAGATATTTATAAATCTCTGAATACATGGGGGCTCATTGAAGGAGGAAAAGAAATATCTCTTACTAATAATACTAGCATATTACCTCTTGGAATAGCTGAAGGAGTGTTTACAAAGATCCTTGGGAAAACGATTTCTATTGATTATCTTGTAATTGAATGTGCAGGAAAAGGACAAATTACACTTGGAAGGTCCCTATTAGAACTCCTTGGAGCAATAATAGATGTGGGAAAGGGGACCATGCACCTTTCTTCTCCACCAAACAATCATATTTTCCCCAAGGTTAAGAATAAAAGTAAGAGAGGTAAGTGCAAGAAAGTTGGTTTTAATGTTTCTTCATTTGAGAACACTTGATTCTTTCTTTGCTTCTTATGCCTAACTTAAAGGCGTTAAAGAAAAGTACTTATTGGGAGATAACCCAAAAGTTTTAGATGAGTCTTGAAAGTTATTACCTATGTAATAACCTCTCCTTATCCCTTTTATTTGTTTTTTGTGCCAAGAGTAACCTCTAATGAGAGAGAAGTAATGATTAGGAAAGTTGCTGTCCCGAAACAGATTTCTGTGCTTCACCGTAAACATTCATGAGAGAGCTCTCTATGTCGGATTGATCTGTAATGTTTTGTGCTTCTGCCCCAGGTTGTTATCTAACTTTCGTTAGTTCAATACTTTTTGATTTGAGCAACAGAAGATCTTCGAAAAAATTCGTCTTTACCTGCTGGTCTGTTTTGACAGATTTCTGCCATTTTCTGCATTTGCTTCTTGTTGGTTCCTTCTTGAGTTCTTTTGGGGAATTGAGATTTTTGAGGGAAGTGCTACAGTAGCTAGTGTTCTAATGGAAGTTTATTTGGTGTTAGAACTGAACCTTGAGACTTATTTATCTTAAGTGCACTAATGGTGCTAATGAGATCGTGTGAAGTTTTGTATGAAGGAAAAATTTCAGGTGTATGGAAGGAATGAGTAATGAGATGAAGAATGGAATAAAGCTCAAGCTTGGGGATGCCACGCATGTCACCCCAAGAAATACCCAAGAAGTGCAAGCGTCAAAGCTTGGGGATGCCCAAGGCATCCCCTTCTTCATCAATAAAAATTCCAGGTTTCTTCCAAACGCTTAATTTTATTGTTTCATGCACAGTTGTGTTGTTCTTGGAGCGTCTTATTTTTCGTTTTCGTTTAGGTTTTTTGTTTGCTTTGGTTTGCTTAGTTTTCTGAATAAATTGGTTGGACCCCCTCTTTCAGAAATTTGGTTTGCAAATAGTTTGGTTTGGTTTGCAAAAGAGTAGGAAAGTTCATGCTTATGTGGTAAAAAGAGCTTGTCTTTGACTGTGGCCCATGCTTTGTCATGCCATGCTTGATATTGTTTTGGCTTTATGCTTAGTATTCTTTGCTGTAGCATGACTTGTTATAAACAATTGAGATTGCTTAATGTGCCTTGGATGAATCATGCGTTGTTTTAGCATATTAAATCATAGTATAGTGGTATTCTCCTTTGATGCTTTATTTGGGTTGACTTGGCGCATGCTCACACCATATTATGACTATCTCAAGTCACCATAGCCTGTATGATCCTTTAGTTTTCAACTTGTAGTATCACTTTATTCTTTGATCAATGATGTTTTGTCGCTCTGCATGATTATGGCCATTATTGCTCTCTTAGTTTGTCGCTCCCAATCTTTTGCTAGCCTCCACAACAAAGTATGAGTTCCACTCATGCATCCAACTCCCTAAACCAAGTTATTCCAAAGAGTCCACCATACCTACCTACTAGCTTATGCTATTCCAAGTACATTCATGCTTTTGTTTACCTTCCACTTGTTATGAGAAAACTAGTGATTAAAGCTCTCACGAACTTGATGGCACACTTTACTTTTTGCCTCTAATAAACCTGAACCATTGGGTCCTTCTTTGTAGCATATATGCTTGCGCTTTATAAGTTGAAATTCGCAAAACCATGTACCATGGGGAACGCTTTCAACATTGCACTTGTACTTTGTACCCCGTTGATACCATGTTCTTTTGCTTACAGATCCCGGCGGTGTGAAATAAAAGTGGAACTTGTAAGATCATGGAGTTTGTATGTGTGTTAGAGAAATGCCTGGGCCGCTAGCCTAAGCCATGCCTAATCATGCTGGAAACTTGCAGCATCACCATAATGAGCACTCTATGAAGCATCCTCAATAAAAACCTATGCAAATAGCAAATGAAAAGATCGCTGAGATGCTCATTGTCTGCTTGCCTTGTCATTTGGATTATGGGAAAGCTCCCGTATCATGTGCAAGGAGTACCCCGTTGGAGGTTCTTGATGATACACATATACTTACAATGACAAGAGCTTACTCGTAACTGAACTTGAGTAGCATGAGGATCGGTCTTCGTAAGTAAGGGGCCTGAGATTTTGGTTTATAACTTGTCAAGCATATCCTCTTAGTTGTGTCACTTTAACCTTAATCACCTTCAAGATGCTTATGATAGGGGCAATGAGAGCTGAAAACTACAAGTACCATAATTTTTGGAAGCTCTTTATGAGACTTGAATCCCTACTTTCTTTTACAAAAGGCCTTTCTTCCACCATTATATTGAGTCTCCACCTTCTATCTTTATGCACCTACTTTGAGAGCATAGTGGCCATTCTTAGGTCTATGTGCATTGTCCCAAGACTAGTTGATTGATGCATAACTTGTTATTGCTTGTTTGAAACTATTGTATCTAGTCACTCTTATGAACTTTGAAGGTGTCCTATGCATTTATATTTTCTACTCTATTGAGGGACAAGCTGAATACTATTATGCTATGTTTTATTTATGTGAAACAAACAAACGTCTTGCAAAGCATTGTTATTCATGAATCTTTTGTTTGTGCCTTTTCATGTTGTATCATAGTTTCTTTGCTTATTGCTAGAACTTTGTCTTTCATGTTATGATTGAAGTACTATTATCCCAACATTGAATGTTTTGCAAATACTTTGATCAAGTCTTTGATGGTGCATGTCACGTCAAAAATTATTCTTTCTTTTTATCACTTACCTACTCGAGGACGAGCATGAGTTAAGCTTGGGGATGTTGATACATTGCAAATATATCTATAATTTTTGATGTTCCATGCTTGGTTTTATCCTCTTTCTTGTGTTTTGTTCCAACTTTGGAGTACTTTTCATATGATTTTTGGACTAACCTATTAACAAGAGCCATAGTGCCAGCTGCCTGTTTTCTGCTGTTTTTGGTTCCAGGAAAGTCAGAAAATGAATATTCTTGGAATTGGACGGGACAAAAGCCAATGTGCCTATTTTTCCGGAAGTGATCAAGTGCCAGAATACGAGACGGAGAAGGGCCAGGGGCCGGCCACACCACCTGGCCGCACGGCCAGGCTGGGCCCGCGCCAGGGGTGGTGTGGTGGCTCCCGGCACCCCCTCGGCCTCTCCTTGCGCCTATATATTGCCCTCGGGACGAAAACCCTAAGTACCCGATCAAAAATCGACGAAAGAGTCTATAGCCGCCATCATCTCCATCCCTAGATCGGGAGGGATCTGAAGCTCTTCCAGGCACCCTGTCGGGGAGGGGAATTCACCCTGGAGGCCTTCTTCATCACCATGCAAGCCTCCGGTGTGATGCGTGAGTAGTTCATCCTTGGACTACGGATCCATGTAGTAGCTAGATGGTTGGTTCTCCTCCTTTGTGCTTTCATGTTTAGATCTGGTGATCTCCGTTCATGATCAAGATCATCTATTTGTAATTCTGCATGTTGTGTTTGCGGGGTTCCGATGGATATTGAGATCCTATTTCAGATTGATTATTGATTCTATCATGTCTTTGTTATTTGAGATCTTGCATGCTTTCTGTTGTTAGTAGCTATCTTGGCCAAGTAGATGCTAGCAACTCCAAGAGTTAGTATTTATGCTCGATAGTGGGTTCATGACTCTGGTAATCTGGAGAAGTGACAGAAATCTCTAAGGTACTAGATGTGCTGTTGCTACTAGGGAGAAAACAACAATCGTTTGTTCACAGAACAATCGTATTGTTTACTTTACACGTAGTTCGTAAAGCAATAATCTGTTGCTTGCAACTTAATACTAGAGGGGGTTCGGATGATAACCTGAAGGTGGATTATTAGTCATAGATGCAGTTGGATGGCGGTCTATGTATTATGTTGTAATGCCCAATCAAGTCTCAGAGGAGTCAAGATGATTATTATATGCATGTATTGCTTTCTCGGTCTATGTATTATGTTGTACTGCTTTGTGTTTACTTTCTGCAAACTTTTACTTCTTTCCATTCGATACGTTTAATCCTTTGTTTTCCACAAAACACGGTGAGATTGACAACCTCATCGCAAGTTGGGGACAAAGTTCTGTGGTTGTGTTGTGCAGGTCTCCACGTTGCTACTAGCACCGGTAGTGCGCCCTGCCAAAGCTCAGCTAGTAACACCTTTGGGGTATTTCCTTGCTCCTACTTGTTCGATTAAACCTTAGTTTCATAACTGAGGGAAAACTTACTACTGTGCTCATCGTACCTTCCTGTTGGGGTTCCCAACGAGCTCTACGTCGAAAGTCGAGCGCATGAGCCATGTCTGTACATGCTAGGCTCGCCAACTCAACCTTAGTGTATTCGCTGTGCAACATGGCTTACACCCACTGTATGCGAACGTAGATATGTCTGACACCCGATCATCATGGCCTGCCTCATACCGAAGAACTTTATTGTGGTGCACACTAAGGGGGAACACAATCGTTGGTAATTTTAACAGGGATCATCTTATTAGGCTACCGTCGAGTATCTAATACTAACACACAATAATACATACAAACAATAACATTGAATGTAAATGCGATGTGATATGGTCCTTCACGTCGTGATCTCCATCCGTCGTCACCGGGTTTCGGCGCCAGGGTTCCGGCGCCGTAGACACCAGGGTACCGGTGTCATTCCGGCATGGTAGTCCGTCACCTCCGTGACTATCTACTACTATGTAACAAAAGGTAATCACTTTACCTTTGACACTACCATATCACAAAGCAACGCCCCCCTGCAAAACAAAGTTAGACGCCTCTACTTTATCTTTGCATGTTTTACGTGGCTGAATGGGATTTTGCACAAGAACCATTCTTACCTACGAACTTTCAGCACAACGTTGATCAAGTAGTTATCTCTACTACACCCCTTTCGAGGCCCTCCGTTGCAAATGGTATACCAACTAATGCGAGAGAGACAGACACCCCCCTAAGCCACTTTATACGGTACAAGCCGTATGTCAAGCGTGGACTAGTCTCGCGAATGAACGCGTAAAGTCGGTTGGGGGCCGCTTCATCAAGCATTACTGCGGTATACACAAGTACACGTGGGAGGGTAGCAACTAAAAGATCAACGCCCACACGCTACATCTCGTGTGTTCTACTCGTACTAGCATTACTACGCATAGATCTAGCTCTGATACCACTATTGGGGTTCCGCGTATGAAAACAATAAATTTTACTCTACACCCCTGAACCCCTGAAGCTGCCAGGACCTATCTATTAGTAATACAGTAACAGGCGGGGCTTTTCGCGAACATACCCTCAAAGACCGAAAAGCGTTGTCAACGCTCAGGAGAGCGTGGTTGATGTAGACGAGCCGAAGCCGACCCTCAAGGTCGTGATGAAGTCCTTGCGCTCCTTGGATCCAACGACTTGAGTGCCTCAAGTGCGACACCTCGCGAGGAGTTACACACATCCGGTGCCTGACGATGAATCCCGCTTCCCCGATCCAGCAGCAGTTGCGGAAGTAGAGCTCCCGGATCCGAATCCCACAGCGCGACGGCACTCCGCGGTGAAGATGTCTATCGTTCACGCAGTCCAGACTTGGGACCACGGTCACGAGAGAGAGAGAGAGAGAGAGAGAGAGGGGAGATAGAAAATATCCTTTGGAGGTCCTCCCAAAAGTGAGAAGACATTTATTGATTATTGGTGTATCTAATTTGGCCAAATACCCCCACTATATATAGGGGAGGGGAGGTACTACCTCCCTCAAAGTCCCGGGGTAGGACTAAAGGAGAGGAGGGGGAGGGGAGGCCGCCGGCCAGCCCCTAGTGGGCCCCGCACGGGGGGCTAGGCCCAGCCGGCCAGCCCCCTTGCCCCTTCTCCCTCTCTCCTTTCCCTAATGGGCCCTCTCCCTCCGGAAATTGGCCCATTAAGCCTTTGACCATTTTAACTGATTTTCTCTTTATTAAATAATTATGAATAAATGATTAAATCAACATTTAACATTCATTCACACATTATTCAATCTCCGTGGCTATGGAACACCCTCCACCTCCACTCCGGACATCCTCTGGACTTACCGAAACCCTTCCGGTTTTCTCCCTACTATTCTTCTACGATTCTACCGATCGTATAAACACTCTCTAAGCATCATCAAGCCCTTAAGCGTGATACCCAACAGTTCGGGAACACTCCAGACATGGTCGGGACACTCCGGCACCAATGATCGATAGAGGGACCTGGATGGCCATGTGACCCCTGTGCGTTCCACGAAGATCTTTCGTTGTTTGAACCGGGACAGTCGTGTTTTATTCCCTTTGTCACTCGATACTTGCATTGCCCAAGATCTGATCAATGACATCACCATGTCGTGTTCAATCTCGTTACTGAACAACGCTACTTAACTCGTTCCGACAAGTGATATCCCCATGATCAAATCACACGATGCGCAGCTATTGGATATAACTTCTCTGAGTGGGCCCTTCGAGTATCTTCCCTTCCCATGGACGGACAAATCCCGCTCTTGACATATATTGCCTCTACCGTTTCCTCCGAATACCTGAACATACCTTTATAACGACTGTATTACCAAGTGGCGTTTGATGCTATCTAAGCACTCTCGGGAGACGGTGATTGATATAGCCTCACGGTCTAAGGAATAGTCTACGAGGATCCATTTCTAATCATCGTAACTTGAACTTTGTGACGTGATCGGGTCACGATGTTTAGGTTGGGTATTGGTTCATCATCTCATTATCGGAATGAGATGACTCCATTTCCAACTGGCATAAATGCCACATGATCAGGAAACATGATCATCTGTTGACCAATGAACCAGTGACTAGAGTTTCACTAGGAACCCCTGGTTGTTTGTATATCACACGCGTATTGATGTTTCCACTCAATATAGTTATAGCATGATATAAAACTTAATCATAAACTATATGAAATATGATAATAGTCCTTACTACTATTTGTCTCTAGGGCATATTTCCAACAACATGTTGGTGAACATCTTATTTTGGAGCTCTCTCCACACATATCATGAAGAAAGAGATATATTATTCTAATCATAAATAATTCCCATATGTTAGTGGTGTATCTGCATCCCTGAGTACATTTAAGCCTTACTCAGTTCCAACACCAATTTAATGCTTTTATTTACTTTCTTGAACACAAACATAAAACCTTTCAAACACCCTTTACTTGAGATCAAAGGCAATTTCAAAGGATCCTTTTGTAGAGAGTGACGAGGTTTAGCGAGGATAAAATGAATTTCCATTTTTCTAAATTTCAACATAGGCCAACTATTGAGGAGTTTGAAGAATATCAGCAAGAGCTAGAATTGGAAGGTAAAATTACTAGTATTTTTGTTGTGTTTTATGAGACTTCTAATGATAAGTTAGAAAGAAGATTAGTTGAAAATGATAATCTTCCTGAAGATATAGAGAAAATGGAAGTTGATTTATATCTTAATTCAGTCCCTATAATTTATCTTGAAATTAATCAAGTTTATGAGACGGCAATAAGAAAAGGTGATGAGGAGCTTCCCCCTCCTACACTTAAATCCATTCCTAAAGAATTGAAGTACAAGTTTCTTGATAACACTGACAAATATCCTGTTATCATAAGTACTAATCTTGTAGAAAAGGAATAAGAAAGTTAAATGATAGCCTTGAGAATGCACTGTAAGGCTCTCGGTTATTCAATGGATGACTTGAAAGGGATTAGTCCTTTGATTGCCACTCATGGAGTATTTATGGAAGAGGGAGTCCAGCCAGTTGCAGACTTTCAAAGAAGACTTAAATCTCATATGAAAGAAGAGGTAAGAAAGGAGGTAATCCACCTATTAGATGCAGGTATCATTTTTCATGTGGTGTGGTGTGGTGTGGTGTGGTGTGGTGGGTATGACGCGTTGTGTCTGGGTGTGTGTTTAGGTGTGCGTGTCATGTTGTGTTCCCGTGTAGCCTGTGTGGTGTGGTTCAATAGTGTAAGGTGGTAGGTGGTGGAGACTAGTGTGAGTCTAGCGTTAGGGTTAGCCGGGTTAGGTCAGGGTGAACTAGGTAGGACTAGAATTAGGGTTAGGGTTTTTATCCGAGGTAGTAGGTGGTTGCAGGCTGGGCTTTTAGGCATGGCCGACGGCTGCTTCCCCAGATAAAACATTTAATCTATTTGTTTTAATTTTAAAGACTTTTGTAAATAGTTTTAGCCAAATAAAATATCCAGGTAGACCCGGGGTTTTGATTTGACATAAAAGGGAGAGGATTAATGTGGAAAAAAACATGGCTTTTAGCAAACAAATAGTTTGAGGCAAACAGATGCATGATGATGTCATGATGATGCTCAAATGCAATGTGGAATGATGACATAAGCATGCTATCATGGTGATGCACAAAGTAGTAACAATTCAAGCGATTTTCTAGTAGTGATTTTACCGGGGTGCTACATCATCTCTCGGCATGTCACTTATGCCAAATCTCCCCCTTTGGCAAAAAACGCCCCAAAACTAATACCATGACAGAAAAACGCTCCAAAACTCTATCGTGACAAAACCTGCTACCATGGCAGCCAAAACCCCCAATTCGTTGCCGTGGTAGAGGTCCTCCACCCCCCGCTCTCCGCCACGGCCACGTGGAGCGCCTTTAGTCCCCGTTCGTAACAGAACCGCGACTAAAGGGAGGGGGGCTCTAGTCCTGATTGTGCTGTACCGGTTGCGCAACCGGACTAAAGGCCCTTACGAAGCGGGACTAAATACCTATTTTCCACTAGTGATATACTATGTCCAAGGAGAACAATATATAGCAGGACGAAGACACGGACAGAACCATATGGCGTACGAATGTCGAGCTCGTTCGTCCAGACGGTCACTCATCTACACCATCATCTCAGCCGCTTGGTGTCAAAGCTATGGGACATGGCACACTCAGGCACACAACATAGTGCTTTGGCCGCATTATTGTCGCTATGCTTCGAATAGCAATGAACATACACTGGTAGGAAAACCTCCCTTTGGTCCCAGTTCATAAGGGCTATTGGTCCCAGATTTGAACCGGGACCAATCACTCGGGACCAATGCTGGTCCCGGTTCTGGGACGAACCGGGACCAATGGGTATCCACGTGGCCCGTCGTCGCGTGCGCTTGCAGTAGGACCTTTGGTCCCGGTTCGTGGCATGAACCAGGACCAAAAGTCTTTTCTATTTTTTTCTCAAAAAACAATTTATTTTTTCGAATTTTTGTTTTTGATTTTTTTAAATCTATGAATATTTGGACCGCTTAATCTCAAACCCGAGGCCTCTCAATCACACTTAGTTTTTGTCAAATTCTAATCTTTAGTTAAATTTTCCGGCCGGTCACCTATCCTCACACTACTCCACCCCTAGCACGTTTAACATCTTGGTTCTTTCCCATCCCCCTTCCTATGTACCACTTGTAACCTTATGTCTATACTATGCTATTAATGATATTAACCCATGCATCTTGTGAGTCACACATTCTTATAATTTGAGTTACAAACATGATTTTAATGTACAAAAATGACTAAGTAATACTAATATTGAATAAATATAGAAATAAAATATGTTTTATTATTATTTTTGCATTAATTCATTTAATATGGCATAATTCATATATTTAAATCCATAAATCGAAATTCCACAAATAATATGTCCATTATTATCAAAACAATGTGTGGAATCCAAATATGTCATTTTTTTTATTTTTTTAAAAAAATTAAAAATCTGAATTTTGACTCTTTTGGAATTTCAAAAATTTTAAAAAATTGCAAACAACTGAAGGCTGTTGACATCGATATCGTAATTTTTTGCCGATAATTTTGATATATTATACGATTTTTTCCGACATCGTATGCACAAATGGCAGAGAATTTCCGAATTTTTTTTAATCCCGGTTTATGTCCCGAACTGGGAGTAAAGAGGGACAATACCGGGACCAATGCTCCGCTGACCATTGGTTCCGGTTCATGCCATGAACCGGGACCAATACCCCGAGATGAACCATGACCGAAGTCCTGACAGCATGAACCGGGACCGATGCCTGGCATTGGTCCCGATATGTTATTCGAACCGGGATGAATGACTTTGGGGCCTGGACCAAAGGCCCCTTTTCTACTAGTGATACTGGTCCATGCATGTCCTCACATGCACAACGGAGCAGTAGACATGTATGTATTGCTCGTGCCCTGGTATCCATGACGATCACTTAATATGGTTATTGTGGATCTACAACCATAAAAGTACATGACCATTATTTTATGAAAGTAGTATATGTAGAGAGAGTGAGAGATGCGTAGTTGTATAGAGAATAGTGCGTACTTGCTCTCTATATGTGCTAACTATATGTGGGAGTGCTCCACTCAAAATTGAGAAAGAAAACACATGGAAGAGTAGTGTTAGCAGCGATGCCACTTTGACAACATACATACATGTGCTCCTCTATAGTTTAGAATGTATGGCTTGGGAGGCATCAAGAATTCATCCAATAGGATCGGCCGGAATTAGTGCTGACATAATTAATCTATATTTTCCTCCTGCATTATATTGCCTTGCAACAACATAGTCAGCTGTGGCGTTGGTCACTTAGGGTGTGTTCGGTTCGGGAACGAAGTGGAATAGAATGTCATGGTTACATTCCACTAGAACGAGTAAGTTTGTATAAAAAGGAGAAACGGAATGGTTCCATTTTTTGTTCGGTTGGAGGGATTTGAGAGCAGAACGGAACGAGGTTAAACTTAATCTTTTGTCTCAATCATAATTAGTAATTAATAGGGGAAATGCCTTTTTAATCTCAAAATCGTAGTTAATAGCGCCTAATGGCCTTTTTAATGTCAAAATCATAATTATCATCATTTTTTGTTCGTTGAGGGAATTTGGAGAGCATGACGGAATTTCTAAAAATCGTAATTAACAGGGCAAATGGCTTTTTTAATCTTCAAATCATAATTAATAATGGCTAATTATTTTCCGCTAGATTATTAGAGTGCTTCGTAATTAACAGTGGCTAATTAACAGCCGTTCCACCATATTCTATCGATTCGGTGGAATGGGTGCATTCCGCATATGAGGGGATATTCCCTTCCGAGAAACCACTCAGTTCCGTTCCATTTCACAACTGAATACAAGAATTGGCTCTAGGTGCGGAATGGTTCTGTTTCATTACACTTAGTTCCCTTACTATTGTTCCTTGTATACTACTAGTGAAAGGCCCAACTTAGGTCGACTAGAGGGGGGGTGAATAGGAGACTACCAATTTTTATACTTTTATCCCACTTTTAAGGCATAGCACAAAGTAAGGTTCACTAGAGATGCAATTACGTGAACAACCTAAATGACAAGTAACACAAAGGTAAACAAGAGAGTAAATGCAAGAAGTAAAGGAGCGGAGCGAAAGAACCGGCGAGGGGGCACGGAGATGTAATTCCCGTAGTTCACTTCCAAAGAAGCTACGTCTACGTTGGAGAGGTGTCGGGGCCACACAAGGTCACCCGAGCGCCACAAAGGCCTCACCTTCTTCTCCGGTGAGCACCACCACAAAGGTGGCCTCACAATCCACTAACCGGTGACCTTGAAGGCGCCAACCGAAAACCTTTACAACGAGGTTGAGGGGAGGCTTCACAACTCAATTGAAGGCCCTCAACGACACCACCGAGCTTTACAACAAATGCCCTAGCTCCGAGGATGCCCTACACCGTCTAGGGTTCCAAGAACCCAAGAAATGAAATCCACGAAGGATGAGTGGGGGAAATCAAAATTCCTTTGGTGGAGGTGTAGATCTAGGTCACCTCTCCCAATCCTCAAAAGATCAAGAGATTTGAGTGGGTGGGGAGAGAGATCTAGCCAAGTCAAGCTCTTGTGAAAATGGTGGAGAGAGAGAACCAAGAGATAAGGTGGGAGGAGGAAGAAGGGGGCTTAAATAACCCTCCTTCAAACGGGCAGATTCTGCCCAGGCCCGCCGGTGGGCGAGCCACCACCGGCCCAGCCTAGGCCACGTAACGGTCCGAAGACAGTTGGTGGACCCAAATGGGCTAACCGGAAGTACTGGTCCAAGTTCCGCCCTTAATTCTGTCAAATAGACAGTGCGAGGCAGAAGGTCATCTGACCCGCACTGCCCAGCGTCGGAATTAGGACCGGAACTGGACCCAGAATTACCGGTGACCAATGCTGGCCGGTACTACCGGTCAGGTAGCGGTACTACCGCTCAGGGGTGCAGATGCTGGTCGGGCCGGTACTACCGATCCAAAATCCGATGCTAGTTCCGACAAATAGGCAAAGTTAGACAGAAGTTTTACTGAACCAAAAATTTCTTCGTCGGAAATACGACCAGAACTTCAGCCGGAAATACCGCTCAAACAGCCCTGGGAAAACCCCTGGGCGGTACTACCGCTGAATACCGGCCAGGGAAGAAAACCCTCCAACTAAGCAGAAATCACTATCTCACACGAAAACTGGGATGGCTGTGGAGGTGCATATATGGTCTGTGCATGAAATGTTGATTTCCCACAACCTTCCTAGATGGACTCCCTCTTGATAGTACGGTAGCCTAAAATATGAAACAAGAGAAAGTGAAAATAAGCGCTATCGACTATAAGCTCTTCCTTGAGAAACAACATCCACGAGCACGACAGAAGATAAACCCTGAAACTTGGACAAACGGTTAAACCACAAAAGGAGTTGTCATCAGCACCAAAAACATAAGGAGAAAATAATCATTTCAATCTCCCCCTTTTTGGTGCTTGATGACAACCCCACAAGATTTGCACAAAGAATAACAGGTAGTAAAACAAAAAGGGAGACAGGCTCCCCCTGAAGACATGGGAGAGAGCTCTGCCAACCGAGATAGACCAACAAGGGTGCAAGGAGGTAAACGAGAAAAAGAGTGGAGCTCATACCTTGCACCAACACAATTGTGGTGAAACAAATATTGGACAACAAAGAATAGTCCACCACACATCCTCATAAGAATACCATAAAGATACCTGACCACATAGACTCACCAACAAGGTAGCAACCATACAAGAGGTCCACAGACAATAACGGAGGTCAATAAACATTACGTAACGGAATAAAGTGTGCACGAGCATAAAAGGATCATAGAAAAAGCAAGCTCGTGACACAACCCATGCAAATCCCGTGATCCTAACGGAGCACTTTCTCCCCCTTTGGCATCAAGACGCCAAAAAGGGATAAAGTAGACAAACTACGCGCCCCACCCACCAATGAACGGAGGAGGCGGCTCGGGGTCCCAAGAGGCATTGTTCCAAGTGGGCGAAAACTGACTGGAGATCTCTGGCTTATCATCACTATCAGTCCACCTACAATGTGTGTTGATCCACTCATCCTTGAGCGCGGTGACGGAGCTAGACTCAGGTGACACAACAATATCAAGCTTTCTCATGATGGCCTTCTCCCGGCGAACACTGTGCCTCTGAGCAACATAAGACTGATACTCACGCTCCTGAATGAAGCAGAAAGTCTTCTTAACCTTCTTCAGCAACTTCTTAGCCCAAGAGGGCTGTCTCACAAGTTGGGTGGAGGAGAAGCCTCAGCACGGTCCCCATCACTAGCATCCGAAGCAGCCCTTCCAGCAGCAGCTTCGTTTTCAGCCCGAGAGCGAGGTATCTTGTGCTTCATCACACTGAGAGTCTTTTCTTCATGAATAGTGAGAGCATCCTGAGGGAAGATAGAGCCAGTTGCCTCCCTCCATTTGGCATTCATGAGAGTCTGGATGTATGGAGCATAAGGACAAGACCTCTTCTCAATCAAAGCGGACCAGATTTCTTCAAACATATAATCCATAACATCAAGGGGCTCATGAGAGTTTCTGTGGCGGTAAGTCTGATACATGAGATCAATCTGGAAAGCATGAAGTTGATCAAAGTTACCTGCCTTGGGAGCAATCGTGTTCTGATAGACCTTGCACATGATGTCATAGGTGGGAAGGAGATGGGCAAATTTCCAGGTACGCCCCGGCCCTCAATGTATAGAGGCTCAAGAATTCTCGGCTCAGAGGCCTTCCCCCTGTGCACCCACCACCCATTGGCACGGCTGCCTTCTAGAATAGGGTAGCCAAGAAGGGTGGCAAACTCAGACCATTTATTAGACAGATACATATTGTGCGTCATCCACTTCATGGTTCGATCAACAGGGTCAGTATCAAAGTAGAGAGTGGAGTAGAACTGAGCAATGACCCTCTCATCAAAGTTCTCATGGTGCTGCATAAGCTTGATTAGCCCAAACCTCCTGCACATATCAAGTGCTTCACCAAAGTACTCCGGGTTGCTCTCCATATTTGCAATATTGATGTGCTTCTGAGGGGCACAAACATTCTTCTTCTAGGTAGCATAAACCTCAGAATAGATCTCAGCTTGACGCATGGTGTGGAAGAAAGGATCCCGAGCCAGGCGGTCACGAGGAACAGCGTAGGGATCAATCTTGCGAAACTCCTCATAAGCAAGCTGCAGCCAAGAGGAAATCTTCTTCTTGCTCGAGTCCGGTCCAGAGGTGGTCTTCTTTTGACTTGCCAGAACAGGCCTTTTGCCTTCCGCAGCAGCAGCACGACCCTTAGCTGCAGCCCTCTGACGAGCAGTCTGACTGGAAGGGCGGACAACCTCAAGATCATCCTCATCAATCTCAGACGGTCCACGAGAGGGAGCACGAGACCGCTTGGATCTGCCACGGGAACCCCCTTGCCCTGAGAGAAAGGCAAAAAGAAAGGAGGAAATCGAGGATAAGTGCACAAGGTCGAAGAAAAACGAAAAACAACTAGACCGGATTGACACAGTACAGAGAGAGACATCAAAAGCAATTGGTGCATCGGACATTCTGCCTGGCGGCCGGAACTACCGGTCGCATGGGGCGCACCGGAAGTACCGGTCATGCCCTCAGCGGTAGTACCGGTGAGATGACCACGCCGGTAGTACCGGCGGATCCGCACCGGTAGTACCGGTCAGGGCACGAGAAGGGCAGTTCAAATCTTGATCCTCAAATCACAGATCTTAAACATGATGCACAAATTGATGAAATCTGGTCAATGTACTAAGGCAAAAACAGTCTATCGTCGAATCCTAGACCTACCAAGAGTTCCCATAGCAGTTCTAGCCAAAGAAGGGCCCTAGACATGGCATGTACTACTCAAGCACAAAAATGTCCAGATCTCCATGAATGGAGCATGAGAGGAGCAAATACCAGGGTCCATGGCAGGGAGTCGAGGAAGGGAAGAATCCCACGGAGCCGATCTGAGGAGGGACGGCTGGAAACGGTGTGGCCGGCGGCGTCACCGTGGAGAGCTTCTTGGGGAAGAGGGGTGGTAAGATGGGGTCAAGGGGAGGCAAATGGGGAAGATGACCCCGTGCCCCCCTTGGCCCGTCACTTAACGAGACCCCCCTCGACCGGTAGTATCGGCCAGGGGCCGGAACTACCGATGACGCCGGAAGTTTAGGGAGAAGCGGTACTTCCGATCAGGGCAGAAATTCTGAGAGAATTTTTGGCCCTGACCGGTAGTACCGGTTCTGACCGGAACTACCGACGATCCCCAGAAAGCGAGCTCCAGATTTTGATTGGCAAGGGAAAAAAGACCTTGTGCAAAAAAGAAAAGACACAAACCGAGAAGAAAAGATAAACCAGATCCATCAAAAAGGATAAAACCAAAAAAGGACTGCGAGCCAAATAACACAAAGTCGGTGGCCCAGGCCACCATATATGAGTATACTTGGCTTGAAACCGTGAAGATGTATCTTGGGTTCATTACCAAAACTCATCATTTAAGCTCATTTTGTCTCCTTGAGACACCATAGAGAATGAATACATTAATGTGTGCATAATAGGAGGAGTGTTGGTTCATTTGGGGAACCACACTCCCCCTAAAACCATGCGTACACCCAAACAAGATATTCTTTGAGACCCGGGTATGTGCGCAAGATACTTAAGCCACGTTGCTTGAATCAATAATATTTAGTTCATGCCTCAACTCCCGGAACCTTGCTTCATCAAGTGGCTTCGTGAAAAGATCCGCAAGATTGGCCTTGGTAGGAACATACTTGATGCGCTCGACTTTCGATGTAGAGCTCGTTGGGAACCCCAAGAGGAAGGTGCGATGAGCACAACAGTAAGTTTTCCCTCAGTTATGAAACCAAGGTTTAATCGAACCAGTAGGAGCAAGGAAACACCCCAAAGGTGTTACTAGCTAAGCTTTGGCAGGGCACACTACCGGTGCTAGTAGCAACGTGGAGACCTGTACAACACAACCACAAAACTTTGTCCCCAACTTGCGACGAGGTTGTCAATCTCACCGTGTTTTGCAGAAAACAAAGGATTAAACGTATCGAATGGAAAGAAGTAAAAGTTTGCAGAAAGTAAACACGAAGCAGTAAAAGATTGTAGATTGAATGTAAAGAAAAGGACCGGGATCCATAGTTCACTAGAGGTGGCTCTCCTTAGATAAATAACATGCTGGGTGAGCAAATTACAGCGGGGCAATTGACAAACACCGAGAAAGCAATACATGCATATAATAATTATCTTGACTCCTCTGAGACTTGATTGGGCATTACAACATAATACATAGACCGCCATCCAACTGCATCTATTACTAATAATCCACCTTCAGGTTATCATCCGAACCCCCTCCAGTATTAAGTTGCAAGCAACAAATTATTGCTTTAGGAACTACGTGTAAAGTAAACAATACGATTGTTCTATGAACAAAGGATTGTTGTTTTCTCCCTAGTAGCAACAACACATCTAGTACCTTAGAGATTTCTGTCACTTCCCCAGATTACCAGAGGCATGAACCCACTATCGAGCATAAATACTAACTCTTGGAGATGCTAGCATCTACTTGGCCAAGATAGCTACTAACAACGGAAAGCATGCAAGATCTCAAATAACAAATACATGATAGAATCAATAATCAATCTGAAATAGCATCTCAATATCCATCGGATCCCCGCAAACACAACATGTATGAATTACAAATAGATGATCTTGATCATGAACGGAGCTCACAAGATCTAAACATGAAAGCACAAAGAAGGAGAAACCAGCCATCTAGCTACTACATGGATCCGTAGTCCAAGGATGAAGTACTCACGCATCACACCGGAGGCTTGCATGGTGATGAAGAAGGCCTCGAGGGTGAATTCCCCTCTCCGACAGGGTGCCTGGAAGAGCTTCAGATCCCTCCCGATCTAGGGATGGAGATGACGGCGGCTATAGACTCTTTCGTGGATTTTTGATCGGGTACTTAGGGTTTTCGTCTCGAGGGCAACTTATAGGCGGAAGAAGAGGCCGAGGGGGTGCCGGGAGCCACCACACCACCCCCTGGCGCGGGCCCAGCCTGGCCGCGCGGCCAGGTGGTGTGGCCGGCCCCTGGCCCTTCTCCGTCTTGTATTCTGGCACTTGATCCCTTCCGGAAAAATAGGCACTTTGGCTTTTGTCCCGTCCAATTCCGAGAATATTCATTTTCTGACTTTCCTGGAACCAAAAACAGCAGAAAACAGGCAGCTGGCACTGTGGCTCTTGTTAATAGGTTAGTCCAAGAAATCATATGAAAAGTACTCCAAAGTTGGAACAAAACACAAGAAAGTGGATAAAACCAAGCATGGAACATCAAAAATTATAGATACATTTGCAATGTATCAGCATCCCCAAGCTTAACTCCTGCTCGTCCTCGAGTAGGTAAGTGATAAAAAGAAATAATTTTTGAGGTGACATGCACCATCAAAGACTTGATCAATGTATTTGCAGAACACTCAAAGCTGGGATCATAGTACTTCAATCATAACATGAAAGACAAAGTTCTAGCAATAAGCAAAGAAACTATGATGCAACATGAAAAGGCACAAACAAAAGATTCATGAATAACAATGCTTTGCAAGACGTTTGTTTGTTTCACATAAAGAAAACATAGTATAATAGTATTCAGCTTGTCCGTCAATAGAGTAGCAAATATAAATGCATAGGACACCTTCAAAGTTCATAAGAGTGACTAGATACAATAGTTTCAAACAAGCAATAACAAGTTATGCATCAATCAACTAGTCTTGGGACAATGCACATAGAACTAAGAATGGCCACTATGCTCTCAAAGCAGGTGCATAAAGATAGAAGGTGGAGACTCAATATAATGGTGGAAGAAAGGCCTTTTTTATAAAAGGAAGTAGGGATTCAAGTCTCATAAAGAGCTTCCAAAAATTATGGTACTTGTAGTTTTCAGGTCTCATTGCCTCTATCATAAGCATCTTGAAGGTGATTAAGGTTAAAGTGACACAACTAAGAGGATATGCTTGACAAGTTATAAACCGAGATCTCATGCCCCTTACTTACGAAGACTGATCCTCATGCTACTCAACTTCAGTCACGAGTAAGCTCTTGTCATTGTAAGTATATGTGTATCATTAAGAACCACCAACGGGGTACCCCTTGCACATGATACGGGAGCTTTCCCATAATCAAAATGACAAGGCAAGCAGACAATGAGCATCTCAGCGATCTTTTTATTTGCTATTTGCAAAGGTTTTTATTGAGGATGCTTCATAGAATGCTCATTATGGTGATGCTGCACGTTTCCACCATGATTAGGCATGGATTAGGCTAGCGGCCCAGGCGTTTCTCTAACACACATATAAACTCCATGATCTTACAAGTTCCACTTTTATTTCACACCGCCCGGATCCGTAAGCAAAAGAACATGATATCAACGGGGTACAAAGTACAAGTGCAATGTTGAAAGCGTTCCCCATGAAACATGGTTCTGCTAATTTCAACTTATAAAGCGCAAGCATATACGCAACAAAGAAGGACCCAATGGTTCAAGTTTATTAGGGGCAAAAAGTAAAGTGTGCCATCAAGTTCATGAGAGCTTTAATCACTAGTTTTCTCATAACAAGTGGAAGGTAAACAAAAGCATGAATGTACTTGGAATAGCATAAGCTAGTAGGTAGGTATGGTGGACTCTTTGGAATAACTTGGTTTAGGGAGTTGGATGCATGAGTGGAACTCATACTTTGTTGTGGAGGCTAGCAAAAGATTGGGAGCGACAAACTAAGAGAGCAATAATGGCCATAATCATGCAGAGCGACAAAACATCATTGATCAAAGAATAAAGTGATACTACAAGTTGAAAACTAAAGGATCATACAGGCTATGGTGACTTGAGATAGTCATAATATGGTGTGAGCATGCGCCAAGTCAACCCAAATAAAGCATCAAAGGAGAATACCACTATACTATGCTTTAATATGCTAAAATAACGCATGATTAATCGAAGGCACATTAAGCAATCTCAATTGTTTATAACAAGTCATGCTACAGCAAAGAATACTAAGCATAAAGCCAAAACAATATCAAGCATGGCATGACAAAGCATAGGCCACAGTAAAAAACAAGCTCTTTTGACCACATAAGTTTGAACTTTACCTACTCTTTTCCAAACCAAACCAAACTATTTGCAAACCAAAGTATGAAAGAGGGGGTCCAACCAACTTATTCAGACAACTAAGCAAACCAAGCAAACTAAAAACCAAAACGAAAAAGGAAAAGAAGATGCTCCAAGAAAAACACAACTATGCATGAAATAATAAAAATGAAGCGTTTGGAAGAAACCTGGAATTTTTATTGATGAAGAAGGGGATGCCTTGGGCATCCCCAAGCTTTGACGCTTGTACTGCTTGGATATTTCTTCGGGTGACACGCGTGGCATCCCCAAGCTTGAGATTTAGTCCATCCTTCATCTCATTACACATTCCTTCCATACACCTAAATTTTTTCCTTCATACAAAACTTCACACAATCTCATTAGCAACATTAGTGCACTTAAGATAAATAAGTCTCAAGCTTCAGTTCTAACACCAAATAAACTTCCATTAGAACACTAGCTACTGTAGCACTTCCCTCAAAAAGCTCAATTCCCCAAAGGAACTCAAGAAGGAACTAACAAGAAGCAAATGCAGAAAATGGCAGAAATTTGTCAAAACAGACCAGAAGGTAAAGACGAATTTTTTCGAAGAACTTCTGTTGCTCAAATCAAAAAGTGTTGAACTAATAAAAGTTAGATAACAACCTGGGGCAGAAGCACAAAAAATTAAAGAGCACTCACAGGAATTTTTACGGTGAAGCACAAAAATCTGTTTCGGGACAACAACTTTCCCAATCATTACTTCACTCTCATTAGAGGTTATTCTTGGCACAAAAAGCAAATAAAAAGGATAAGGAGAGGTTATTACAGAGGTAATAACTTCCAAGACTAACTAAAACTCTTGGGTTATCTCCCAATAAGTACTTTTCTTTAACGCCTTTAAGTTAGGCATAAGAAGCAAAGAAAGAATCAAGCATTCTCATATGAAGAAGCATTAAAACCAACTTTCTTGCCCTTACCTCTCTTACTTTTATTCTTAACCTTGGGGAAAATATGATTGTTTGGTGGAGAAGAAAGGTGCATGGTCCCCTTTCCCACATCTATTATTGCTCCAGGGAGTTCTAATAGGGACCTTCCAAGTGTAATTTGTCCCTTTCCTACACATTCAATAACAAGATAATCAATAGAAATCGTTTTCCCCAGGTTCTTTGTAAACACTCCTTCAGCTATTCCAAGAGGTAATATGGTAGTATTATTAGTAAGAGATATTTATTTTCCTCACTCAATGAGCCCCCAAGTATTCAGAGATTTATAAATATCTTTGGGTATAAGGCAAAATTCAGACATGATATCACAGCGAGCTTGAAAATTTTCATTGTTCATCTCAATCATTACTGTAGGGAACCACCTTGATGGTTCAGAGTTTTTTGGAACATAATCATGATGCTCCCTAAGCATATTATAGCAACTTTCTAATCTAGTAATGCTAGCCTCAAGAGTGTCCACCCTAGCAAATATTGTTGCGAAAGAAGTATAAGTTTGGCTAGGCAAGTTGTAAGTGAGGATCAATTTCTTTATAGCATTAATAGCATCATCCTCATTACAATGGAGGAAATCTCCTCCCACAACAACATCCAAAGCATATCTATAGAAAAGAGCAATTCCAAGGTAAAAACTGCTAAGGAACAAGCTTTGAGTCATTTTAGGCTCAGTTTTTTCATGTAGATCAGAGATTCTAGACCAAGCTTCCTTAAAACTTTCTTTAGTTCCTTGTTTAAAAGTGAAAATCATATTCTCGGGTGACATAGTGACTGGAGCAAGGCTAGACATAGTGACAACTTAGGATAGGAACTAATTTTTTTGTGTTTTTCAAATAAGAAAGCAAACAAGTAAAACTAATTTTTTTGTGTTTTTTGAAGACCAAAACAAGCAAACAAAGTAAAAAGAAACTAAGAAAAACAAAAAACAACAAAGTAAAGATATTGGTTATGAGGGACTCCCCTTGTGAAGATGTCCTTGACTCCCCGGCAACGGCGCCAGAAAAATCTTGATGCGCTCGACTTTCGACGTAGAGCTCGTTGGGAACCCCAAGAGGAAGGTACGATGAGCACACCAGTAAGTTTTCCCTCAATTATGAAACCAAGGTTTAATCGAACCAGTAGGAGCAAGGAAACACCCAAAAGGTGTTACTAGCTGAGCTTTGGCAGGGCGCACTACCGGTGCTAGTAACAACGTGGAGACCTGCACAACACAACCACAAAACTTTGTCCCCAACTTGCGTTGAGGTTGTCAATCTCACCGTGTTTTGCGGAAATCAAAGGATTAAACGTATCGAATGGAAAGATGTAAAAGTTTGCAGAAAGTAAACACGAAGCAGTAAAAGATTGTAGATTGAATTTAAAGAAAAGGACCGGGATCCATTGTTTACTAGAGGTGGCTCTCCTTAGATAAATAACATGCTGGGTGAACAAATTACAGCGGGGCAATTGACAAACACCGAGAAAGCAATACATGCATATACTAATCATCTTGACTCCTCTGAGACTTGATTGGGCATTACAACATAATACATAGACCGCCATCCAACTGCATCTATGACTAATAATCCACCTTCAGGTTATCATCCGAACCCCCTGCAGTATTAAGTTGCAAGCAACAGATTATTGCTTTACGAACTGCGTGTAAAGTAAACAATACGATTGTTCTATGAATGAAGGATTGTTGTTTTCTCCCTAGTAGCAACAACACATCTAGTACCTTAGATATTTCTGTCACTTCCCCAGGTTACCAGAGGCATGAACCCACTATCGAGCATAAATACTAACTCTTGGAGTTGCTAGCATCTACTTGGCCAAGATAGCTACTAACAACGGAAAGCATGCAAGATCTCAAATAACAAAGACATGATAGAATCAATAATCAATCTGAAATAGCATCTCAATATCCATCGGATCCCCGCAAACACAACATGTATGAATTACAAATAGATGATCTTGATAATGAACGGAGCTCACAAGATCTAAACATGAAAGCACAAAGGAGGAGAAACCAGCCATCTAGCTACTACATGGATCCGTAGTCCAAGGGTGAACTACTCACGCATCACACCGGAGGCTTGCATGGTGATGAAGAATGCCTCCAGGGTGAATTCCCCTCTCCGACAGGGTGCCGGGAAGAGCTTTAGATCCCTCCCGATCTAGGGATGGAGATGACGGCGGCTACAGACTCTTTCGTGGATTTTTGATCATTTACTTAGGGTTTTCGTCCCGAGGGAAACTTATAGGCAGAAGGAGAGGCCGAGGGGGTGCCGGGAGCCACCACACCACCCCCTGGCGCGGGCCCAGCCTGGCCGTGCGGCCAGGTGGTCTGGTCGGCCCCTGGCCCTTCTCCGTCTCGTATTCTGGCACTTGATCCCTTCCGGAAAAATAGGCCCTTTGGCTTTTGTCCCGTCCAATTCTGAGAATATTCATTTTCTGACTTTCCTAGAACCAAAAACAGCAGGAAACAGGCAGCTTGCACTGTGGCTCTTGTTAATAGGTTAGTCCAAGAAATCATATGAAAAGTACTCCAAAGTTGGAACAAAACACAAGAAAGTGGATAAAACCAAGCATGGAACATCAAAAATTATAGATACATTTGTAATGTATCAATACTCCAAAGAAATGTCTCCTCTAGCAACATGATCCTGAATGAAATGATGACGAATCTCAATGTGCTTGGTCTTGTTGTGTTGAATTGGGTTGTGAGCAATAGCAATAGCACTCTCATTGTCACACAAAAGTGGCACCTTGTCGAAAGAGAGTCCAAGAGCCTTCAAGGTTTGCTTCATCCATAGTAATTGAGCACAACAACTCGCGGCGGAGATGTACTCAGCTTTAGTAGTGGACAAAGGCACGCAGTTTTGCTTCTTCGAGGACCAACACACCAAAGACCTCCCAAGAAATTGACAAGCACCGAAGGTAGACTTCCTCTCCACTTTGTCTCTGCCCAATCCGAATCCGTGTAACCAATGAGATCAAAGCTGGCCTCCTTTGGGTACCACAGCCCAAAGTTAGGGGTATGAACCAAATATCGAAAGATTCTCTTGACCGCCACCATGTGGCTTTCCTTTGGCGCGGCTTGAAATCTTGCACACATACCCACACTCAACATAATATCCGGTCGAGATGCACAAAGATAGAGTAGAGAACCAATCATCGGGCGATAAAGCTTTTGATCCACATCCTTACCCTCTGGATCAAGATGAAGATTAACCTTTGTGGGCATGAGAGTTTTGACTCCATTTACTTGATCAAGGTTTAACTTCTTGAGCATATCTTGGACATATTTGGCTTGGTTGATGAAAGTCCCTTTCCTCAATTGTTTGACTTCGAAGCCAAGAAAGAATTCCAACTCCCCCATCATGGACATCTCAAAGCGGTCGGTCATGAGCTTAGCAAAAACCTCATTGAAAGCTTTGTTAGTAGAACCAAAAATAATGTCATCAACATAGATTTGGCAAATGAACAAGTTTCCTCCAACTTTCTTAGTAAAAAGAGTGGGATCAATGAGGCCTACTTCGAAACCACGGTCTAACAAAAGCTCTCTAAGGCACTCATACCAAGCACGAGGGGCTTGCTTGAGACCATATAGTGCCTTATCAAGTTTGTAGACATGGTTCGGGAAGAGGGGGTCCTCAAAGACCGGAGGTTGCTTGACATACACCAATTATTTTAAGGGACCATTAAGAAAAGCACCCTTGACATCCATTTGTCGCAACTTGAAGTTATGATGGGTAGCATAGGTAAGAAGCATGCGAATGGACTCTAGACGAGCAACGGGAGCATAAGTTTCACCATAGTCTATGCCCTCAACTTGAGAGTATCCTTGGGCAACTAACCTTGCTTTGTTGCGGACGACTATACCATTTGCATCCTTCTTGTTCTTGAAGATCCACTTGGTCCCAATCACATTTTGACAATCTTTGGGTCTCTTCACAAGAGTCCACACCTTGTTCCTCTTGAAGTTGTAGAGTTCTTCATTCATAGCGTCGAGCCAATCATCATCTTCAAGAGCTTCCAAGACCTTTTGGGGCTCAACATGAGAAATAAACGCATGATGAGAACTAAAAGAGGTTAGTTGTCTCCTAGTAGTGGATCCCCTATTGAAATATCCATAAACATTATCAAGGATATGGCCATCTTTGATGAGCTTGGCGAGACAGTATGCTTGACGTCGATCTTGAGTCTCAACATGATATTCTTGAGCAATCACTTGATCATCACCACGGTTCGAGTTCCCTCCTTGACTATATGAACGAACTTGATCATCATCTTCATCAACATCAACCGAGGGAAAGACATCATCACTTCATGGAGGGACAATTTCTTGACCTTGGACATTGTCAACTTGACCTTCTTCAACTTGACCTTGAGAGTCATGACGAGAGGATCTTGGCAACCTTGGAGGGGTGGAGCTTGATCAACATGAGGTAGACTTGAACTTGGAGGGTCATGACCATGAAGATCTTGAGAGGAGCTTGAAGAATCTTGAGAAGCAATAAGTTGACCTTGAGGAGCAAGATGGTCTTGTGAGAGTGAAGGCTCCGCTTGAGTGGAGCTTGGTCCTTCTCCTTCGGCCACAAGGGGATCCTCAATGGGGTGGAAGAAACTCACACCCATTCTTCTTATGGCTTGGGGAGGAATTTCATCACTTGGATCACAAACACCATCTTGCCGCACATTGCTAGATTCTTCAACCCTTCTCATTGCTTTGTTGTAGACTCGATAGCCATGGGATTGATTTGAGTACCCAACAAAGATCCCTTCTTGACCCCTAGATTCAAACTTTGATAAGCGGACACCTTTCTTGAGAAGGAAGCATCTACAACCAAACACCCGGAAGTACTTGAAATTTGGCTTCCGACCGATGAAGAGCTCATATGGAGTCTCGTTCTTCTTCTTGCGTAGATAGAGGCGATTGGTTGCATGGCAAGCGGTTGAGATGGCTTCGGCCCAAAAGTTATATGGAGACTTGAATTCCGCCAACATGGTCCGAGCCGCATCCATCAAAGTGCGGTTCTTCCTTTCGGCAACACCATTTTGTTGAGGGGTATAGGGAGTAGAGTATTGATGTTTGATCCCCTCATCACTAAGAAACTCATCCAATGTGTAGTTCTTGAATTCGATGCCATTGTCGCTTCTAATGGAGAGAATGGTGGAATTGAGTTTCTGTTGCACTTGATTGGCAAAGTCGATGACGGTTTGTTGAGTTTCACTCTTGAACTTGAAGAAGTAGACCCAAGTGTATCGTGAAAAGTCGTCAACAATAACCAAACAATACTTCTTCCCACCAAGACTATCATGAGAGGGAGACCCAAAGAGATCCATGTGATGAAGCACCAAGCACCATTCAGTGGTGATTTGATTAAGGATCTTCTGAGGCTTCTCATGCATCTTCCCTTCTATACATGCCCTGCACACACGACCTTTGGCAAAGGAAATGTCTTTTAGTCCAAGGACGTGGCCCCCCGTGTAGAGACTTTGCAAAGCCTTCATGTTAACGTGGGCTAGGCGGCGATGCCACAACCAGCCCACGTCGGCTTTCGCATAGAGACATATAGCATGTGTAGATGGGTTTCCGGAGAAATCCACTACATATAAATCATGCTCTACGTATCCAACGAAAGCCACCATGAGAGACTTGCTCCACATGAGGACCATAGAGTGCTCATTAAAGAAAGATGAAAGACCCATGATAGCAAGAGCACGAAGGAAATGAGATTGTAGCCAAGGGTTTTAACAAGCATGACATTCACCAAGGATACATCCGGGGTTACTACCACCTTACCAAAGCCCAATACCTGAGAACTTGTTTTATCACCATAGGAGACTAAAGTATTGGCAAAATTTGGCCTAATCTCCGACATGATAGACTTGCTTCCGGTCATATGGCTTGTAGCTCCACTATCAAGCACCCATTTTGCACCTCCGGAAGCAAAGTCCTACAAGAAAATCAAGCTTTGGTTTTAGGTACCCATTTTTCAATGGGTCCCCTTTTGTTAGTCACAAGGGTCTTAGGTACCCAAATGTTCCAATGATAATCATGAGTGTAAGATGTTCTAATGTACTTAGCATAAACATGACCATCAAAAGATTTGCAAAGAATGTAGGAAGGGTTATTCTTCTCGGCAAAGTTATCACTTTGCACAATGGTATAATCATGAGAGGATACTAGAGCAAGGTTCTTGATCTTCTTCTTTTTCTTGTTCCTTCTCTTGTTCTTCCTCTTGATAGTGGCTTGACCTTTTGCAAGTTGATCTTTCAATGTCTTGTTCTCCTCAACAAGATTCTCATGCTTGCAATAAGGGTTAGACGAACAAGTCAAATGCACAATAGGTGTAGCGGAAGACTTTGAATGTTTATTATTTAATTGCGTTTGGAGTTGCTTATGAGCCTCAAAGATACTTGAGAATGTACTCTCTAAGGCACGATGTTCCTCCTTGAGTTTCTCAAAGTCCTTGAGGCATTCATGACCAACACCAAACTCAACCTTTTCATTTTTAAGGACATTCAATGAAGCAATAGCATGATCTCATTCTTTAACAAGTTGCAAGGTAACGACATTATGGTCATCAACAAGTTTAGCCACACTTTCTTCAAGAGTTATTCTCATGTTATGTTCATCTTCAAGAGATTGAGATAGAGAGGCAATCTCATCGGTGGCCTCTCTCTCATTTTTACCTAACATGTCAATAACTTCTTCTTTCTCATCTAGCATTTTCCTAGCATGATCAAGTTGGTTTACAAGTGTTTCAAAGCACATTCTAGTATCATCATCTAGATGCTCCATGGATTCACACATGCTTACCATCTCTTTCTTAACCTCTAAACCCTCCAGAACATGCAAGGGAAGTTCATTTGGGGAGGACTTGGAAGCGGGAGTTACCTTGGTGGCCTTAGCCATGAGACACTTTTGGTTACGATTGGTGATGTTCTCGTTTGGAGAGTCGAAGAGAGACACTCGTGGATTAGATGAAGTAGCAATAGCAGCAACCCCCACGATCTCTCCACCTTGACCTTCATTCTCAACATCATCATCATCGCCCGAGAAGTACTCTTCATGGACCACCATCGCCCTTTCCTTGTTAGGTAAGTTCTTGTTGTGGAAGTTCTTGTTCAAAGGATGAGGAGGTCTTGGCTTGTTCTTGCGAATGAGGCGGTCTCCATTGTCTTCTCTATTCTGGAAGGGGCATTGAGCTACAAAGTGACTCTTGTCGTTGCAATTGTAACAAGATCTAGCCTTTGGAGTCTTCATGGTTGAGTTGAATCTTGGGTTGTCCCTTGACCTTGACTTCATGCCCGGTTTGTTCCAAAACGCCCTTGATGCTAGAGCCAAGTGCTCATTGAAGGCATATTTGATGTCCTCTTGAGACCACTCACTTGAGTTGTCGTCTTCATCAACTTCCACCACTTGAGCTTTCAAGGCAAGGTTCAACTTTTGAGACCCATAAGCACGAGCACGAGCTGACTCCGCATTCTTCTTGGCAATGGTCATGGAAATAACTTCACTCAGCACCTCTTGAGAGGACATGGTATGGTAGTTGCTTCTCCCCTTGATAGAGTTGAGTTTTTGTTCCTCAAAGGGAAGAAGAGCTTGAACAAACTTCCTCTTCATGAACTTGTCGTCAACATAGGTAGCTCCAAGGTCCCTCAAGGTACAACAAAGAACCTTGAGCCGACGATACATGTCTTCGGGTGTCTCATCATCTTGCATTGCAAAGCCATCGGACTCATTGTTGGCTTCATCAAACTTGGAGCTTTGAATACTTGCATTTCCAATATACAACTCAGTGAGATGATCCCAAGCTTCTTTGGCGGTGGAGAATTGGCGAATGTGAGCAAAGTCCTTGGGGGTCAATGCCTTTTGAATCATACCCAAGGCGGTGGCATTGAGTTTCTTGTCCACGACCTCGGCACGAGTCAACTTCTTAGCATCATATGGAGAGAAACCTTCCTCCACAATCCTCATCAATTCAATAGAAGAGCTGGAGATATGAGATTGCATTAGATATTGCCAATTGACGAAGTTAGAAGTATCTAGTATGGGAGGTGCTCCTTGAGGTATGATGTGCGGCATGGGAATGGGAGGGTCCAGCGTATACTTGAACGGTGGTGGTACCGCCGAGTAATCCTTATCCCTATCTCCCTCTTTGGAGGAGGAGTCACCTAGCCCCTCGGTGCTCTCGCTTGGGGGCTTGGTGGTTTGAGACACAAAGCCTAGACCCAAGTGTTTTGGGGATGCCGCGGGAATCACCCCGGGGGCAACCACTTGCACAGGAGCGGAGGGGGCTTCGGCCCCAAGAGATGCATCACGAGGGGTTTCTAGCATGGGGGTAGGCTTAAGGGATTGCAAAAGAGTCATCATTTCCACAAACTTGGTCATCATGGATGTCTCCAATCGATTGAGGTCATCCATGGAGGCCAAGTTCCTGGTGGCTGCACCCACACTTCCCTCTTCGTCGGCTATAGTCTCTTAGGCGGTTAAGCCCGAAGTAAGAGCCGAGACTCTGATACCAATTGAAAGGCCCAACTTAGGTCGACTAGAGGAGGGGGGGGGGGGGTGAATAGGAGACTACCAATTTTTATACTTTTATCCCACTTTTAAGGCTTAGCACAAAGTAAGGTTCACTAGAGATGCAATTACGTGAACAACCTAAATGACAAGTAACACAAAGGTAAACAAGAGAGTAAATGCAAGAAGTAAAGGAGCGTAGCGAAAGAACCAGCGAGGGGACACATAGATGTAATTCCCGTAGTTCACTTCCAAAGAAGCTACGTCTACGTTGGAGAGGTGTCGGGGCCACACAAGGTCACCCGAGTGCCACAAAGGCCTCACGTTCTTCTCCGGTGAGCACCACCACAAAGGTGGCCTCGCAATCCACTAACCGGCGACCTTGAAGGCGCCAACCGAAAACATTTACAACGAGGTTGAGGGGAGGCTTCACAACTCAATTGAAGGCCCTCAACGACACCACAGAGCTTTACAACAAATGCCCTAGCTCCGAGGATGCCCTACACCGTCTAGGGTTCCAAGAACCCAAGAAATGAAATCCACGAAGGATGAGTGGGGGAAATCAAAATTCCTTTGGTGGAGGTATAGATCTAGGTCACCTCTCCCAATCCTCAAAAGATCAAGAGATTTGAGTGGGTAGGGAGAGAGATCTAGCCAAGTCAAGCTCTTGTGAAAATGGTGGAGAGAGAGAGAGAGAACCAAGAGATAAGGTGGGAGGAGGAAGAAGGGGGCTTAAATAGCCCTCCTTCAAACGGGCAGATTCTGCCCAGGCCCGACGCCGTCGGTACTACCGGTGCCTGACCGGTAGTAACAGTGGGCGAGCGACTACCGGCCCAGCCCATGCCACGTAATGGTCCGAAGACAGTTGGTGGACCCAAATGGGCTAACCGGAAGTACTGGTCCAAGTTCCGCCCTTAATTCTGTCAAATAGACAGTGCGAGGCAGAAGGTCATCTGACCCGCACTGCCCAGCGTCGGAATTAGGACCGGAACTGGACCCGGAATTACCGGTGACCAATGCTGGCCGGTACTACCGGTCAGGTAGCGGTACTACCGCTCAGGGGGGCAGATGCTGGTCGGGCCGGTACTACCGATCCAAAATCCGGTGCTAGTTCCGACAAATAGGCAAAGTTAGACAGAAGTCTTACTGAACCGAAAATTTCTTCGTCGGGAATAGGACCGGAACTTCAGCCGGAAATATCGCTCGAACAGCCCTGGGAAAACCCCTGGGCGGTACTACCGCTGCCTGGCCGGTAATACCGGTCAGGGCAGAAAACCCTCCAACTAAGCAGAAATCACTCTCTCACACGAAAACTGAGATGGCTGTGGAGGTGCATATATGGTCTGTGCATGAAATGTTGATTTCCCACGACCTTCCTAGATGGACTCCCTCTTGATAGTACGGTAGCCTAAAATATGAAACAAGAGAAAGTGAAAATAAGCGCTATCGACTACAAGCTCTTCCTTGAGAAACAACATCCACGAGCACGACAAAAGATAAACCCTGAAACTTGGACAAACGGTTAAACCACAAAAGGAGTTGTCATCAGCACCAAAAACATAAGGAGAAAATAATCCTTTCAACTAGCTTTGCTCTAATCACTGATAAGAACTACTATTAATTTCCAGTATTTGAAAATCAACCAATATCCACATACATCACACAAATTTTCATCAATAAATGAAGTGGCAGCGTCGGCTTTGCTCATCTGCGGGGACGGTGTCGGCTGAGCTGGGCTGGGGTGGGGCTGGACCGGGGCAGGGGGGGCTTGGCTGGCGGTGCGGGGCAGGGCCGATTGCAGCGCGGCTCGGCCGGCGGTGACGGGGCTAGATCGGGGCGCGGGGAATGAGAAGGAAGAATGTATATGGTGCATGGGAACGAAAAGAGAGTAGGAACCACCACCGCGCGGGGCGGGCGGTGCCTCGAAAATGTTGGATGCAGTGGTGGCATCGAAACTTTCCTGGACGCCACCACTACAAAGTAGATGAGGCGTTTAAAGTACAATGAACGCCACCACTACAAAGTAGTTGGGGCATTCAAACTACAGGAGGACGCCACCACTAATGTTTTTCACAGAAATAATATTTGTAATTAAAAACATAACTATAAGTTGTTTTGTTTTTTGTTGCAACCTTGCATAGAACTAGGTTCGTTTATAAAAAATAATTTGGTTTACCAAAAACAAGGTTTTTGATGGATTCCAATGCTCTGAATCGCCTTCTCCGATGAATCCCCTCAACCCGCGAGCCCCGGATCGTCTACCCCTTCAAATCGTATTGAACGCGGGTCCACCAGTGGACTTTTCTCTTGTTTTTTGTTTGCATAGGCCATATAGGAACAGAGAGAAGCAAAAATATTCATATTACATGCCCCTATGGACCGTCCTGCCATTGTAGTGGCGTTTAGCACTAGTCGAACGACGCTAGTAGTTGACAGGTTGTTATGGCATTGAAAGTTTCCGAACACTGTTAGTATTTTCTGTAGTAGTGGCATTCATTTTTGCCGAAATGCCTAGGATATTTTGGTCATGGCCCAAATCGTGGCTCCGATTTAGTGTAGGTGTTCGAGGCGAACGCCACTAGTTAATAGCGGTGTTCGGCTTTTGTTGAAAGCCACGACTATTTTGTCCTGGAATGGTGGTGCCAGGACTGGTCGCTGGGCAGCTCCAAATAGAATCCCGTTTTCTACTCCCTCCGTTTCAAAATATAATATGTTTTAGCTGTGTGAAGGAAATGTATCTAGATTTTTTTTAATGTATAGGTTCGGAGTGAACCTCTATGAACCTACATACTAAAAATAGTCTAGATACATTTCATTCACAAAGCTAAAACATATTATATTATGAAATGGAGGTAATACTAGTGTATGCTTCAAATAGCAATGAACATACTGGTCCATGCATGTCCTCACATGCACGGCGGAGCAGTAGACATGCATGTATTGCTGGTGTCCATGGAGATCACTTGATATGGTTATTGTGGATCTACAACTATAAAAGTACATGACCATAATTTTATGAAAATTGTATATGTAGAGAGAGAGTGAGAGACACGCAGTTGTACACGAGGATAGTGAGTGCTTGCTCAAACCAAGTTCATATGTGCTAGCTATACTTGAGAATATAATAAATTAAGGCTGCATGCATCGATTGCTGCAGAGGCCGGGGTACTTACACCATTTCAGAAAAAAAACTATACGTGAGAATGCTCCACTCAGAATTTAGAAACAAAACACCTAGAAGAGTAACATTTCACCGTAAATAAGAGATGATCAAGGATGTCCTCTGCCCATGTGCTATATATTTAATATATAGATAACGTGGCTATTAATATTTTCGATCAATTTTGGCACACTAAAGAAATCAAGGATAGCTGATGCCCTCGCATTTGCAAGGGCCCCCATGCTAGTTATTTTATGAAAGTAGTATAGGTAGAGAGAGTGGGAAATGCGCAGTTGTATATGAGAATAGTGCGTACTTGCTCTCCCAACTTTATATGTGCTAGCTATATGTGGGAGTGCTCCACTCAAAATTGAGAAACAGAACACTTGGAAGAGTAGTGTTAGCAGCGATGCCACTTTGACAACATACATATATTTACTCCTCTATATTTTAGAATGTATGGGTTTGGGATGCATCAAGAATTCATCCGATACGATGGGTCTGAATCAGTGCTGATGTAAGCTATATTTTCCTCCTGCACTATATTGGCTCGCCACAATATAGTCAGATGTGGCGTTCGTCACTTAGTTAGTCTGTTGCATAGGGGCCATGCGCCCTACCTAATCTCCGTCCAGAATCACGTAGCTATAGCTCAGCTATGCATACGGATATGATTGCTAGACCGCTGGAGCTTGCTAGTTCGTACTGCAAAAGTCGCACTACAAGCGGCAGCTAGACAGTCCAACCTATCCTTTGGTAGAGTGCACGGGTGAGTATCCGAGGCTATCCTGTCAAGTGGATTGGGTGAAAACACTCGTGTCACCCAAAATACTTTTTTACACCATAATACCCTTCCACACTAAAACTATCCTTTAGTTTATCCGTCTGGAAGGCAGCGATATTTCCACAGCAGCAACAATGAGCTTCTCCTAATTCTAGCGAATTAAAATGAGCTACACATGTATGAGAACAAAAACCCAAGCAATACGTTTACGAATATGCGCTCATGCCAAAGATTCAGAACCGAGTAAACAAGAATAAGATATAGAAACCAATCGGAGTAATGCACCGGGGAACTAACAATCAATGGACACCAAGGATATAAGCAAAAGCTTTTACTTCAGCCTGATCTTGAATTTATTGTACAACTGATGACGTACAAGCCGCAAATCGAGTAGAACATATGAATTTCGACTTCGGTCGTAGCCACTAGGATCAGAGGCATGGTGTCTCGAATTTCTGCCATCTTGGCGAAGCTGATAGAAGGTGTGGCGGAGGAGGGATGGACGAGTGATGCGGCTGGCGGCGGATAAGAAATCACCGGCATCGGGGCTGTGTCGTCGCTAGGATGTGGAACGTGTTGTGAAGAGTAAAAAAGGCGCGGTACCCCGGGTGTCTCCAACCCACTTCTACCCGTCGGTAATTCTGGGGTTTGCTGGGTTGGGCAAGAAAATCATTGTAATCCACCTGAAAACCGTTGTGCCAAACAAGGCCTTAATTGGAATGCAGCTCATCAGATAGATATCGATGGGTGACGCTGCATCCAAAGAGTCCATTGGATGGAAAGATCACAAGAAAGTAGAAGGTGCAGACCACCGTATGCCAGTGGCTAGCCGTGCACATGATCAATATTAATGCATTGCGTGTATGTACACACACCGTGCATATGTACAATAGGGCTAACGCTCAACTTGATCAATGCATCCAGGGGGTATAGATGTAATGAGGTCGCAAAAGGTGGTGGCATTTTTACAATAGGCCGAATTTCAGCGGGAACTAGTGATGTAGTCATAAAAAACCTTATTAAATATTGTAGAAACATTGATCCGATCCATTTCACTATATAAAAAGCGGGAAAAGCTTTTTTTGGGCGGTAAAAAGAAAAAAAACTCATACCTTCTTAGGAATTTGCACAATGAAGTAGTTAAACAATATTTCGACATGTATGAAAAACCCTAGCTAGTATTCTTGAAGTAGTTAAACAAAAACTCTATACAGATTCGTTTCAAAGACCGTACGAATCCACCTGAAGCCCGTATAGATATCTTAGAGGTATACTCACCGGTAGAATTATACTCATGTGCCTGCGAGAGACAGAAAACTTGAGGTATATAGCAGCAGCAACAAAATTTCAAAACGTGGGATGCAAATACGTAGATCACGATAACGGGAGGTGGGATCATCCGGTGAGAACGTGGAGTATCCCCAGCTCGACCGAGTACACCTATACGGATGAATACATAGACTAGATTTGGGTTCCTATAGGTCAAAACAAAACTGGCCCATACAAACTTAAGTTTGAGGGGAGACACTGAAGCACACCTCGTCATGAGAACTGGCCCGTAGAGGCAATATTTCGGTCCCAGAGACACACTTTTATTGTCTTTATGTACTTGTAGAGGCACCGTACACATTGTCTCTATAGTGTCACTATGGGCAGTGTCTCTTATGTGTTAAGGACACTAGTAATCATGTCGATACAACTTATAAGACATAACAAAGAGTCATTATATTATGCATATACACGTCAAGTAAAAAATACTATGAAAAACATCTCAAATCTGGATGATATCACAACTTTTGTGGCATTGTTACAAGTCAGTAAATAACATAATACCGAGGAATTGAGTGTGAAGGTTAGTCAATTCATTTTGTATCACGGATTATTACTAGTATTTATTCGCGATGAAATATTAATTACATAAACATGTGATCCAATCGGTTGATGCTCCGAGCAAGCAATCCTACATATTTTGGGTTAAATTGTCACTACAAGGAATTTGTTGATACACGAGCCTCCATTTTCGTCACCGAATCGTCATTGTCTACAATATATGACGATGTTATGACGAAAAACATATCGTCAAAAACTGAGCGTCAGTAATTGCATCCAACGACGTTTTTTTTGCAAAATCGTTATAACCATCTATGACGATATTGGATCGTCATAACCGTTATGACGATCCAATATCGTCACAGACCATCTAGCCATGCCATGTCAGATTCTACGTGGCTGATCCGATGTGGCAAAACTATGCGGAAAAGAGATCGTCATAATTCAAATTCAGCTCGGTCCACTATGGTGGTCTATATGGGCCAGCCCAATAATTATACCTTTTTCTTTTTTTCCTTTTTTTGTTCATTTCTTCCATGGGCCGTTGCTTTTTTAGGGTGTGTTCCGTTTTGGGCCTTTGTCTTGTACAACCAATTTCTTTTTTATTTTTTCAACCTTTTTTCCTGTTTTTTCTTAATTCCACGTGGCCTTTTTTGGATCCAGTACATTCCCGAAGCTACTGCCAGACCACCCAACAACACTTCCAAATATATAGTTTACACAACACAACAATATAACATCCAGAGTTTAAACATGACATCCACGAGGCTAATAAGTAACACTATCACATGACAAGACAGCCAGATCATCATAACCGATATAAATAGCTGATACAACAAATATAAACATGACAGCAGATAGAAAGAAACAGCAACCAAAATTGATACACAATAACCAAATAAATAGCAGATACAGCAGATGTAAACATGACATATTCGCTATTGGTTGTCGATGCCTATAGCGGAGGTTCCTACTACTCCTTATGGCACCCTTGTTGCTGGCCTAGATATACCACAACCAAGAACTTCCAAATATCCTCCTTCGATTTGTGATATCATGTCCTCCTTCCAAATATCCTAGATTTACCAATATTTGAGGTAAAATTGTTTTTTAGCACTGTGTGATATCATGTCGTCTTCATCGAGGAAATGTCCATCTGGTTATGCTAAAAGAGAAAGAGCGAAAGAGGTGGCTGTATTGGTACAATTACAAAGAGGAGATATTTTAAAAAAATTCAATGGTAATAGTGGTTCTTTGATAATCCCATCGAGAAGAAATTATTGGATGGCACCGACATCGAACCCATCATAAGTTACTTTGCATCGAAAAATGCTAGAAGAATTTTTCGATGTATTTTAAGTGTTATTGGTAACATATATTTTACTCGTATAATATTCATTAGTATAATTATGATGCTTATATTAGGGGCCCAAAATTTGGTCTCGCCCTGGGCCCCTAAAATTTCAGGACCGGCCCTGTCTCCGAGCACAATCATCCCGACGTCCACAGCCTCTGTGCCTGTTGGAGCTGGTCCTGCAGCCCCTGATCTTCTTCTCTCTTCTACCTCTCACAATCTCTCATGACCACACACGGTGAGAAACTCCACGCACGCACACACCCATGCACCAAAGAAGAGCACATAAGCTTTGCCGTGAGACTCCCTTGGCAACCACAAATGGTACATCTTTTTCTGCCCGCATGCCTCTTCTCTTCTCATTAACTGAATACCATATTTATACAGGAGCTAGCACGGCCAGGGGCCAACGCCCTGATCCGCTTCATGTGCTCACGTTCAGCAGAACGTGTGGACCTACCTGCCTAATTACATGCAAACGAGTGACACTTCTCTAACTGAATGTATGCACGTCCACTACCTAGCTGCATGCACGTGAATCTCACATAACGGCTTGCCTGTGTCCCGAGCCTGCGACCATCCGTGCGTCTCCCGTGCCTCGCCGTCGTGCCTTTTCTCCTAATTAAAAGAATAAAGAGTACAGCTCCTATACGATTCTCTTCCGTATCCTTCTCCTTCCCTGTCAGAGGAACAGAAGCATCTGGAGCTGAGCCGTCATTCCTCCAGCCTCTAGACACTTACCGCCGACCGGATCTCGTAAGCTCTACCGTCAAGCAAGCTCGTCGGAGCTGCGCACGCCCACTGGAAGAGCGGCGTACCGCTACTGTACACAACAATTGTGCATAGGTGCGTGAACTACTCCGTACTATATTTGATTGGGTGATGGAGGCTCAATTGTGCATACCTGTGTTAACTGATCATACAACTTCTAATAAACGTTAGTTGCACTTTGGTTTAACCAACTCGAACATCTAGATCACTGTGAGCCTAAACGCTAGGGTTCATATTGTTGTTGCTTTGGGCATTTGTGAAAGCACAATTGTAGAACAAACGAGCGGAATTTTGTGTCTGATTTTCACATACTGTACAGACTGGATTAAGCTTTTCTTGACAGACAGAACACTCTTCTCATACTGGTTTTCAGTAGTACACAGTTAACGGCACATACAAGTTCTAATAAACGTTACTTCAGCTTGGAAGTCAAAACATATACCCCAGATAAAAGGCAGATTTTGAGTATTTCGCTGCAGCGATTCAGTAGAGTCTACACATGGGTTGCTAATTCAGTAAAGTCTATACAACGTGGCATGGATGCATGTCTCTGTTTTATTAGATTATCAGGTTATCTGAACTGAATTTTTGCATTGCAGGATGGGAAGTACTTGCATCAATGGGTTGAAAAGGGAGAAATTGGGGAATTTCCCTGTAGCGATTCATCATGAAGAATGGAGTGAGATAGAGAGGAGCAATTGCCTGTGCTTTAGCCGGGCTAAGCCATACGGATTGCTCCGTTTCAACTCTAGATTGATTCAACCTCCTTTTCTACTTGCATTAGCGGCAGATTAGATGTGCACAGCTGAATATTTTCTCGGTGTATTTCGGCGCGATGAGATTGTTCCCCCAAGTTTTGTGTCCAGTTTTAATGCCGTGAGAATATTAACGTAAAGAATCCTATAGTAGCTGTATTCATTATTTTTTTAATTATTAGGAGAAAGGTCACGAGTGGGAGGCACGGGAGCCGCCGCCGTTGGATGGACTCTGAACGTCTCGGTCGGATGGTCATGGTCGCAGGCTCGGGGCACAGGCAAGCCGCGTCCACACGACCCGGCCATATTGATCCATGCATGTAGTCTAGCTAGCCTCTACCTGCTGGTATATTAATTCCTATATAAACCACACCATTAGCTTATCTACACACATGATTCCAACTTTTTATGTGCAGACCACCGCAATAAAAGATGATATAATCACCTACTTAATATGAATAACAAGATTAGTTCCAACGGTGCCTACTATGACGAGACAACCAGGGCAGTCATTCCCCTACTATAGCCACCTCCTCTCGCCTCTCGGCGCATGCGTTGACGTACATGTGCTGGCGGCGTTCCCGGCGTTCCCCATGCATGATGATGCAACGCCGGCTTGGCTGGGTCCTTCTCGGACCGTGCGGCGCGACGGGCGCTGCTGCAGCTGAAGTGCACGTAGATCCTCCGTGCTTGCTCCCACCCCCGCAGCTGTGCGTGGGCTGCCACCCGATGCAATCCTAGGAGATAGCTTGATTCATCTCTGGATATTATAAAGATAGCTTTTCATGTCCCAAACACATCGGACCCAAACATCCTAATTCAAGTAAGTGACCCAGCGTGCACCGCATTGCCGGTAGTTGTAGAGGCCCTAGTATACGGAGGTAGCCTCATGAAAGTGACCCGAGTACGGATAGTCATGATGACCACATAATACGGTTGTTGCATATTTTTACGACCATAAGAGTACATGATCATAGTTTGACGGGAGCTAGATATATATGTCCAACAAGTAATGTCCACACTTGTATATGAGCACATCGAATAGTACATATATGTGCCATAGTTCGCAAGAAAAATCAAGTAAAGCATAGAAACAAGAAAATGTGGAGAATAATGTGGATGCAATCTTGGGACCTGAATTGTTCTATACAAGTCGGAACATATGGGCTTGAGATGCATCGAGAATTCATCCAATTGAATTGTTACAAGAGCTTCTCTACGTTAGCTATGTGCTTCCTATGAATTTTATGTCTTTACCACTACCAGGGCAGTGCACTCATTGGAAACCCAAACAGTGGCCTCTGGTCCTGAGTCAATCAGGGAGTGAGCCGAAGCTATATAGCTACATGTGTTAAGTATTGTACCTAGACTGTCGCAAAGGAATGCGCTCAAAGCCAAATCTGGATCCACGATATGGTCATCTGAGGGCTCTATCCCTTCATGATATCCACGAGGTTCGCTATCCTCATAGGTCTCATCACTATCAATTGGACAAATCCGTATGATGTAACAACTTTTGCGGCATTGTCAGTATATAACATAATTCCAAGGAATTGATTGTGAACTTTACTCGGCTCATTTTGTGCCGCGCATTATTACTAGTATTTCTTCGGGATGAAATAGGATGTGCGAGAGAATTGCTTCGGTACCCCCCCCCCCCTCGTCCCCGCGCCTAGCAAAGAATCCAGTGCTTTTGTATAGGATACGTATACTACCACGGACATACGTGATCAGGCGGGATCGGAAAGTGGAGGGCGAGTCTCGTACGACCGGATCGATCGCGCAGCTCTTGCTCGTATGATCGGGGTAGATTCGATTGTGAAGTTGACTCGGCTCATTTTGTGCCGCGCACATTATTACTAGTATTTCTTCGGGATGAAACATTAATTGCATACACATGTGATCCAATCGGTTGATTCTCTGAGCAAGCAATCCTACACAGTTTGGGTTAAATAGGATGCGATGATAGAAATTGACATCCTAATGTCGGTTCATGTCACTACTATATCTAAATAAGGAAAAGCTTCGAAGTTATGTAATTGTTTGCTTGGACTAAATTTTGGGCATAAATCCCCTCTAGTGCATGTCACAAATGAAATTTGCTAGTCATCTTTCTAGCGATGAGAACGAATCAGCTAATCAATTCTCACTAAGTTGCTTACACGGCCGACCATGCATGTATTTTAATCAACCCTGGGCTAGCTAGGAACATCACCTAAACCGGAACCTTATCCTCTCCTGTCCTCCCCCCTCCTCCCTCAGTTGAGAGTCAGCCACTGCTCGCCGGGCCTCTCCGCCGCCCTCCCCGCCGGAATAGCCGGCTGAGGCTGGGTTTGGGGAGGTGCCAGAGGTAGCAGTAGGTGTAATTGGTCCTGGTTTGGGCGGATTTCCGCCGTAGATTGGCGTCCTACCAGGAGTTCGCGTGGGCACGGTCTCAGGGCTAAGATCTGCTCATGGCTAGCGGTCCTACCCCTCCTGGTGCTGCTCCGGCGGCCGGAGCTGCAGATGGAGGTCGACGCTGGCGACTCCTCAAATAAAGGGCACGTGGAGCTCCTTCTTCCGAAGTGGACGGCGGAGGCTGCCATGTCTCACCCGGCTGGCCGTGGCGGCATGGGGGTGAGGCGCGGCAGTGCGATGCGGTGGCCTGCTCGTCTTTCCCCGGCCGGCCGTGGCGGCGAGGGGGGGGGGGGGGGGGGGAGGAGACGACGATCGCGGCTGTTTCCCCTTTGCTCTCCTCTACATGGCATTTGTGCTAGAACCGATTGATGTCGAGTTGCGCCGTTTCACAGCTGTCCCTGGTCGGCCGTGCTGGCGAGGAGGGAAGCTGCGATGCTGTTGACTCAGGCTGTTCGGTCTTCGCCGCCTTTTATCAAAGAAGAAGTGGTTCCGTAGCAGCTACCCTAGGGGAACCGATTGATGTCGATTTGCGCCTTTTATCAGCTACCCTAGGTTCCGTAGAAGCTACCCTAGGTTCCGTAGCAGCTACCCTAGGGGAGCCGCCTTTTATCAAAGAAGTTGAACCGATTGATGTCGAGTTGCGCCGTTTCACAGCTGTCCCTTTGTCGTTGGAGTAGTCGTCCTCGCGGATTCTAGGGGCTCCCTACGGAGCCCCTCGGTGGTGATCTTTGGCCGCTTCTTGTCCAATAAGCTCGTTCCCGGGTTCGTCATTGCGACATCTTCTATGGCTTCTTCTCCTCATCTCGGGCAGGAGATTTGAGGAGAGAGCTCGGGTATTCGCGTAGCATTAGCAATTCATGGATGCTCGTTGCTGTTGCTCCTCAGCGTGTATTCTCCTCATGGACGTAGTGGTTATGTTTCGAAGGGAAGGTTCGCTAAGTTGCAGCAGCGATGGGCATCTATGGATGAAGGGTTCATGGGTTCTGCACCAAGATGATCTTCTTCGCCGTCTGTCTCCCACCGGTGGTAGGTGTGGTGAGTCAGTTGGTCGGGCATCACCGTCGGGTTTGGTAAAAACCCTCTTTGGCTGGCATTTTCCACAAGTTGCAGTGCCAGGAAGCAGTGGAGTTGGGAGCGGTGGCGGGTCATAGCCATCCGACATCCAAGGTCATCACATAGCCTATCAAAAAGCCGGTAAAGGGTTCCGGCATTTTTCCAACCTACTTCATGAGGCCCTTGAAGTCAGCCGCTGCATTACTCGTCAGCTCAGGAGCAAGTGGTTATGTCCCCGTGATGACTCACAAGTATAAGGGGTGTATTGCGGTATTTTTGATAAGTGAGAGTGTCGAACCCAACGAGGAGCAGAAGGTGTGCTTGGATCAGGAATTCCCTATAAATACTTAGCAAACGGATTTTTAGGTTTTTTTTTGATAATGCAGATAAATAAAGTGCGAGTAAATAAAAGACAATAATAATTGCAACAAGTGGCCCAATCCTTTCTTTAGCAAAAGACAAGCATGTTGTATTAGTTAGGATGACCAAACGTTTTCGAGGACACATGGGAATATCGTCAAGTGCTTTCGCTTCATATAGTTGATTAATCTTATTTAGTTGGATAAGTATTGTGTGGGTAAACCTATGCTAATGTAGTGACCTTCCTAGGAGTAATACATATTTGTGATTATACCCCTTGCAACCATCCGCAACTACAAGAAAGTAATTAAGATAAAAACCTAAGCACAACCTTAAATTTGAGATCCTACACTCCCATGCGCAAAGGTTTCTTAATGGTGGTTCAGGTTTCTATCAATCCGGCAACCCCGCGATTAGTAGCCAAATACACAATGCATTCCCCTAGGACCATAAAGGTGAAGTATCATGTAGTCGACGTTCACATGAGACCACTAGAAGAATAACACCACAACTTAAATATCAAACTATTGAATCTTTCTCAACACAATTCCACTACTATTAACATGAATTCTCCTATGTCCCCAAGAACTAAACGAACTACTCACGAGACATCATATGGATCAATATCAAAGATGAAATAATGATATGTAACAATCTGAACATGAACGATAATTCAATGGTTCCACTCAATAGCATCAACAACAACAAGTAATCAACACCGGGAAAGTTTCCCCTAAGAACTATGCAAGATTCAACCCAATTGTTACAGCGGTATGGAGTGGTGATGATGGTGCTGGTGGAGATGATGATGATAATCCCGATGATGTCTAGCTTGATGACGGTGTTGATGGCGACGATATCCCCTCTCTGGGAAGGAATTTCCTCGATAGATTTCTGCCTGCAGGAGAGCTCTTTCTCTCTCTGTAGTTTTCCGCTCCATAGAGGTGGCGGAATCTTTCCGTGGTCGCCCCCCGAGTCTTAGGGTTTTGAGGGGATTATATACGCCAAAGGGCGATGCCAGAGGTGGGCCAGGGTGGCCACACCACCTAGTGGCGCGGCCAGGGCTGACCCACGCAAGGGGGTGGTGTGGCCCCCCTGTGGCCCATCTCCACTTCCCCTTCTGGCTTCCTTCGTCTTCTGGAAAAATAGGATTTTCCATATATTTTCTGGGATTTTCCGATCTTCGTGAATTTTGCCTCTAAATAGTGCCTTTTCCATCAGAATCTAGACTTCAGTGGTCCATCCTCCAAAAGTCATCAACCATGCAAAAATAGATGAAATAACAAAAGTATCATCTCTTAATATGAAATATATCAATGAATAACAGTAAATTATGATATAGAATAGTGATCCAAAATGGATGTATCACCCCGCTCTTGTGCTTGATGGTGGCGTGCCTGTCTTCTGGATCAGTGGTGGAGAAGAGGAAGGACCAGTTTGTCTTTTGTCTTTTATCAGTAAGATCTTTTCTACTTATACCAAGGACCTATGTGTGTCTTCATATTGTATGGGGTCCTTTGTAATCATTTGTAACTTCCACCACTTGGAATATATGTGAAGCCTCTATCCCCTTCTAGGGCACTCCTTGTTAAAAAAAGCTAGGAACATCATCTTGCACTACTGTTACAACAATTGATATCGTCCTGCTGATATGTGCATGGGTAGTGGAGGATAGAAGTGTACACATCATTCGTGCATGCATGTACGGGAATCGCGAGTATGCTTACCTCTATCCCTATTCTCTAAGTACATGGTTTGCATAAATAGATTCTGTGCGAACCCTAAACACTAAATCGTGCCTACCCTAAACCCTCGACCCTTACCATTAGTTCAGATTTAAAAGGTCACATTTAGTCACATCAAACCAGATCTTCAGGAAAGATGGGTTTCGTCAGAATCAATGGGCCGCTACGTGGTCCATCGGGTGAAGCTTTGATGGCTCAATGCACGACGCCCAGAAAAGTGCTGGAGCAGTGTTGATGTAGAGCTCGTTGGAAACCCCAAGAGGAAGGTATGATGAGCACAGCAGCAAGTTTCCCTCAGTTATGAAACCAAGGTTTAATCGAACCAGTAGGAGCAAGGAAACACCCCAAAGGTGTTACTAGCTGAGCTTTGGCAGCGCGCACTATCGGTGCTAGTAGCAACATGGAGACCTGCACAACACAACCACAGAACTTTGTCCCCAACATGCGATGAGGTTGTCAATCTCACCGTGTTTTGCAGAAAACAAAGGATTAAACGTATCGAATGGAAAGAAGTAAAAGTTTGCAGAAAGTAAAAACAAAGCAGTAAACAGTTTGTAGATTGTATGTAAAAGAAAAGGACCGGGATCCTTAGTTCACTAGAGGTGGCTCTCCTTAAGATAGATAACATGCTGGGTGAACAAATTACAGCGGGGCAATTGACAAATACCGAGAAAGCAATACATGCATATACTAATCATCTTGACTCCTCTGAGACTTGATTGGGCATTACAACATAATACATAGACCGCCATCCAACTGCATCTATGACTAATAATCCACCTTTAGGTTATCATCCGAACCCCCTCTAGTATTAAGTTGCAAGCAACAGATTATTGCTTTACGAACTGCGTGTAAAGTAAACAATACGATTGTTCTATGAACAAAGGATTGTTGTTTTGTCCCTAGTAGCAACAACACATCTAGTACCTTAGAGATTTCTATCACTTCCCCAGATTACCAGAGGCATGAACCCACTATCGAGCATAAATACTAACTCTTGGAGTTGCTAGCATCTACTTGGCCAAGATAGCTACTAACAACGGAAAGCATGCAAGATCACAAATAACAAAGACATGATAGAATCAATAATCAATCTGAAATAGCATCTCAATATGCATCGGATCCCCGCAAACACAACATGCAGAATTACAAATAGATGATCTCGATCATGAACGGAGCTCACAAGATCGAAACATGAAAGCACAAAGGAGGAGAACCAGCCATCTAGCTACTACATGGATCCGTAGTCCAAGGATGAACTACTCACGCATCACACCGGAGGCTTGCATGGTGATGAAGAAGGCCTCCAGGGTGAATTCCCCTCTCCGGTAGTGTGCCGGGAAGAGCTTCAGATCCCTCCCGATCTAGGGATGGAGATGACGGCGGCTACAGACTCTTTCGTGGATTTTTGATCGGGTACTTAGGGTTTTCGTCCCGAGGGCAATATATAGGCGGAAGGAGAGGCCGAGGGGGTGCCGGGAGCGGCCACACCACCCCATGGCGCGGGCTAGGCCTAGCCGCGCGGCCAGGTGGTGTGGTGGCTCCCTGGCCCTTCTCCGTCTCGTATTCTGGCATTTGATGACTTCTAGAAAAATAGGCACTTTGGCTCTTGTGCCATCCAATTCCGAGAATATTCATTTTCTGACTTTCCTGGAATCAAAAACAGCAGAAAACAGGCAGCTGGCACTGTGGCTCTTGTTAATAGGTTAGTCCAAGAAATCATATGAAAAGTACTCCAAAGTTGGAACAAAACACAAGAAAGTGGATAAAACCAAGCATGGAACATCAAAAATTATAGATACATTTGTAATGTATCAAGTTTCAGCCAGCTTGATATATACGCCCCACCCTGAATGACCTTGCTTTTTCGAAATGGGGAGCGGAACCCCGTCCTCTGCATCAAGCGATGCACACAACCTTTATTTGTTATTAGAACCACATTGTTTGGCAAAAGCCATCACAAAGATGATACAAACCGAAACCGCCAAAGCTAAACAGTGAGCAAAAATGATAACTGTATCGCCATCTCCCCAACGATAACTGTGACTCTCGCCACACCAGCCATTGACACAACCTTGGTGCCAAGCAGCACCACCTCTGCTGATCCCTACAGGTGGTGAGAAGTCCAAAAGCGATGCCCTCAAGAGGAAAACCATGCAGAAGACACTGCCATCGCTCGATCCCTCGGGATCTAAGGTTTCCCCCCGAGTTTTCTTGGCTAGAGGGAGGAGTACCACCAGATCGCCGTCCTCCACGTCGCTGCTCCTCCGGCCATGTCGCAGCCTCCGCACGCTAGAGATGCCACGCTGCTGAGGTGCCCGATGTGCACCCCATCCGCAACGAGGATTGGTGTCCCATCCACCGATCTACGCTGGGGAAGACGAGAGACCCCCCCCCCCCCCCCCGCCGCAGTGCCCAGGCTTTGCCTAGACACGACCTTGGTGGCAGCGGGGGAGAGATGAGGGCAGGGAATTGGGGAGGCTGAGGCGGCGGTTACTAGGGTCCCCCCAACCCCCGTCGCCACATGGGGGCGAGAGGAGGGAGAGAGTAGTGTGGCAAGAAACTTACTTTTCTCTCTAGACGCGAAATACTTACCTCTCCTTCTTCTCCCCTTTCTACTTCTCCTTCTCCTCCACCACTTGTCCTCTCTCTGGCTGCCGCACCGACGTTGAGCCCCTCCGCCACCGCTTCGGCCTCCACGCCATCCTCGAGCCCATCCCCCACCGCTCCGGCCGCCACAACTTCCTCGAGCCTCTCCCCAGCTCAAACTCTTCCTCGGCCCCGAGTGCCACGACGGCCACGACTGCAGTAAGGTGACCAAATCGATCGGTGACCATGGCGATAGGCGATAGCAGCGAGACCGACGCTCCATATCTCGCTTTTTTTTGAATTTTCAAAAGGTTATCTGTGGCGCATCATGCCCCCATGCGCCATGGATAAGTTTTTAGATCCTGCCTATTATTTAATTTTGAAATACTTATCCGCGTTGCACCATACCCCATGCGCCACAGATAACTGGACTTATCCTGGCACATCTCCACATGTGCCACTAATAAAAAATATCAGTGGAGTGATGATAGTGGCGCATGTCCCATGCGCCTCGGATAGAACAAACAGTGCGCCACTGATACGAAAATTTTTAGTAGTGTGGTGGGCAATATCTCATTAAAACGGCCATAAAACGCGAAAACGATGAGGTTTTGCTCATATCTCTCAAACATATATCGGGTCTTACGGTTGTTGTAAATCGCCCTATAACTCCAAAATTGTGGGTAATAGCTCATTAAACAACCATAAAGAGCCAAAAGGACGAGGTTTTTGTCAGATCTCTCAAATGTATATCAGATCTTATGGTCATTGTAAATCGCCTTGGAACCCCAAAACGGTGGGCAATATCTCATGAAAACGTCCATAAACCGTGAATAGGATCAGTTTTTGGTCATATCTCTCAAACATGTACTAGGTCTTACGGTCGTTGCAAATTGCCCTGGAACCCAAAAACAGTGGGAAATAGCTGATGAAAACGGCCATAAAATATGAAAATGATGAGTTTTTGTCATATACCTCAAACATATATCGGGTCTTACGGTCATTCTAAATCGCCTTGGAAACTCCAAAACTAAAGCGCGAAAAGGACGAGTTTTTGGTCATATCTCTCAAACATATATCGGGTCTTACGGTCGTTGTAAATCTCCCTAGAACTCCAAAACTGTGGGCAATAGGTCATGATACCAGCCATAAAGCGCGAAAAGGACGAGTTTTTGGTCATATCTGTCAAACACGTATCAGGTCTTATGGTTGTTGTAAATTGCCCTAGAACCCCAAAACTATGGGCAATAGCTCATGAAAACGGCTATGAAACGCGAAAACGACGAGTTTTAGGTCATATCTCTCAAACATATATCGGGTCTTACGGTCATTGTAAATTGCCCTGGAACCACAAAACGGTGGGCAATAGCTCATTAGAACGGCCATAAAACACGAAAACGACGAGTTTTGGTCATGTCTCTCAAACATATATCGGGTCTTACGGTCATTGTAAATAGCCCTGTAACTCCAAAACTGTGGGAAATAGCTCATGAAAACAACCATAAAGAGCAAAAAAGATGAGTTTTTGGTTAGATCTATAAAATGTATATCGGGTCTTGCGGTCGTTGTAAATCGCCCTGGAACCCCAAAATGGTGGGCAATATCTCATGAAAAAAGCCATAAAGCGCGAAAAGGATGAGTCTTTGGTCATATCTCTCAAACATGTATCGGGTCTTACGGTCGTTGTAAATCGCCCTGGAACCCCAAAACTATGGGCAATAGCTCATGAAAACGATCATAAAATATGAAAATGACGAGTTTTTGGTCATATCTCTCAAACATATATCGGGTCTTATGGTCATTGTAAATTGCTGTAGAACTCCAATACTGTGGGCAATAGCTCATGAAAACGGCCATAAAGCGCGAAAATGACGTGCGTTGGTCAGATCTCACAAACATGTACCTTGTCTTACTATCGTTGTAAATCACCCTGCAACCCCAAAACTGTGGGCAATAGCTCATGCAAATGTCCATAAAATACGAAAATGACGAGTTTTTGGTCATATCTCTCAAACATATATCGAGTCTTGCGGTCGTTGTAAATCGCCTTGGAAACCCCGAAACTATGGGCAATAACTCATGAAAACGGCCATAAAACGTGAAAACGATGAGTTTTTGGTCATATCTCTCAAACATATATGGGGTCTTATGGTCACTGTAAATTTCCCTAGAACTCCAAAACTGTGGGCAATAGCTCATGAAAACAGCCAAAAAGCGCGAAAAGGACGAGTTTTTGGTAATATCTCTCAAACATGTAACGGGTCTTATGGTAGTTGTAAATCGCCTTGGAACCCCGAAACAATGGGCAATAGCTCATGAAAACAACCATAAAACACGAAAACGACGAGTTTTTGGTCATATCTCTCAAACACTTATCGGGTCTTACGATCGTTGTAAATCACCTTGGAAACCCGGAAACTATGGGCAATAACTCATGAAAACGGCCATAAAACGCGAAAACGATGAGTATTTGGTCATATCTGTCAAACATATATCGGGTCTTATGATCGCTGTAAATTTCCATATAACTCCAAAATTGTGGGCAATAGCTCATGAAAACAGCCATGAAGTGCGAAAAGGACATGTTTTCGGTCAGATCTCTCAAATGTATATCGGGTCTTATGGTTGTTGTAAATCACCTTGGAACTCGAAAACTATGGGCAATAGCTCGTGAACATTGCCATAAAGCGCGAAAACGATGAGTTTTTGGTCATATCTGTCAAACATGTATCGGGTCTTATGGTTGTTGTAAATCGCCTTGGAACTCCGAAACTGTGGGCAATAGCTCATGAAAACGGGCAATAAATACGAAAATGACGAGTTTTTGGCCATATCCGTCAAACATATATCGGGTCTTATGGTCATTGTAAATCTCTTTGCAAACTCCCAAACAATGGGCTAGAGCTCATGAAAACCACCATAAAGCGCGAAAAGGACGAGTTTTTGGTCATGTCTCTCAAACATATATCGGTCTTACGGTCGTTGTAAATCTCCCTAGAACTCCAAAACTGTGGGCAATAGCTCATGATAACAACCATAAAGCGCGAAAAGGATGAGTTTTTGGTGATATCTCTCAAACACATATTGGGTCTTACGGTCATTGTAAATCGCCCTGGAACCGCGAAATTGTGGGCAATAGCTCATGAAAACGGCCATAAAACGTGAAAACGACGAGTTTTAGGTCATATCTCTCAAACATATGTCGGGTATTACGGTGGTTGTAAATCGCCCTGGAATCACAAAATGGTGGGCAATAGCTCATTAAAACGGCCATAAAACGCGGAAACGACTAGTTTTTGGTCATATCTGTCAAACATATAGCGGGTCTTACGGTCGTTGTAAATCTCCCAGGAACTCCAAAACTATGGGCAATAGCTCATGAAAACAGCCATAAAGCGCGAAAGGACGAGGTTTTGGTCATATCTCTCAAACACGTATCGGGTCTTTTGGTCTTTGTAAATCGCCCTGGAACTACAAAATGGTGGGCAATATCTCATGAAAACAGCCATAAAGCGCGAAATGGATGAGTTTTTGGTCATATCTCTCAAACATATATCGGGTCTTATGGTTGTTGTAAAGTGCCCCGGAACTCCAACACTATGGGCAATAACTCATGAAAACATCCATAAAGCGCGAAAAGGACGAGTTTTGGGTCACATCTCTCAAACATGTATCGGGTCTTACAGTCGTTGTAAATCGCCTTGGAACCCCGAAACTGTGGGCAATAGCTCATGCAAACAGCCATAAAACACGAAAACGACAAGTTTTTGGTCATATCTCTCAAACATGTATCGGGTTTTTCGGTTGATGTAAATCGCCTTGGAACCCCAAAACTATGTAGCTCATGAAAACGAGCATAAAATAAGAAAATGACGAGTTTTTGCTCATATCTCTCAAACATATATCGGGTCTTATGGTCATTGTAAATCTCCTTGGAAACTCCAAAACTATGTGCAACAGCTCATGAAAACCACCATAAATCTCCTTGGTCATATCTCTCAAACATTTATCGGGTCTTACAGTCGTTGTAAATCTGCCTGGAACCCTAGGGTTATCGGCTATAGCTCACGAAAACAGCCGCGAAAAGGGCGAGTTTTAGATCGCTCAAACATGTATCGGGTGTTATGGTCTTTTTAAATCGCTCTAGAACCCCAAAAATATGGGCAATAGCCCCTGGAAACATCCATAAAACATGAAAATGATGAGTTTTAGGTCATATCACTCAAACATATATCGGGTCTTACGGTCATTGTAAATCGTGTTGTAACTGCAAAACTGTGGGCAATAGCTCATGAAAACAACCCTAAAGAGTAAAAAGGATGAGTTTTTGGTTCGATCTATCAAATGTATATCGGGTCTTGCGGTCTTTGTAAATCGCCCGGGAACTCCAAAATGGTGGGCAATATCTCATGAAAAAAGCCATAAAGCGAGAAAAAGGTTGGGTTTTTGGTCATATCTCTCAAATATGTATCGGGTCCTACGGTCGTTGTAAATCGCCCTAGAACCCAAAAACTATGGGCAATAGCTCATGAAAAAGATCATAAAATACGAAAATGACGAGTTTTTGGTCATCTCTCTCAAACATATATCGGGTCTTATGGTCATTGTAAATTGCTCTAGAAATCCAATATTGTGGGCAATAGCTCATGAAAACGGCCATAAAGCGCGAAAATGACGTGTTTTGGTCAGATCTCTCAAACATGTACCTTGTGTTACTATCGTTGTAAATCACCCTGGAACCCCAAAACTCTAGGCAATAGCTCATGAAAATGGCCATAAAATACGAAAATGACGATTTTTTGGTCATATCTTTGAAACATATATCGGGTGTTACGGTCGTTGTAAATCTCCTTGGAAACCCTAAAACTATGGGTAATAACTCATGAACGGCCATAAAACGCGAAAACGATGAGTTTTTGGTCATATCTCTCAAACATATATCGGGTCTTATGGTCACTCTAAATTGCCCTGGAACTCCAAAACTGTGGGAAATAGCTCATGAAAACAGTCATAAAGCGCGAAAAGGACGAGTTTTTGGTAATATCTCTCAAACATGTAGCGGGTCTTACGGTAGTTGTAAATCGCCTTGGAACCCCGAAACTGTGGGCAATAGCTCATGAAAATAGCCATAAAACACGAAAACGACCAGTTTTTATTGATATCTCTCAAACACGTATCGGGTCTTATGGCCGTTGTAAATCGCCCTATAACCCCGAAACTTTGGGGAATAGCTGATGAAAACGGCCATAAAATACGAAAATGACGAGTGTTTGGTCATATCTCTCAAACATATATCGGGTCTTGCGATCGTTGTAAATACCCTTGGAATCCCCGAAACGATGGGAATAACTCATGAAAACGGCCATAAAACGCGAAAACGATGAGTTTTTGGTCATATCTCTCAAAGATATATCGGGTCTTACGGTCGCTATAAATTTCCCTATAACTCCAAAACTTTGGGCAATAGGTCATGAAAACAGCCATGAAGTGCGAAAAGGACATGTTTTTGGTCAGATCTCTCAAATGTATATTGGGTCTTACAGTCATTGTAAATCGCCCTAGAACCCAAAAATGTATATTGGGTCTTACGGGCAATAGCTCATGAAAACCACCATAAAGCGCGAAAAGGACGAGTTTTTGGTCATATCTCTCGAACATATATCGGGTCTTATGGTCATTGTAAATTGCTCTAGAACTCCAACAGTTTGGGCAATAGCTCATGAAATAAAGTGCGAAAAGGACGTGTTTTTGTTCAGATCTCCCAAACACGTATGATGTCTTATGGTCGTCGTAAATCACCTTGGAACTCCAGAACTATGGGCAATAACTCATGAAAACAGTCATAAAGCGCGAAAAGGACGAGATTTTGGTCATATCTCTCAAACATATATCGGGTCTTACGGTCGTTGTAAATTGCCTTGTAACTCCAGAACTATGGGTAATAGCTCATGAAAACCACCACAAACATCGAAAAGGACGCGTTATTGGTCAAATCTCTCAAATGTATATCGGGTCTTACGCTCGTTGTAAACCGTCCTGGAACCCCAAAACGGTGGGTAATAGCTCATTAAAACGGCCATAAAAGCTCATGAAAATGACAATTTTTTGGTCATATCTCTCAGACATATATCGGGTCTTACAGTCGTTGTAAATCTCCGTGGAACTCCAAAACTATGGGCAATAGCTCATGAAAACAGCCATAAAGTGTGAACGGGCGAGGTTTTGGTCATATCTCCTAAACACGTATCGGGTCTTATGGTCGTTGTAAATCGCCCTAGAACCCCAAAATGGTGGGCAATATCTCATGAAAACAGCCATAAAGGGCGAAAAGGATGAGTTTTTGGTCATATCTCTCAAAGATATATCGGGTCTTATGGTTGCTATAAATTGCCCCAGAACTCCAACACTGTGGGCAATAGCTCATTAAAATAGCCATAAAGCGCGAAAAGGACGAGTTTTTGGTCAGATCTCTCAAACATGTATCAGGTCTTACGGTCGTTGTAAATCGCCTTGGAACCCCGAAATTGTGGGCAATAGCTAATGAAAACAGCCATAAAACACGAAAATGACAAGTTTTTGGTCATATATCTCAAACATGTATCGGGTCTTACAGTCGTTGTAAATCGCCCTGGAACCCCAAAACTGCGTAGCTCATGAAAACGAGCATAAAATACGAAAATGGCGAGTTTTTGGTAATATCTCTCAAACATATATCGGGTCTTGCGGTTGTTGTAAATCTCCTTGGAAACTCCAAAACTATGGGCAATAGCTCATGAAAACCACCATAAAGTGCGAAAATGACGAGTGTTTGGTCATATCTCTCAAACATATATCGGGTCTTGCGATCGTTGTAAATACCCTTGGAATCCCCGAAACTATGGGAATAACTCATGAAAACGGCCATAAAACGCGAAAACGATGAGTTTTTGGTCATATCTCTCAAACATATATCGGGTCTTACGGTCGCTATAAATTTCCCTATAACTCCAAAACTTTGGGTAATAGCTCATGAAAACAGCCATGAAGTGCGAAAAGGACATGTTTTTGGTCAGATCTCTCAAATATTATATTGGGTCTTACGGTCATTGTAAATCGCCCTAGAACCCAAAAATGTATATTGGGTCTTACGGTCTTATGGGCAATAGCTCATGAAAACCACCATAAAGCGCGAAAAGGACGAGTTTTTGGTCATATCTCTCGAACATATATCGGGTCTTATGGTCATTGTAAATTGCTCTAGAACTCCAACAGTTTGGGCAATAGCTCATGAAATAAAGTGCGAAAAGGACGTGTTTTTGTTCAGATCTCCCAAACACGTATGATGTCTTATGGTCGTCGTAAATCACCTTGGAACTCCAGAACTATGGGCAATAACTCATGAAAACAGTCATAAAGCGCGAAAAGGACGAGATTTTGGTCATATCTCTCAAACATATATCGGGTCTTACGGTCGTTGTAAATTGCCTTGTAACTCCAGAACTATGGGTAATAGCTCATGAAAACAACCACAAAGAGCAAAAAGGACTCGTTATTGGTCAAATCTCTCAAATGTATATCGGGTCTTACGCTCGTTGTAAACCGCCCTGGAACCCCAAAACGGTGGGTAATAGCTCATTAAAACGGCCATAAAAGCTCATGAAAAGGATGGGTTTTTGGTCATATCTCTCACACATATATCGGGTCTTACGGTCGTTGTAAATCTCCCTGGAACTCCAAAACTATGGGCAGTAGCTCATGAAAACAACCGTAAAGTGCGAACGGGCGAGGTTTTGGTCATTTCTCCTAAACACGTATCGGGTCTTATGGTCGTTGTAAATCACCCTAGAACCCCAAAATGGTGGGCAATATCTCATGAAAACAGCCATAAAGCGCGAAAAGTAGGGTGTCAAGCGGGGCGGGTTGCGGCACAACTTTTTCACTAAGCCTTCTCTAATTTTACATACTTTTGAGACCTCCTTTTGCCTATATTTTGTTTCGCGGGTCGTTATGCGGGTGCCGCTTGCCACCCTAGCGAAAAGGATCAGTTTTTGGTCATATCTCTCAAAGATATATCGGGTCTTATGGTTGCTATAAATTGCCCCGGAACTCCAACACTGTGGGCAATAGATCATTAAAATAGCCATAAAGCGCAAAAAGGACGAGTTTTTGGTCAAATCTCTCAAACATGTATCGGGTCTTACGGTCGTCGTAAATCGCCTTGGAACCCCGAAATTGTGGGAAATAGCTAATGAAAACAACCATAAAAAACGAAAATGACAATTTTTTGGTCATATCTCTCAAACATATATCGGGTCTTACAGTCGTTGTAAATCTCCGTGGAACTCCAAAACTATGGGCAATAGCTCATGAAAACAGCCATAAAGTGCGAACAGGCGAGGTTTTGGTCATATCTCCTAAACACGTATCGGGTCTTATGGTCGTTGTAAATCGCCCTAGAACCCCAAAATGGTGGGCAATATCTCATGAAAACAGCCATAAAGGGCGAAAAGGATGAGTTTTTGGTCATATCTCTCAAAGATATATCGGGTCTTATGGTTGCTATAAATTGCCCCAGAACTCCAACACTGTGGGCAATAGCTCATTAAAATAGCCATAAAGCGCGAAAAGGACGATTTTTTGGTCAGATCTCTCAAACATGTATCAGGTCTTACGGTCGTTGTAAATCGCCTTGGAACCCCGAAATTGTGGGCAATAGCTAATGAAAACAGCCATAAAACACGAAAATGACAAGTTTTTGGTCATATCTCTCAAACATGTATCGGGTCTTACAGTCGTTGTAAATCGCCTTGGAACCCCAAAAACTGTGTAGCTCATGAAAACGAGCATAAAATACGAAAATGGCGAGTTTTTGGTAATATCTCTCAGACATATATCGGGTCTTGCGGTTGTTGTAAATCTCCTTGGAAACTCCAAAACTATGGGCAATAGCTCATGAAAACCACCATAAAGTGCGAAAATGACGAGTGTTTGGTCATATCTCTCAAACATATATCGGGTCTTGCGATCGTTGTAAATACCCTTGGAATCCCCGAAACTATGGGAATAACTCATGAAAACGGCCATAAAACGCGAAAACGATGAGTTTTTGGTCATATCTCTCAAACATATATCGGGTCTTACGGTCGCTATAAATTTCCCTATAACTCCAAAACTTTGGGCAATAGCTCATGAAAACAGCCATGAAGTGCGAAAAGGACATGTTTTTGGTCAGATCTCTCAAATATTATATTGGGTCTTACGGTCATTGTAAATCGCCCTAGAACCCAAAAATTTATATTGGGTCTTACGGTCTTATGGGCAATAGCTCATGAAAACCACCATAAAGCGCGAAAAGGACGAGTTTTTGGTCATATCTCTCGAACATATATCGGGTCTTATGGTCATTGTAAATTGCTCTAGAACTCCAACAGTTTGGGCAATAGCTCATGAAATAAAGTGCGAAAAGGACGTGTTTTTGTTCAGATCTCCCAAACACGTATGATGTCTTATGGTCGTCGTAAATCACCTTGGAACTCCAGAACTATGGGCAATAACTCATGAAAACAGTCATAAAGCGCGAAAAGGACGAGATTTTGGTCATATCTCTCAAACATATATCGGGTCTTACGGTCGTTGTAAATTGCCTTGTAACTCCAGAACTATGGGTAATAGCTCATGAAAACCACCACAAACAGCGAAAAGGACGCGTTATTGGTCAAATCTCTCAAATGTATATCGGGTCTTACGCTCGTTGTAAACCGTCCTGGAACCCCAAAACGGTGGGTAATAGCTCATTAAAACGGCCATAAAAGCTCATGAAAATGACAATTTTTTGGTCATATCTCTCAAACATATATCGGGTCTTACAGTCGTTGTAAATCTCCGTGGAACTCCAAAACTATGGGCAATAGCTCATGAAAACAGCCATAAAGTGCGAACGGGCGAGGTTTTGGTCATATCTCCTAAACACGTATCGGGTCTTATGGTCGTTGTAAATCGCCCTAGAACCCCAAAATGGTGGGCAATATCTCATGAAAACAGCCATAAAGGGCGAAAAGGATGAGTTTTTGGTCATATCTCTCAAAGATATATCGGGTCTTATGGTTGCTATAAATTGCCCCAGAACTCCAACACTGTGGGCAATAGCTCATTAAAATAGCCATAAAGCGCGAAAAGGACGAGTTTTTGGTCAGATCTCTCAAACATGTATCAGGTCTTATGGTCGTTGTAAATCGCCTTGGAACCCCGAAATTGTGGGCAATAGCTAATGAAAACAGCCATAAAACACGAAAATGACAAGTTTTTGGTCATATCTCTCAAACATGTATCGGGTCTTACAGTCGTTGTAAATCGCCCTGGAACCCCAAAACTGTGTAGCTCATGAAAACGAGCATAAAATACGAAAATGGCGAGTTTTTGGTAATATCTCTCAAACATATATCGGGTCTTATGGTTGCTATAAATTGCCCCGGAACTCCAACACTGTGGGCAATAGATCATTAAAATAGCCATAAAGCGCAAAAAGGACGAGTTTTTGGTCAAATCTCTCAAACATGTATCGGGTCTTACGGTCGTCGTAAATCGCCTTGGAACCCCGAAATTGTGGGAAATAGCTAATGAAAACAACCATAAAACACGAAAATGACAATTTTTTGGTCATATCTCTCAAACATGTATCGGGTCTTACGGTCGTTGTAAATCGCCCTGGAACCCCGAAACTGTGTAGCTCATGAAAACGAGCATAAAATACGGAAATGGCGAGTTTTTGGTCATATCTCTCAAACATATATCGGGTCTTACGGTTGTTGTAAAACTCCTTGGAAACTCCAAAACTATGGGCAATAGCTCATGAAAACCACCATAAAGCGCGAAAAGGATGAGTTTTTTGTCATATCTCTCAAACATATATCGGGTCTTACGGTCGTTGTAAATCTCCCTCGAACCCCGAAATTGTGGGCAATAGCTCATGAAAACGGCCATAAAACACGAAAACGACAAGTTTTTAGTCATAACTCTCAAACATGTATCGGGTCTTACGGACGTTGTAAATCTCCCTAGAACCCCAAAACTATGGGCAATAGCTCATGAAAACGGCCATAAAACGTGAAAATGATGAGTTTTTGGTCATATCTCTCAAACATATATCGGGTCTTACGGTCGTTGTAAATCGCCTTGGAAACTACAAAACTATGGGTAATAGCTTATGAAAACCACCATAAAGCGCGAAAGGACGAGTTTTAGGTCATATCTGTCAAACATATATCGGGTCTTACGGTCATTGTAAATTGCCCTGGAACCCCAAAATGGTGGGCAATATCTCATCAAAAAAAGCCATAAAGCACGAAAAGGATGAGGTTTCGGTCATATCTCTCAAACATGTATCGGGTCTTACGGTTGTTGTAAATTGCCCTGTAACTCCAGTACTACGGGCAATAGCTCATGAAAACAACCATAAAGAGCGAAAAGGACGAGTTTTTGATCAGATCTCTCCAATGTATATCGGGTCTTACGGTCTTTGTAAATCACCCTGGAACCCCAAAATGGTTGGCAATATCTCATGAAAACAGCCATAAAAGCACGAAAAGGATGGATTTTTGGTCATATCTCTCAAACATGTATTGGGTCTTACGATCGTTGTAAATCACCCGGAAACCCCAAACTGTGGGCAATAGGTCATGAAAACGACCATAAAATACGAAAATGATGAGTTTTTGGTCATATCTCTCAAACATATATCGAGTCTTATGCTCGTTGTAGATTGCCATGGAAACTACAAAACTATGGGCAATAGCTCATGAAAACCACCATAAAGTGCGAAAAGGACGATTTTTTGGTCATATCTCTCAAACATATTGTAACTACCTCGGTGAATTACGCTCTTAGTTACATGCCTAGATGAACGAAAGTGGTTAAAATAGTACGGTGGGGCCTAGGGCCACTCACGGTAGACCTTTCGGCCGTCCCAACCACTTTCAGACATCGGGACAAGAACGAGCGGCGTAATCGGCAGGCGAAGAGATCAACTACATACACAAATGAGTATGTATGCAAGCCACATACAACAGTCCTCAGAGCCATTCCATCTAAAAGAAATAGAAATATTGCAATGCCATACAGCAAGATTCAAATGTCCTAGATGGAGATAATAATTTAGGATAGCTCCTCATACATCACGCATCAGAGTATCAGGCGGAAGCGGAAAACAAGATCCCAGTACGGATAAGAAGCAAATCGGCATAAGATGCCACATAAATAAACACATCCCGCCCACAGATCTCACGGATCCCCATTCCCGGAATCTCTACACCGAATGATCGTTGCCAACATCATCTGTCTCTTCCACCCAGTATCCATCTTGCGGGTACACCTGTTCATCTGAATCAAACAATTTATCGTGTGAGACCCTAGGGGTACTCAGCAAGTCTTTATGCCGCTAAAGGGGACACAACCTGGGGTGACACAATTGCAGCAAAAGATAATACCTAACAATTCTAAAGATACTCGCTAACCATCTGCCTAACAAATTATAGACGGATGTCCGTGAATTAAGAACAACAGTTATAACAGTATAATTAACAGATCCATCCTCCTCCTCGCTTACCAACAAGGAAGCGGACGAACAACCTCCATCATCCGTTGGCAGTTTTATTAACCATTCCATGAGCGTTGCACTAATTACTAGTCAAGTACTTAGTCAAATTCAAAGCGGTACTTCAGTTATACTTGTCTATGATCGAGAAACTGTGCTCCAAGTCGTCCATAACCGCGGACACGGCTTTCAGAAAGATTTACCCTGTAGGGGTGCACGAATAGCAACACACACTCGATCAGCCTCGGAAAAACCAAATCAAACCCAACGAGGCATTCACGACAAAGCAATCACAGGATTCAGAAATATTTCAGGGGGCCACCCCATTAAGTTACCCGCAACGAAGTTGGCCGGCTCCGAGACGGACCCAAGGTTTGTGCCAATGGCTGTAAACGACTGGGAACCCGTAAATGTGACTGGGCTTGTCGATACCGCGAAAACACTCAGCAATTCTTAAACAGTACAGGTGCTCCTCGCACAATCTTAATAAAACAGTAACATGGCATAAATACAGGATAGTAATAAAGCCCCAAACTACTTTGTGGCCCCAAGAAATAAGAATGAATCAAGCTCTGGCTCAGGGGGGTCCATAAGGCCTCCCGGATGTGGATAGTGCGAATAGTCAAGGAACAGGAATCAAGTACTCGGGGTCCTACGGGACACAAGTGAGCATGAAAAACCAAATAGCAGATATTGCCCACCGGTGCCTCTTTCATTAGTTATCCCATTACTACTCAGGTCATGTTGTTTAGGTACCTCATTATTCATCAGACACTCACATACCCTACTCATGCTTTTCTACGACTCGCATGGCTCAAACAACTCCTGTAGTAATGGCTCATGGGATGGAGGAACAAGCTTCGGTGGGGTTTAAAAGTAAAGGCGATGAAGTACTTCAGATTCAATTTAATGCATTCGCGACTCAATGATGCAAGAATAAGATAGAGGCAATAGGTATTGTATGTATGCAAGCATGTGGTAGTGCTTGTCTGGTAGTTCAGTTGAAGCGAGAGATGGATCTGGGTAGTACTCCTGTGATTCCTGGTAATTCTCCTGCTGGGCGTCTATCCGACGAAGAACCAAACAAACAATGGCCAACATAAATAAAGTGCACAAGCATATGAATTAAAATGCGACAAGCAAACAAGCATGCCATGATGAATGATGCACAATTTGCATGGCATTAAAGTAGCATGGCAAAGGTGAGGTGTGGATACAAGAAATAGAGCATTTTACTATTTATTTAACCAAGTTTTATTGTCATAAACAGTTCAGATTTTTAATAATGACATGATGCATGCTTCAATTCAGAACAAGGACTGCATAGATAGAACGGGCTCGTCGCGCTGATCGATTTAGACATATTATTTGCCAAATTTGGAGTTATAGAATTAAAGTTATTAATTGATTAAGGAAAAGGGCATTTTATTGTAATTTTAATCATCTCGAAATTTTAAAGTGGTCAAATAATATTTTGAAGGGCATATTTGAAATCCCCACATTTTTCTGATCCAAAAACATATATTATTTGTATTATTTGGATTTATATTTGAAAAGTTATTTAAATCTGATTTGAATTTGAATTTTAAATCAATTCTGGAAAAGGTTTATTTAAAATAGACAACAGGGCAGACTATTGTTACTCAGCCCGACCCAGCCATAGCCACTGACGGGTGGGCCAGCTGCTGGCGGGGCACACGCGCGTGAAATACTTTTCACACCGGGGCTCTGCCTAGCCCGTGCGACTGCGAGGTGGGACCAACCGGCTGAGGCCCACGTGACAGGGAACGAACTCGTAGAGGCTGGTAGGTGGGACCGAACTGGAGCGCGGGTTAAGATAATAAGAGGCTGGGGGGTTTTCGGGAAGAAGGCCATGGCGGCTGACAGGTGGGGTAGGATGTACTGCGGGTTGAGCGAGCGTTAAAAAGAGGGGGCTAAATGTAAATCGTCCACGGCCCGTACTGTTCTTCTTTTTCTCGGTCTGACGGAAAACAGCGCGCGGCGCAGAGCGGCAAGACGGGGACTCGATCCCGCGACGCGGGGCGCGCGCGCAGAGAGGCGGTACCAGTGCGGTAGGGCGGGGTAGTTTTCAGGAAGGTAGGTGCGGCCTAGTTATGGTGTGACGCGGTGCGGAGAGCGTGTAGACAACAGCGAGCGGCGACGCACTGAGGGCGTTCGGCGCAACGCCTGGCGCGGCTAGGGCTTTACGACGGGGCGGAGGTTGTCTAGGAGGTGGAGGGGCTTACCGCGGGGAGGTTGCCGACATCAGATCGGGGCGAGGCGCGGTGGATCATCGACGAGGCTGGCGCGGCGGGAATCTAGGGTTACCGCAGGGCGTTGACGTACTGGCGGTGCTGGCGCTCCTTGTCCTCGTCGGCGCGTACGAGGCGAAGTAGGGGAGCCTCCTTGGTCTTCTAGACCACCTCCACGACGCGCACGCCGGCTGGGACGACGAGGAGCAGGGGTAGACGGCGGCAACTGGCGGCAGGTGCTGGTGACGGTGATGAAGAAAGGGAAGGAGACGGCAGGGCTTGGGCGCATCTGGGCGATGCAGGAGAGCCGTGGGGCGGAGGGAAAAGTGAGGGAGAAGGAGGAGATGCCGTGTGGGACTCGGGGGTTGATAAAGGGGCTTCGGCCACTTTCTTCTTTCCCCCTGAGCACGTGGTCGAGCTGGGGCTCGACCTGGGCAGGCAGCGGCAGAGGAGAGGGGCTGCAGGTGGGGTCGACATGGCGGTGGGGCTAGCACGGCAGAAGAGAGGAAGAGAGAGGAGGGGGCTCGGTTGTAGCTCAGGCTAGGGTTAGATGTGGTAGTCTCGGGTTAGGGTTTTGTTAGGGTTAGAGAGAGGGGTAGGGTTTAGCTGAGGTGGCCAGGGGAAGAGAGAGGGGTCAGGTGGCCAGCATGTTAGAGAGAGGGAGTGAAAAGAGAGAGGTGAGATGAGGTTAGGGTTTAGTTTAGAATTAGGGTTATAGGAAAATATAGAGAGGAAGTTAAGTTACGTTTTTATTAGGTGGTTTAGATTTTAAAATGTGTTTATGAGATCAACCAAGAGGTAGAGTGAGGCTTGATTAAGTTAAGATGAGGTGAAGGAGAATCCAAGAAAGAGAAAGAAAAGGGTTATGGAAAGGGGCCTCATTTGAATCATGCATGGAGTAAATGAAAATAGAAAATGATGTTGAAGAGAGTATGGGGAATGATGGATAGATGATGGAGATGATTCACAAAGAAAAGATCCAATAAACACAGGAAAAACCAATGGGATAAAAGGTGGTGATGGAGATTGCATGGCCCATGCAAAATAATAAATGTCATGATTATTTTGTGAGAATAAAAGTAATGATATGGTATTATTCTTATGCATTCCCAAGAAATGGAATAAGGCCAAGCAAAAGAATTGGATTAGATCCACCCCACCACATGAGCTAGAATAAAATTAAAAGAAAAAGAATTACAAGCTCATGGGTAAAAGGGATGGTGGAATTATAAGGTGGTGAAAGAAAAGTGATGGAGTGGAATAAAAGATATGACCCCAACTCAACTTGGGCATTAAACAATATATCAACAACCAAATACAATATCAAGAGGCAAATACAATTAATAATGCATATGAGAGAAGAACCAAAGAAACAAGGTTTTATAAGATGCTCAAATGCAAGGTGGCATGATGATATGAGCATGATATAATTATGATGCAACAAATATATATAGGAAGTAGCCAATATATTACTAGACCAAGTAGCATTACAATTGTTAGACAATTGGGATGCTACACATATATCGGGTCTTATGGTCATTGTAAATTGCTCTAGAACTCCAACACTGTGGGCAATAGCTCATGAAATAAAGCGCGGAAAGGACGTGTTTTTGTCTGATCTCTCAAACACGTATGATATCTTATGGTCGTTGTAAATCGCCCTGGAATTCCAAAACCGTGGGCAAATAGCTGATGAAAACAACCATAAAGCGCGAAAAGGACGAGTTTTTGCTCATATCTCTCAAACATGTATCGGGTCTTCGGTCGTTGTAAATCGCCTTGGCACCTCGAAACTGTGGGCAATAGCTCATTTAAATAGCCAAAAAACACGAAAACGACGAGTTTTTGGTCATATATCTCAAACATATATCGGGTCTTATGGTCGTTGTAAATCGCCGTGGAACTTCAAAATGGTGGGAAATAGCTCATTAAAACGGCCATAAAATGTGAAAACGACGAGTTTTTGGTCATATCTCTCAAATATATATAAGGTCTTACGGTCATTGTAAATCTCCCTATAACTCAACAATTGTGGGCAATAGCTCATGGAAACAACCATAAAGCGCGAAAAGGACGAGATTTTGGTCAGATATCCCAAATATATATCGGGTCTTATGGTCGTTGTAAATCGCCTTGGAACCCCAAAACAGTGGGCAATATCTCATGCAAACGAGCATAAAGCGCGAAAAGGATGAGTTTTTGGTCATATCTCTCAAACATGTATCGGGTCTTGCAGTCGTTGTAAATCGCCCTAGAACCCCAAAACTGTGGGCAATAGCTCATGAAAACGAGCATAAAATACGAAAATGATGAGTTTTTGGTCATCTCTCTCAAACATATATCGGGTCTTATGGTCGTTGTAAATCGCTTTGGAAACTCCAAAACTATAGACAATAGCTCATGAAAACCACCATAATGCGCGAAAAGGACGAGTTTTTCTTCATATCTCTCAAACATATATCGGGCTTATGGTTGCTGTAAATTGCCCCGGAGCTCCAACACCGTGGGCAATAGGTCATGAAAACAGCCATAAAGCGCGAAAAGGACGAGTTTTTGGTCATATCTCTCAAACATGTATCGGGTCTTACGGACGTTGTAAATCTCCCTGAACCCCGAAATTGTGGGCAATAGCTCATGAAAACGGCCATAAACCACGAAAACGACAAGTTTTTGGTCATATGTCTCAAACATATATCAGGTCTTACAGACGTTGTAAATCTCCCTAGAACCCCAAAACTATGGGCAATAGCTCATGAAAACGGCCATAAAACGTGAAATGACGAGTTTTTGGTCATATCTCTCAAACATATATCGGGTCTTACGGTCGTTGTAAATCGCCTTGAAACTACAAAACTATGGGCAATAGCTCATGAAAACCACCATAAAGCGCGAAAGGACGAGTTTTAGGTCATATCTGTCAAACAGATATCGGGTCTTACGGTCATTGTAAATCGCCCTGGAACCCCAAAATGGTGGGCAATAGCTCAAACATATATCGGGTCTTATGGTCATTGTAAATTGATCTAGAACTCCAACACTGTGGGCAATAGCTCATGAAATAAAGCGCGGAAAGGACGTGTTTTTTGTCTGATCTCTCAAACACATATGATGTCTTATGGTCATTGTAAATCGCCCTGGAATTCCAAAACCGTGGGCAAATAGATCATGAAAACAGCCATAAAGCGCGAAAAGGACGAGTTTTTGGTCAGATCTCTCAAATGTATATCGGGTCTTACGGTCGTTGTAAATCGCCCTGGAACCCCAAAATGGTAGGCAATATCTTATGAAAATAGGCATAAAAGCGCGAAAAAGATGGGTTTTTGGTAATATCTATCAAACATCCATCAGGTCTTACGGTCATTGTAAATCGCCTTGGAAACTCTAAAACTATGGACAATAGCTCATGAAAACCACCATAAAGCCTGAAAAGGACGAGTTTTTATAAATATCTCTCAAACATATATTGACTCTTATGTTCATTGTAAAATGCTCTGGAACTCCAACAATATGGGTAATAGCTAATGAAATAAAGCGTGAAAAGGACGTGTTTTTGGCCAGATCTCTCAAACACGTATGATGGCTTATGGTCATCGTAAATCGCCTTGGAACTCCGAAACTGTGGGCAATAACTCTTGAAAACAGCCATAAAGCGTGAAAAGGACGAGTTTTTGGTCATATTTGTCAAACATGTATCGGGACTTACGGTTGTTGTAAATTTCCCTGTAACTCCAGAACTATAGACAATAGCTCATGAAAACAACCATAAAGAGCGAAAAGGACGAGTTTTTGGTCAGATCTCTCCAATGTATATCGAGTCTTATGGTCATTGTAAATTGCTCTGAAACTCTAGCACTGTGGGCAATAGCTCATGAAATAAAGCGCCAAAAGGACGTCTTTTTGGTCAGATATTTCAAACACGTATGATGACTTATGGTCATCATAAATCGCCTTGGAACTCCAAAACTGTGAGAAATAGCTCATGAACACAACCATAAAGCGCTAAAAGGATGAGTTTTTGCTCATATCTCTCACACATGTATCGGGTCTTACAGTTGTTGTAAATCGCCTTGGAACCCCGAAACTGTGGGCAATAGATCATGAAAACAACCATAGAACACAAAAACAATGAGTGTTTGGTCATATCTCTCAAACATATATCAGGTCTTACGGTCATTGTAAATATCCCTGGAACTCCAAAAATGTGGGCAATACCTCATGAAAACAGCCATAAAGCATGAAAGGACGAGTTTTTGGTCGTATCTCTCAAACATGTATCTGGTCTTATGGTCGTTTTAAATCGCCCTGTAACCCCGCAACTATGGGCAATAGCTCATGAAAACGACCATAAAACGCGAAAACAATGAGTTTTAGATCATATCTCTCAAACATATATGGGGTCTTACTGTCATTGTAAATCGCCCTGGAACTTCAAAATGGTGGGCAATAGCTCATTAAAACGGCCATAAAATGCAAAAAACGACAAGTTTTTGGTCATATCTCGCATATATATATCAGGTCTTACGGTCATTGTAAATCACCCTATAATTCCAAAATTGTGGGCAATAGCTCATGAAAACAAGCATAGAGCGTGAACAGGACGAGTTTTTGGTCAGATATCTCAAATATATATCAGATCTTACGGTCGTTGTAAATCGCCCTGGAACCCCAAAATGGTGGGCAATATCTCATGAAAACAGCCGTAAAAGCGCAAAAGTGATGAGTTTTTGGTAATATCTCTCAAACATGCATCGGGTCTTACGGTCATTGTAAATCGCCCTGGAACCCTAAAACTATGGGCAATAGCTCATTAAAACAAGCATAAAATACGAATATGACGAGTTTTTGGTAATATCTCTCAAACATATATCGGGTCTTACAGTCGTTGTAAATCTCCTTGGAACACCAAAACTATGGGCAATAGCTCATGAAAACAGCCATAAAATGTGAAAAAGGTGAGTTTTAGGTCATATCTGTCAAACATATATTGGGTCTTATGGTCATTGTAAATTGCTCTGGAACTCCAACACGAAAAGGACGTGTTTTTTGTCAGATCTCTCAAGACACGTATGATGTCTTATGGTCATTGTAAATCACCCTCGAATTCCAAAACTGTGGGAAAATAGCTCATGAAAACAGCCATAAAGCGTGCAAAGGACGAGTTTTTGCTCATATCTCTCAAACATGTATCGGATCTTACGGTCGTTGTAAATCGTGTTGGAACCTCGAAACTGTGGGCAATACCTCTTCAAAACAGCCATAAAACACGAAAACGACGAGTTTTTGGTCATATCTCTCGAACATATATCGGGTCTTACGGTCCTTTGAATCTCCTTGGAAACTACAAAACTATGGGTTATAGCTCATGAAACCACCATAAAGCGTGAAAAGGACGAGTTTTTGGTCATATCTCTCAAACATATATCGGGTCTTATGGTCATTGTAAATTGCTCTGGAACTCCAACACTGTGGGCATTAACTCATAAAATAAAGCGCGAAAAGGACGTGTTTTCGGTCAGATCTCTCAAACACGTATGATGTCTTATGGTCATTGTAAATCGCCCTGGAATTCAAAAACTGTGGGCAAATAGGTCATGAAAACAGCCATAATGCGTGAAAAGGACGAGTTTTTGCTCATATCTCTCAAACATGTATCGGGTCTTACGGTCGTTGTAAATCGCCTTGGAACCCCAAAACTGTGGGAAATAGCTCATGAAAACAGCCAAAAACACAAATACGACGAGACGTGTTTTTGGTTATATCTCTCAAACATATATCGGGTCTTATGATTGTTGTAAATCGCCCTGGAACTATAAAATGGTGGGCAATAGCTCATTAAAACGGTTATAAAATGCAAAAACGACGAGTTTTTGGTCATATCTCTCAAATATATATCAGGTCTTACGTTCATTGTAAATCGCCCTATAACTCCAAAACTTTGGGCAATAGCTCATGAAAACAACCATAAAGTGCGAAAAGGACAAGTTTTTGGTCAGATATCTCAAATATATATCGGGTCTTATGGTCATTGTAAATCGCCTTGGAACCCTAAAACGGTGGGAAATATCTCATGAAAACGAGCATAAACCGCGGAAGGGATGAGTTTTTGGTCATATCTCTCAAACATGTATCGGGTCTTACGGTCGTTGTAAATCGCCCTGGAACCCCAAAACTGTGGGCAATAGCTCATGAAAACGAGCATAAAATACGAAAATGACGAGGTTTAGGTCATATCTCTCAAACATATATCGGGTCTTATGGTCGTTGTAAATCGCCTTGGAAACTCCAAAACTATGGGCAATAGCTCACGAAAACCACCATCATGCGAGAAAAGGATGTGTTTTTGGTCATATCTCTCAAACATATATCCGGTCTTACGGTTGTTGTAAATCTCCCTAGAACCCAAAAACTATGGGAAATAGCCCATGAAATTGGCCATAAAACATTGGGCATACATCGTGTCTTATGATCATTGTAATTCTCCCTGGAACTCCAAAACTATGGGCATTAGCAAATGAAAACATCCATAAAGCATGAAAGGACGAGTTTTTTCTCATATCTCTCAAACACGTCTCGGGTCTTATGGTCGTTGTAAATCGCTATGTAACCCTGAATCTGTGGGCAATAGCTCATGAAAATGGCCATAAAACGCGAAAATGATGAGTTTTTGGTAATATCTCTCAAACATATATCGGGTCTTACGTTCGTTGTAAATTTCCCTGGAACTCCAAAACTGTAGGCAATAGCTCCTGAAAACAGCCATGAAGCATGAAACGACGAGTTTTTTGGTCATATCTCTCAAATACGTATCAGGTCTTATGGTCGTTGTAAATCGCCCTGTAACCCTGAAACTATGGGCAATTGGTCATGAAAATGGCAATAAAACGCGAAAACGACGACTTTTGGGTCATAACTCTCAAACATATATCGGGTCTTATGTTCGTTGTAAATCTCCCTGGAACTCCAAAACTGTGGGCAATAGCTCATGAAAACAGCCATGAAGCATGAAACGACGACTTTTTGGTGATATCTCTCAGACATGTATCGGGTCTTATGGTCGTTGTAAATCGCCCTGTAACCCCAAAAATGTGGGCACTACCTCATGAAAATGGCCATAAAACGCGAAAACGACGAGTTTCAGATCATATAACTCAAAAAATTATCGGGTTTTACAGATCATATAACTCAAAATTATAGCTCATGACAACGAGCATAAAATATGAAAATGATGAGTTTTTCGTCATATCTCTCAAACATATATCGGGTCTTACGGTTATTGTAAATCTCCCTGGAACTCCAAAACTGTGGGTAATAGTTCATGAAAACAGCCATAAAGAATGAAAGGACCTGTTTTTGGTCATATCTCTCAAACACGTAACGAGTCTTATGGTCATTGTAAATCGCTCTATAACCCCGAAACTGTGGGAAATAGCTCATGATAACGGCCATAAAACGCGAAAACGACGAGTTTTAGGTTATATCTCTCAAACATATATCAGGTCTTACGGTCGTTGTAAATCGCTCTAGAAGCCCAAAACTATGGGTAATAGCTCACGAAAACAGCCATAAAACGCGAAAAGGACGAGTTTTTGGTCAGATCTCTCAAATGCATATCAGGTCTTACGGTCGTTGTAAATCGCCCTGGAACCCCAAAATGATGGGCAAAATCTCATGAAAAGAGCCATAAAAGCGCGAAAAGGATGGGTTTTTGGTCATATCTCTAAAACATGTATCGGGTCTTACAGTCGTTGTAAATTGCCCTAGAACCCTAAAACTATGGGCAATAGCTCATGAAAACAGCCATAAAATACGAAAACGGCGAATATTTGGTCATATCTTTCAAACATATATCGGGTATTACGGTCATTGTAAATCGCCTTGGAACCCTGAAACTGTGGGCAATAGCTCATGCAAACAGCCATAAATCCCGAAAACGACTAGTTTTTAGTCATATCTCTCAAAATACATCTGGTCTTACGATCGTTGTAAATCTTCCTGGAACTCGAAAACTGTGGGCAATAGCTCATGAAAACAGGCATAAAGCTTGAAAGGACGAGTTTTTGGTCATATCTCCCAAACACGTAACGGGTCTTAAGTTCGTTGTAAATCTCCCTAGAAGCCCAAAACTATGGGAAATACCTCATGAAAACAGCCATAAAACGCGAAGAGGACGATTTTTCGGTCATATCTCTCAAACATATATCAGGTCTTATGGTCATTGCAAATTGCTCTGGAACTCCAACACGGTGGGCAATAGCTCAAGAAATAAAGCGCGAAAAGGACGTGTTTTCGGTCAGATATCTCAAACACGTATGATCTCTTATGGTTGTTGTAAATCTCCTTGGAACCCAGAAACTGTCGGCAATAGCCCATGATAATGGCCATAAAACACGAAAACGATGAGTTTTAGGTAAAATCTCTCAAACATATATCGGGTCTTACGGTCATTGTAAATTACCCTATAACTCCAAAACTATGGGCAATAGCTCATGAAAACAAGCATAAAGAGCGAAAATGACAAGGTTGTGGTCAGATCTCTCAAATTTATATTGGGTCTTACGGTCGTTCTAAATCGCCCTGGAACCCCAAAATGGTAGGGAAAATCTCATGAAAATAGCCATAAAAGCACGAAAAGGATGCGTTTTTGGTCATATCTCTAAAACATGTATCGGGTCTTACGGTCGTTGTAAATTGCCCTGGAACCTCGAAACTGTGGGCAATAGCTCATGAAAACAGCCATAAAACATGAAAACGACAAGTTTTTGGTCATATCTCTCAAACATACAACGGGTCTTACGATCGTTGTAAATCTCCCTAGAACTCCAAAACTGTGGGCAATAGCTCATGAAAATAGCCATAAAGCATGAAAGGATGAGTTTTTGGTCATATCTCTCAAACATATATCGGTTTTTATGGTCGTTGTCAATCGCCCTAGAACTCCAAAACTGTTGGCAATAACTCATCAAAAAGGGCATAAAATACGAACATGACGAGTTTTTGGTCATATCCGTCAAACCTATATCGGGTCTTACGGTCATTGTAAATCACCTTGGAAACTCCAAAACTATGGGTAATAGCTGATGAAAACCACCATAAAGCGCGAAAAGGACGTGTTTTGGTCAGATCTCTCAAACACGTATGATGTCTTATGGTCGTTGTAAATCGCCCAGTAATTCCAAAACTATGGGCAAATAGCTCATGAAAACAGCCATAAAGCGTGAAATGGACGAGTTTTTTGTCGTATCTCTCAAACATGTATCGGGTCTTATGGTCGGTGTAAATCACCTTGGAACCCTGAAACTGTAGGCAATAACTCATGAAAATAGCCATAAAGCATGAAAGGACGAGTTTTCGGTCATATCTCTCAAACATATATCGGGTCTTATGGTCATTGTAAATTGCTCTCGAACTCCAACATGGTGGGCAATACCTCATGAAATAAAGCGCGAAAAGGACGTGTTTTCGGTCAGATATCTCAAACACGTATGATCTCTTATGGTTGTTCTAAATCGCCCTAGAACTCCAAAATTTTGGGCAATACCTCATGAAAACAGCCATAAAGCGTGAAAAGGACGAGTTTTTGGTCGTATCTCTCAAACATGTAACGGGTCTTACGGGCATTGTAAATCGCCTTGGAACCCCGAAGCTGTGGGCAATAGCTCATAAAAACAGCCATAAAGCACGAAAACGACGAGTTTTTGGTCAAATCTCTGAAACATACAACGGGTCTTACAATCGTTGTAAATCTCCCTGGAACTCCAAAACTGTCGGCAATAGCTCATGAAAACAGCCATAAAGCGTGAAATGGACGAGTTTTTCGTCGTATCTCTCAAACATGTATCGGGTCTTATGGTCGTTGTAAATCGCCTTGGAACCCCGAAACTGTAGGCAATAACTCATGGAAATAGCCATAAAGCATGAAAGGACGAGTTTTCGGTCATATCTCTCAAACATATATCGGGTCTTATGGTCATTGTAAATTGCTCTGGAACTCCAACATGGTGGGCAATACCTCATGAAATAAAGCGCGAAAAGGACATGTTTTCGGTCAGATATCTCAAACACGTATGATCTCTTATGGTTGTTGTAAATCGCCCTAGAACTCCAAAATTTTGGGCAATACCTCATGAAAACAGCCATAAAGCGTGAAAAGGACGAGTTTTTGGTCGTATCTCTCAAACATGTAACGGGTCTTACGGGCATTGTAAATCGCCTTGGAACCCCGAAACTGTGGGCAATAGCTCATAAAAATAGCCATAAAACACGAAAACGACGAGTTTTTGGTCAAATCTCTGAAACATACAACGGGTCTTACAATCGTTGTAAATCTCCCTGGAACTCCAAAATTGTTGGCAATAGCTCATGAAAACAGCCATAAAGCATGAAAGGACGAGTTTTTGGGCATATCTCTCAAACACGTAACGGGTCTTATGGTCGTTGTAAATCGCCCTGTAACCCTAAACTATGGGCAATAGATCATGGAAATGGCCATTAAACGCGAAAACGACAAGTTTTAGGTCATATCTATCAAACATATATCGGGTCTTACGGTCATTGTAAATCTCCCTAGAACCCCAAAACTATGGGCAACACCTCATGAAACCAGCCATAAAACGCGAAAATGACGAGTTTTTAGTCATATCTCTCAAACACGTATCAGGTCTTATGGTCGCCGTAAATCGCCTTGGAACCCCGAAACTGTGGGCAATAACCCATGATAACGGCCATACAACACGAAAACGACGAGTTTTAGGTAAAATCCCTCAAACATATATCGGGTCTTACGGTCGTTGTGAATTGCCCTGTAACTCAAAAACTGTGGGCAATAGCTCATGAAAACAACCATAAGAGCGAAAAGGATGAGTTTTTGATCATATCTCTCAAAATACAACTGGTCTTACGATCATTGTAAATCTTCCTGGAACTCGAAAACTGTGGGCAATAGCTCATGAAAACAGGCATAAAGCTTGAAAGGACGAGTTTTTGGTCATATCTCTCAAACACGTAACGGGTCTTATGGTCGTTGTAAATCGCCCTTTAACCCCGAAACTATGGGGAATAGCTCATGGAAACGGCCATAAAACGCAAAAACGACGAGTTTTAGGTCATATCTCTCAAACATATATCGAGTCTTAAGGTTGTTGTAAATCTCCCTAGAACCACAAAACTATGGGCAATACCTCATGAAAACAACTATAAAACGCGAAAAGGACGATTTTTTGGTCATATCTCTCAAACATATATCAGGTCTTATGGTCATTGTAAATTGCTTTGCAACTCCAACACGGTGGGCAATAGCTCATGAAATAAAGCACGAAAAGGACGTGTTTTCGGTCAGATATCTCAAACACGTATGATCTCTTATGGTTGTTGTAAATCTCCTTGGAACCCAGAAACTGTGGGCAAATAGCTCATGAAAACAACCATAAAACATGAAAACGACAAGTTTTTGGTCAAATCTCTCAAACATACAACGAGTCTTACAATCGTTGTAAATCTCCCTGGAACTCTAAAACTGTCGGCAATAGCTAATGAAAACAGCCATAAAGCGTGAAAACGACGAGTTTTAGTTCATATGTCTCAAACACGCATCGGGTATTATGGTTGTTGCAAATCCCCCGGGAACCCCAAAATGGTGGGCAATAGCTCATTAAAACGGCCATAAAATGCGAAAACGATGAGTTTTTTGTCATATGTCTCGAACATATATCGGGTCTTACGGTCGTTGTAAATCTCCCTGTTACTCCAAAATTGTGGGCAATAGCTCATGAAAATGGCCATAAAATACAAAAATGACGAGTTTTTGGTCATATCTCTCAAACATATATCGGGTCTTATGGTCATTGTAAGTCGCCTTGGAAACTACAAAATTATGGGCAATAGGTCATGAAAACCACCATAAAGCGCAAAAAGGACGAGTTTTGGGTCATATCTCTCAAACATGTATCAGCTCTTACGGTTGTTGTAAATCACCTTGGAACACCGAAACTTGGGCAATAGCTCATGAAAACAGCCATAAAACATGAAAACAACGAGGTTTTGGTCATATCTCTGAAACATACATCGGGTCTTACAATCGTTATAAATCATGAAAACTGTGGGCAATAACTCATGAAAACAGCCATAAAGCACAAAAGGACGAGTTTTTGGTCATATCTCTCAAACATGTATTGGGTCTTATGGTCGTTGTAAATCGCGCTGTAACCTCGAAACTATGGGCAATAGCTCATGAAAACAGCCATAAAACATGAAAGCGATGAGTTTTTGGTCATATGTCTCAAACAGGTATCAGGTCTTATGGTCGTTGTAAATCGCCCAGAACCCCAAAATCGTGGGCAATAGCTCCTTAAAATCTCTCAAACATATATCAGGTCTTACGGTCGTTGTAAATTGCTTTGTAACTCCAAAACTATGGGCAATAGCTCATGAAAACAACCATAAGAGCGAAAAGGATGAGTTTTTGGTCAGATCTCTCAAATGTATATTGGGTCTTACGGTCGTTGTAAATCGCCCTGGAACCGCAAAGGCACGAAAAGCACGAAAAGGATGCGTTTTTGGTCATATCTCTAAAACGTATATCGAGTCTTACGGTCATTGTAAATCACATGAAAATAGCCATAAAAGCACGAAAAGGATGCGTTTTTGGTCATATCTCTAAACATATATCGAGTCTTACGGTCATTGTAAATCACCCTGGAACCCCAAAGTTGTGGGCAATAGCTCATGAAAACGGCCATAAAACGCGAAAACGGCGAGTTTTTGGTCATATCTCTCAAACATATATCGGGTCTAACGGTCGTTGTAAATCGTCTTGAAACCCCAAAACTGTGGGAAATAGCTCATGAAAATGGCCATAAAACACGAAAACGACGAGTTTTTGGTCAAATTCTCAAACATACAACGGGTCTTACGATCGTTGCATATATCCCTGGAACTCCAAAACTATCGGCAATAGGTCATGAAAACAGCCATAAAGCATGAACGGACGAGTTTTTGGGCATATCTCTCAAACACGTAACGGGTCTTATGGTCGTTGTAAATCGCCCTGTAACCCCAAAACTATAGGCAATAGCTCATGGAAACGGCCATAAAACGCGAAAACGGCGAGTTTTAGGTCATATCTCTCAAACATATATCGGGTTGTTACGGTCGTTGTAAATCTCCTTAGAATCCCAAAACTATGGGCAATACCTCATGAAAACAGCCATAAAACGCGAAAATGACGAGTTTTTAGTCATATCTCTCAAACACGTATCGGGTCTTATGGTCGTTGTAAATCTCCTTGGAACCCAGAAACTGTGGGAAATAGCCCATGATAATGGCCATAAAACACGAAAACGACGAGTTTTAGGTAAAATCTTTTAAAGCATATATCGGGTCTTACGGTCGTTGTAAATTGCCCTGTAACTCCAAAACTGTGGGCAATAGCTCATGAAAACAACCATAAAGAGTGAAAAGGACGAGTTTTTGGTTAGATCTCTCAAATGTATATTGGGTCTTACGGTCGTTGTAAATTGCGCTGGAATCCCAACATGGTGGGGAAAATCTCATGAAAACAGCCATATAATACAGTCTACTGCTGATTATGATAATCATAAGCTAGAGAAGTAAGCTAGTCATAGTGCATTACATTATCATAAGACTTCCAGCTGCTGCTTCCACTGCTGTATTGTTGTATTCTGCTGGGATGTACAGAGACCGAAAGCTAAGCTATTATAAGCTCACTTAGTTGAAGTGAAGGAGGGAAAAGAAAGACTGAATAATCCATGATCGCTATGCGAAAGGTCAAACATCAGATGATGACTGAACTGAAACCAAAGTAGGTTCCGGTGGAGAATGGTAGGTCAGTCACATGCATGCCCAGGACTTTATTCTTATTTTGCTTACGACTCCCATGAGAAGATCGTTGGTACGAAAAGCACGCACTAGAGGTTCTGACTCCGCTCTACCCACCCGGGCGAGCTTTCTTCACTAACTTCTTATTGCAATTACCCATTCCCGGCCAGATACTTTAAAAAGAAAGAGTAGTAGTTTCCAGATCGAAGAAAAATCAACCAAGACTTCCCCCTCCTGAATGAACAGAATACTAGTATCTTTGGGCAGCAGATCCAAGACTATAGGAAAAAGGAATAGGTAACTTGTTCATGAAGTGATATACCGAAATCGTCGTTTAACTACTCCGCAAGGGTATCGCATTCGTACAAACAAGGCTTAATCCACCTTCAAATGCGGATTTAGATATAAGAGAACGAGCTTTACGACGGACTTCAAACAGAGAGATAGTGTAAAACCAATACATGGGGGGTAGCGACAGCTTATTAAAAACACAGGACTCCGCTAAGCGGTTCCGATGAATAGAAGGCGAAGCACTATTGCTATAAGGTTGCAATTCCTATACGTGAAACACTGGTTTGATCTTTTTGTTATTGGTGCATGAATCATTCAAACCATAAGGTTTCAGTTAATTGTACAGGATCGGGTACTGATTCGATTCTATTTGAATCGATAAGTTAAGCACGAAATTGAGTCTTTTTCCTTTTTATATTCTAAAGCCGTTGAATTGAAGTACTTCTGCTTCAACGGGCCTCTATCTTTTTTTCCCTTCGACTTCGGCTATGACCCCAAAGTCTACTATGGAAATTCTTCGGGAAGAGAGGTGCTTTGTATCAAAGACAATTCCTGGTCCAGGCGAGGGAAAAGTTTGGGTATCTTTTATTGAATATGCCTCGAATAGATAGCGAGCCAAGAGACGCCATGCAGTGCTAGTTTTGAAGAGAGGAGGGCACGCTCAAGCTCTTTTGATCGGTTACCGACGACGGGTTTGGGGTTAGTTTCCAAGTATCTATCTAAGAGTTTAGACGAGAGTTTTATCGGGTAGCCCATTTTCACTAGGCGCGAGAGAGCTTTCTCTTTTTTAGTCTAACTTGTGAAAAAAAAGTGGATTAGTCCGATCTGGCAGAAGTCTTTGAAGTCGTCCGCATAATGAACATAGCAGATGCAGAAACGGAAGGCGCAAAAGAACTAAGGTATCTAACTAAGTGCGTGAGCACATCTTCTTTCTTGCTCAAAAGAACTGCCGGGGCGTTGGATCACTCGCAAACAATGCCTTAAGTTAGGAATGTCAATCCTTTCCGGCCAATTGAGGAAGGTTGTGAATCCGACTAACCAATCCCTTCTAAGATCGTAGCAAATAGGAAACATCAATTGCTCGTGGCAATGACTCATTTTTTTAGAAAGTAGTAACTTAACTCAGTTGGTAGAGCTCTCATACGTTAACCACTAATGAAATCACATAAAGGATAGGTTATGCCGACGACTTACCCTCTGCTCCTGCTCCAGAGCTATATACTGAGGAACAACTAAGGAGATCACCTCCAATAAATTAAGAGGCTTTATTCCCATCTACCTCTAATCAAGAAGCTGATCCAGCTGATGGTGAGCTGCCCGCACGGTCTGCTTGTCTTCACCCCACACCGGCTGAAGAAGAAGCATCTGAAGCCGAAATAGCAAACACTGGAGCAACACCACAAGACACCTCTGAACAAGCTGCTGTAGTTCAGGAGAATGAAAGGTCAACTCAACCAGTCTCTCCTCCTTCTCCTGCTGATGAAATATCATATGAAGGACAAGCAGCAAATGCAGCACACTCTCATCAACATGAACCCACAAGTCAGCCTGATGCATCTTCTAATGATCAAGAGGCTCAGATGATCTCAGTTGCTGAGCATGCTAGCTTGCCAAAGTGTTCCTCAAGCTTAGCAACTGAAGATCTTCACAAGATGGACAAAGCTTAATTTACAAGGATAAGAGGAGAAGACCCATTCTCAAATGAAGATGGATCAGCAAAAGAGAAATCCTGCCCAGACCCACGTTTCCATGATATGTTGCAATTCAATACTTATCATTCAGTATACTCCAACAAGAAACAGGTTCAGCACAGATGGGCAGATTGGTCTCACATCAGCAAGCAAGAAGATCTGAAATCAGTCATTCCCTTATTTGAGTCCTGCAAGCTTACTCAATTTTATGGATTGAAGCAGAGATATGATGATCACATCATCAGAGAATTCTATGCCACTCTCAACATCTCCATTCTTCAGATCCCCACACTTTGATTTTGCAATCAAATACTCCTAACCATGTGGATGAGTATAAGGCTGATATAATGCCCCACCTCTAATCCAAATGGAAAATAGGAGCACAATGCATTTATGAGTTATTGAACACAATGAATTGACTCAATATTGAGTAATCAAATCATGCGTTTGTTAGATCATTTAGTGAGAAATAAAACGAGAATAAAGAGACCTCAATATCGACAACAATGACCTGGCAAGTGAAGTAAAGTAAAAGCAAAGTAGAGCCCGGTTGATGTCAAACGTTTTCAAATCTTACCCACCATATCCATTCATGCACGTTACTAGATGAAAAGTCAAAAAGAAAGCAATGATGGTTTTGATCTTTACAACCGGTTTAGCAACTTCTTCATGCCCCTACGAACGAAATATTTTGAGTTTGACAACTGGTTGACGCCGGTTGATACTCGAATGAATATATCGCCGGTAGATACTTGCTTTTCTAATGAGGTAGACACTTTTGCATGTTAAGGTTTCCACTTCAAACCATCCAGATTTACACTTCAATTTCTCGTTGTTGACACGGTTGACATTTGACTTCATTCAAACTGACACTTATGTATCTATCTAGGCGGGCGGGCACTTAACCAAACTCAGGTTGACACAAACTATACAAAAGTCTTAATTAGGGTGTACAGACAACCCGCAACTCCGAACAGAACCGACCCTGACTAGACCTTTTCCCAAGCAACTCCGAATACTGGAAAATCGGAATGAAATTCGATAAGAGCATGTTTCTCAATTTGTGATAACTACTTATTTATGAGTGAGAAATGCTTCATGCGAGCACCCTTGGCGGCCTGCTTTTGAGACAGGGAGGCCATGCTCGTATCTATGCTTTTCATCATTGGTCTGTTCTACTTGTACCCCACCCCACAAGGTACATCTTCGACTACCGTGCTTCTTATCTTTACGCTATACATTCAGTTCAGTCAGTCCCAGAGACTTATCCTTCATAAAAAGGTAATCCACCCATATCGGACTTTTCTTCACCTGGCCTCGCGGATTCAATACCGAAAGACTTCTCTTTGCATACCGACCTGCTAATTCCGGGATTTGCTGTTCTCAATCACTGGTGGATGCCTCTTTTCTACCTTAGAAATCGTGTTTTTTTATGTACCTTCTCCCTCTCTACACCTTTTTTCCGCCTCGCCACCCAGAAAGACCTATAGAAGAAGGAAGAATTCAATCCGTATACTCCAAGCGCCGTAACTATCGCACTTTCCAAGCAACCCGTAAATGAAGAAAGTGCAATTGAAACAATCAAGAACGGAAAAATAATTAGACTCCCTCGTCAATTGTTTGGATTGCTCCTCTACTCTAGTCGTCCTCTTCTATTTCGGGCAGTAGCTCAGCCCGTTCCGGGCCTTCCTTTACTGAATCTATTAGTAGTGGAACTTTTCGACATATGCCTTTATTTAGGCATTGGTTGTAGGTCTCTTCAAGGAATTTCAATAGGAGAAGATGCTGGTCTAGCTTTGACTTCGGCGCCTACTTCCTTACTTCTCCTTGCTACTCCTTGAGTACTCTGACTCGGCGGCAGACTTTCCTATTACGTCATCTGGTTTTCTATGACAATGGGAAGTGGACTCAGGGGCTGGCTCTACGACTAACCTACTAACCAATCTGTCACAGTCTTGAATCTCCTTCCATTTTGCTTTGTCAAGACAAATGTTCGAGCATGCCATGCTTCAAGCTTAGTGTATATTGATGCCAAATCTAACCATGCTTCCATCTTCGAACTTCTGAAGGGATTTCACCTGTGAAGGACAGGTGGATATTTCAGAAAGAAGAAACATAACATAATCATGTGTGTTTCAATGAACAGTAAAAAGGGGCATACCTTGTCATGAGGGGTCAATTGGAAGACTTCCATCTTTGCTTGAATGATTGCTAAAAGATTCCACTGCAGACTTGAACTGTCCACGGGAGTCCTGAATTTGTGCTTTTAGCCTAAAAATACCCATTTGATCCTCTTTCTCAGCCTCATATAGTGCAATATCAGCTACTGCTTCAGCTTCTTGTAAATTCTGTTGTGCAGATAACACCTGAATTCACAACTTCCAGTCACCATTTCAAGACATTCCGTTGCATTTTCAACAGCTGCATTCAGTTTACGCGCATTGCCTAATTGGTTCCCACCATAGCTTTACTCAAGTGGAAATCCTTTGAATCGAACAAAAAGTTCGTAACCGCTAGGCAGCATCGTCCCCTTCAAGCAGAATCATCTAGATTACAGATTTCATAACTGCATTTCGCAAGAAGCCCATTCTCTGGAGTCACGATAATAATAACACTCCATGTCGCCTTCAGGCTTGCCTTGCATCTTCTTCTTTCTCTGAAAAGAACTCAGATCGTTCAGATTCTTTGCCAGGAGAGTCCCTGGCTTTCGAGCCCTACTCGTGGGAGTTGCTTTATCCATCATTGCTATTATCGTGAAGTAGCATTACTCCTCTTTTCATTCCAAATTCTTCAATAAGACCGATACGATTGATTGGTCTGTGCGTTTCTCTTATTACTTTTTTGTATCCCCCTGTTCCTCGGATACAATTCGATCCTTCTACGGCCAAATCTCAATTTGTGGAAAGCCTTCGATGGCTTCCTTATGAAAACATCCATTTGTATATGGGTATAGATGGTCTTTCATTATTCTTCGTGATATTGACCACATTTCTGATCCCTATTTGCATTTCAGTGTGATAGGAGGAACTTTTCTTTCTTTTTTGATTTTGGATTGGAAGGGTATGTTCTAAAAAAAGAAAGGCAGAGGTAAATACTTCGAAGAGGCGGCTCGGTAGGGAGGGAATGGTCAATCGTCAAGTCAAGGATGACTTCTTTATTGGCGAAACGATGGGGGAGAGAAAGCACGCCAGTGATTCTCTGAGCCGGTCTTCATTTCCAACGCCTCGGTCGAGATAGATGACAGCACCTTTTTATCCTCTTCCTTACCGGGAAGGCGCACTTCTCTTCTTCTTCTGGCCTTCACCTCCTGCCCGGCCCGGAAATAGAACACAGCCCCCTTTCTGATCCATTCATTTCTGCAAGCAGGCGGGATCCAGAGCTAAGCCCCCCCTCCTATTCGAAGCCGGGTGTGGCCTCGCCCTTTTGCTCTTCCTTCGGTTTGGCTCCACGAAGGCGCCGCCTAGACTAGGAGCCCCACTCATATTCAAAAGGCGCCCAGCTTTCAAGACGATGATAATAATTAGGCTTCCTTTTTCCAATATCATGGAATAGCATGGCCCGGGGCTAAGGTAACTCCAGTGGGAGAGCCGTGTTATGGGTGACCTTATTGCACGGTTCAGAGAGCACTTGTGTATGTGATGCAAGTGAACCTGTACGAAAAAGCTGTCATAAAGTTTCGTTGTTCGTTCCGTCGTTGACCCTATCTATGTTTCTACGATGGCCCAAGAACACGCTCATTCTTCAGCCGTAGAGAGACTTTTGAATTGTGAGGTACCATTACGAGCTCAATATATAAGAGTGTTATTCTGTGAAATAACTCGAATTTCAAATCATTCACTTGCTTCAACTACTCATGCTATGGATGTGGGAGCATCAACTCCGTTCCTTTGGGCTTTTGAGGAGCGGGAGAAATTGTTGGAATTCTATGAAAGAGTCCCGGGAGCCAGGATGCATGCCAGTTTCATACGACCTGGTGGAGTGGCACAAGATCTGCCTCTTGGCTTATGTCGAGATATTGATTCCTCCACACAACAATTTGCTTCTCGTATCGACGAATTAGAAGAGATGTCAACCGGCAACCGTATCTGGAAACAACGATTAGTGGATATTGGTACTGTCACTGCACAGCAAGCAAAGGATTGGGGATTCAGTGGTGTAATGTTAAGAGGTCGTGCGACATGAAGACATTGATAGCAATATGGGGGAAGTTCCCATCAGGCAACAACGGTTCTGCCTGTCCCTACAAAAGCATGCATATGTTGTCAGTGAAGATTTTGTGTGAAGCCTTGGAGACGACGTACCCGGGGCTAGGGTGAGCTGAGGGGGGACAGCGTAAGTGAGCGAATGTGTGTAAGCCCAGTCAAAGATTCCTATTCTAGGCGGGGCGGGCCATCAACCTTCGAATGGTGTTGGTCCTACGGACCGTGAACGGATTCGCCTCTGGCCTCTGGGCACGTCGGAACCGCATGAGTTCACCGGGGTGGAGCACGGTCCGCCAAAATCGGCATAGGTTAGGTGCTATTGATGGAACATGGTAAGCCCATCTTTCTCCATATGAAAGTGCTGCGGGCACATAGAGATGTGGGTAGAGGAAGTCTCAAAAAGCGAAGGCCGAGCTGTAGGTCACGTGACCTGCACCGAAAAGGTGGCTGACTGGGCTTTCTCCTGGATCAAAGCGGATCAGCTCGCCAAATTCGTCGATCGAATCGGGCGCCCCGGAACGTCGAATGAAAGTGGTCTTTCTACAACCCTATTTATATGATAGGCCCAGCCCCTTTCCCCCTATCCCTCCCTTATGTTTAGGAGCGGGATCTGCCCAAGAACGACCTGTGGTGGTACGGAAGGCACGGACTCCGCAAGCGTCCCGCACCCTCTGAGAAAGAAACTCCTCAACCATCACAAGATAAAGAAGTATGATGCTCTGTGTCTGACTCTATTGGTCATAGTTCCTTGCTGTTGCGGCCGGTGCTCGTTTGCGCGCGTGTGAACCACCAAATCATAAGGAAAGATGCCTCTCGGGGCATCTGAGAATGATTCGAGCCGTATGAAGGGAAACTCCCACGTACAGTTTGTTTTGGGGGGGAAGGAGCCCGACAGGGTCCCCCCACTGACTTGGCCCGGGCCTAAGTGAAAGTGAAGTGGTGGGCCTACCCATCCCAACCTGGGGTATGCTGGGATTCGCGAAGAGCAGCACCTTACGATGTTCATGACCAATCGGATCTTGACGTACCAGTAGGTACCAGAGGAGATCGCTATGATCGTTACTGTATCCGTATCGAAGAGATGCGACAAAGTGTTCGGATCATTGTGCAATGTCCTAATAAAATGCCTAGTGGCATGATCAAAGCCGATGATCGTAAGCTATGTCCTCCATCACGATCTCGAATGAAACTATCCATGGAATCGTGCGCCGTGTGAAACGTAGATCATCGCCGTTCTTAACCGAGACTCAGGTTAAGCTCCGTCTCGGAACCGCCGTGGGGTTAGGAGTAAAGCATCCCGAGGTTGGCGCATCTCGTTGGGCGTGGAGAAGCATTGGGAACCCCAATATCTTTCTTCGGAGCTGTTTCTTTTCCCGTCCCCTCGCCCCGGCATAGCGCTTCGCTTCCGGTTCTTCGGAAGAATCAACTGACTTCTCCCTTCTTCATTGATCTGGGGGAAAGGGAACCGTCTACCAGTTGGGAAGCTAGACATCAAGGTTGTGGCTTGATGAGGATAACTAAGCTGACACGCCGGAGTTGGCTGCTGGCACAACAGGGTGGTGCCTTACCGCACCGCAGGCGCACGCGCGGTAGCGTTCGTGGTGGTGCTTCAGGATTCCAATGTACTGCGTCCAAGATCAGAACGAGCTTGCCGGCGGACCACTGCCATCCCATTCTTTAGTGAGCTGGAGCGCTGCCATCTTATCCACGGAAAACGCGTCAAGCTATCGCTTCGGGTCGAAGCACTAAAAGAAAAGGACCGGGAAACGCGGCGGCATAGGAACCACGGGAACCCAGGAGGGAGAAAGACGATGTACGGGATATGGGATCCTCGCAGTAGGCTGGACCAAAATCCAGCCGAGAGAGGGCAGCCTTTAGAAGCAACAGGTTGGGAAACCAAGAGAAGGCTTCGCCTTTTCTTATCTTCTTCCCGGCACAAAAAGAGGGATTAGCATTATTGACCCCATGAGAAAGCACTAACACCTTCCTCATTGGGGCTCCGCGCACTGGGAAAAGGCTTCCGCGACAGGAAACCGGCTTCTAGTTAGGAAGTGAACATAAGGTATCAAGAGGTCCCTCACAGTCAGGTGCAATGCAATTGCCCCTATTAGTCAAGTACCCCTCTTCCTATTTAGTTTAGGGGTTAAGGCGAGAAATGGCTTGATGAACCCTTCCGTTCACCACGCACTGGCCCATTCACTTGCAACTCGTAGAGGCTGTAAGTAAACAGTGCCCCACTAAATTCAAAGTGACGGTGGGGTTGAAAGACGAGAGTGCCTACCTCCGAGCCGAGAGTGCCCGCCCTTTCTGTCAAGTAGGCTACTTTTTCCGGAACGCAGTCCGGAATAAGCGTTCCTGTGTATATAGATATCTTCGATGCTGTCATTTCGACATGTCCGCTTCAACCCCTCTTTCACCTCCCAAAAAGCTAAGTTGGCTTGACGAGCGCAGATGAGGAAGCGGGAGCAATAAAACCAAGAATCTCTTTCTTTTCTTTCCAAATACTTTATTAAGTTAAGGGGCAAAGAGAAGCGCTTTCGCTACTGAGAAAGCGAATGGTCAGCGCGAGGGTTCTCGACTTAGCCGAGCGTTAGCGACGCGTCATTCTCATAGCGAGGCGCTTCGAGTTAGCGAAGCGCTGTAGTAGCGTCGGAGACTATGTGCTATAATGCTGAACAAAGGACGTTCCGCCTTATCTATAGAAGCAGTCGACTGAGTTCTGAACGAATGGGATCCTTGGTGGGTAATGGCTCAATCTATAGATGGAAAGCCTTATGATGGGAAACTACCACGTTAGGTTTGGAGAGAGATGGGACCTGTTATAGTTTAGGGGGAGCAGATGCAAGCTTTTTCTTTCCATAGCCGGCCAAATGACTACCGGATCATCGGTCTACTCTACCTCAATTCACCATTTCGAACTTTATACAGAAGGTTTTTCCGTACCAGCTCCTTCTACCTATACCGCAGTTGAAGCACCTAAAGGTGAATTTGGTGTCTTTCTTGTCAGTAATGGGAGTAATCGTCCCTACCGTTGTAAAATAAGAGCACCTCGCTTTGCCCATTCACAAGGACTCGATTCTATGTCCAAACATCACATGCCAGCAGATGTAGTCACCATCATAGGTACTCAAGATATTGTGTTTGGAGAGGTAGATAGATAGGACGTAGTCTTGCTCGATCAGGACCCTAGCTTTATTGCGAGCCAAAAGTAAGAAAGCCAGAAGAAGGGAAAAGGATGCAAAATGCAATGGGATTCCTGATCCAATAAGAAATCCCAATTCGGAGTTTGTTTTGCTAAAATTCCTATGTTATACTATGAAATTCTCGATGATGAATCGATTTGATAGATCAGATATTGTTATTCCAAATATTGATCCGATTCAGTATCATCAGGATGCAAAAGTCATCCCGTTGAATTTACAGAAGTCCAATTTTGCATATCTATGGGATTACATCCCGAAAAAAAAAGAAAGAATTCGATTATGGAAGTCAATATTATAGCATTTATTGCTACTAGTCGGCTTCAGATGAAGGAGTGGAAGAAAAAAGGGAGCTTTCACCTCATGTGGGTCAGCCTCTAACTCTCTCTCGTATTCTTTCTGCGCGTGCATATGGCGGGAGACCAGCGCTCTTGCTTTGCTCCTCTCCAAATAAATGAAGGAAGAGAGCAGAAAAGAATCCTAGGTAAACAGTAATGCTATCCAGTTCTTCCATATTCTTCATCCTCTTGTTGAGGCTGGGTCAGTGGCCCCTATCCTCGGGTAAGATAATTCCAATGCGGCAATAGTAACGTTTTCCTAGATTCTAAAGCGGATGGGCGGTTCAAGCTGTAAAGCATAAGACAATAGGAGTCGTATTTTCGTACTACCTACCTTCAGTTCTGTCCCACTATTACGGGTAATAAGGCTTTCGGCCGGCGAAGGGCTTGCCCAGATTGTACTTGTTCAGAAAAAGATCGATTGTTTTGATCAACTTGATTGGGATTATCCAGGCTAGTTAGTAAAGGGCCTAGTTTTTTTGTTCAACTGAGCCAGCACTCTGTTTGTTAGTTGTTGTCTTTTTCCTTCTGTCAGCTTCTCCGTGAGCTGCTTGATTTCCTTTCGGACACTACCGAAAGTCTCCTTCCCCAGACATCAAGCGCGCCCGAAAGGGACGCCAACTTGCGCTGTATATCCGGCAACGTAGTTGCTCCTGGTTCTCCTTGCCAAGCCTGTTTCAGCATGGAAGTAAACCCATTGTGAGATTCCCACATGATCTCGTACCTGAATATTTTATCACCCGTCGCCGGAAGCCATCGGCGAGGGCCCCCATCCCACCGAAGTAGAATAGGGCAGTGGCCGGACGATGCTGCGGCACCTCACCGAAGTGGAACGGAGTAGTATCAACATATCTTCCTGTCTTATCAGTTAAGATTTTGCGTTTGGAAGAGAGAATCCAGAGGGTCGTAGTGGTCTTTCTGACTTCGATATCCAGCGTTTCCAATTCTACAGCTACAAGCTGGGCTCTTCTCTTCGCGGAATAGTTCGTTTGAAGCTCCTGTGCATCCTTTTTATTGCAGGTACGAGAAGAAACATTACACAACCTTGAACACTTGAAATGGAAATCAAGCCGGCGGGGAAAGAAGGAAGTTTGTCCTCAGCTGTACCAATTGACTATCCGAGAATGGACCTGGCTCTGTTGAAAATGCTCATCCACTTCTTTCAACTGCAAACAAACCCTGCTACCGACTTTGCAAGGCCCAGCGTATCCAATAATGTCAACCGTTGATCCAAAGGATAAGGGAAATGGTCTAAACCAATTGGCTAGTTAGGTGAGTAACCTATGCTCCAAGGGAATATATCATATGCCATCCTGTTCCAGAATTGCCTATAGCAGAAAAGGAGATCGTTTTTCAACTGTGGATTACTCATGTGAGTGACCAATCCTCACCATTGGTTTCACAACTATTGAAAAAAGACTGATTGATAGCTTTGTTCACCTACCAATTTGTAGTACTTTAAATACAAATTCAAATGGACTGTATTTGAATCATATTCCAGTTGGTGACAAGAACACTACGAGCAGAGCTAAGAGGAGGCATAACAAAAAACAGATACCGCCATGAAGACACTAATCTTGAATGTGAGGGGCCTGGCCAGGTAGAAGGGGCAACCTTCTGAAGTGATAGAGTGGGTGGACATAGTTTGTGTGCAAGAAACTAAGAGAGAACAGTTCTCAGATAAAGAGTTAATGGCAATTGGTGGCAGAAAGCTTTTCAAGTGGTTTTGCAAGCCAGCCAGTGGCAGTAAAGGTGGAATGCTTATTGGAGTCAATCTGGATGTCATGGATGCAGACCTCATTGGGGAGGGTCAATTTCTCCATGGTGTTTGAGTATAGAGGCTTTGTGATAATTGTGCTTGGGTGGATGTTTATGGTCCAACCAAACAGTCTTTAAGAGCTATGTTTTTGTCAGAGCTCACTAACTTTGTGTAGAGTGTTGATCTACCTTTGCGGGACATGATCAGATTTGCTCATGAAACAATGGCAGAATACATATTAATAGGATGGAAGCTTTTAATGCTTTCATATCTGAAACTGAACTACAGGAACTGAGAAGGGTTGGTGGCCTGGACTAACAAACAAGACAGGCCAGTGAGAGAAGTTTTGGATAGAGTTCTGGTTTCTTCAACTTATGAGGATTTATTTCCTAAGTTTTACTATCCCTCTTGCAAGCTGGGTCAGATCATTGTCCTTTACTTCTAGAAAATGGGGAAGATAGGGGCTGCCACTAAGTTTCGTTTTGAACCATCCGCAAGAAGGGTTTAGAGATATGCTGTTACAGAAATGGCCTACAAGAACTGTTGCAAATGTTCCATTCCTGACTATTGGCAACAAGTGTCTCAGGGCTTCAGGAAGTTCTTGAGAGGGTGGAAGGCAAATGATGCTACTGACAATAGAAGAAGTAAATCCAATCTAATTACTGCTATATGTCTGTCATTGATAGCAAAGCTGAAACTACAGAGTGAAATCCTAAGGAATGGAGGCTAAGATATGAATTGGAAGCTCAATTGGTCCAAATTTGTGAGATGGAAGAGTTATATTGGCAGAAAAGAGGAGGTGAACAGTAGAGTGGCTGCTACAGGGACACTGCTTATTTCCATAAAAAAGCAAATGGGAGGAAAAGAAAGAATAGCATTTCTATCAAGGAAGATGGTGATAAATCTATACATTCTCCAAAAGAGCTAAGAGAGCATATCACTTCATACTAGAAAGTGGATTTGGGAGAGTAGAGTGAAGCAATGTTCACTTACGGCATGATATCTGGGATATCACTGGGTGCTTATCTAATGAAGAAGCTGAGGCCCTCATTCAACCTTTTAGTATGGAGGAAATAGATAAGGTGGTGAAATGCAAATCAGGAACAGAATACCGAGTAAAGGTGGATACAGAGAAAGCAGATAGAAAGCTTTTTCCTTTCCTTCACTTTCACTTCCCGAAGGGTAAAAAGTTCGAAGCACCCAATCAAGGGTACTTCTCTCTAGCTTACAGAAACAATCACTTAGGCTGACGATGAGAAGTGTAACAAAGGATCCAGATTATCTATGACTAGATTACTGAAATCTGATAATGATAATCAGATTATGATAATGTAACAATAAATCAGCAGTAATCAGCAGCTGGAAGTCTTCTGATAATGCAGTAATCTAGTCATAGAGAAGTGTAGTCAGCTGGAAGTCTTATAATAGCTTAGCTTACTTCTGATTATCAGCTCCAATTGGTATCAAGACCAGCTTTTCCCTTCATAGCTGCATCCCATTTCAATGAATCTACTCTGAAGATTCTCACGAGAGTCAGAGGCTGCATCATCAAAGGGGTATAGAAATAATTCAGAAGCACTATGGCCTGAAGCGAAGGGCAGGAACGAACGGAATCAATGTGTTCCAATTTCTCCGGAGTAAGGACAGCAGCTGAGAAGGGAAAACAAAATAGCGTAGACAAAAGGTAGGACCAGATCATGCGAAGAGCTCTTCGCCCTATTGATTAGGAATCTCGATCAGAAACCACCAGGCCATGTCTCCCGATAAAAGATGATCCCCACAATGGATGTCAGGCCTTGGCTTTAGAAAATCTGATTGGATCCGCACTAGAGGATAAGAATACAGATAGGCTGACTAAGAAGATCTTCAAATTGTCTTACCTGAAAAGATGAGTTATTCAAAGGAATACCTGAAGAATAGCATAGAATAAACACATGGCACAGCTGTGTGCTAGAATAGTAGTTGATAGAAGTTCTAGTCACTTAAAAAAAAATAACTGCGGGGCTATATTTTATATAAACATATGGTCTTGCTCATTTCCCATCAAGGAATGGAGATTGGGTTGGTGTTTGGAAGGGATTCAGTAAACTGACCTTGGCCAGCAAGCAGAAAAAGGACTGACGTCTTGGGGCGCGCTAGCGCGCGTACTCTTCTTCTGCGAGACTCCATCCAAATCCACCACTTACTTGTTGGTTGGTGTTCCATTCTGTTATCTTAGACTATGCTGCCTTCTACAATTCCATTCTTCGTCTCCCTAGTCGAAGTCTTCTTGCTGGCCCAACCCAACATGCATTTTAGAGTGCCGTGCCAGGGCGATAGGCGCTCCGCAGTCACGCATGATCGCCAGAGCCTTTCTTGGCTATGTAAATATAGGGCCGGAATAAGTGCAAGATCCTCAACAAAATGGATTAAGGTGGGCTTCGGATTTTGCATAATTTTTTTCTATCTTTTCATCAAGTTCTTGTTTGATCTGCCGCTATTATCACAATATCCCTCCTTTTAGGGTTAATGCTACCAATGGTGAATCGATCATTCGCTATCCTTTTTTTTAGAAGAGCTTTTTTGAATGGAAGAAAAGTAATGAAACCTGCGATGGCTACTGAATAACCTCCTTTTATTTTTTTTATAATAAACCCTTTGACCTTTTTCTTCGTTCGCCAAATCTTCTTCAGTTCTATCCAAGCTCGGTTTTGTCTGAATCTTTGTGGAAGAAGAAGCGGTTCGCCAGCCGCTACATCCAGGGATCCCACAAAATCATTAAACCTGGCGGCTGCTCGCTCTTTGATCACTGATTCACCGGCCACTAGATCGATGAAGAATCTCTCCAAAATCCGCTTTTTGATCAGTGATTCACCAGCCACTACATTCTTGGATCCCACCTTATTCTCAAACCTGGTGGCTCGCTTGATTGGCAGTCCTGTAAGCTCATCTTGCATACAAATTTTGGGGGTACCAGGGCCTGCATCCACCAAGAACATTTCTTCCCTTAAGCGTAAGCGTAAAACTGAAGATTGTGAGGCGTTTCCACTACATAATAAGAAACTCGAATTAGATCTTGGAAATGATCGACTCCAATAGATGCTCATCATAAGCTTTTTTTCCTCCTATTCCTATTGATCAGAAGTATCCAGCAGCGCCACGCCAGAGTGACTTCCGAAGCGCTACGGACGGGACGAAATCCGGCAGCCAGTTGCTGGCTCTGAATAACCAGCCCAGCAAGAAGCTAAATTCTTCCATAACATAACATAACGGGGCGGGGTTGCGCGCGAGCCGAGTGACGTAGGTGCACAAGAGTACTTCGCGCCACAACCATCTCTTTTTATAGGTTCTACGGACCGATGCCTCCTGCTTCATCTGGTAAAAAAGAGTCATAGATATGCCTGTAATTAGAAGGAAGAACCGCAATAAAAATCTTCCTCGTGTATCGTCTGTAGCAGAACTATGAACGGGAGCTAGCAATCCGGACCGTATTGAAAAGGTTCCTGAGACACAGCATGGAAGAGTCAAAATATTCAGAAGCGAGGTCCAAGAATGAAGAAGGGGTAGAATTACTGAATGAATACGAGCTGTGGCTAATACCCGAGGCATAAAATACGCATTTTCTACGGGATCCCGAAACCACCAGCCACCCCGACCTAATTCATGATGAGCCCACCAACTTCCTGGCGAGATGCCTACGGTTAAAAACAACCGACATGTCAAGATCCAAATTCGAATTGGTTCCTGGTCCTGGTCAGAGACCACTGTGTTCGCGCCGGCGGTCCAACAAAGAGGCGAAGTAGTGGTGTCTTTCTTTCCATTATGAACGACACGCTTCGCCTGCTCCCTCCCCGTGTCCATTAGCGCTCCTGTCCAGAGCGAAGAGAAGGCGAAAAAGCGCCGCCGAAGCAGCATGAGCAGGCTTCTATTGCTACGCAACAATAGAGCAGGCGCGCCGCCCACAAAATGTTTGAATGATCGGGTAAAGAGCGAGCTTCTTATATGGGATCCGACGCATCCAGCAGAGCGAAGCAGCGTTCCATTCTTTTCGGCGGCATCCTTCCGCATTGGCGGCGAGTGGAGTGCCACAATCCCATTCATCATTTTTGATCTACATAACCCAAAGCCCATAGCACTGGCGACGTCTCCGGCATAAATGCAAGGAGGATGTATAGCTGATATAGGATCTTGTGGAACAGGATTTGATTTTGCAAGCGGTTCGGTACGAACGAAGAAATTTCGAACAAAAGGATCGGAACTCGCTGATAGGAAAGGAGAGAAAAACAAAGCAATGCCAAGAGCGCCGTCAATCTGCTGTTCATCGATAGACGAAGCTCTCTCTTTTTCATCTCGTGCCAGATGTAACAAAAGATTAGTCCTTTTTCCTTCTCGCGAACCACGGGAGCGCCCAGCGCCCAGAAGAGCAAAGCTCATTTCCAAAACAGGGTCAAGCGGCGCATTAAAAAGGGCTGGCCCGTGAAAAGGACGCTTACTTTGCGAACGAAGTTCAGAATCAACAAGGGTTCTCCGAACGAAGGGAGTGTACAACTGGGGCGCAGCCCCACTTTTTTGTTGGAGAGATAGAATGGAGTTCTTCACGAAGTTCGAGACAAAGGAAAAAATCAAAGTTTCTCTATAGCCTCTTCGTTTTGAGACATTATGGCTTTGGGACCCTTCTACTAAGTGACATCTTGCATTCACGCCTCCGTTTGACTGCCGCTCGGGAATGTAGTTGTAGATACGTGAGTCTTAGTGGGTCGTTGGCTCCACCTCTTATCTCCTTCTACGACATGCTGTAGTCGTCGCCATATTCAATATGTCACTTAGTCATATCTGCCTCGCAGCGGGTCAGCACCTCCGAAAGAAAGGGAGGGAGGACTTCATTCAGTGACTCCACGATCGCCCTCTGAACGATCAAAATAAGGTAAAGCTTGAAGATAAGTTTTGTACTCGATTAATTTCTCAGTCCCTCTAGTCGGGTGGGCGCCGGCCGGATCCCCCTGAAAACCGTACGTGCGGGTCTCCCCGCATGCGGCTCACGCCATTTGAGGTGGCCCAGCCCAGCATTCATTCGCAAATCCTGTAGTGAAATTGAGACTGCTCGACCTCGGAAGCTAATTCGCGTGTAGGCAGCGCTGTCTGTCTACCGTTGACTGTATCTATTCATTGATACATTGGCTCGCTCCCCCCCTCTTTTTTCAAGAATGAATGAGCCGCCTTCCATTTCCGTCAAATGACCCGGCTTCCCCTGGCTCTTCCACCGTCTGGGCTCCCTTTCCTCCCTATGCTCCCCCGGCGCAGGCCCACCACGCTTCGCGCCTACGGCGTTTTCGCCAGACGGTCTTTGCCAGTAGTGCCATCCTCCCCGCAGGCTGTCTGTATGGGTGGGTTGTCCCTTGCTGCTATGTTCTGTTAGGCGCTATGAATTACAGGAAATTCAGTGGTTGACTTGGACAGCAGGCGGGTTACACGTTCCACTGTGCCGAGATGTGAGGTGCAGGTGGTGATGATCACCCCGGGGTATGCGCTAGCGCCCTTGACGGGCACTCCAGGACCCGCCTACGCTCGTGAAAACCCAGGTCGGTCCTCTGACCAGATGTGTGGATAACGAGGCCACCTTCACAACCTTCTCCCTTCTATCTTTATCCAAAGTCAGGTAGGGCGGTTCGCTTGAGTTGCTCAACCGTCCCTTTGCCCGGTGCTCATGACGCGCTACGGAACCTCCACCGTGCTAGCGGCATAGGAGCCTACACAGCGTCAGCGGCTTCATGCCGCACTGGAGTGATCCAATATGTGGTTCCGCACGTTCGACCACTTCTCCGTTCATTTCCAATACTGATCGTGAAACACCATGAGCAGCAGGATGTTGAGGTCCGGAATTCGAAGTGAAATTCTTGATTTGCCCGTTCCTAGTCGTCATGGGAAAGAAATAAGAAATAAATAAGAAAGAGATTATTCCCCTAGAGCTTGTCCAGTACCACCAGTACTCAAAATGCATCTCCGCGCGTCTACCTGGCGAGGCCAAAACTGATGTTAGCTACATTCGAGCGTTCACCGCACAGAGGCGATCTCGAACACTACCTATGATAAGAAATCCATGAAAGTGTTCAGTAGACTGTGGCAATCGTCATGCCCTAGAAACTGATCGGTAAAATCGGTTACAGTATAGGCCTCCGGCAAACGCAATTCTGCCTCCCAAAAAGCAAAGTCTATGATGTCAGCCGCCGAGGGCTTTCTATTATCAAACGAAATTCCATAAAATCTGAAAAGGCTGGCAAGCGGCTCGGGCAGTGGAACCCCGGGGTTGGGAATCCAGTTGGGGAGTTCAATCCCGTAATAAGAAGGGTTGGTAATCCAGTCGGGCACTTCCCCTTGAGGTAGAAGTTCGAAAACCCTTTGAGGATCCAATCCACGATGGAAAAAATCCCAAACCCTAGAATGGGGGCCGGCTACCACTTGTTGTGCTAATTGGTTGTTCATTTCGTAAGGTAACTCCATCTTTTTCAGCTCTGCTCCCGAAAAGAGAAAGGAGACTGATCTTGACGTCGGCGTTGGTTTTTCCAACGAAAAACAATATCGTTAGTTGATCGAACTTCCATGACAAAATGCTAGTTTCATACACTGGAGGTCCCATCGACGAGGGCCAATGAGACTACTATACGCGTTTTCTAAAGAGCAACAACGGAAAAAAAAATAGGTGAACCTGCATACCATACTACTAAAGAGAAAGACACAGCCTTTACTTATTCCGATCTTCACTGAACACCGACACATTCGAGATTGGAAACTAAACTGCATTTCCTACTGAGGTTACTATTTCAAAGCGGAAATCCTTTTCATTTTGTTTTCCTGTCTAGAGGAATCGATGCACTATTTAGTTAAGGGAAGCAAGAAGTGCGTGGAACCTGCTTTCGAGTACGCCGACTGGATTGGTTGCTCAATTCTTCCTCTATTGTAGGTCTTAGCTATCATAAAGCTTGTGATCCAGCTTGAAGACCAGCTTCAATAGGCATATTTCTGATTATCAGTCAATTGCTCTGAACACTTTCTTCTTAGGCTTTTATATGTTCTATAGCCTCACCGAACCACACATCTTTTTTTGGTGGGAGGGTACTCCGAGTAGTGGGTACCTCGTAGGACCTCGACCCGCCTACTCAGGTCTTGTATGGATATGCAGGAAGGGGTGCTCCTAGGTGTGTGTAGGGGGTGTGTTTGTTCGCGAGAATGGATTCCTCGTCAAGTCAGGGGGGGTGTGGACACACTTGCGCGAATTCGGGTAACGGCTACAAGGGATAAAAATAAAGGAAACTGTACCCGACCAGGGATGGACGTAAACTCGTAAGCTACCGAGGGTAGGGATAATCGTCCAGGTCTTATTGTTTCAAAAAAAAGCCGCCCCGCCACTGCAGGCAGGTTAGTTCCTCTGTCGTTGCCGGAGAGTTCTTGGCGAAGAGACCTTAGGATAAGTTGCTAAAACAAACGGAGGGGAGGATCGACCCGTTCAGTAGAATTCCGAAGAAAGACTGTTGGCAGCAGGTGGAGAGGCCCCCTTCCAAATAAATGCGGACAGGGTAGAGCTCGGCAGAGGGTTCGAGAATAGGGTAGGGTTTTTTACGGTCGGGTCCCCTACCACTAGTCCGGCTAGCCTTCTTTCGGGTAGGAAGCAGGCCGGGCCCGACGGTAGGAAGCAGGCCACCCCTTACTCTACCATCATTATAGGGGTATGGGGTTCGAGACAAAGAAAGATCAAGGCAGCATATCAGTTTTTCCTATATACTTTACTTGGATCCGTTTTTATGCTATTAGCTATTCTGTTGATTCTTCTCCAAACAGGAACCACCGATTTACAAATTTTATTAACCACTGAATTTAGTGAGCGGCGCCAAATCCTTCTATGGATTGCTTTTTTCGCCTCTTTTGCCGTCAAAGTGCCTATGGTACCAGTTCATATTTGGTTACCCGAAGCCCATGTAGAGGCACCTACGGCTGGATCCGTCATCTTGGCTGGAATTCTTTTAAAATTGGGAACCTACGGGTTTTTAAGATTTTCAATACCCATGTTTCCCTCATACTTATCTACTTTGCTTTATTTAATATGTTTAGTGACCCGTAAATCAATGTTCTACTCTCTCATGGAAAACCTTCTTAGCAGTAATATGAAAGGTTATCACAAAGCATAGAAATTCATAGAGCTTATAATCTGGTTAGATATTCCACTTGCTCCTCGAAGGTAAGGTAAGGTGATCTATCATGAGTGGGTCTAACGGGCTTTGTAGGGAGCACACAACTTCTCTTCTTCCCTCTCTAGAAAAGCCCCAACTCTTGGTTTTCGCTCGCAACGCAACAGTTCGTTCGATCTATTAACTTAGTGAACATCACTTTTTATGTTATGTACGAGTGAATTCGTGCCTATTTTCGAAGAGAAGGTACTGGGTAGCGATTACCAGTTTCTGTTGTAGACAAAGAAATCCATGACCAGTCGAAACTTCCATAAGAAAGACCTGCAAACCCTCGTGTTGATTGTACCAATCCCATCTCTCTGAGTCTGCGAATCTACTCTATTGTCCTTTCATCGGGCTTCGCTCGACTTGTTCTTTCGTCCGGAGTCGAGCTCACTATCCGATCCCACTTACGAACTTCACGCCTAGGAGCACTAAGAGTCTAGAAACAGTAGCTTAGTTTCCTTTCTTCCATGTGAATAGCTTACCAACGGAGAAACATGAAAGTACTACCCAAAGGTGAGATGGAAGTTTGAGAAGAGAGACCGCCTATTGTACACGTCTCCTTCTTTTCCTGACTCTAGTGAAGGTTTAGGCTTTCCTACCGAGGATCCTGGCAATGAAATATTCTTCTTGAAGGGGCTACTGAATCCAACTCAAGAAATCATGCTTTCCAGCAAAGCCCTGGACCTGCAGGAAATGTTCAATCAAGATTGGATTTGGTCGCGGATGATCCCTTATTTGAGTGATAAGTTCGAGTACCAATTTACTGTAGACAGGTTTTTAATCACCTATGATAATAAATCCAGCAAGAATAACCAGAGAGCTAGTTGCCTGCATGCCTGAGAGTGACCCCCTACTTGTTGCTTAAGCCATATCTCTATGTTGAGTGGGTGAGTGGAGCGAGTGAAGGAAACGCTATGCCAGGGTCAGGCTGAACTTCGGAACCTTTTCTTGCCTTCCATCTAATTTAGCAGCGCTGTTGTGCCTTTTTGGCTGAAGGCTGTCCTCTGATGACCTATGATACATACCATACCGCCGATTGAGCAGATGTTCAAACTCAAGATTGGATAATAGAAAAGGAATCAGTCGAAAGAATTTGTGCTTGGCGTCAGCTACAAAGCCTCTTTTGGAAAGGAAATCATAGTTAGGGATGGAGGCTAACAATAATATTAGATCTCTCAGGAAGCTCCGGGAACCCGATCGATCCGCGGTTAGTGAAATACCTCTATCTTCGATCGGAGCAGTAAGGAACAACTTTACGTTCTGACAATGGTACATAATATGTGAACTATGGCCTGCATCTGGAGAAGGACCGGGCCCACCAACTTATCCTGATTGGAAGATATGGGGAGATAGGGATGGCAGCTACTGGAAAGTGCCTACTATGACTCAGCTTCCCTCCTAAGATTAAGCTAAAGGTAAAGGTAAAGAAAACACCTAATTTATGGATTGCCAACATATATAAAACATTGGTCTGTTCAAGTAGCAGGGTACTGAAAAGTGAATAATCATAATGTCTATAAATGAATTGTTTCTATTCGATTTCTTTCTAGAATTAGAATGCAGATTCTTTAGTCAAAATCAGATTTTCGAAACCCATATTGATATAGAGATTAGGATCCGACACATTATTGACTTAACTAAAGGACGAAGCTAAATAGGCATAGCTGCATCCCATTTCAATGAATCTACTTTATTAGGTAGTCTTTTATTACAAGCAAAGCAAGACCAGCTTTGATATAGGTTGAAGTGGAATCTGGAATTTGCCTACTCAAGACCAGCTTATCTATGTAGTCAGCTAAAAGATTACTCGATATGACTGATAATCAGAAGCTAAAAGAAATTGGTACATAGAGAAGTAATCTTAACAATAAAAGCACGAAAAGGATGCGTTTTTGGTCATATCTCTAAAACACGTATTGGGTCTTACGATCGTTGTAAATCGCCCTAGAACCACAAAGTTGTGGGTAATAGCTCATGAAATGAGACATAAAGTACGAAAATGACGTGTTTTTGGTCATATCTCTCAAACATATATCGTGTCTTATGGTCGTTGTAAATCGCCTTGGAACCCCGAAACTGTGGACAATAGCTCATGAAAACAGCCATAAAACATGAAACGACAAGTTTTTGGTCATATCTCTCAAACATACAACGGGTCTTACGATCGTTGTAAATCTCCCTAGAACTCCAAAACTGTGGGCAATAGCTCATGAAAATAGCCATAAAGCACGAAAGGATGAGTTTTTGGTCATATCTCTCAAACACGTATGATGTCTTATGGTCGTTGTAAATCGCCCTAGAACTCCAAAACTGTTGGCAATAACTCATGAAAACGGGCATAAAATACGAAAATGACGAGTGTTTGGTCATATCCGTCAAACCTATATCGGGTCTTACGGTCATTGTAAATCGCCTTGGAACTCCTAAACTATGGGTAATAGCTCATGAAAACCACCATAAAGCGTGAAAAGGACGAGTTTTTGGTCATATTTCCGAAATATATATCGTGTCTTATGGTCATTGCAAATTGCTTTGGAACTCCAACACTGTGGGCTATAGCTCATGAAATAAAGCGCAAAATGGACATGTTTTTGGTCAGATCTCTCAAACACGTATGATGTCTTATGGTCATTGTAAATCACCCTAGGACTCCAAAACTGTGGGAAAAAGCGCGAAAATGACGAGTTTTTGGTCATATCTCTCAAACATGTATCAGGTCTTACGGTCGTTGTAAATCACCTTGGAACCCCGAAACTTGGGCAATAGCTCATGAAAACAGCCATAAAACGCGAAAACGATGAGTTTTTGGTCAAATCTCTCAAACATACAACGGGTCTTACAATCGTTGTAAATCTCCCTGGAACTCCAAAACTATCGGCAATAGCTCATGAAAACAGCCATAAAGCATGAAAGGACGAGTTTTTGGGCATATCTCTCAAACACGTAACGGGTCTTATGGTCGTTGTAAATCGCCCTATAACCCCGAAACTATGGGCAATAGCTCATGGAAACAGCCATAAAACGCGAAAACGACGAGTTTTAGGTCATATCTCTCAAACATATATCGGGTCTTACTTTCGTTGTAAATCTCCCTAGAACCCCAAAACTATGGGCAACACCTCATGAAAACAGCCATAAAACGCGAAAATGACAAGATTTTAGTAATATCTCTTAAACAAGTATCAGGTCTTATGGTCGTTGTAAATCGCCTTGGAACCCTGAAACTGTGGGCAATAGCCCATGATAACGGCCATAAAACACGAAAACGACGAGTTTTAGGTAAAATCTCTCAAACATATATCAGGTCTTACGGTCGTTGTAAATTGCCCTGTAACTCCAAAACTATGGGCAATAGCTCATGAAAACAACCATAAGAGCGAAAAGGATGAGTTTTTGGTCAGATCTCTCAAATGTATATTGGGTCTTACGGTCGTTGTAAATCGCCCTGGAACCGCAAAATGGTGGGGAAAATCTCATGAAAATAGCCATAAAAGCACGAAAAGGATGCGTTTTTGGTCATATCTCTAAAACATATATCGAGTCTTACGGTCATTGTAAATCACCCTGGAACCCCAAAGTTGTGGGCAATAGCTCATGAAAACGGCCATAAAACGCGAAAACGGCGAGTTTTAGGTCATATCTCTCAAACATATATCGGGTCTTACGGTCGTTGTAAATCGCCCTAGAATCCCAAAACTATGGGCAATACCTCATGAAAACAGCCATAAAACGCGAAAACGACGAGTTTTTAGTCATATCTCTCAAACATGCAACGGGTCTTACCATCGTTGCATATATCCTTGGAACTCCAAAACTATCGGCAATAGGTCATGAAAACAGCCATAAAGCATGAACGGACGAGTTTTTGGGCATATCTCTCAAACACGTAACGGGTCTTATGGTCGTTGTAAATTGCCCTGTAACCCCAAAACTATGGGCAATAGCTCATGGAAACGGCCATCAAACGCGAAAACGGCGAGTTTTAGGTCATATCTCTCAAACATATATCGGGTCTTATGGTCGTTGTAAATCGCCCTAGAATCCCAAAACTATGGGCAATAGCTCATGAAAACCACCATAAAGCGCGAAAAGGACGAGTTTTTAATCATATCTCTCAAATATATATCGGGTCTTATGGTGATTGTAAATTCCTCTGGAACTCCAACACTGTGGGCAATAGGTCATGAAATAAATTGCAAAAAGGACGTGTTTTTGGTCAGATCTCTCAAACATGTATGATGTCTTATGGTCGTTGTAAATCGCCCTGGTACTCTAAAACTTTTGGCAATAGCTCATGAAAACAACCATAAAGCGTGAAAAAGAACGAGTTTTTTGTCGTATCTCTCAAATATGTATCGGGTCTTATGGTCATTGTAAATCGCCTTGGAACCCCGAAACTGTGGGCAATAGCTCATGAAAACATCCATAAAACACGAGAACGACGAGTTTTGGTCATATCTCTCAAACATATATCGGGTTTTACGGTCGTTCTAAATCGGCCTAGAACTCCAAAACTCTGGGCAATAACTCATGAAAACAGGCATAAAATACGAAAATGACGAGTTTTTGGTCATATCCCTCAAACCTATATCGGGTCTTACAGTCGTTGTAAATCGCCTTAGAAACTCCAAAACTATGGGTAATAGCTCATGAAAACCACCGTAAAGCGCGAAAAGGACGAGTGTTGGTCATATTTCTCGAACATATATCGGGTCTTATGGTAATTGCAAATTGCTCTGGAACTCCAACACTATGGGCCATAGCTCATGAAATAAAGCACGAAAAGGACATGTTTTTGGTTAGATCTCTCAAACACGTATGATGTCTTATGGTCGTTGTAAATCGCCCTAGGACTCCAAAACTGTGGGCAAAAGCTCATGAAAACACCCATAAAGCGCGAAAATGATGAGTTTTTTGTCATATCTCTCAAACTTGTATCAGGTCTTACGGTCGTTGTAAATCACCTTGGAACCCCGAAACTTGGGCAATAGCTCATGAAAACAGCCATAAAACATGAAAACGACGAGGTTTTGGTCATATGTCTCAAACATACATCGGGTCTTACGATCGTTATAAATCTCCCTAGAACTCCAAAACTGTGGTTAATAGCTCATGAAAACAGCCATAAAGCACAAAAGGACGATTTTTTTGTCATATCTCGCAAACACGTATCGGGTTTTTTGGTCGTTGTAAATCGCCATGTAACCCCAAAACTGTGGGCAATAGCCCATGAAAACCGCCATAAAGTGCGAAAACGATGAGTTTTAGGTCATATGTCTCAAACACGTATCAGGTCTTATGGTCGTTGTAAATCGCCCACAGTTATACGAATATGACGAGTTTTTGGTCATATCTATCAAACATATATCAGATCTTATGGTTGCTGTAAATTGCCTTGTAACTCCAACACAGTGGGTAATAGCTCATGAAAATAGCCATGAAGTCCAAAAAGGACATGTTTTCGGTCAGATCTCTCAATGTATATCGGGTCTTATGGTCGTTGTAAATCGCCCTGGAACCCCCAAATGGTGGGCAATATCTCACAAAAACAACCATAAAGCGCGAAAAGGATGAGTTTTTGGTGATATCTCTCAAACATGTATCGGGTCTTACGGTCGTTGTAAATCGCCCTAGAACCGCAAAACTATGTTCAATAGCTCATGAGAATGGCCATAAAATACGAAAATGACGAGGTTTTGGTCACATCTCTCAAACATATATCGGCTCTTACGGTGGTCGTAAATCGCCTTGGAAACTCCATAACTATGGGAAATAGCTCATGAAAACCACCATAAAGTGTGAAATAACGAGTTTTTGGTCATATCTCTCAAACATATATCGGGTCTTATGGTCATTGTAAATTGCTCTAGAACTCCAACACTGTGGGCAATAGCTCATGAAAACGGCCATAAAGAGAGAAAAGGACGTGTTTTTGGTCTGATCTCTCAAACATGTACTCGGTCTTACTATCGTGGTAAATCACCTTGGAACCCCGAAACTATGGGCAATAGCTCATGAAAACAACCATAAAACGCGAAAAGGACGAGTTTTTGGTCATATCTCTCAAACATGTACCGGGTCTTATGGTCGTTGTAAATCGCCTTGGAACCACGAAACTGTGGGCAATAGCCCATGAAAGCGGCCATACAACAAGAAAACGACGAGTTTTGGGTAAAATCTCTCAAACATATATTGGGTCTTACGGTCGTTGTAAATTGCCCTGTAACTGCAAAACTATGGGCAATATCTCACGAAAACAACCATAAAGCGTGAAAAAGATGAGTTTTTGGTCATATCTCTCAAACATGTATCGGGTATTAGGGTTGCTGTAAATCGCCCTAGTACCGCAAAACTGTGCGTAAATAGCTTATGAAAACGGCCATAAAATACGAAAATGACGAGTTTTTGGTCATATCTCTCAAACATATATCGGGTCTTATGTTGGTTGTAAATCGCCTTGGAAACTCCATAGCTATGGGAAATTGCTCATGAAAACCACCATAAAGCGCGAAATTGACTAGTTTTTGGTCATATCTCTCAAACATATATCGGGTCTTATGGTCATTGTAAATTGCTCTGGAACTCCGACACTGTGGGCAATAGCTCATGAAAACGGCCATAAAGCGCGAAAAGGACGTGTTTTTGGTTAGATCTCTCAAACATGTACTAGGTCTTACTATCGTTGTAAATCGCCCTGGAACCCGAAACCTATGGGCAATAGCTCATGAAAATGGCCATTAAATGCAAAAATGGCGAGTTTTTGGTCATATCTCTCAAACATATATCTGGTCTTACGGTGGTTGTAAATCGCCTTGGAAACCCCAAAACTATGGGAAATAACTAATGAAATCGGCCATAAATAGCGAATAAGACGAGTTTTTGGTCATATCTCTCAAACATATATTGGGTCTTATAGTCGCTGTAAATTTCCCAGGAACACTATGGGCAATAGCTCATCAAAACAACCATGAAGTGCGAAAAGGACGTGTTTTTGGTCAGATCTCTCAAATGTATATCGGGTCTTACGGTCGTTGTAAATTGCCCTAGAACCCAAAATGATGGGCAATATCTCACGAAAACAACCATATAGCGCGAAAGGATGAGTTTTTGGTCATATCTCTCAAACATGTATCGGGTCTTACGGTTGTTGTAAATCGCCCTAGAACCGCAAAACTGTGGGCAATAGCTCATGAAAACAGCCATAAAATACAAAAATGACGAGTTTTTGGTCATATCTGTCAAACATATATCAGGTCTTACGGTGGTTGTAAATCGCCTTGGAAACTCCATAACTATGGGAAATAGCTCATGAAAACCACCATAAAGCGCGAAAATGACGACTTTTTGGTCATATCTTTCAAACATATATCGAGTCTTATGGTCATTGTAAATTGCTCTGGAACTCCGACACTGTGGGCAATAGCTCATGAAACCGACCATAAAGCGCGAAAATGACGTGTTTTTGGTTAGATCTCTCAAACAGGTACCGGGTCTTACTATTGTTGTAAATCACCCTGGAACCCTAAACCTATGGGCAATAACTCATGAAAATGGCCATAAAATACGAAAATGGCGGGTTTTTCTTGATATCTCTCAAACATATATCGGGTCTTACGGTGGTTGTAAATCGCCTTGGAAACCCAAAAACTATGGGCAATAACTAGTGAAAACGGCCATAAAATGCGAATAAGAAGAGTTTTTGGTCATATCTCTCAAACATATATTGGGTCTTATAGTCGCTGTAAATTTCCCTGGAACTCCAACACTATGGGAAATAGCTCATGAAAACAGCCATGAAGTGCGAAAAGGACGTGTTTTTGGTCAGATCTCTCAAATGTATATCGGGTCTTACGGTCGTTGTAAATCTCCCTAGAACCCCAAAATGGTGGGCAATATCTCACGAAAACAACTATAAAGCGCGAAAGGATGAGTTTTTGGTCATATCTCTCAAACATGTATCGGGTCTTACGGTTGTTGTAAATCTCCTTGGAACCGCAAATCTGTGGGCAATAGCTCATGAAAACGGCCATAAAATACAAAAATAAAGAGTTTTTGGTCATATCTCTCAAACATATATCGGGTCTTATGGTGGTTGTAAATCGCCTTGAAAACTCCATAACTATGGAAATAGCTCATGAAAACCACCATAAAGCGCGAAAATGACGAGTTTTTGGTCATATCTCTCAAACATATATCGGTTCTTATGGTCATTGTAAATTGCTCTAGAACTCCAAGACTGTGGGCAATAGGTCATGAAAATAGCCATAAAGCACGAAAAGGACGTGTTTTTCGTCAGATCTCTCAAACATGTACCGGGTCTTACTATCTTTGTAAGTCGCCCTGGAACCCCAAAACTATGGACAATAGCTCATGAAAACGGACATAAAATATGAAAATGACGAGTTTTTGGTCATATCTCTCAAACATATATCGGCTCTTACGGTCGTTGTAAATCGCCTTGCCAACTCCGAAACTATGGGGAATAACTAATGAAAACAGCCATAAAATGCGAATAAGATGAGTTTTTTGGTCATATCTCTAAAACATATATTGGGTCTTATGGTCGCCATCAATTGCTCTAGAACTCCAACACTATGGGCAATAGCTAATGAAAACAGCCATCAAGTGCCAAAAGGACATGTTTTTGTTCAGATCTCTCAAACATGTATCATGTCTTATATCCGTTGTAAATCACCCGGAACTCCAATACTGTGGGCAATAGCTCATGAAAACAGCCATAAAGTGCGAAAAGGACGAGTTTTTTTGTCATATCTCTCAAACATGTATCGGGTCTGTAGGGGTTCCACGCATAAAAACAATAAATTTTACTCTACACCCCTGAACCCCTGAAGCTGCCAGGACCTATCTATTAGTAATACAGTAACGGGAGGGGCTTTTGGCGAACTTACCCTTGAAGACCGAAAAGCGTTGTCAACGCTGAGGACAGCGTGGTTGATGTAGACGAGCCGAAGCCGACCTCAAGGTCATGATGAAGTCCTTGCGCTCCTTCTGGCTCCAACGACTTGAGTGCCTCAAGTGTGACACCTCGTGGGAGTTACACACGTCCGGTGCCTGAAGATGACTCCCGCTTCCCCGATCCAGCAGCAGTTGCGGAAGTAGAGCTCCCGGATCCGAATCCTGCAGCGCGACGGCGCTCCACGGTGAAGATGTCTCTCGCTCGCACAGTCCAGACTTGGGACCACGGTCACGAGAGAGAGAGAGGGGGAGAGAGAAAATATCAATTGGAGGTCCACCCAAAAATGGGGAGACCTTCATTGATTATTGGGTTGTATTTTCTAGGCCAATATTCCCCACTATATATAGGGGGAGGGGAGGTACTACCTCCCCTGAAGTCCCGGGGTGGGACTTAAGGAGAGGAGGGGGAGGGGAGGCCGCCGGGGGGGGCAAGGCCCAGTCGGCCATCCCCTTTGGTGCTCTCCCCTTCTCCTTTACCTCATGGGCCCTTTCCCTCCGGAAATTGGCCCATTAAACCTTTTGACCTTTTAATTTATTTTCTCTTTATTAAATAATTATGAATAAATGATTAAATCAATATTTAACATTTATTCACATATCATTTAATCTCCGTGGCCATGGAACACCTTCCACCTCCACTCCGGACATCCTCCGGACTTACCAAAACCCTTCCCGTTTTCTCCCTTCTTTTCTTCGGTGATTCTACCGATCCCATAAACACTCTATAAGCATCATCAAGCCCTTAAGCGTGATACCCTACGGTTTGGGAACACTCCAGACATGGTCAGGACACTCCCATACCAATGATCAACAGAGGGACCTTGATGGCCATGTGACCCCTATGCATTCCACGAAGATCTTTCGTCGTTTGAACCGCTGACAATCGTGTCTTATTCCCTTTGTCATTCGATACTTGTATTGCCCGAGACCTGATCAATGACATCTTCATGTCGAGTTCAATCTCGTTACTGAACAATACTATTTGACTCGTTCCGACAAGTGATATCCCCGTGATCTAATCACACGCTGCGCAGCTATTGGATATAACTTCTCTGAGTGGGCCCTTGAGTATCTTTCTGTCACATGGACGGACAAATCCCGCTCTTGACATATATTGCCTCTACGGTTTCCTCCGAATACCTAAACACACCTTTATAACCACCGTTTTACCAGATGGCATTTGATGCTATCTAAGCACTCTCGGGAGACAGTGATTGATATAGCCTCACGGTCCAAGGAATAGTCTACGAGGATCCTTTTCTAATCATTGTAACTTGAACTTCGTGACATGATCGAATCACGATGTTTAGGTTGGGTATTGGTTCATCATCTCATTCTCAAAATGAGATGACCTCATTTCCAACTAGCATAAATGCCACATGATCAGGAAACATGATCATCTATTGACCAATGAACCAGTGACTAGAGTTTCACTAGGAACCCCTGGTTTGTTTGTATATCACACGTGTATTGATGTTTCCACTCAACACAGTTATAGCATAATATAAAACTTAATCATAAACTATATGAAATATGATAATAGTCCTTACTACTATTTGTCTCTAGGGCATATTTCCAACAGTCTCCTACTTGCACTAGGGTTCAAATACACTAGCTACATTTGTTCTTAATTATTGGCACCATATTACCGGTACCTAGAACATGCTTGCTCATGGAAGAGGTTGAGTCTTGGGTCTGTACTTTACAGTCCCAGTTCCTTTGCAACTTACTAATGTCACTTTGATCAACATTAATATTCTATCATCATATGATAGCATCTGTGTGTATGCATCGTCGCTATGGCAGCAGAACGAGGCCTTATTCTAGGAGCCTACAGTGACGTTAGATCAACCTCGAGGGGTTTCTGATGGGCACTGTGCCCTAGGACACATCATTCTACGTTAAAAGCGAATTAGCCCCGCCATAACATTATACAACACTTTAGATGGTACCCTTATCTATTATTATAAATGTGTTCATCGAAACACTAGTGCACTATGTGCAACTTTCGATGTTTTGTTTACCTCGCTTCCTACTTGACTTTAATTGGTATCTATAGGAGTTTCCAACATATTCCCTTATAACATAACTCTTTATGCTTTAAGATATTTTATCCTTTATGGATTTGGAAAATGTGTCTACAGTTCTCTACTAGACACTGCGGACAAACTTAGCTCAATGTTCTGTGATTCGGATTTAATCAATTTCAAACATTCCTTATTTGGATCACTTATTATGCTAAGTTATCATCATGGTTTACTAAGATAGAACCTATGTCTTAACATAGTGGATGACGATCATCCTTTTCTTTCTTTCAACCACTGATGTTTGAACTTAACGCTATTCCTAATTTGAGTCATCAAGGACTAGTTCCTTAATTAACTTCTATTCTGAAACAACTTTCAGAATCCCTTAAGGAATACTAGATAATATCATAATACATCTATCATCAACTTCTACATCTTATAAATCATTATTTACAAGTATTTGCGCTTTCATCCTTAACTTGCTTTAAGAATTACTCCTATAAGCTCCCACTCAAAATATGTTGCTAACATATTTGGGTATGAGTCAGTACTCTTACTCAAACAATGTTCCTACATATTTGAATTTGAGTCTTATATTGCTCCCACTTAAAAATATGTCAATCACATATTGTTTTAGGAAGACTTACATAACTCCCACTCAATTTTATGCAAATTGCATATCTCCTTTACTATTTTGAACCACTTCAAAATCTTTTGATCAAATATCAAACTTGGAGATTTATTATGAGATACTAGTACTATTACTAGTTTTACATCCACTTAGACATTTAGCACACATGAATCAAATTCATTTGAATTTACCCAATACTTGACAAATTGTGCTTTTGTCATTCACCCCATTTTTCCTACTATGGCTTTGCAGTCATTTGGAAAATTCAAGTAACTCCTTTTACTTGTGAGATTCAGCAATGAATTTCTTTTTAATCTCAAGGGAAGTTTGCTTCTAGGATTTCTCGTAATTCTAGTTTACCATTATTTCCTTTGTAGTTTGTAGGTATGTCATGTTCCAAAAATCATGACAAGTGATTCACAAATGTTTCCATACAAGATATGGATTTACATTTTGAATCCTACTTCATATAGTGAAAACAATAGTGGAGGGAAAAACACAATGATCAAAATCATTGATTCTTTCCTTCTGTGAAGAGAATCGTTCAGGAATGCTGTCCGTTGCGCTTCTCAACACTCTGATGCAGGGTTTTGAATCCTCATCATGTTTTGCACTAATTTCCATTTGCTCCATAATTGAGAAATATCACTAAAAGTGAGCTTTCTCAAGAATGTACCAAAATCCAAGCAATACGAATCTCGCTTTCTTTTTGGTTTGAGCTATGGGTTTCGTATTCAAAGTTTCCAATGAATACTCTACAAGGACTTATTCGCTATTGTTTTGGTTATATCGAATAACCCCAAAACTTTCACGAATTCAAATGGTTTACCAATTCTAATTGAGTGCTAACTATTTCTAACTAATGGTCTCTACATATATACTACACCGATTTATTTGGTGCCTTCTATTCAACCCCTTTGATATCTAATATCACATTGTGATGCTTTGTATCTTGATGTTTCAAAACACTTTGCATTCCACAATGTCTTTTATGCCATTCGTGTTTGAACTTCATTACTATTGATCGAATCATAGTAATTTGATTCTCTTTTATATTTATACCCTTTGTTGATGAAACACTTTGATCAAATCAAATAGTTTCATATTTATGTTTCCTTTGGTAAACTACTTTACACATTTAAACAATCATTTAATGATAATTACCAT